>JAKZAP010000014.1:0-600000 GCA_023053575.1 Branchinecta lynchi
AGGTTTGTTTTCCCATAAGGTTTGTTTTCCCACAAGGTTTGTTTTCCCACAAGGTTTGTTTTCCCACAAGGTTTGTTTTACCACAAGGTTGGTTTTCCCGAAAGGTTTGTTTCCCCACAAAGTTTCTTTCCCCATAAGGTTGGTTTTCCCACAAGGTTTGTTTTCTCACAAGGTTTGTTTTCCCACAAGGTTTGTTTTCCCACAAGGTTTGTTTTCCCAAAAGGTTTGTTTTCCCACAAGCTTTGTTTTCCCCAAGGTTGGTTTTCCCGCAAGGTTGGTTTCCCACAAGGTTTGTTTTCCCACTGTGTTGGTTTTCCCAAAAGGTTCGCTTTCCCGCAAGGTTGGTTTTCCCACAAGGTTTGTTTTCCCACTGTGTTGGTTTTCCCAAAAGGTTCGCTTTCCCACAAGGTTGGTTTTCCCACAAGGTTGGTTTTCCCGCAGGGTTGCTTTCCCCATAAGGTTGGTTTTCCCACAAGGTTTGATTTCTCACAAGGTTTGTTTTCCCACTAGGTTGTTTTTCCCACTAGGTTGGTTTTCCCACAAGGTTTGTTTTCCCACAAGTTTTGTTTTCCCCCAAGGTTGGTTTTCCCGCAATGTTGGTTTTCCCACAAGGTTTGTTTTCCCCACTGAGTTGGTTTTCCCAAAAGGTTCGCTTTCCCGCAAGGTTGGTTTTCCCACAAGGTTTGTTTCCCCACAAGGTTTGTTTTCCCATAAGGTTTGTTTTCCCACAATGTTTGTTTTCCCACAAGGTTTGTTTTCCCACAAGGTTTGTTTTCCCACAAGGTTGGTTTTCCAGCAAGGTTGGTTTTCCCACAAGGTTTGTTTTCCCACTGTGTTGGTTTTCCCAAAAGGTTCGCTTTCCCACAAGGTTGGTCTTCCCACAAGGTTGGTTTTCCCGCAGGGTTGCTTTCCCCATAAGGTTTGTTTTCCCGCAAGGTTTGTTTTCCCACAAGGTTAGTTTTCCCACAAGGTTTGTTTCTCCACAAGGTTTGTTTTCCCACAAGGATTGTTTTTCTCACAAGGTTTGTTTTCCCACTGTGGGTTTTCCCAAAAGGTTCGCTTTCCCGCAAGGTTGGTTTTCCTACAAGGTTGGTTTTCCCGCAGGGTTTGTTTCCCCATAAGGTTGGTTTTCCCACAAGGTTCGTTTTCTCACAAGGTTTGTTTTCCCACAAGGTTTGTTTTCCCACAAGGTTTGTTTTCCCACAAGGTTGGTTTTCCCGCAGGGTTTGTTTTCCCACAAGGTTAGTTTTCCCGAAAGGTTTGTTTCCCCACAAGGTGGCTTTTCCCACAAGGTTGGTTTTCCCGCAGGGTTTGTTTTCCCACAAGGTTTGTTTTCTCACAAGGTTTGTTTTCCCACAAGGTTGGTTTTCCCGAAAGGTTTGTTTCCCCACAAGGTTGGTTTTCCCACAAGGTTGGTTTTCCCGCAGGGTTTGTTTTCCCACAAGGTTAGTTTTCCCGCAAGGTTTGTTTCCCCACAAGGTTTGTTTTCCCACAAGGATTGTTTTCCCACTAGGTTTGTTTCCCCACAAGGTTTGTTTTCCCACAAGGTTTGTTTTCCCCCAAGGTTGGTTTTCCCGCAAGGTTGGTTTTCCCACAAGGTTTGTTTTCCCACTGTGTTGGTTTTCCCAAAAGGTTCGCTTTCCCACAAGCTTGGTTTTCCCACAAGGTTGGTTTTCCGGCAGAGTTGCTTTCCCCATAAGGTTGGTTTTCCCACAAGGTTTGTTTTCTCACAAGGTTTGTTTTCCCACTAGGTTGTTGTTGGTTTTCCCACAAGGTTTGTTTCCCCACAAGGTTTGTTTTCCCATAAGGTTTGTTTTCCCACAAGGTTTCTTTCCCCACAAGGTTTGTTTTCCCACAAGGTTTGTTTTACCACAAGGTTGGTTTTCCCGAAAGGTTTTTTTCCCCACAAGGTTTCTTTCCCCATAAGGTTGGTTTTCCCACAAGGTTTGTTTTCTCACAAGGTTTGTTTTAACAAAAGGTTTGTTTTCCCACAAGCTTTGTTTTCCCCCAAGGTTGGTTTTCCCGCAAGGTTGGTTTTCCCACAAGGTTCCTTTTCCCACTGTGTTGGTTTTCCCAAAAGATTCGCTTTCCCGCAAGGCTGGTTTTCCCACAAGGTTTGTTTTCCCACTGTGTTGGTTTTCCCAAAAGGTTCGCTTTCCCACAAGGTTGGTTTTCCCACAAGGTTGGTTTTCCCGCAGGGTTGCTTTCCCCATAAGGTTGGTTTTCCCACAAGGTTTGTTTTCTCACAAGGTTTGTTTTCCCACTAGGTTGTTTTTCCCACTAGGTTGGATTTCCCACAAGGTTTGTTTTCCCACAAGCTTTGTTTTCCCCCAAGGTTGGTTTTCCCGCAAGGTTGGTTTTCCCACAAGGTTTGTTTTCCCACAGTGTTGGTTTTCCCAAAAGGTTCGCTTTTCCCGCAAGGTTGGTTTTCCCACAAGGTTTGTTTCCCCACAAGGTTTGTTTTCCCATAAGGTTTGTTTTCCCACAAGGATTGTTTTCCCACAAGGTTTGTTTTCCCGCAAGGTTGGTTTTCCCACAAGGTTTGTTTTCCCACTGTGTTGGTTTTCCCAAAAGGTTCGCTTTCCCACAAGGTTGGTTTTCCCACAAGGTTGGTTTTCCCGCAGGGTTGCTTTCCCCATAAGGTTTGTTTTCCCACAAGGTTTGTTTTCCCACAAGGTTGGTTTTCCCGCAAGGTTTGTTTTCCCACAAGGTTTGTTTTCCCACTGTGTTGGTTTTCCCAAAAGGTTCGCTTTCCCACAAGGTTCGTTTTCCCGCAGGGTTGCTTTCCCCATAAGCTTTGTTTTCCCACAAGGTTTGTTTTCCCACAAGGTTGATTTTCCCGAAAGGTTTGTTTCCCCACAAGGATTGTTTTCCCACTAGGTTTGTTTCTTCACAAGGTTTGTTTTCCCACAAGGTTTGTTTTCCCCCAAGGTTGGTTTTCCCGCAAGGTTTGTTTTCCCACAAGGTTTGTCTTCCGACTGTGTTGGTTTTCCCAAAAGGTTCGCTTTCCCACAAGGTTGGTTTTCCCACAAGGTTGGTTTTCCCGCGGGGTTGCTTTCCCCATAAGGTTGGTTTTCCCACAAGGTTTGTTTTCTCACAAGGTTTGTTTTCCCACTAGGTTGTTGTTGGTTTTCCTACAAGGTTTGTTTCCCCACAAGGTTTGTTTTCCCATAAGGTTTGTTTTCCCACAAGGTTTGTTTTCCCACAAGGTTTGTTTTCCCACAAGGTTTGTTTTACCACAAGGCTGGTTTTCCCGAAAGGTTTGTTTCCCCACAAGGTTTCTTTCCCCATAAGGTTGGTTTTCCCACAAGGTTTGTTTTCTCACAAGGTTTGTTTTCCCACAAGGTTTGTTTTCCCACAAGGTTTGTTTTCCCAAAAGGTTTGTTTTCCCACAAGCTTTGTTTTCTCCCAAGGTTGGTTTTCCCGCAAGGTTGGTTTTCCCACAAGGTTTGTTTTCCCACTGTGTTGGTTTTCCCACAAGGTTTGTTTTCCCACTGTGTTGGTTTTCCAAAAAGGTTCGCTTTTCCACAAGGTTGGTTTTCCCACAAGGTTGGTTTTCCCACAAGGTTTGTTTTCCCACTGTGTTGGTTTTCCCAAAAGGTTCGCTTTCCCGCAAGGTTGGTTTTCCCACAAGGTTTGTTTTCCCACAAGGTTTGTTTTCCCACAAGGTTTGTCTTACCACAAGGTTGGTTTTCCCGAAAGGTTTGTTTCCCCACAAGGTTTCTTTCCCCATAAGCTTGGTTTTCCCACAAGGTTTGTTTTCCCACAAGGTTTGTTTTCCCACAAGGTTTGTTTTCCCACAAGGTTTGTTTTCCCAAAAGGTTTGTTTTCCCACAAGCTTTGTTTTCTCTCAAGGTTGGTTTTCCCGCAAGGTTGGTTTTCCCACAAGGTTTGTTTACCCACTGTGTTGGTTTTCCCAAAAGGTTCACTTTCCCGCAAGGTTGGTTTTCCCACAAGGTTTGTTTTCCCACTATGTTGGTTTTCCCAAAAGGTTCGCTTTCCCACAAGGTTGGTTTTCCCACAAGGTTGGTTTTCCCGCAGGGCTGCTTTCCCCATAAGGTTGGTTTTCCCACAAGGTTTGTTTTCTCACAAGGTTTGTTTTCCCACTAGGTTGTTTTTCCCACTAGGTTGGTTTTCCCACAAGGTTTGTTTTCCCACAAGCTTTGTTTTCCCCCAAGGTTGGTTTTCCCACAAGGTTGGTTTCCCACAAGGTTTGTTTTCCCCACTGAGTTGGTTTTCCCAAAAGGTTCGCTTTCCCGCAAGGTTGGTTTTCCCACAAGGTTTGTTTCCCCACAAGGTTTGTTTTCCCATAAGGTTTGTTTTCCCACAAGGTTTGTTTTCCCACAAGGTTTGTTTTCCCACAAGGTTTGTTTTCCCACAAGGTTCGTTTTCCCGCAAGGTTGGTTTTCCCACAAGGTTTGTTTTCCCACTGTGTTGGTTTTCCCAAAAGGTTCGCTTTCCCATAAGGTTGGTTTTCCCACAAGGTTGGTTTTCCCGCAGGGTTGCTTTCCCCATAAGGTTTGTTTTCCCACAAGGTTTGTTTTCCCACAAGGTTGGTTTTCCCGAAAGGTTTGTTTCCCCACAAGGTTGGTTTTCCCACAAGGTTGGTTTTCCCGCAGGGTTGGTTTTCCCACAAGGTTAGTTTTCCCGCAAGGTTTGTTTTCCCACAAGGTTAGTTTTCCCACAAGCTTTGTTTCCCCACAAGGTTTGTTTCCCCACAAGGTTTGTTTTCCCACAAGGATTGTTTTCTCACAAGGTTTGTTTTCCCACTGTGTTGGTTTTCCCAAAAGGTTCGCTTTCCCGCAAGGTTGGTTTTCCCACAAGGTTGGTTTTCCCGCAGGGTTTGTTTCCCCATAAGGTTGGTTTTCCCACAAGATTTGTTTTCTCACAAGGTTTGTTTTCCCACAAGGTTTGTTTTCCCACAAGGTTTGTTTTCCCACAAGGTTGGTTTTCCCGCAGGGTTTGTTTTCCCACAAGGTTAGTTTTCCCGAAAGGTTTGTTTCCCCACAAGGTGGGTTTTCCCACATGGTTGGTTTTCCCGCAGGGTTTGTTTTCCCACAAGGTTTGTTTTCTCACAAGGTTTGTTTTCCCACAAGGTTGGTTTTCCCGAAAGGTTTGTTTCCCCACAAGGTTGGTTTTCCCACAAGGTTGGTTTTCCCGCAGGGTTTGTTTTCCCACAAGGTTAGTTTTCCCGCAAGGTTTGTTTCCCCACAAGGTTTGTTTTCCCACAAGGATTGTTTTCCCACTAGGTTTGTTTCCCCACAAGGTTTGTTTTCCCACAAGGTTTGTTTTCCCCCAAGGTTGGTTTTCCCGCAAGGTTGGTTTTCCCACAAGGTTTGTTTTCCCACTGTGTTGGTTTTCCCAAAAGGTTCGCTTTCCCACAAGGTTGGTTTTCCCACAAGGTTGGTTTTCCCGCAGGGTTGCTTTCCCGCAGGGTTGCTTTCCCCATAAGGTTTGTTTTCCCACAAGGTTTGTTTTCTCACAAGGTTTGTTTTCCCACTAGGTTGTTGTTGGTTTTCCCACAAGGTTTGTTTACCCACAAGGTTTGTTTTCCCATAAGGTTTGTTTTCCCACAAGGTTTGTTTTCCCACAAGGTTTGTTTTCCCACAAGGTTTGTTTTACCACAAGGTTGGTTTTCCCGAAAGGTTTGTTTCCCCACAAGGTTTCTTTCCCCATAAGGTTGGTTTTCCCACAAGGTTTGTTTTCTCACAAGGTTTGTTTTCCCACTGTGTTGGTTTTCCCAAAAGGTTCGCTTTCCCACAAGGTTGGTTTTCCCACAAGGTTGTTTTTCCCACAAGGATTCTTTCCCCATAAGGTTGGTTTTCCCGCAAGGTTGGTTTTCCCACAAGGTTTGTTTTCCCACTGTGTTGGTTTTCCCAAAAGGTTCGCTTTCCCACAAGGTTGGTTTTCCCACAAGGTTGGTTTTCCCGCAGGGTTGCTTTCCCCATAAGGTTTGTTTTCCCACAAGGTTTGTTTTCCCACAAGGTTTGTTTTCCCACAAGGTTGGTTTTCCCGAAAGGTTTGTTTCCCCACAAGGTTGGTTTCCCACAAGGTTGGTTTTCCCGCAGGGTTTGTTTTCCCACAAGGTTAGTTTTCCCGCAAGGTTTGTTTTCCCACAAGGTTAGTTTTCCCACAAGGTTTGTTTCCCCATAAGGTTTGTTTCCCCACAAGGTTTGTTTTCCCACAAGGATTGTTTTCTCACAAGGTTTGTTTTCCCACTGTGTTGGTTTTCCCAAAAGGTTCTCTTTCCCGCAAGGTTTGTTTTCCCACAAGGTTGGTTTTCCCGCAGGGTTTGTTTCCCCATAAGGTTGGTTTTCCCACAAGGTTTGTTTTCTCACAAGGTTTGTTTTCCCACAAGGTTTGTTTTCCCACAAGGTTTGTTTTCCCACAAGGTTCGTTTTCCCGCAAGGTTGGTTTTCCCACAAGGTTTGTTTTCCCACTGTGTTGGTTTTCCCAAAAGGTTCGCTTTCCCATAAGGTTGGTTTTCCCACAAGGTTTGTTTTCCCACAAGGCTTGTTTTCCCACAAGGTTCGTTTTCCCGCAAGGTTGGTTTTCCCACAAGGTTTGTTTTCCCACTGTGTTGGTTTTCCCAAAAGGTTCGCTTTCCCATAAGGTTGGTTTTCCCACAAGGTTGGTTTTCCCGCAGGGTTGCTTTCCCCATAAGGTTTGTTTTCCCACAAGGTTTGTTTTCCCACAAGGTTGGTTTTCCCGAAAGGTTTGTTTCCCCACAAGCTTTGTTTTCTCCCAAGGTTGGTTTTCCCACAAGGTTGGTTTTCCCACAAGGTTTGTTTACCCACTGTGTTGGTTTTCCCAAAAGGTTCGCTTTCCCGCAAGGTTGGTTTTCCCACAAGGTTTGTTTTCCCACTATGTTGGTTTTCCCAAAAGGTTCGCTTTCCCACAAGGTTGGTTTTCCCACAAGGTTGGTTTTCCCGCAGGGTTGCTTTCCCCATAAGGTTGGTTTTCCCACAAGGTTTGTTTTCTCACAAGGTTTGTTTTCCCACTAGGTTGTTTTTCCCACTAGGTTGGTTTTCCCACAAGGTTTGTTTTCCCACAAGCTTTGTTTTCCCCCAAGGTTGGTTTTCCCACAAGGTTGGTTTCCCACAAGGTTTGTTTTCCCACTGAGTTGGTTTTCCCAAAAGGTTCGCTTTCCCGCAAGGTTGGTTTTCCCACAAGGTTTGTTTCCCCACAAGGTTTGTTTTCCCATAAGGTTTGTTTTCCCACAAGGTTTGTTTTCCCACAAGGTTTGTTTTCCCACAAGGTTTGTTTTCCCACAAGGTTCGTTTTCCCGCAAGGTTGGTTTTCCCACAAGGTTTGTTTTCCCACTGTGTTGGTTTTCCCAAAAGGTTCGCTTTCCCATAAGGTTGGTTTTCCCACAAGGTTGGTTTTCCCGCAGGGTTGCTTTCCCCATAAGGTTTGTTTTCCCACAAGGTTTGTTTTCCCACAAGGTTGGTTTTCCCGAAAGGTTTGTTTCCCCACAAGGTTGGTTTTCCCACAAGGTTGGTTTTCCCGCAGGGTTTGTTTTCCCACAAGGTTAGTTTTCCCGCAAGGTTTGTTTTCCCACAAGGTTAGTTTTCCCACAAGCTTTGTTTCCCCACAAGGTTTGTTTCCCCACAAGGTTTGTTTTCCCACAAGGATTGTTTTCTCACAAGGTTTGTTTTCCCACTGTGTTGGTTTTCCCAAAAGGTTCGCTTTCCCGCAAGGTTGGTTTTCCCACAAGGTTGGTTTTCCCGCAGGGTTTGTTTCCCCATAAGGTTGGTTTTCCCACAAGATTTGTTTTCTCACAAGGTTTGTTTTCCCACAAGGTTTGTTTTCCCACAAGGTTTGTTTTCCCACAAGGTTGGTTTTCCCGCAGGGTTTGTTTTCCCACAAGGTTAGTTTTCCCGAAAGGTTTGTTTCCCCACAAGGTGGGTTTTCCCACATGGTTGGTTTTCCCGCAGGGTTTGTTTTCCCACAAGGTTTGTTTTCTCACAAGGTTTGTTTTCCCACAAGGTTGGTTTTCCCGAAAGGTTTGTTTCCCCACAAGGTTGGTTTTCCCACAAGGTTGGTTTTCCCGCAGGGTTTGTTTTCCCACAAGGTTAGTTTTCCCGAAAGGTTTGTTTCCCCACAAGGTTTGTTTTCCCACAAGGATTGTTTTCCCACTAGGTTTGTTTCCCCACAAGGTTTGTTTTCCCACAAGGTTTGTTTTCCCCCAAGGTTGGTTTTCCCGCAAGGTTGGTTTTCCCACAAGGTTTGTTTTCCCACTGTGTTGGTTTTCCCAAAAGGTTCGCTTTCCCACAAGGTTGGTTTTCCCACAAGGTTGGTTTTCCCGCAGGGTTGCTTTCCCGCAGGGTTGCTTTCCCCATAAGGTTTGTTTTCCCACAAGGTTTGTTTTCTCACAAGGTTTGTTTTCCCACTAGGTTGTTGTTGGTTTTCCCACAAGGTTTGTTTCCCCACAAGGTTTGTTTTCCCATAAGGTTGGTTTTCCCGCAGGGTTTGTTTCCCCATAAGGTTGGTTTTCCCACAAGATTTGTTTTCTCACAAGGTTTGTTTTCCCACAAGGTTTGTTTTCCCACAAGGTTTGTTTTCCCACAAGGTTGGTTTTCCCGCAGGGTTTGTTTTCCCACAAGGTTAGTTTTCCCGAAAGGTTTGTTTCCCCACAAGGTGGGTTTTCCCACATGGTTGGTTTTCCCGCAGGGTTTGTTTTCCCACAAGGTTTGTTTTCTCACAAGGTTTGTTTTCCCACAAGGTTGGTTTTCCCGAAAGGTTTATTTCCCCACAAGGTTGGTTTTCCCACAAGGTTGGTTTTCCCGCAGGGTTTGTTTTCCCACAAGGTTAGTTTTCCCGCAAGGTTTGTTTCCCCACAAGGTTTGTTTTCCCACAAGGATTGTTTTCCCACTAGGTTTGTTTCCCCACAAGGTTTGTTTTCCCACAAGGTTTGTTTTCCCACAAGGTTAGTTTTCCCACAAGCTTTGTTTCCCCACAAGGTTTGTTTCCCCACAAGGTTTGTTTTCCCACAAGGATTGTTTTCTCACAAGGTTTGTTTTCCCACTGTGTTGGTTTTCCCAAAAGGTTCGCTTTCCCGCAAGGTTGGTTTTCCCACAAGGTTGGTTTTCCCGCAGGGTTTGTTTCCCCATAAGGTTGGTTTTCCCACAAGATTTGTTTTCTCACAAGGTTTGTTTTCCCACAAGGTTTGTTTTCCCACAAGGTTTGTTTTCCCACAAGGTTGGTTTTCCCGCAGGGTTTGTTTTCCCACAAGGTTAGTTTTCCCGAAAGGTTTGTTTCCCCACAAGGTGGGTTTTCCCACATGGTTGGTTTTCCCGCAGGGTTTGTTTTCCCACAAGGTTTGTTTTCTCACAAGGTTTGTTTTCCCACAAGGTTGGTTTTCCCGAAAGGTTTGTTTCCCCACAAGGTTGGTTTTCCCACAAGGTTGGTTTTCCCGCAGGGTTTGTTTTCCCACAAGGGTAGTTTTCCCGCAAGGTTTGTTTCCCCACAAGGTTTGTTTTCCCACAAGGATTGTTTTCCCACTAGGTTTGTTTCCCCACAAGGTTTGTTTTCCCACAAGGTTTGTTTTCCCCCAAGGTTGGTTTTCCCGCAAGGTTGGTTTTCCCACAAGGTTTGTTTTCCCACTGTGTTGGTTTTCCCAAAAGGTTCGCTTTCCCACAAGGTTGGTTTTCCCACAAGGTTGGTTTTCCCGCAGGGTTGCTTTCCCGCAGGGTTGCTTTCCCCATAAGGTTTGTTTTCCCACAAGGTTGGTTTTCCCGCAGGGTTTGTTTTCCCACAAGGTTAGTTTTCCCGAAAGGTTTGTTTCCCCACAAGGTGGGTTTTCCCACATGGTTGGTTTTCCCGCAGGGTTTGTTTTCCCACAAGGTTTGTTTTCTCACAAGGTTTGTTTTCCCACAAGGTTGGTTTTCCCGAAAGGTTTATTTCCCCACAAGGTTGGTTTTCCCACAAGGTTGGTTTTCCCGCAGGGTTTGTTTTCCCACAAGGTTAGTTTTCCCGCAAGGTTTGTTTCCCCACAAGGTTTGTTTTCCCACAAGGATTGTTTTCCCACTAGGTTTGTTTCCCCACAAGGTTTGTTTTCCCACAAGGTTTGTTTTCCCACAAGGTTAGTTTTCCCACAAGCTTTGTTTCCCCACAAGGTTTGTTTCCCCACAAGGTTTGTTTTCCCACAAGGATTGTTTTCTCACAAGGTTTGTTTTCCCACTGTGTTGGTTTTCCCAAAAGGTTCGCTTTCCCGCAAGGTTGGTTTTCCCACAAGGTTGGTTTTCCCGCAGGGTTTGTTTCCCCATAAGGTTGGTTTTCCCACAAGATTTGTTTTCTCACAAGGTTTGTTTTCCCACAAGGTTTGTTTTCCCACAAGGTTTGTTTTCCCACAAGGTTGGTTTTCCCGCAGGGTTTGTTTTCCCACAAGGTTAGTTTTCCCGAAAGGTTTGTTTCCCCACAAGGTGGGTTTTCCCACATGGTTGGTTTTCCCGCAGGGTTTGTTTTCCCACAAGGTTTGTTTTCTCACAAGGTTTGTTTTCCCACAAGGTTGGTTTTCCCGAAAGGTTTGTTTCCCCACAAGGTTGGTTTTCCCACAAGGTTGGTTTTCCCGCAGGGTTTGTTTTCCCACAAGGGTAGTTTTCCCGCAAGGTTTGTTTCCCCACAAGGTTTGTTTTCCCACAAGGATTGTTTTCCCACTAGGTTTGTTTCCCCACAAGGTTTGTTTTCCCACAAGGTTTGTTTTCCCCCAAGGTTGGTTTTCCCGCAAGGTTGGTTTTCCCACAAGGTTTGTTTTCCCACTGTGTTGGTTTTCCCAAAAGGTTCGCTTTCCCACAAGGTTGGTTTTCCCACAAGGTTGGTTTTCCCGCAGGGTTGCTTTCCCGCAGGGTTGCTTTCCCCATAAGGTTTGTTTTCCCACAAGGTTTGTTTTCTCACAAGGTTTGTTTTCCCACTAGGTTGTTGTTGGTTTTCCCACAAGGTTTGTTTCCCCACAAGGTTTGTTTTCCCATAAGGTTTGTTTTCCCACAAGGTTTGTTTTCCCACAAGGTTTGTTTTCCCACAAGGTTTGTTTTACCACAAGGTTGGTTTTCCCGAAAGGTTTGTTTCCCCACAAGGTTTCTTTCCCCATAAGGTTGGTTTTCCCACAACGTTTGTTTTCTCACAAGGTTTGTTTTCCCACTGTGTTGGTTTTCCCAAAAGGTTCGCTTTCCCACAAGGTTGGTTTTCCCACAAGGTTGTTTTTCCCACAAGGATTCTTTCCCCATAAGGTTGGTTTTCCCGCAAGGTTGGTTTTCCCACAAGGTTTGTTTTCCCACTGTGTTGGTTTTCCCAAAAGGTTCGCTTTCCCACAAGGTTGGTTTTCCCACAAGGTTGGTTTTCCCGCAGGGTTGCTTTCCCCATAAGGTTTGTTTTCCCACAAGGTTTGTTTTCCCACAAGGTTTGTTTTCCCACAAGGTTGGTTTTCCCGAAAGGTTTGTTTCCCCACAAGGTTGGTTTCCCACAAGGTTGGTTTTCCCGCAGGGTTTGTTTTCCCACAAGGTTAGTTTTCCCGCAAGGTTTGTTTTCCCACAAGGTTAGTTTTCCCACAAGGTTTGTTTCCCCATAAGGTTTGTTTCCCCACAAGGTTTGTTTTCCCACAAGGATTGTTTTCTCACAAGGTTTGTTTTCCCACTGTGTTGGTTTTCCCAAAAGGTTCGCTTTCCCGCAAGGTTGGTTTTCCCACAAGGTTGGTTTTCCCGCAGGGTTTGTTTCCCCATAAGGTTGGTTTTCCCACAAGGTTTGTTTTCTCACAAGGTTTGTTTTCCCACAAGGTTTGTTTTCCCACAAGGTTTGTTTTCCCACAAGGTTCGTTTTCCCGCAAGGTTGGTTTTCCCACAAGGTTTGTTTTCCCACTGTGTTGGTTTTCCCAAAAGGTTCGCTTTCCCATAAGGTTGGTTTTCCCACAAGGTTTGTTTTCCCACAAGGCTTGTTTTCCCACAAGGTTCGTTTTCCCGCAAGGTTGGTTTTCCCACAAGGTTTGTTTTCCCACTGTGTTGGTTTTCCCAAAAGGTTCGCTTTCCCATAAGGTTGGTTTTCCCACAAGGTTGGTTTTCCCGCAGGGTTGCTTTCCCCATAAGGTTTGTTTTCCCACAAGGTTTGTTTTCCCACAAGGTTGGTTTTCCCACAAGGTTGGTTTTCCCACAAGGTTTGTTTACCCACTGTGTTGGTTTTCCCAAAAGGTTCGCTTTCCCGCAAGGTTGGTTTTCCCACAAGGTTTGTTTTCCCACTATGTTGGTTTTCCCAAAAGGTTCGCTTTCCCACAAGGTTGGTTTTCCCACAAGGTTGGTTTTCCCGCAGGGTTGCTTTCCCCATAAGGTTGGTTTTCCCACAAGGTTTGTTTTCTCACAAGGTTTGTTTTCCCACTAGGTTGTTTTTCCCACTAGGTTGGTTTTCCCACAAGGTTTGTTTTCCCACAAGCTTTGTTTTCCCCCAAGGTTGGTTTTCCCACAAGGTTGGTTTCCCACAAGGTTTGTTTTCCCACTGAGTTGGTTTTCCCAAAAGGTTCGCTTTCCCGCAAGGTTGGTTTTCCCACAAGGTTTGTTTCCCCACAAGGTTTGTTTTCCCATAAGGTTTGTTTTCCCACAAGGTTTGTTTTCCCACAAGGTTTGTTTTCCCACAAGGTTTGTTTTCCCACAAGGTTCGTTTTCCCGCAAGGTTGGTTTTCCCACAAGGTTTGTTTTCCCACTGTGTTGGTTTTCCCAAAAGGTTCGCTTTCCCATAAGGTTGGTTTTCCCACAAGGTTGGTTTTCCCGCAGGGTTGCTTTCCCCATAAGGTTTGTTTTCCCACAAGGTTTGTTTTCCCACAAGGTTGGTTTTCCCGAAAGGTTTGTTTCCCCACAAGGTTGGTTTTCCCACAAGGTTGGTTTTCCCGCAGGGTTTGTTTTCCCACAAGGTTAGTTTTCCCGCAAGGTTTGTTTTCCCACAAGGTTAGTTTTCCCACAAGCTTTGTTTCCCCACAAGGTTTGTTTCCCCACAAGGTTTGTTTTCCCACAAGGATTGTTTTCTCACAAGGTTTGTTTTCCCACTGTGTTGGTTTTCCCAAAAGGTTCGCTTTCCCGCAAGGTTGGTTTTCCCACAAGGTTGGTTTTCCCGCAGGGTTTGTTTCCCCATAAGGTTGGTTTTCCCACAAGATTTGTTTTCTCACAAGGTTTGTTTTCCCACAAGGTTTGTTTTCCCACAAGGTTTGTTTTCCCACAAGGTTGGTTTTCCCGCAGGGTTTGTTTTCCCACAAGGTTAGTTTTCCCGAAAGGTTTGTTTCCCCACAAGGTGGGTTTTCCCACATGGTTGGTTTTCCCGCAGGGTTTGTTTTCCCACAAGGTTTGTTTTCTCACAAGGTTTGTTTTCCCACAAGGTTGGTTTTCCCGAAAGGTTTGTTTCCCCACAAGGTTGGTTTTCCCACAAGGTTGGTTTTCCCGCAGGGTTTGTTTTCCCACAAGGGTAGTTTTCCCGCAAGGTTTGTTTCCCCACAAGGTTTGTTTTCCCACAAGGATTGTTTTCCCACTAGGTTTGTTTCCCCACAAGGTTTGTTTTCCCACAAGGTTTGTTTTCCCCCAAGGTTGGTTTTCCCGCAAGGTTGGTTTTCCCACAAGGTTTGTTTTCCCACTGTGTTGGTTTTCCCAAAAGGTTCGCTTTCCCACAAGGTTGGTTTTCCCACAAGGTTGGTTTTCCCGCAGGGTTGCTTTCCCGCAGGGTTGCTTTCCCCATAAGGTTTGTTTTCCCACAAGGTTTGTTTTCTCACAAGGTTTGTTTTCCCACTAGGTTGTTGTTGGTTTTCCCACAAGGTTTGTTTCCCCACAAGGTTTGTTTTCCCATAAGGTTTGTTTTCCCACAAGGTTTGTTTTCCCACAAGGTTTGTTTTCCCACAAGGTTTGTTTTACCACAAGGTTGGTTTTCCCGAAAGGTTTGTTTCCCCACAAGGTTTCTTTCCCCATAAGGTTGGTTTTCCCACAACGTTTGTTTTCTCACAAGGTTTGTTTTCCCACTGTGTTGGTTTTCCCAAAAGGTTCGCTTTCCCACAAGGTTGGTTTTCCCACAAGGTTGTTTTTCCCACAAGGATTCTTTCCCCATAAGGTTGGTTTTCCCGCAAGGTTGGTTTTCCCACAAGGTTTGTTTTCCCACTGTGTTGGTTTTCCCAAAAGGTTCGCTTTCCCACAAGGTTGGTTTTCCCACAAGGTTGGTTTTCCCGCAGGGTTGCTTTCCCCATAAGGTTTGTTTTCCCACAAGGTTTGTTTTCCCACAAGGTTTGTTTTCCCACAAGGTTGGTTTTCCCGAAAGGTTTGTTTCCCCACAAGGTTGGTTTCCCACAAGGTTGGTTTTCCCGCAGGGTTTGTTTTCCCACAAGGTTAGTTTTCCCGCAAGGTTTGTTTTCCCACAAGGTTAGTTTTCCCACAAGGTTTGTTTCCCCATAAGGTTTGTTTCCCCACAAGGTTTGTTTTCCCACAAGGATTGTTTTCTCACAAGGTTTGTTTTCCCACTGTGTTGGTTTTCCCAAAAGGTTCGCTTTCCCGCAAGGTTGGTTTTCCCACAAGGTTGGTTTTCCCGCAGGGTTTGTTTCCCCATAAGGTTGGTTTTCCCACAAGGTTTGTTTTCTCACAAGGTTTGTTTTCCCACAAGGTTTGTTTTCCCACAAGGTTTGTTTTCCCACAAGGTTCGTTTTCCCGCAAGGTTGGTTTTCCCACAAGGTTTGTTTTCCCACTGTGTTGGTTTTCCCAAAAGGTTCGCTTTCCCATAAGGTTGGTTTTCCCACAAGGTTTGTTTTCCCACAAGGCTTGTTTTCCCACAAGGTTCGTTTTCCCGCAAGGTTGGTTTTCCCACAAGGTTTGTTTTCCCACTGTGTTGGTTTTCCCAAAAGGTTCGCTTTCCCATAAGGTTGGTTTTCCCACAAGGTTGGTTTTCCCGCAGGGTTGCTTTCCCCATAAGGTTTGTTTTCCCACAAGGTTTGTTTTCCCACAAGGTTGGTTTTCCCACAAGGTTGGTTTTCCCACAAGGTTTGTTTACCCACTGTGTTGGTTTTCCCAAAAGGTTCGCTTTCCCGCAAGGTTGGTTTTCCCACAAGGTTTGTTTTCCCACTATGTTGGTTTTCCCAAAAGGTTCGCTTTCCCACAAGGTTGGTTTTCCCACAAGGTTGGTTTTCCCGCAGGGTTGCTTTCCCCATAAGGTTGGTTTTCCCACAAGGTTTGTTTTCTCACAAGGTTTGTTTTCCCACTAGGTTGTTTTTCCCACTAGGTTGGTTTTCCCACAAGGTTTGTTTTCCCACAAGCTTTGTTTTCCCCCAAGGTTGGTTTTCCCACAAGGTTGGTTTCCCACAAGGTTTGTTTTCCCACTGAGTTGGTTTTCCCAAAAGGTTCGCTTTCCCGCAAGGTTGGTTTTCCCACAAGGTTTGTTTCCCCACAAGGTTTGTTTTCCCATAAGGTTTGTTTTCCCACAAGGTTTGTTTTCCCACAAGGTTTGTTTTCCCACAAGGTTTGTTTTCCCACAAGGTTCGTTTTCCCGCAAGGTTGGTTTTCCCACAAGGTTTGTTTTCCCACTGTGTTGGTTTTCCCAAAAGGTTCGCTTTCCCATAAGGTTGGTTTTCCCACAAGGTTGGTTTTCCCGCAGGGTTGCTTTCCCCATAAGGTTTGTTTTCCCACAAGGTTTGTTTTCCCACAAGGTTGGTTTTCCCGAAAGGTTTGTTTCCCCACAAGGTTGGTTTTCCCACAAGGTTGGTTTTCCCGCAGGGTTTGTTTTCCCACAAGGTTAGTTTTCCCGCAAGGTTTGTTTTCCCACAAGGTTAGTTTTCCCACAAGCTTTGTTTCCCCACAAGGTTTGTTTCCCCACAAGGTTTGTTTTCCCACAAGGATTGTTTTCTCACAAGGTTTGTTTTCCCACTGTGTTGGTTTTCCCAAAAGGTTCGCTTTCCCGCAAGGTTGGTTTTCCCACAAGGTTGGTTTTCCCGCAGGGTTTGTTTCCCCATAAGGTTGGTTTTCCCACAAGATTTGTTTTCTCACAAGGTTTGTTTTCCCACAAGGTTTGTTTTCCCACAAGGTTTGTTTTCCCACAAGGTTGGTTTTCCCGCAGGGTTTGTTTTCCCACAAGGTTAGTTTTCCCGAAAGGTTTGTTTCCCCACAAGGTGGGTTTTCCCACATGGTTGGTTTTCCCGCAGGGTTTGTTTTCCCACAAGGTTTGTTTTCTCACAAGGTTTGTTTTCCCACAAGGTTGGTTTTCCCGAAAGGTTTGTTTCCCCACAAGGTTGGTTTTCCCACAAGGTTGGTTTTCCCGCAGGGTTTGTTTTCCCACAAGGTTAGTTTTCCCGCAAGGTTTGTTTCCCCACAAGGTTTGTTTTCCCACAAGGATTGTTTTCCCACTAGGTTTGTTTCCCCACAAGGTTTGTTTTCCCACAAGGTTTGTTTTCCCCCAAGGTTGGTTTTCCCGCAAGGTTGGTTTTCCCACAAGGTTTGTTTTCCCACTGTGTTGGTTTTCCCAAAAGGTTCGCTTTCCCACAAGGTTGGTTTTCCCACAAGGTTGGTTTTCCCGCAGGGTTGCTTTCCCGCAGGGTTGCTTTCCCCATAAGGTTTGTTTTCCCACAAGGTTTGTTTTCTCACAAGGTTTGTTTTCCCACTAGGTTGTTGTTGGTTTTCCCACAAGGTTTGTTTCCCCACAAGGTTTGTTTTCCCACAAGGTTCGTTTTCCCGCAAGGTTGGTTTTCCCACAAGGTTTGTTTTCCCACTGTGTTGGTTTTCCCAAAAGGTTCGCTTTCCCATAAGGTTGGTTTTCCCACAAGGTTTGTTTTCCCACAAGGCTTGTTTTCCCACAAGGTTCGTTTTCCCGCAAGGTTGGTTTTCCCACAAGGTTTGTTTTCCCACTGTGTTGGTTTTCCCAAAAGGTTCGCTTTCCCATAAGGTTGGTTTTCCCACAAGGTTGGTTTTCCCGCAGGGTTGCTTTCCCCATAAGGTTTGTTTTCCCACAAGGTTTGTTTTCCCACAAGGTTGGTTTTCCCACAAGGTTGGTTTTCCCACAAGGTTTGTTTACCCACTGTGTTGGTTTTCCCAAAAGGTTCGCTTTCCCGCAAGGTTGGTTTTCCCACAAGGTTTGTTTTCCCACTATGTTGGTTTTCCCAAAAGGTTCGCTTTCCCACAAGGTTGGTTTTCCCACAAGGTTGGTTTTCCCGCAGGGTTGCTTTCCCCATAAGGTTGGTTTTCCCACAAGGTTTGTTTTCTCACAAGGTTTGTTTTCCCACTAGGTTGTTTTTCCCACTAGGTTGGTTTTCCCACAAGGTTTGTTTTCCCACAAGCTTTGTTTTCCCCCAAGGTTGGTTTTCCCACAAGGTTGGTTTCCCACAAGGTTTGTTTTCCCACTGAGTTGGTTTTCCCAAAAGGTTCGCTTTCCCGCAAGGTTGGTTTTCCCACAAGGTTTGTTTCCCCACAAGGTTTGTTTTCCCATAAGGTTTGTTTTCCCACAAGGTTTGTTTTCCCACAAGGTTTGTTTTCCCACAAGGTTTGTTTTCCCACAAGGTTCGTTTTCCCGCAAGGTTGGTTTTCCCACAAGGTTTGTTTTCCCACTGTGTTGGTTTTCCCAAAAGGTTCGCTTTCCCATAAGGTTGGTTTTCCCACAAGGTTGGTTTTCCCGCAGGGTTGCTTTCCCCATAAGGTTTGTTTTCCCACAAGGTTTGTTTTCCCACAAGGTTGGTTTTCCCGAAAGGTTTGTTTCCCCACAAGGTTGGTTTTCCCACAAGGTTGGTTTTCCCGCAGGGTTTGTTTTCCCACAAGGTTAGTTTTCCCGCAAGGTTTGTTTTCCCACAAGGTTAGTTTTCCCACAAGCTTTGTTTCCCCACAAGGTTTGTTTCCCCACAAGGTTTGTTTTCCCACAAGGATTGTTTTCTCACAAGGTTTGTTTTCCCACTGTGTTGGTTTTCCCAAAAGGTTCGCTTTCCCGCAAGGTTGGTTTTCCCACAAGGTTGGTTTTCCCGCAGGGTTTGTTTCCCCATAAGGTTGGTTTTCCCACAAGATTTGTTTTCTCACAAGGTTTGTTTTCCCACAAGGTTTGTTTTCCCACAAGGTTTGTTTTCCCACAAGGTTGGTTTTCCCGCAGGGTTTGTTTTCCCACAAGGTTAGTTTTCCCGAAAGGTTTGTTTCCCCACAAGGTGGGTTTTCCCACATGGTTGGTTTTCCCGCAGGGTTTGTTTTCCCACAAGGTTTGTTTTCTCACAAGGTTTGTTTTCCCACAAGGTTGGTTTTCCCGAAAGGTTTGTTTCCCCACAAGGTTGGTTTTCCCACAAGGTTGGTTTTCCCGCAGGGTTTGTTTTCCCACAAGGTTAGTTTTCCCGCAAGGTTTGTTTCCCCACAAGGTTTGTTTTCCCACAAGGATTGTTTTCCCACTAGGTTTGTTTCCCCACAAGGTTTGTTTTCCCACAAGGTTTGTTTTCCCCCAAGGTTGGTTTTCCCGCAAGGTTGGTTTTCCCACAAGGTTTGTTTTCCCACTGTGTTGGTTTTCCCAAAAGGTTCGCTTTCCCACAAGGTTGGTTTTCCCACAAGGTTGGTTTTCCCGCAGGGTTGCTTTCCCGCAGGGTTGCTTTCCCCATAAGGTTTGTTTTCCCACAAGGTTTGTTTTCTCACAAGGTTTGTTTTCCCACTAGGTTGTTGTTGGTTTTCCCACAAGGTTTGTTTCCCCACAAGGTTTGTTTTCCCACAAGGTTCGTTTTCCCGCAAGGTTGGTTTTCCCACAAGGTTTGTTTTCCCACTGTGTTGGTTTTCCCAAAAGGTTCGCTTTCCCATAAGGTTGGTTTTCCCACAAGGTTTGTTTTCCCACAAGGCTTGTTTTCCCACAAGGTTCGTTTTCCCGCAAGGTTGGTTTTCCCACAAGGTTTGTTTTCCCACTGTGTTGGTTTTCCCAAAAGGTTCGCTTTCCCATAAGGTTGGTTTTCCCACAAGGTTGGTTTTCCCGCAGGGTTGCTTTCCCCATAAGGTTTGTTTTCCCACAAGGTTTGTTTTCCCACAAGGTTGGTTTTCCCACAAGGTTGGTTTTCCCACAAGGTTTGTTTACCCACTGTGTTGGTTTTCCCAAAAGGTTCGCTTTCCCGCAAGGTTGGTTTTCCCACAAGGTTTGTTTTCCCACTATGTTGGTTTTCCCAAAAGGTTCGCTTTCCCACAAGGTTGGTTTTCCCACAAGGTTGGTTTTCCCGCAGGGTTGCTTTCCCCATAAGGTTGGTTTTCCCACAAGGTTTGTTTTCTCACAAGGTTTGTTTTCCCACTAGGTTGTTTTTCCCACTAGGTTGGTTTTCCCACAAGGTTTGTTTTCCCACAAGCTTTGTTTTCCCCCAAGGTTGGTTTTCCCACAAGGTTGGTTTCCCACAAGGTTTGTTTTCCCACTGAGTTGGTTTTCCCAAAAGGTTCGCTTTCCCGCAAGGTTGGTTTTCCCACAAGGTTTGTTTCCCCACAAGGTTTGTTTTCCCATAAGGTTTGTTTTCCCACAAGGTTTGTTTTCCCACAAGGTTTGTTTTCCCACAAGGTTTGTTTTCCCACAAGGCTTGTTTTCCCACAAGGTTCGTTTTCCCGCAAGGTTGGTTTTCCCACAAGGTTTGTTTTCCCACTGTGTTGGTTTTCCCAAAAGGTTCGCTTTCCCATAAGGTTGGTTTTCCCACAAGGTTGGTTTTCCCGCAGGGTTGCTTTCCCCATAAGGTTTGTTTTCCCACAAGGTTTGTTTTCCCACAAGGTTGGTTTTCCCACAAGGTTGGTTTTCCCACAAGGTTTGTTTACCCACTGTGTTGGTTTTCCCAAAAGGTTCGCTTTCCCGCAAGGTTGGTTTTCCCACAAGGTTTGTTTTCCCACTATGTTGGTTTTCCCAAAAGGTTCGCTTTCCCACAAGGTTGGTTTTCCCACAAGGTTGGTTTTCCCGCAGGGTTGCTTTCCCCATAAGGTTGGTTTTCCCACAAGGTTTGTTTTCTCACAAGGTTTGTTTTCCCACTAGGTTGTTTTTCCCACTAGGTTGGTTTTCCCACAAGGTTTGTTTTCCCACAAGCTTTGTTTTCCCCCAAGGTTGGTTTTCCCACAAGGTTGGTTTCCCACAAGGTTTGTTTTCCCACTGAGTTGGTTTTCCCAAAAGGTTCGCTTTCCCGCAAGGTTGGTTTTCCCACAAGGTTTGTTTCCCCACAAGGTTTGTTTTCCCATAAGGTTTGTTTTCCCACAAGGTTTGTTTTCCCACAAGGTTTGTTTTCCCACAAGGTTTGTTTTCCCACAAGGTTCGTTTTCCCGCAAGGTTGGTTTTCCCACAAGGTTTGTTTTCCCACTGTGTTGGTTTTCCCAAAAGGTTCGCTTTCCCATAAGGTTGGTTTTCCCACAAGGTTGGTTTTCCCGCAGGGTTGCTTTCCCCATAAGGTTTGTTTTCCCACAAGGTTTGTTTTCCCACAAGGTTGGTTTTCCCGAAAGGTTTGTTTCCCCACAAGGTTGGTTTTCCCACAAGGTTGGTTTTCCCGCAGGGTTTGTTTTCCCACAAGGTTAGTTTTCCCGCAAGGTTTGTTTTCCCACAAGGTTAGTTTTCCCACAAGCTTTGTTTCCCCACAAGGTTTGTTTCCCCACAAGGTTTGTTTTCCCACAAGGATTGTTTTCTCACAAGGTTTGTTTTCCCACTGTGTTGGTTTTCCCAAAAGGTTCGCTTTCCCGCAAGGTTGGTTTTCCCACAAGGTTGGTTTTCCCGCAGGGTTTGTTTCCCCATAAGGTTGGTTTTCCCACAAGATTTGTTTTCTCACAAGGTTTGTTTTCCCACAAGGTTTGTTTTCCCACAAGGTTTGTTTTCCCACAAGGTTGGTTTTCCCGCAGGGTTTGTTTTCCCACAAGGTTAGTTTTCCCGAAAGGTTTGTTTCCCCACAAGGTGGGTTTTCCCACATGGTTGGTTTTCCCGCAGGGTTTGTTTTCCCACAAGGTTTGTTTTCTCACAAGGTTTGTTTTCCCACAAGGTTGGTTTTCCCGAAAGGTTTGTTTCCCCACAAGGTTGGTTTTCCCACAAGGTTGGTTTTCCCGCAGGGTTTGTTTTCCCACAAGGTTAGTTTTCCCGCAAGGTTTGTTTCCCCACAAGGTTTGTTTTCCCACAAGGATTGTTTTCCCACTAGGTTTGTTTCCCCACAAGGTTTGTTTTCCCACAAGGTTTGTTTTCCCCCAAGGTTGGTTTTCCCGCAAGGTTGGTTTTCCCACAAGGTTTGTTTTCCCACTGTGTTGGTTTTCCCAAAAGGTTCGCTTTCCCACAAGGTTGGTTTTCCCACAAGGTTGGTTTTCCCGCAGGGTTGCTTTCCCGCAGGGTTGCTTTCCCCATAAGGTTTGTTTTCCCACAAGGTTTGTTTTCTCACAAGGTTTGTTTTCCCACTAGGTTGTTGTTGGTTTTCCCACAAGGTTTGTTTCCCCACAAGGTTTGTTTTCCCATAAGGTTGGTTTTCCCGCAGGGTTTGTTTCCCCATAAGGTTGGTTTTCCCACAAGATTTGTTTTCTCACAAGGTTTGTTTTCCCACAAGGTTTGTTTTCCCACAAGGTTTGTTTTCCCACAAGGTTGGTTTTCCCGCAGGGTTTGTTTTCCCACAAGGTTAGTTTTCCCGAAAGGTTTGTTTCCCCACAAGGTGGGTTTTCCCACATGGTTGGTTTTCCCGCAGGGTTTGTTTTCCCACAAGGTTTGTTTTCTCACAAGGTTTGTTTTCCCACAAGGTTGGTTTTCCCGAAAGGTTTGTTTCCCCACAAGGTTGGTTTTCCCACAAGGTTGGTTTTCCCGCAGGGTTTGTTTTCCCACAAGGTTAGTTTTCCCGCAAGGTTTGTTTCCCCACAAGGTTTGTTTTCCCACAAGGATTGTTTTCCCACTAGGTTTGTTTCCCCACAAGGTTTGTTTTCCCACAAGGTTTGTTTTCCCACAAGGTTAGTTTTCCCACAAGCTTTGTTTCCCCACAAGGTTTGTTTCCCCACAAGGTTTGTTTTCCCACAAGGATTGTTTTCTCACAAGGTTTGTTTTCCCACTGTGTTGGTTTTCCCAAAAGGTTCGCTTTCCCGCAAGGTTGGTTTTCCCACAAGGTTGGTTTTCCCGCAGGGTTTGTTTCCCCATAAGGTTGGTTTTCCCACAAGATTTGTTTTCTCACAAGGTTTGTTTTCCCACAAGGTTTGTTTTCCCACAAGGTTTGTTTTCCCACAAGGTTGGTTTTCCCGCAGGGTTTGTTTTCCCACAAGGTTAGTTTTCCCGAAAGGTTTGTTTCCCCACAAGGTGGGTTTTCCCACATGGTTGGTTTTCCCGCAGGGTTTGTTTTCCCACAAGGTTTGTTTTCTCACAAGGTTTGTTTTCCCACAAGGTTGGTTTTCCCGAAAGGTTTGTTTCCCCACAAGGTTGGTTTTCCCACAAGGTTGGTTTTCCCGCAGGGTTTGTTTTCCCACAAGGGTAGTTTTCCCGCAAGGTTTGTTTCCCCACAAGGTTTGTTTTCCCACAAGGATTGTTTTCCCACTAGGTTTGTTTCCCCACAAGGTTTGTTTTCCCACAAGGTTTGTTTTCCCCCAAGGTTGGTTTTCCCGCAAGGTTGGTTTTCCCACAAGGTTTGTTTTCCCACTGTGTTGGTTTTCCCAAAAGGTTCGCTTTCCCACAAGGTTGGTTTTCCCACAAGGTTGGTTTTCCCGCAGGGTTGCTTTCCCGCAGGGTTGCTTTCCCCATAAGGTTTGTTTTCCCACAAGGTTTGTTTTCTCACAAGGTTTGTTTTCCCACTAGGTTGTTGTTGGTTTTCCCACAAGGTTTGTTTCCCCACAAGGTTTGTTTTCCCATAAGGTTTGTTTTCCCACAAGGTTTGTTTTCCCACAAGGTTTGTTTTCCCACAAGGTTTGTTTTACCACAAGGTTGGTTTTCCCGAAAGGTTTGTTTCCCCACAAGGTTTCTTTCCCCATAAGGTTGGTTTTCCCACAACGTTTGTTTTCTCACAAGGTTTGTTTTCCCACTGTGTTGGTTTTCCCAAAAGGTTCGCTTTCCCACAAGGTTGGTTTTCCCACAAGGTTGTTTTTCCCACAAGGATTCTTTCCCCATAAGGTTGGTTTTCCCGCAAGGTTGGTTTTCCCACAAGGTTTGTTTTCCCACTGTGTTGGTTTTCCCAAAAGGTTCGCTTTCCCACAAGGTTGGTTTTCCCACAAGGTTGGTTTTCCCGCAGGGTTGCTTTCCCCATAAGGTTTGTTTTCCCACAAGGTTTGTTTTCCCACAAGGTTTGTTTTCCCACAAGGTTGGTTTTCCCGAAAGGTTTGTTTCCCCACAAGGTTGGTTTCCCACAAGGTTGGTTTTCCCGCAGGGTTTGTTTTCCCACAAGGTTAGTTTTCCCGCAAGGTTTGTTTTCCCACAAGGTTAGTTTTCCCACAAGGTTTGTTTCCCCATAAGGTTTGTTTCCCCACAAGGTTTGTTTTCCCACAAGGATTGTTTTCTCACAAGGTTTGTTTTCCCACTGTGTTGGTTTTCCCAAAAGGTTCGCTTTCCCGCAAGGTTGGTTTTCCCACAAGGTTGGTTTTCCCGCAGGGTTTGTTTCCCCATAAGGTTGGTTTTCCCACAAGGTTTGTTTTCTCACAAGGTTTGTTTTCCCACAAGGTTTGTTTTCCCACAAGGTTTGTTTTCCCACAAGGTTCGTTTTCCCGCAAGGTTGGTTTTCCCACAAGGTTTGTTTTCCCACTGTGTTGGTTTTCCCAAAAGGTTCGCTTTCCCATAAGGTTGGTTTTCCCACAAGGTTTGTTTTCCCACAAGGCTTGTTTTCCCACAAGGTTCGTTTTCCCGCAAGGTTGGTTTTCCCACAAGGTTTGTTTTCCCACTGTGTTGGTTTTCCCAAAAGGTTCGCTTTCCCATAAGGTTGGTTTTCCCACAAGGTTGGTTTTCCCGCAGGGTTGCTTTCCCCATAAGGTTTGTTTTCCCACAAGGTTTGTTTTCCCACAAGGTTGGTTTTCCCGAACGGTTTGTTTCCCCACAAGGTTGGTTTTCCCACAAGGTTGGTTTTCCCGCAGGGTTTGTTTTCCCACAAGGTTAGTTTTCCCGCAAGGTTTGTTTTCCCACAAGGTTAGTTTTCCCACAAGCTTTGTTTCCCCACAAGGTTTGTTTCCCCACAAGGTTTGTTTTCCCACAAGGATTGTTTTCTCACAAGGTTTGTTTTCCCACTGTGTTGGTTTTCCCAAAAGGTTCGCTTTCCCGCAAGGTTGGTTTTCCCACAAGGTTGGTTTTCCCGCAGGGTTTGTTTCCCCATAAGGTTGGTTTTCCCACAAGGTTTGTTTTCTCACAAGGTTTGTTTTCCCACAAGGTTTGTTTTCCCACAAGGTTTGTTTTCCCACAAGGTTGGTTTTCCCGCAGGGTTTGTTTTCCCACAAGGTTAGTTTTCCCGAAAGGTTTGTTTCCCCACAAGGTGGGTTTTCCCACATGGTTGTTTTTCCCGCAGGGTTTGTTTTCCCACAAGGTTTGTTTTCTCACAAGGTTTGTTTTCCCACAAGGTTGGTTTTCCCGAAAGGTTTGTTTCCCCACAAGGTTGGTTTTCCCACAAGGTTGGTTTTCCCGCAGGGTTTGTTTTCCCACAAGGTTAGTTTTCCCGCAAGGTTTGTTTCCCCACAAGGTTTGTTTTACCACAAGGATTGTTTTCCCACTAGGTTTCTTTCCCCACAAGGTTTGTTTTCCCACAAGGTTTGTTTTCCCCCAAGGTTGGTTTTCCCGCAAGGTTTGTTTTCCCACAAGGTTTGTTTTCCCACTGTGTTGGTTTTCCCAAAAGGTTCGCTTTCCCACAAGGTTGGTTTTCCCATAAGGTTGGTTTTCCCGAACGGTTGCTTTCCCGCAGGGTTGCTTTCCCCATAAGGTTTGTTTTCCCACAAGGTTTGTTTTCTCACAAGGTTTGTTTTCCCACTAGGTTGTTGTTGGTTTTCCCACAAGGTTTGTTTCCCCACAAGGTTTGTTTTCCCATAAGGTTTGTTTTCCCACAAGGTTTGTTTTCCCACAAGGTTTGTTTTCCCACAAGGTTTGTTTTACCACAAGGTTGGTTTTCCCGAAACTTTTGTTTCCCCACAAGGTTTCTTTCCCCATAAGGTTGGTTTTCCCACAAGGTTTGTTTTCTCACAAGGTTTGTTTTCCCACTGTGTTGGTTTTCCCAAAAGGTTCGCTTTCACACAAGGTTGGTTTTCCCACAAGGTTGTTTTTCCCACAAGGTTTCTTTCCCCATAAGGTTGGTTTTCCCGCAAGGTTGGTTTTCCCACAAGGTTTGTTTTCCCACTGTGTTGGTTTTCCCAAAAGGTTCGCTTTCCCACAAGGTTGGTTTTCCCACAAGGTTGGTTTTCCCGCAGGGTTGTTTCCCCATAAGGTTTGTTTTCCCACAAGGTTTGTTTTCCCACAAGGTTTGTTTTCCCACAAGGTTGGTTTTCCCGAAAGGTTTGTTTCCCCACAAGGTTGGTTTCCCACAAGGTTGGTTTTCCCGCAGGGTTTGTTTTCCCACAAGGTTAGTTTTCCCGCAAGGTTTGTTTTCCCACAAGGTTAGTTTTCCCACAAGGTTTGTTTCCCCATAAGTTTTGTTTCCCCACAAGGTTTGTTTTCCCACAAGGATTGTTTTCTCACAAGGTTTGTTTTCCCACTGTGTTGGTTTTCCCAAAAGGTTCGCTTTCCCGCAAGGTTGGTTTTCCCACAAGGTTGGTTTTCCCGCAGGGTTTGTTTCCCCATAAGGGTTGGTTTTCCCACAAGGTTTGTTTTCTCACAAGGTTTGTTTTCCCACAAGGTTTGTTTTCCCACAAGGTTTGTTTTCCCACAAGGTTGGTTTTCCCGCAGGGTTTGTTTTCCCACAAAGTTTGTTTTCCCGAAAGGTTTGTTTCCCCACAAGGTGGGTTTTCCCACAAGGTGGGTTTTCCCACAAGGTTGGTTTTCCCGCAGGGTTTGTTTTCCCACAAGGTTTGTTTTCTCACAAGGTTTGTTTTCCCACAAGGTTGGTTTTCCCGAAAGGTTTGTTTCCCCACAAGGTTGGTTTTCCCACAAGGTTGGTTTTCTCGCAGGGTTTGTTTTCCCACAAGGTTAGTTTTCCCGCAAGGGTTTGTTTCCCCACAAGGTTTGTTTTCCCACAAGGATTGTTTTCCCACTAGGTATGTTTCCCCACAAGGTTTGTTTTCCCACAAGGTTTGTTTTCCCCCAAGGTTGGTTTTCCCGCAAGGTTGGTTTTCCCACAAGGTTTGTTTTCCCACTGTGTTGGTTTTCCCAAAAGGTTCGCTTTCCCACAAGGTTGGTTTTCCCACAAGGTTGGTTTTCCCGCAGGGTTGCTTTCCCCATAAGGTTGGTTTTCCCACAACGTTTGTTTTCTCACAAGGTTTGTTTTCCCACTAGGTTGTTGTTGGTTTTCCCACAAGGTTTGTTTCCCCACAAGGTTTGTTTTCCCATAAGGTTTGTTTTCCCACAAGGTTTGTTTTCCCACAAGGTTTGTTTTCCCACAAGGTTTGTTTTCCCACAAGGTTGGTTTTCCCGAAAGGTTTGTTTCCCCACAAGGTTTCTTTCCCCATAAGGTTGGTTTTCCCACAAGGTTTGTTTTCTCACAAGGTTTGTTTTCCCACAAGGTTTGTTTTCCCACAAGGTTTGTTTTAACAAAAGGTTTGTTTTCCCACAAGCTTTGTTTTCCCCCAAGGTTGGTTTTCCCGCAAGGTTGGTTTTCCCACAAGGTTTCTTTTCCCACTGTGTTGGTTTTCCCAAAAGGTTCGCTTTCCCGCAAGGCTGGTTTTCCCACAAGGTTTGTTTTCCCACTGTGTTGGTTTTCCCAAAAGGTTCGCTTTCCCACAAGGTTGGTTTTCCCACAAGGTTGGTTTTCCCGCAGGGTTGCTTTCCCCATAAGGTTGGTTTTCCCACAAGGTTTGTTTTCTCACAAGGTTTGTTTTCCCACTAGGTTGTTTTCCCCCACTAGGTTGGTTTTCCCACAAGGTTTGTTTTCCCACAAGCTTTGTTTTCCCCCAAGGTTGATTTTCCCGCAAGGTTGGTTTTCCCCACAAGGTTTGTTTTCCCACTGTGTTGGTTTTCCCAAAAGGTTCGCTTTCCCGCAAGGTTGGTTTTCCCACAAGGTTTGTTTCCCCACAAGTTTTGTTTTCCCATAAGGTTTGTTTTCCCACAAGGTTTGTTTTCCCACAAGGTTTGTTTTCCCACAAGGTTGGTTTTCCCGCAAGGTTGGTTTTCCCACAAGGTTTCTTTTCCCACTGTGTTGGTTTTCCCAAAAGGTTCGCTTTCCCGCAAGGCTGGTTTTCCCACAAGGTTTGTTTTCCCACTGTGTTGGTTTTCCCAAAAGGTTCGCTTTCCCACAAGGTTGGTTTTCCCACAAGGTTGGTTTTCCCGCAGGGTTGCTTTCCCCATAAGGTTGGTTTTCCCACAAGGTTTGTTTTCTCACAAGGTTTGTTTTCCCACTAGGTTGTTTTCCCCACTAGGTTGGTTTTCCCACAAGGTTTGTTTTCCCACAAGCTTTGTTTTCCCCCAAGGTTGGTTTTCCCGCAAGGTTGGTTTTCCCACAAGGTTTGCTTTCCCACTGTGTTGGTTTTCGCACAAGGTTCGCTTTCCCACAAGGTTGGTTTTCCCACAAGGTTTGTTTTCCCACAAGGTTTGTTTTCCCCACAAGGTTTTTTTTTACCACAAGGTTGGTTTTCCCGAAAGGTTTGTTTCCCCACAAGGTTTCTTTCCCCATAAGGTTGGTTTTCCCACAAGGTTTGTTTTCTCACAAGGTTTGTTTTCCCACAAGGTTTGTTTTCCCACTGTGTTGGTTTTCGCAAAAGGTTCGCTTTCCCACAAGGTTGGTTTTCCCACAAGGTTGGTTTTCCCGCAGGGTTGCTTTCCCCATAAGGTTGGTTTTCCCACAAGGTTTGTTTCCCCACAAGGTTTCTTTCCCCATCAGGTTGGTTTTCCCACAAGGTTTGTTTTCTCACAAGGTTTGTTTTCCCACAAGCTTTGTTTTCCCACAAGGTTTGTTTTCCCAAAAGGTTTGTTTTCCCACAAGCTTTGTTTTCCCCAAGGTTGGTTTTCCCGCAAGGTTGGTTTTCCCACAAGGTTTGTTTACCCACTGTGTTGGTTTTCCCAAAAGGTTCGCTTTCCCGCAAGGTTGGTTTTCCCACAAGGTTTGTTTTCCCACTGTGTTGGTTTTCGCAAAAGGTTCGCTTTCCCACAAGGTTGGTTTTCCCACAAGGTTGGTTTTCCCGCAGGGTTGCTTTCCCGTAAGGTTGGTTTTCCCACAAGGTTTGTTTTCTCAGAAAGGTTTGTTTTCCCACTGGGTTGTTTTTCCCACTAGGTTGGTTTTCCCACAAGGTTTGTTTTCCCACAAGCATTGTTTTCCCCCACGGTTGATTTTCCCGCAAGGTTGGTTTCCCACAAGGTTTGTTTTCCCACTGAGTTGGTTTTCCCAAAAGGTTCGCTTTCCCGCAAGGTTGGTTTTCCCACAAGGTTTGTTTTCCCACAAGGTTTGTTTTCCCACAAGGTTTGTTTTACCACAAGGTTGGTTTTCCCGAAAGGTTTGTTTCCCCACAAGGTTTCTTTCCCCATAAGGTTGGTTTTCCCACAAGGTTTGTTTTCTCACAAGGTTTGTTTTCCCACAAGGTTTGTTTTCCCACAAGGTTTGTTTTCCCAAAAGGTTTGTTTTCCCACAAGCTTTGTTTTCCCCCCAAGGTTGGTTTTCCCGGAAGGTTGGTTTTCCCACAAGGTTTGTTTACCCACTGTGTTGGTTTTCCCAAAAGGTTCGCTTTCCCGCAAGGTTGGTTTTCCCACAAGGTTTGTTTTCCCACTGTGTTCGTTTTCCCAAAAGGTTCGCTTTCCCACAAGGTTGGTTTTCCCACAAGGTTGGTTTTCCCGCAGGGTTGCTTTCCCCATAAGGTTGGTTTTCCCACAAGGTTTGTTTTCTCACAAGGTTTGTTTTCCCACTAGGTTGTTTTTCCCACTAGGTTGGTTTTCCCACAAGGTTTGTTTTCCCACAAGCTTTGTTTTCCCCCAAGGTTGGTTTTCCCCGCAAGGTTGGTTTCCCACAAGGTTTGTTTTCCCACTGAGTTGGTTTTCCCAAAAGGTTCACTTTCCCGCAAGGTTGGTTTTCCCACAAGGTTTGTTTCCCCACAAGGTTTGTTTTCCCATAAGGTTTGTTTTCCCACAAGGTTTGTTTTCCCACAAGGTTTGTTTTCCCACAAGGTTGGTTTTCCCGCAAGGTTGGTTTTCCCACTGTGTTGGTTTTCCCAAAAGGTTCGCTTTCCCATAAGGTTGGTTTTCCCACAAGGTTGGTTTTCCCGCAGGGTTGCTTTCCCCATAAGGTTTGTTTTCCCACAAGGTTTGTTTTCCCACAAGGTTTGTTTTCCCACAAGGTTGGTTTTCCCGAAAGGTTTGTTTCCCCACAAGGTTGGTTTTCCCACAAGGTTGGTTTTCCCGCAGGGTTTGTTTTCCCACAAGGTTAGTTTTCCCGCAAGGTTTGTTTTCCCACAAGGTTAGTTTTCCCACAAGGTTTGTTTCCCCACAAGGTTTGTTTCCCCACAAGGTTTGTTTTCCCACAAGGATTGTTTTCTCACAAGGTTTGTTTTCCCACTGTGTTGGTTTTCCCAAAAGGTTCACTTTCCCGCAAGGTTGGTTTTCCCACAAGGTTGGTTTTCCCGCTGGGTTTGTTTCCCCATAAGGTTGGTTTTCCCACAAGGTTTGTTTTCTCACAAGGTTTGTTTCCCCACAAGTTTTGTTTTCCCATAAGGTTTGTTTTCCCACAAGGTTTATTTTCCCACAAGGTTTGTTTTCCCACAAGGTTTGTTTTCCCACAAGGTTGGTTTTCCCGCAAGGTTGGTTTTCCCACAAGGTTTGTTTTCCCACTGTGTTGGTTTTCCCAAAAGGTTCGCTTTCCCACAAGGTTGGTTTTCCCACAAGGTTGGTTTTCCCGCAGGGTTGCTTTCCCCATAAGGTTTGTTTTCCCACAAGGTTTGTTTTCCCACAAGGTTTGTTTTCCCACTGTGTTGGTTTTCCCAAAAGGTTCGCTTTCCCACAAGGTTCGTTTTCCCGCAGGGTTGCTTTCCCCATAAGGTTTGTTTTCCCACAAGGTTTGTTTTCCCACAAGGTTGGTTTTCCCGAAAGGTTTGTTTCCCCACAAGGATTGTTTTCCCACTAGGTTTGTTTCTTCACAAGGTTTGTTTTCCCACAAGGTTTGTTTTCCCCCAAGGTTGGTTTTCCCGCAAGGTTGGTTTTCCCACAAGGTTTGTTTTCCGACTGTGTTGGTTTTCCCAAAAGGTTCGCTTTCCCACAAGGTTGGTTTTCCCACAAGGTTGGTTTTCCCGCAGGGTTGCTTTCCCCATAAGGTTGGTTTTCCCACAAGGTTTGTTTTCTCACAAGGTTTGTTTTCCCACTAGGTTGTTGTTGGTTTTCCCACAAGGTTTGTTTCCCCACAAGGTTTGTTTTCCCATAAGGTTTGTTTTCCCACAAGGTTTGTTTTCCCACAAGGTTTGTTTTCCCACAAGGTTTGTTTTACCACAAGGTTGGTTTTCCCGAAAGGTTTGTTTCCCCACAAGGTTTCTTCCCCATAAGGTTGGTTTTCCCACAAGGTTTATTTTCTCACAAGGTTTGTTTTCCCACAAGGTTTGTTTTCCCACAAGGTTTGTTTTCCCACAAGCTTTGTTTTCCTCCAAGGTTGGTTTTCCCGCAAGGTTGGTTTTCCCACAAGGTTTGTTTTCCCACTGTGTTGGTTTTCGCACAAGGTTTGTTTTCCCACTGTGTTGGTTTTCCCAAAAGGTTCGCTTTCCCACAAGGTTGGTTTTCCCACAAGGTTGGTTTTCCCACAAGGTTTGTTTTCCCACTGTGTTGGTTTTCCCAAAAGGTTCGCTTTCCCACAAGGTTGGTTTTCCCACAAGGTTTGTTTTCCCACAAGGTTTGTTTTCCCACAAGGTTTTTTTTTACCACAAGGTTGGTTTTCCCGAAAGGTTTGTTTCCCCACAAGGTTTCTTTCCCCATAAGGTTGGTTTTCCCACAAGGTTTGTTTTCTCACAAGGTTTGTTTTCCCACAAGGTTTGTTTTCCCACAAGGTTAGTTTTCCCAAAAGGTTTGTTTTCCCACAAGCTTTGTTTTCCCGCAAGGTTGGTTTTCCCGCAAGGTTGGTTTTCCCACAAGGTTTGTTTACCCACTGTGTTGGTTTTCCCAAAAGGTTCGCTTTCCCGCAAGGTTGGTTTTCCCACAAGGTTTGTTTCCCCACAAGGTTTCTTTCCCCATAAGGTTGGTTTTCCCACAAGGTTTGTTTTCTCACAAGGTTTGTTTTCCCACAAGGTTTGTTTTCCCACAAGGTTTGTTTTCCCAAAAGGTTTGTTTTCCCACAAGCTTCGTTTTCCCCCAAGGTTGGTTTTCCCGGAAGGTTGGTTTTCCCACAAGGTTTGTTTACCCACTGTGTTGGTTTTCCCAAAAGGTTCGCTTTCCCGCAAGGTTGGTTTTCCCACAAGGTTTGTTTTCCCACTGTGTTCGTTTTCCCAAAAGGTTCGCTTTCCCACAAGGTTGGTTTTCCCACAAGGTTGGTTTTCCCGCAGGGTTGCTTTCCCCATAAGGTTGGTTTTCCCACAAGGTTTGTTTTCTCACAAGGTTTGTTTTCCCACTAGGTTGTTTTTCCCACTAGGTTGGTTTTCCCACAAGGTTTGTTTTCCCACAAGCTTTGTTTTCCCCCAAGGTTGATTTTCCCGCAAGGTTGGTTTCCCACAAGGTTTGTTTTCCCACTGAGTTGGTTTTCCCAAAAGGTTCACTTTCCCGCAAGGTTGGTTTTCCCACAAGGTTTGTTTCCCCACAAGGTTCGTTTTCCCATAAGGTTTGTTTTTCCACAAGGTTTGTTTTCCCACAAGGTTTGTTTTCCCACAAGGTTTGTTTTCCCACAAGGTTGGTTTTCCCGCAAGGTTGGTTTTCCCACAAGGTTTGTTTTCCCACTGTGTTGGTTTTCCCAAAAGGTTCGCTTTCCCATAAGGTTGGTTTTCCCACAAGGTTGGTTTTCCCGCAGGGTTGCTTTCCCCATAAGGTTTGTTTTCCCACAAGGTTTGTTTTCCCACAAGGTTTGTTTTCCCACAAGGTTGGTTTTCCCGAAAGGTTTGTTTCCCCACAAGGTTGGTTTTCCCACAAGGTTGGTTTTCCCGCAGGGTTTGTTTTCCCACAAGGTTAGTTTTCCCGCAAGGTTTGTTTTCCCACAAGGTTAGTTTTCCCACAAGGTTTGTTTCCCCACAAGGTTTGTTTCCCCACAAGGTTTGTTTTCCCACAAGGATTGTTTTCTCACAAGGTTTGTTTTCCCACTGTGTTGGTTTTCCCAAAAGGTTCGCTTTCCCGCAAGGTTGGTTTTCCCACAAGGTTGGTTTTCCCGCAGGGTTTGTTTCCCCATAAGGTTGGTTTTCCCACAAGGTTTGTTTTCTCACAAGGTTTGTTTTCCCACAAGGTTTGTTTTCCCACAAGGTTTGTTTTCCCACAAGGTTGGTTTTCCCGCAGGCTTTGTTTTCCCACAAGGTTAGTTTTCCCGAAAGGTTTGTTTCCCCACAAGGTGGGTTTTCCCACATGGTTGTTTTCCCGCAGGGTTTGTTTTCCCACAAGGTTTGTTTTCTCACAAGGTTTGTTTTCCCACAAGGTTGGTTTTCCCGAAAGGTTTGTTTCCCCACAAGGTTGGTTTTCCCACAAGGTTGGTTTTCCCGCAGGGTTTGTTTTCCCACAAGGTTAGTTTTCCCGCAAGGTTTGTTTCCCCACAAGGTTTGTTTTCCCACAAGGATTGTTTTCCCACTAGGTTTGTTTCCCCACAAGGTTTGTTTTCCCACAAGGTTTGTTTCCCCCCAAGGTTGGTTTTCCCGCAAGGTTAGTTTTCCCACAAGGTTTGTTTTCCCACTGTGTTGGTTTTCCCAAAAGGTTCGCTTTCCCACTGTGTTGGTTTTCCCACAAGGTTGGTTTTCCCGCAGGGTTGCTTTCCCCATAAGGTTGGTTTTCCCACAAGGTTTGTTTTCTCACAAGGTTTGTTTTCCCACTAGGTTGTTGTTGGTTTTCCCACAAGGTTTGTTTCCCCACAAGGTTTGTTTTCCCATAAGGTTTGTTTTCCCACAAGGTTTGTTTTCCCACAAGGTTTGTTTTCCCACAAGGTTTGTTTTACCACAAGGTTGGTTTTCCCGAAAGGTTTGTTTCCCCACAAGGTTTCTTTCCCCATAAGGTTGGTTTTCCCACAAGGTTTGTTTTCTCACAAGGTTTGTTTTCCCACAAGGTTTGTTTTCCCACAAGGTTTGTTTTCCCAAAAGGTTTGTTTTCCCACAAGCTTTGTTTTCCCCCAAGGTTGTTTTTCCCGCAAGGTTGGTTTTCCAACAAGGTTTGTTTTCCCACTGTGTTGGTTTTCCCAAAAGGTTCGCTTTCCCGCAAGGCTGGTTTTCCCACAAGGTTGTTTTTCCCGCAGGGTTGCTTTCCCCATAAGGTTTGTTTTCCCAAAAGGTTTGTTTTCTCACAAGGTTTGTTTTCCCACTAGGTTGTTTTTCCCACTAGGTTGGTTTTCCCACAAGGTTTGTTTTCCCACAAGCTTTGTTTTCCCCCAAGGTTGGTTTTCCCGCAAGGTTGGTTTTCCCACAAGGTTTGTTTTCCCACTGTGTTGGTTTTCCCAAAAGGTTCGCTTTCCCGCAAGGTTGGTTTTCCCACAAGGTTTGTTTCCCCACAAGGTTTGTTTTCCCATAAGGTTTGTTTTCCCACAAGGTTTGTTTTCACACAAGGTTTGTTTTCCCACAAGGTTTGTTTTCCCACAAGGTTGGTTTTCCCGCAAGGTTTGTTTTCCCACAAGGTTTGTTTTCCCACTGTGTTGGTTTTCCCAAAAGGTTCGCTTTCCCACAAGGTTGGTTTTCCCACAAGGTTGGTTTTCCCGCAGGGTTTGTTTCCCCATAAGGTTGGTTTTCCCACAAGGTTTGTCTTCTCACAAGGTTTGTTTTCCCACAAGGTTTGTTTTCCCACAAGGTTTGTTTTCCCACAAGGTTGGTTTTCCCGCAGGGTTTGTTTTCCCACAAGGTTTGTTTTCCCGAAAGGTTTGTTTCCCCACAAGGTGGGTTTTCCCACAAGGTTGGTTTTCCCGCAAAGGTTTGTTTCCCCACAAGGTTGGTTTTCCCACAAGGTTGGTTTTCCCGCAGGGTTTGTTTTCCCGCAAGGTTGGTTTTCCCAAAAGGTTCGCTTTCCCACAAGGTTGGTTTTCCCACAAGGTTGGTTTTCCCGCAGGGTTGCTTTCCCCATAAGGTTGGTTTTCCCACAAGGTTTGTTTTCTCACAAGGTTTGTTTTCCCACTAGGTTGTTGTTGGTTTTCCCACAAGGTTTGTTTCCCCACAAGGTTTGTTTTCCCATAAGGTTTGTTTTCCCACAAGGTTTGTTTTCCCACAAGGTTTGTTTTCCCACAAGGTTTGTTTTACCACAAGGTTGGTTTTCCCGAAAGGTTTGTTTCCCCACAAGGTTTCTTTCCCCATAAGGTTGGTTTTCCCACAAGGTTTGTTTTCTCACAAGGTTTGTTTTCCCACAAGGTTTGTTTTCCCACAAGGTTTGTTTTCCCAAAAGGTTTGTTTTCCCACAAGCTTTGTTTTCCCCCAAGGTTGTTTTTCCCGCAAGGTTGGTTTTCCAACAAGGTTTGTTTTCCCACTGTGTTGGTTTTCCCAAAAGGTTCGCTTTCCCGCAAGGCTGGTTTTCCCACAAGGTTTGTTTTCCCGCTGTGTTGGTTTCCCCAAAAGGTTCGCTTTCCCACAAGGTTGGTTTTCCCACAAGGTTGGTTTTCCCGCAGGGTTGCTTTCCCCATAAGGTTTGTTTTCCCAAAAGGTTTGTTTTCTCACAAGGTTTGTTTTCCCACTAGGTTGTTTTTCCCACTAGGTTGGTTTTCCCACAAGGTTTGTTTTCCCACAAGCTTTGTTTTCCCCCAAGGTTGGTTTTCCCGCAAGGTTGGTTTTCCCACTGTGTTGGTTTTCCCAAAAGGTTCGCTTTCTCGCAAGGTTGGTTTTCCCACAAGGTTTGTTTCCCCACAAGGTTTGTTTTCCCATAAGGTTTGTTTTCCCACAAGGTTTGTTTTCCCACAAGGTTTGTTTTCCCACAAGGTTTGTTTTCCCACAAGGTTGGTTTTCCCGCAAGGTTGGTTTTCCCACAAGGTTTGTTTTCCCACTGTGTTGGTTTTCCCTAAAGGTTCGCTTTCCCACAAGGTTGGTTTTCCCACAAGGTTGGTTTTCCCGCAGGGTTGCTTTCCCCATAAGGTTTGTTTTCCCACAAGGTTTGTTTTCCCACAAGGTTTGTTTTCCCACAAGGTTGGTTTTCCCAAAAGGTTTGTTTCCCCACAAGGTTGGTTTTCCCACAAGGCTGGTTTTCCCGCAGGGTTTGTTTTCCCACAAGGTTAGTTTTCCCGCAAGGTTTGTTTTCCCACAAGGTTAGTTTTCCCACAAGGTTTGTTTCCCCATAAGGTTTGTTTCCCCACAAGGTTTGTTTTCCCACAAGGATTGTTTTCTCACAAGGTTTGTTTTCCCACTGTGTTGGTTTTCCCAAAAGGTTCGCTTTCCCGCAAGGTGGGTTTTCCCACAAGGTTGGTTTTCCCGCAGGGTTTGTTTCCCCATAAGGTTGGTTTTCCCACAAGGTTTGTCTTCTCACAAAGTTTGTTTTCCCACAAGGTTTGTTTTCCCACAAGGTTTGTTTTCCCACAAGGTTGGTTTTCCCGCAGGGTTTGTTTTCCCACAAGGTTTGTTTTCCCGAAAGGTTTGTTTCCCCACAAGGTGGGTTTTCCCACAAGGTTGGTTTTCCCGCAAAGGTTTGTTTCCCCACAAGGTTGGTTTTCCCACAAGGTTGGTTTTCCCGCAGGGTTTGTTTTCCCGCAAGGTTGGTTTTCCCACAAGGTTTGTTTCCCCACAAGGTTTGTTTTCCCAAAAGGTTTGTTTTCCCACAAGGTTTGTTTTCCCACAAGGTTTGTTTTCCCAAAAGGTTTGTTTACCCACAAGGTTGGTTTTCCCGCAAGGTTGGTTTTCCCACAAGGTTTGTTTTCCCACTGTGTTGGTTTTCCCAAAAGGTTCGCTTTCCCACAAGGTTGGTTTTCCCACAAGGTTCGTTTTCCCGCAGGGTTGCTTTCCCCATAAGGTTTGTTTTCCCACAAGGTTTGTTTTCCCACAAGGTTGGTTTTCCCGAAAGGTTTGTTTCCCCACAAGGATTGTTTTCCCACTAGGTTTGTTTCTTCACAAGGTTTGTTTTCCCACAAGGTTTGTTTTCCCCCAAGGTTGGTTTTCCCACAAGGTTTGTTTTCCCACAAGGTTTGTTTTACCACAAGGCTGGTTTTCCCGAAAGGTTTGTTTCCCCACAAGGTTTCTTTCCCCATAAGGTTGGTTTTCCCACAAGGTTTGTTTTGTCACAAGGTTTGTTTTCCCACTAGGTTGTTGTTGGTTTCCCCACAAGGTTTGTTTTCCCATAAGGTTTGTTTTCCCACAAGGTTTGTTTTCCCACAAGGTTTGTTTTCCCACAAGGTTTGTTTTACCACAAGGTTGGTTTTCCCGAAAGGTTTGTTTCCCCACAAGGTTTCTTTCCCCATAAGGTTGGTTTTCCCACAAGGTTTGTTTTCTCATAAGGTTTGTTTTCCCACAAGGTTTGTTTTCCCACAAGGTTTGTTTTCCCACAAGCTTTGTTTTCCCCCAAGGTTGGTTTTCCCGCAAGGTTGGTTTTCCCACAAGGTTTGTTTTCCCACTGTGTTGGTTTTCCCACAAGGTTTGTTTTCCCACTGTGTTGGTTTTCCCAAAAGGTTCGCTTTCGCACAAGGTTGGTTTTCCCACAAGGTTGGTTTTCCCACAAGGTTTGTTTTCCCACTGTGTTGGTTTTCCCAAAAGGTTCGCTTTCCCACAAGGTTGGTTTTCCCACAAGGTTTGTTTTCCCACAAGGTTTGTTTTCCCACAAGGTTTGTTTTACCACAAGGTTGGCTTTCCCGAAAGGTTTGTTTCTCCACAAGGTTTCTTTCCCCATAAGGTTGGTTTTCCCACAAGGTTTGTTTTCTCACAAGGTTTGTTTTCCCACAAGGTTTGTTTTCCCAAAAGGTTTGTTTTCCCACAAGGTTTGTTTTCCCACAAGGTTTGTTTTCCCACAAGGTTGGTTTTCCCGCAAGGTTGGTTTTCCCACAAGGTTTGTTTTCCCACTGTGTTGGTTTTCCCAAAAGGTTCGCTTTCTCGCAAGGTTGGTTTTCCCACAAGGTTTGTTTCCCCACAAGGTTTGTTTTCCCATAAGGTTTGTTTTCCCACAAGGTTTGTTTTCCCACAAGGTTTGTTTTCCCACAAGGTTTGTTTTCCCACAAGGTTGGTTTTCCCGCAAGGTTGGTTTTCCCACAAGGTTTGTTTTCCCACTGTGTTGGTTTTCCCTAAAGGTTCGCTTTCCCACAAGGTTGGTTTTCCCACAAGGTTGGTTTTCCCGCAGGGTTGCTTTCCCCATAAGGTTTGTTTTCCCACAAGGTTTGTTTTCCCACAAGGTTTGTTTTCCCACAAGGTTGGTTTTCCCGAAAGGTTTGTTTCCCCACAAGGTTGGTTTTCCCACAAGGCTGGTTTTCCCGCAGGGTTTGTTTTCCCACAAGGTTAGTTTTCCCGCAAGGTTTGTTTTCCCACAAGGTTAGTTTTCCCACAAGGTTTGTTTCCCCATAAGGTTTGTTTCCCCACAAGGTTTGTTTTCCCACAAGGATTGTTTTCTCACAAGGTTTGTTTTCCCACTGTGTTGGTTTTCCCGAAAGGTTTGTTTCCCCACAAGGTTGGTTTTCCCACAAGGCTGGTTTTCCCGCAGGGTTTGTTTTCCCACAAGGTTGGTTTTCCCGCAGGGTTTGTTTCCCCATAAGGTTGGTTTTCCCACAAGGTTTGTCTTCTCACAAGGTTTGTTTTCCCACAAGGTTTGTTTTCCCACAAGGTTTGTTTTCCCACAAGGTTGGTTTTCCCGCAGGGTTTGTTTTCCCACAAGGTTTGTTTTCCCGAAAGGTTTGTTTCCCCACAAGGTGGGTTTTCCCACAAGGTTGGTTTTCCCGCAAAGGTTTGTTTCCCCACAAGGTTGGTTTTCCCACAAGGTTGGTTTTCCCGCAGGGTTTGTTTTCCCGCAAGGTTGGTTTTCCCACAAGGTTTGTTTCCCCACAAGGTTTGTTTTCCCAAAAGGTTTGTTTTCCCACAAGGTTTGTTTTCCCACAAGGTTTGTTTTCCCACAAGGTTTGTTTACCCACAAGGTTGGTTTTCCCGCAAGGTTGGTTTTCCCACAAGGTTTGTTTTCCCACTGTGTTGGTTTTCCCAAAAGGTTCGCTTTCCCACAAGGTTGGTTTTCCCACAAGGTTCGTTTTCCCGCAGGGTTGCTTTCCCCATAAGGTTTGTTTTCCCACAAGGTTTGTTTTCCCACAAGGTTGGTTTTCCCGAAAGGTTTGTTTCCCCACAAGGATTGTTTTCCCACTAGGTTTGTTTCTTCACAAGGTTTGTTTTCCCATAAGGTTTGTTTTCCCCCAAGGTTGGTTTTCCCACAAGGTTTGTTTTCCCACAAGGTTTGTTTTACCACAAGATTGGTTTTCCCGAAAGGTTTGTTTCCCCACAAGGTTTCTTTCCCCATAAGGTTGGTTTTCCCACAAGGTTTGTTTTGTCACAAGGTTTGTTTTCCCACTAGGTTGTTGTTGGTTTCCCCACAAGGTTTGTTTTCCCATAAGGTTTGTTTTCCCACAAGGTTTGTTTTCCCACAAGGTTTGTTTTCCCACAAGGTTTGTTTTACCACAAGGTTGGTTTTCCCGAAAGGTTTGTTTCCCCACAAGGTTTCTTTCCCCATAAGGTTGGTTTTCCCACAAGGTTTGTTTTCTCATAAGGTTTGTTTTCCCACAAGGTTTGTTTTCCCACAAGGTTTGTTTTCCCACAAGCTTTGTTTTCCCCCAAGGTTGGTTTTCCCGCAAGGTTGGTTTTCCCACAAGGTTTGTTTTCCCACTGTGTTGGTTTTCCCACAAGGTTTGTTTTCCCACTGTGTTGGTTTTCCCAAAAGGTTCGCTTTCCCACAAGGTTGGTTTTCCCACAAGGTTGGTTTTCCCACAAGGTTTGTTTTCCCACTGTGTTGGTTTTCCCAAAAGGTTCGCTTTCCCACAAGGTTGGTTTTCCCACAAGGTTTGTTTTCCCACAAGGTTTGTTTTCCCACAAGGTTTGTTTTCCCACAAGGTTTGTTTTCCCACAAGCTTTGTTTTCCCCCAAGGTTGGTTTTCCCGCAAGGTTGGTTTTCCCACAAGGTTTGTTTTCCCACTGTGTTGGTTTTCCCACAAGGTTTGTTTTCCCACTGTGTTGGTTTTCCCAAAAGGTTCGCTTTCCCACAAGGTTGGTTTTCCCACAAGGTTGGTTTTCCCACAAGGTTGGTTTTCCCACAAGGTTTGTTTTCCCACTGTGTTGGTTTTCCCAAAAGGTTCGCTTTCCCACAAGGTTGGTTTTCCCACAAGGTTTGTTTTCCCACAAGGTTTGTTTTCCCACAAGGTTTGTTTTACCACAAGGTTGGCTTTCCCGAAAGGTTTGTTTCTCCACAAGGTTTCTTTCCCCATAAGGTGGGTTTTCCCACAAGGTTTGTTTTCTCACAAGGTTTGTTTTCCCACAAGGTTTGTTTTCCCAAAAGGTTTGTTTTCCCACAAGCTTTGTTTTCCCCCAAGGTTTGTTTTCCCGCAAGGTTGGTTTTCCCACAAGGTTTGTTTACCCACTGTGTTGGTTTTCCCAAAAGGTTCGCTTTCCCGCAAGGTTGGTTTTCCCACAAGGTTTGTTTTCCCACTGTGTTGGTTTTCCCAAAAGGTTCGCTTTCCCACAAGGTTGGTTTTCCCACAAGGTTGGTTTTCCCGCAGGGTTGCTTTCCCCATAAGGTTGGTTTTCCCACAAGGTTTGTTTCCCCACAAGGTTTGTTTTCCCATAAGGTTTGTTTTCCCACAAGGTTTGTTTTCCCACAAGGTTTGTTTTCCCACAAGGTTTGTTTTCCCACAAGGTTGGTTTTCCCGCAAGGTTGGTTTTCCCACAAGGTTTGTTTTCCCACTGTGTTGGTTTTCCCAGAAGGTTCGCTTTCCCACAAGGTTGGTTTTCCCACAAGGATTGTTTTCTCACAAGGTTTGTTTTCCCACTGTGTTGGTTTTCCCAAAAGGTTTGTTTCCCCACAAGGTTGGTTTTCCCACAAGGTTGGTTTTCCCGCAGGGTTTGTTTTCAAACAAGGTTAGTTTTCCCGCAAGGTTTGTTTTCCCACAAGGTTAGTTTTCCCGCAAGGTTTGTTTTCCCACAAGGTTAGTTTTCCCACAAGGTTTGTTTCCCCATAAGGTTTTTTTCCCCACAAGGTTTGTTTTCCCACAAGGATTGTTTTCTCACAAGGTTTGTTTTCCCACTGTGTTGGTTTTCCCAAAAGGTTCGCTTTCCCGCAAGGTTGGTTTTCCCACAAGGTTGGTTTTCCCGCAGGGTTTGTTTCCCCATAAGGTTGGTTTTCCCACAAGGTTTGTCTTCTCACAAGGTTTGTTTTCCCACAAGGTTTGTTTTCCCACAAGGTTTGTTTTCCCACAAGGTTGGTTTTCCCGCAGGGTTTGTTTTCCCAAAAGGTTTGTTTTCCCGAAAGGTTTGTTTCCCCACAAGGTGGATTTTCCCACAAGGTTGGTTTTCCCGCAGGGTTTGTTTTCCCACAAGGTTTGTTTTATCACAAGGTTTGTTTTCCCACAAGGTTGGTTTTCCCGAAAGGTTTGTTTCCCCACAAGGTTGGTTTTCCCACAAGGTTGGTTTTCCCGCAGGGTTTGTTTTCCCACAAGGTTAGTTTTCCCGCAAGGTTTGTTTCCCCACAAGGTTTGTTTTCCCACAAGGATTGTTTTCCCACTAGGTTTGTTTCCCCACAAGGTTTGTTTTCCCACAAGGTTTGTTTTCCCCCAAGCTTGGTTTTCCCGCAAGGTTGGTTTTCCCACGAGGTTTGTTTTCCCACTGTGTTGGTTTTCCCAAAAGGTTCGCTTTCCCACAAGGTTGGTTTTCCCACAAGGTTGGTTTTCCCGCAGGGTTGCTTTCCCCATAAGGTTGGTTTTACCACAAGGTTTGTTTTCTCACAAGGTTTGTTTTCCCACTAGGTTGTTGTTGGTTTTCCCACAAGGTTTGTTTCCCCACAAGGTTTGTTTTCCCATAAGGTTTGTTTTCCCACAAGGTTTGTTTTCCCACAAGGTTTGTTTTCCCACAAGGTTTGTTTTACCACAAGGTTGGTTTTCCCGAAAGGTTTGTTTCCCCACAAGGTTTCTTTCCCCATAAGGTTGGTTTTCCCACAAGGTTTGTTTTCTCACAAGGTTTGTTTTCCACAAGGTTTGTTTTCTCCCGCAAGGTTGGTTTTCCAACAAGGTTTGTTTTCCTACTGTGTTGGTTTTCCCAAAAGGTTCGCTTTCCCGCAAGGCTGGTTTTCCCACAAGGTTTGTTTCCCACTGTGTTGGTTTTCCCAAAAGGTTCGCTTTCCCACAAGGTTGGTTTTCCCCCAAGCTTGGTTTTCCCGCAAGGTTGGTTTTCCCACGAGGTTTGTTTTCCCACTGTGTTGGTTTTCCCAAAAGGTTCGCTTTCCCACAAGGTTGGTTTTCCCACAAGGTTGGTTTTCCCGCAGGGTTGCTTTCCCCATAAGGTTGGTTTTCCCACAAGGTTTGTTTTCTCACAAGGTTTGTTTTCCCACTAGGTTGTTGTTGGTTTTCCCACAAGGTTTGTTTCCCCACAAGGTTTGTTTTCCCATAAGGTTTGTTTTCCCACAAGGTTTGTTTTCCCACAAGGTTTGTTTTCCCACAAGGTTTGTTTTACCACAAGGTTGGTTTTCCCGAAAGGTTTGTTTCCCCACAAGGTTTCTTTCCCCATAAGGTTGGTTTTCCCACAAGGTTTGTTTTCTCACAAGGTTTGTTTTCCACAAGGTTTGTTTTCTCCCGCAAGGTTGGTTTTCCAACAAGGTTTGTTTTCCTACTGTGTTGGTTTTCCCAAAAGGTTCGCTTTCCCGCAAGGCTGGTTTTCCCACAAGGTTTGTTTCCCACTGTGTTGGTTTTCCCAAAAGGTTCGCTTTCCCACAAGGTTGGTTTTCCCACAAGGTTGGTTTTCCCGCAGGGTTGCTTTCCCCATAAGGTTTGTTTTCCCACAAGGTTTGTTTTCCCACAAGGTTTGTTTTACCACAAGGTTGGTTTTCCCGAAAGGTTTGTTTCCCCACAAGGTTTCTTTCCCCATAAGGTTGGTTTTCCCACAAGGTTTGTTTTCTCACAAGGTTTGTTTTCCCCAAGGTTGTTTTTCCCGCAAGGTTGGTTTTCCAACAAGGTTTGTTTTCCTACTGTGTTGGTTTTCCCAAAAGGTTCGCTTTCCCGCAAGGCTGGTTTTCCCACAAGGTTTGTTTCCCACTGTGTTGGTTTTCCCAAAAGGTTCGCTTTCCCACAAGGTTTGTTTTCCCCCAAGCTTGGTTTTCCCGCAAGGTTGGTTTTCCCACGAGGTTTGTTTTCCCACTGTGTTGGTTTTCCCAAAAGGTTCGCTTTCCCACAAGGTTGGTTTTCCCACAAGGTTGGTTTTCCCGCAGGGTTGCTTTCCCCATAAGGTTGGTTTTCCCACAAGGTTTGTTTTCTCACAAGGTTTGTTTTCCCACTAGGTTGTTGTTGGTTTTCCCACAAGGTTTGTTTCCCCACAAGGTTTGTTTTCCCATAAGGTTTGTTTTCCCACAAGGTTTGTTTTCCCACAAGGTTTGTTTTCCCACAAGGTTTGTTTTACCACAAGGTTGGTTTTCCCGAAAGGTTTGTTTCCCCACAAGGTTTCTTTCCCCATAAGGTTGGTTTTCCCACAAGGTTTGTTTTCTCACAAGGTTTGTTTTCCACAAGGTTTGTTTTCTCCCGCAAGGTTGGTTTTCCAACAAGGTTTGTTTTCCTACTGTGTTGGTTTTCCCAAAAGGTTCGCTTTCCCGCAAGGCTGGTTTTCCCACAAGGTTTGTTTCCCACTGTGTTGGTTTTCCCAAAAGGTTCGCTTTCCCACAAGGTTGGTTTTCCCACAAGGTTGGTTTTCCCGCAGGGTTGCTTTCCCCATAAGGTTTGTTTTCCCACAAGGTTTGTTTTCCCACAAGGTTTGTTTTACCACAAGGTTGGTTTTCCCGAAAGGTTTGTTTCCCCACAAGGTTTCTTTCCCCATAAGGTTGGTTTTCCCACAAGGTTTGTTTTCTCACAAGGTTTGTTTTCCCCAAGGTTGTTTTTCCCGCAAGGTTGGTTTTCCAACAAGGTTTGTTTTCCTACTGTGTTGGTTTTCCCAAAAGGTTCGCTTTCCCGCAAGGCTGGTTTTCCCACAAGGTTTGTTTCCCACTGTGTTGGTTTTCCCAAAAGGTTCGCTTTCCCACAAGGTTTGTTTTCCCCCAAGCTTGGTTTTCCCGCAAGGTTGGTTTTCCCACGAGGTTTGTTTTCCCACTGTGTTGGTTTTCCCAAAAGGTTCGCTTTCCCACAAGGTTGGTTTTCCCACAAGGTTGGTTTTCCCGCAGGGTTGCTTTCCCCATAAGGTTGGTTTTCCCACAAGGTTTGTTTTCTCACAAGGTTTGTTTTCCCACTAGGTTGTTGTTGGTTTTCCCACAAGGTTTGTTTCCCCACAAGGTTTGTTTTCCCATAAGGTTTGTTTTCCCACAAGGTTTGTTTTCCCACAAGGTTTGTTTTCCCACAAGGTTTGTTTTACCACAAGGTTGGTTTTCCCGAAAGGTTTGTTTCCCCACAAGGTTTCTTTCCCCATAAGGTTGGTTTTCCCACAAGGTTTGTTTTCTCACAAGGTTTGTTTTCCACAAGGTTTGTTTTCTCCCGCAAGGTTGGTTTTCCAACAAGGTTTGTTTTCCTACTGTGTTGGTTTTCCCAAAAGGTTCGCTTTCCCGCAAGGCTGGTTTTCCCACAAGGTTTGTTTCCCACTGTGTTGGTTTTCCCAAAAGGTTCGCTTTCCCACAAGGTTGGTTTTCCCACAAGGTTGGTTTTCCCGCAGGGTTGCTTTCCCCATAAGGTTTGTTTTCCCACAAGGTTTGTTTTCCCACAAGGTTTGTTTTACCACAAGGTTGGTTTTCCCGAAAGGTTTGTTTCCCCACAAGGTTTCTTTCCCCATAAGGTTGGTTTTCCCACAAGGTTTGTTTTCTCACAAGGTTTGTTTTCCCCAAGGTTGTTTTTCCCGCAAGGTTGGTTTTCCAACAAGGTTTGTTTTCCTACTGTGTTGGTTTTCCCAAAAGGTTCGCTTTCCCGCAAGGCTGGTTTTCCCACAAGGTTTGTTTCCCACTGTGTTGGTTTTCCCAAAAGGTTTGCTTTCCCACAAGGTTGGTTTTCCCACAAGGTTGGTTTTCCCGCAGGGTTGCTTTCCCCATAAGGTTTGTTTTCCCAAAAGGTTTGTTTTCTCACAAGGTTTGTTTTCCCACTAGGTTGTTTTACCCACTAGGTTTGTTTTCCCACAAGGTTTGTTTTCCCACAAGCTTTGTTTTCCCCCAAGGTTGGTTTTCCCGCAAGGTTGGTTTTCCCACAAGGTTTGTTTTCCCACTGTGTTGGTTTTCCCAAAAGGTTCGCTTTCCCGCAAGGTTGGTTTTCCCACAAGGTTTGTTTCCCCACAAGGTTTGTTTTCCCATAAGGTTTGTTTTCCCACAAGGTTTGTTTTCCCACAAGGTTTGTTTTCCCACAAGGTTTGTTTTCCCACAAGGTTGGTTTTCCCGCAAGGTTGGTTTTCCCACAAGGTTTGTTTTCCCACTGTGTTGGTTTTCCCAAAAGGTTCGCTTTCCCACAAGGTTGGTTTTCCCACAAGGTTGGTTTTCCCGCAGGGTTGCTTTCCCCGTAAGGTTTGTTTTCCCACAAGGTTTGTTTTCCCACAAGGTTTGTTTTCCCACAAGGTTGGTTTTCCCGAAAGGTTTGTTTCCCCACAAGGTTGGTTTTCCCACAAGGTTGGTTTTCCCGCAGGGTTTGTTTTCCCACAAGGTTAGTTTTCCCGCAAGGTTTGTTTTCCCACAAGGTTAGTTTTCCCACAAGGTTTGTTTCCCCATAAGGTTTGTTTCCCCACAAGGTTTGTTTTCCCACAAGGATTGTTTTCTCACAAGGTTTGTTTTCCCACTGTGTTGGTTTTCCCAAAATGTTCGCTTTCCCGCAAGGTTGGTTTTCCCACAAGGTTGGTTTTCCCGCAGGGTTTGTTTCCCCATAAGGTTGGTTTTCCCACAAGGTTTGTTTCCTCACAAGGTTTGTTTTCCCACAAGGTTTGTTTTCCCACAAGGTTTGATTTCCCACAAGGTTGGTTTTCCCGCAGGGTTTGTTTTCCCACAAGGTTTGTTTTCCCGAAAGGTTTGTTTCCCCACAAGGTGGGTTTTCCCACAAGGTTGGTTTTCCCGCAGGGTTTGTTTTCCCACAAGGTTTGTTTTCTCACAAGGTTTGTTTTCCCACAAGGTTGGTTTTCCCGAAAGGTTTGTTTCCCCACAAGGTTGGTTTTCCCACAAGGTTGGTTTTCCCGCAGGGTTTGTTTTCCCACAAGGTTAGTTTTCCCGCAAGGTTTGTTTTCCCACAAGGATTGTTTTCCCACTAGGTTTGTTTCCCCACAAGGTTTGTTTTCCCACATGGTTTGTTTTCCCCCAAGGTTGGTTTTCCCGCAAGGTTGGTTTTCCCACAAGGTTTGTTTTCCCACTGTGTTGGTTTTCCCAAAAGGTTCGCTTTCCCACAAGGTTGGTTTTCCCACAAGGTTGGTTTTTCCCGCAGGGTTGCTTTCCCCATAAGGTTGGTTTTCCCACAAGGTTTGTTTTCTCACAAGGTTTGTTTTCCCACTAGGTTGTTGTTGGTTTTCCCACAAGGTTTGTTTCCCCACAAGGTTTGTTTTCCCATAAGAGTTGTTTTCCCACAAGGTTTGTTTTCCCACAAGGTTTGTTTTCCCACAAGGTTTGTTTTACCACAAGGTTGGTTTTCCCGAAAGGTTTGTTTCCCCACAAGGTTTCTTTCCCCATAAGGTTGGTTTTCCCACAAGGTTTGTTTTCTCACAAGGTTTGTTTTCCCACAAGGTTTGTTTTCCCACAAGGTTTTTTTTAACAAAAGGTTTGTTTTCCCACAAGCTTTGTTTTCCCCCAAGGTTGGTTTTCCCGCAAGGTTGGTTTTCCCACAAGGTTTCGTTTCCCACTGTGTTGGTTTTCCCAAAAGGTTCTCTTTCCCGCAAGGCTGGTTTTCCCACAAGGTTTGTTTTCCCACTGTGTTGGTTTTCCCAAAAGGTTCGCTTTCCCACAAGGTTGGTTTTCCCACAAGGTTTGTTTTCCCACTGTGTTGGTTTTCCCAAAAGGTTCGCTTTCCCGCAAGGTTGGTTTTCCCACAAGGTTTGTTTTCCCACAAGATTTGTTTTCCCATAAGGTTTGTTTTCCCACAAGGTTTGTTTTCCCACAAGGTTTGTTTTCCCACAAGGTTCGTTTTCCCACAAGGTTGGTTTTCCCGCAAGGTTGGTTTTCCCACAAGGTTTGTTTTCCCACTGTGTTGGTTTTCCCAAAAGGTTCGCTTTCCCACAAGGTTGATTTTCCCACAAGGTTGGTTTTCCCGCAGGGTTGCTTTCCCCATAAGGTTTGTTTTCCCACAAGGTTTGTTTTCCCACAAGGTTGGTTTTCCCGCAAGGTTGGTTTTCCCACAAGGTTTGTTTTCCCACTGTGTCGGTTTTCCCAAAAGGTTCGCTTTCCCACAAGGTTCGTTTTCCCGCAGGGTTGCTTTCCCCGTAAGGTTTGTTTTCCCACAAGGTTTGTTTTCCCACAAGGTTGGTTTTTCCGAAAGGTTTGTTTCCCCACAAGGATTGTTTTCCCACTAGGTTTGTTTCTTCACAAGGTTTGTTTTCCCACAAGGTTTGTTTTCCCCCAAGGTTGGTCTTCCCGCAAGGTTGGTTTTCCCTCAAGGTTTGTTTTCCGACTCTGTTGGTTTTCCCAAAAGGTTCGCTTTCCCACAAGGTTGGTTTTCCCACAAGGTTGGTTTTCCCGCAGGGTTGCTTTCCCCATAAGGTTGGTTTTCCCACAAGGTTTGTTTTCTCACAAGGTTTGTTTTCCCACTAGGTTGGTTTTCCCGAAAGGTTTGTTTCCCCACAAGGTTGGTTTTCCCACAAGGCTGGTTTTCCCGCAGGGTTTGTTTTCCCACAAGGTTAGTTTTCCCGCAAGGTTTGTTTTCCCACAAGGTTAGTTTTCCCACAAGGTTTGTTTCCCCATAAGGTTTGTTTCCCCACAAGGTTTGTTTTCCCACAAGGATTGTTTTCTCACAAGGTTTGTTTTCCCACTGTGTTGGTTTTCCCAAAAGGTTCGCTTTCCCGCAAGGTTGGTTTTCCCACAAGGTTGGTTTTCCCGCAGGGTTTGTTTCCCCATAAGGTTGGTTTTCCCACAAGGTTTGTCTTCTCACAAGGTTTGTTTTCCCACAAGGTTTGTTTTCCCACAAGGTTTGTTTTCCCACAAGGTTGGTTTTCCCGCAGGGTTTGTTTTCCCACAAGGTTTGTTTTCCCGAAAGGTTTGTTTCCCCACAAGGTGGGTTTTCCCACAAGGTTGGTTTTCCCGCAAAGGTTTGTTTCCCCACAAGGTTGGTTTTCCCACAAGGTTGGTTTTCCCGCAGGGTTTGTTTTCCCGCAAGGTTGGTTTTCCCACAAGGTTTGTTTCCCCACAAGGTTTGTTTTCCCAAAACGTTTGTTTTCCCACAAGGTTTGTTTTCCCACAAGGTTTGTTTTCCCACAAGGTTGGTTTACCCACAAGGTTGGTTTTCCCGCAAGGTTGGTTTTCCCACAAGGTTTGTTTTCCCACTGTGTTGGTTTTCCCAAAAGGTTCGCTTTCCCACAAGGTTGGTTTTCCCACAAGGTTCGTTTTCCCGCAGGGTTGCTTTCCCCATAAGGTTTGTTTTCCCACAAGGTTTGTTTTCCCACAAGGTTGGTTTTCCCGAAAGGTTTGTTTCCCCACAAGGATTGTTTTCCCACTAGGTTTGTTTCTTCACAAGGTTTGTTTTCCCACAAGGTTTGTTTTCCCCCAAGGTTGGTTTTCCCACAAGGTTTGTTTTCCCACAAGGTTTGTTTTACCACAAGGTTGGTTTTCCCGAAAGGTTTGTTTCCCCACAAGGTTTCTTTCCCCATAAGGTTGGTTTTCCCACAAGGTTTGTTTTGTCACAAGGTTTGTTTTCCCACTAGGTTGTTGTTGGTTTCCCCACAAGGTTTGTTTTCCCATAAGGTTTGTTTTCCCACAAGGTTTGTTTTCCCACAAGGTTTGTTTTCCCACAAGGTTTGTTTTACCACAAGGTTGGTTTTCCCGAAAGGTTTGTTTCCCCACAAGGTTTCTTTCCCCATAAGGTAAGGTTTGTTTTGTCACAAGGTTTGTTTTCCCACTAGGTTGTTGTTGGTTTCCCCACAAGGTTTGTTTTCCCACAAGGTTTGTTTTCCCACAAGGTTTGTTTTCCCACAAGCTTTGTTTTCCCCCAAGGTTGGTTTTCCCGCAAGGTTGGTTTTCCCACAAGGTTTGTTTTCCCACTGTGTTGGTTTTCCCACAAGGTTTGTTTTCCCACTGTGTTGGTTTTCCCAAAAGGTTCGCTTTCCCACAAGGTTGGTTTTCCCACAAGGTTGGTTTTCCCACAAGGTTGGTTTTCCCACAAGGTTTGTTTTCCCACTGTGTTGGTTTTCCCAAAAGGTTCGCTTTCCCACAAGGTTGGTTTTCCCACAAGGTTTGTTTTCCCACAAGGTTTGTTTTCCCACAAGGTTTGTTTTACCACAAGGTTGGCTTTCCCGAAAGGTTTGTTTCTCCACAAGGTTTCTTTCCCCATAAGGTGGGTTTTCCCACAAGGTTTGTTTTCTCACAAGGTTTGTTTTCCCACAAGGTTTGTTTTCCCAAAAGGTTTGTTTTCCCACAAGCTTTGTTTTCCCCCAAGGTTTGTTTTCCCGCAAGGTTGGTTTTCCCACAAGGTTTGTTTACCCACTGTGTTGGTTTTCCCAAAAGGTTCGCTTTCCCGCAAGGTTGGTTTTCCCACACGGTTTGTTTTCCCACTGTGTTGGTTTTCCCAAAAGGTTCGCTTTCCCACAAGGTTGGTTTTCCCACAAGGTTGGTTTTCCCGCAGGGTTGCTTTCCCCATAAGGTTGGTTTTCCCACAAGGTTTGTTTCCCCACAAGGTTTGTTTTCCCATAAGGTTTGTTTTCCCACAAGGTTTGTTTTCCCACAAGGTTTGTTTTCCCACAAGGTTTGTTTTCCCACAAGGTTGGTTTTCCCGCAAGGTTGGTTTTCCCACAAGGTTTGTTTTCCCACTGTGTTGGTTTTCCCAGAAGGTTCGCTTTCCCACAAGGTTGGTTTTCCCACAAGGATTGTTTTCTCACAAGGTTTGTTTTCCCACTGTGTTGGTTTTCCCAAAAGGTTTGTTTCCCCACAAGGTTGGTTTTCCCACAAGGTTGGTTTTCCCGCAGGGTTTGTTTTCAAACAAGGTTAGTTTTCCCGCAAGGTTTGTTTTCCCACAAGGTTAGTTTTCCCGCAAGGTTTGTTTTCCCACAAGGTTAGTTTTCCCACAAGGTTTCTTTCCCCATAAGGTTTGTTTCCCCACAAGGTTTGTTTTCCCACAAGGATTGTTTTCTCACAAGGTTTGTTTTCCCACTGTGTTGGTTTTCCCAAAAGGTTCGCTTTCCCGCAAGGTTGGTTTTCCCACAAGGTTGGTTTTCCCGCAGGGATTGTTTCCCCATAAGGTTGGTTTTCCCACAAGGTTTGTCTTCTCACAAGGTTTGTTTTCCCACAAGGTTTGTTTTCCCACAAGGTTTGTTTTCCCACAAGGTTGGTTTTCCCGCAGGGTTTGTTTTCCCACAAGGTTTGTTTTCCCGAAAGGTTTGTTTCCCCACAAGGTGGGTTTTCCCACAAGGTTGGTTTTCCCGCAGGGTTTGTTTTCCCACAAGGTTTGTTTTATCACAAGGTTTGTTTTCCCACAAGGTTGGTTTTCCCGAAAGGTTTGTTTCCCCACAAGGTTGGTTTTCCCGCAGGGTTTGTTTTCCCACAAGGTTAGTTTTCCCGCAAGGTTTGTTTCCCCACAAGGTTTGTTTTCCCACAAGGATTGTTTTCCCACTAGGTTTGTTTCCCCACAAGGTTTGTTTTCCCACAAGGTTTGTTTTCCCCCAAGCTTGGTTTTCCCGCAAGGTTGGTTTTCCCACGAGGTTTGTTTTCCCACTGTGTTGGTTTTCCCAAAAGGTTCGCTTTCCCACAAGGTTGGTTTTCCCACAAGGTTGGTTTTCCCGCAGGGTTGCTTTCCCCATAAGGTTGGTTTTCCCACAAGGTTTGTTTTCTCACAAGGTTTGTTTTCCCACTAGGTTGTTGTTGGTTTTCCCACAAGGTTTGTTTCCCCACAAGGTTTGTTTTCCCATAAGGTTTGTTTTCCCACAAGGTTTGTTTTCCCACAAGGTTTGTTTTCCCACAAGGTTTGTTTCACCACAAGGTTGGTTTTCCCGAAAGGTTTGTTTCCCCACAAGGTTTCTTTCCCCATAAGGTTGGTTTTCCCACAAGGTTTGTTTTCTCACAAGGTTTGTTTTCCACAAGGTTTGTTTTCCCACAAGGTTTGTTTTCCCAAAAGGTTTATTTTCCCACAAGCTTTGTTTTCCCCCAAGGTTGTTTTTCCCGCAAGGTTGGTTTTCCAACAAGGTTTGTTTTCCTACTGTGTTGGTTTTCCCAAAAGGTTCGCTTTCCCGCAAGGCTGGTTTTCCCACAAGGTTTGTTTCCCACTGTGTTGGTTTTCCCAAAAGGTTCGCTTACCCACAAGGTTGGTTTTCCCACAAGGTTGGTTTTCCCGCAGGGTTGCTTTCCCCATAAGGTTTGTTTTCCCAAAAGGTTTGTTTTCTCACAAGGTTTGTTTTCCCACTAGGTTGTTTTACCCACTAGGTTGGTTTTCCCACAAGGTTTGTTTTCCCACAAGCTTTGTTTTCCCCCAAGGTTGGTTTTCCCGCAAGGTTGGTTTTCCCCCAAGGTTGGTCTTCCCGCAAGGTTGGTTTTCCCACAAGGTTTGTTTTCCCACTGTGTTGGTTTTCCCAAAAGGTTCGCTTTCCCACAAGGTTGGTTTTCCCACAAGGTTGGTTTTCCCGCAGGGTTGCTTTCCCCATAAGGTTGGTTTTCCCACAAGGTTTGTTTTCTCACAAGGTTTGTTTTCCCACTAGGTTGTTTTCCCCACTAGGTTGGTTTTCCCACAAGGTTTGTTTTCCCACAAGCTTTGTTTTCCCCCAAGGTTGGTTTTCCCGCAAGGTTGGTTTTCCCACAAGGTTTGTTTTCCCACTGTGTTGGTTTTCCCAAAAGGTTCGCTTTCCCGCAAGGTTGGTTTTCCCACAAGGTTTGTTTTCCCATAAGGTTTGTTTTCCCACAAGGTTTGTTTTCCCACAAGGTTTGTTTTCCCACAAGGTTCGTTTTCCCACAAGGTTGGTTTTCCCGCAAGGTTGGTTTTCCCACAAGGTTTGTTTTCCCACTGTGTTGGTTTTCCCAAAAGGTTCGCTTTCCCACAAGGTTGATTTTCCCATAAGGTTTGTTTTCCCACAAGGTTTGTTTTCCCACAAGGTTTGTTTTCCCACAAGGTTCGTTTTCCCACAAGGTTGGTTTTCCCGCAAGGTTGGTTTTCCCACAAGGTTTGTTTTCCCACTGTGTCGGTTTTCCCAAAAGGTTCGCTTTCCCACAAGGTTCGTTTTCCCGCAGGGTTGCTTTCCCCATAAGGTTTGTTTTCCCACTAGGTTTGTTTCTTCACAAGGTTTGTTTTCCCACAAGGTTTGTTTTCCCCCAAGGTTGGTCTTCCCGCAAGGTTGGTTTTCCCACAAGGTTTGTTTTCCCACTGTGTTGGTTTTCCCAAAAGGTTCGCTTTCCCGCAAGGTTGGTTTTCCCACAAGGTTTTTTTTCCCACAAGGTTTGTTTTCCCATAAGGTTTGTTTTCCCACAAGGTTTGTTTTCCCACAAGGTTTGTTTTCCCACAAGGTTCGTTTTCCCACAAGGTTGGTTTTCCCGCAAGGTTGGTTTTCCCACAAGGTTTGTTTTCCCACTGTGTTGGTTTTCCCAAAAGGTTCGCTTTCCCACAAGGTTGGTTTTCCCACAAGGTTGGTTTTCCCGCAGGGTTGCTTTCCCCATAAGGTTTGTTTTCCCAAAAGGTTTGTTTTCTCACAAGGTTTGTTTTCCCACTAGGTTGTTTTACCCACTAGGTTGGTTTTCCCACAAGGTTTGTTTTCCCACAAGCTTTGTTTTCCCCCAAGGTTGGTTTTCCCGCAAGGTTGGTTTTCCCACAAGGTTTGTTTTCCCACTGTGTTGGTTTTCCCAAAAGGTTCGCTTTCCCGCAAGGTTGGTTTTCCCACAAGGTTTGTTTCCCCACAAGGTTTGTTTTCCCATAAGGTTTGTTTTCCCACAAGGTTTGTTTTCCCACAAGGTTTGTTTTCCCACAAGGTTTGTTTTCCCACAAGGTTGGTTTTCCCGCAAGGTTGGTTTTCCCACAAGGTTTGTTTTCCCACTGTGTTGGTTTTCCCAAAAGGTTCGCTTTCCCACAAGGTTGGTTTTCCCACAAGGTTGGTTTTCCCGCAGGGTTGCTTTCCCCGTAAGGTTTGTTTTCCCACAAGGTTTGTTTTCCCACAAGGTTTGTTTTCCCACAAGGTTGGTTTTCCCGAAAGGTTTGTTTCCCCACAAGGTTGGTTTTCCCACAAGGTTGGTTTTCCCGCAGGGTTTGTTTTCCCACAAGGTTAGTTTTCCCGCAAGGTTTGTTTTCCCACAAGGTTAGTTTTCCCACAAGGTTTGTTTCCCCATAAGGTTTGTTTCCCCACAAGGTTTGTTTTCCCACAAGGATTGTTTTCTCACAAGGTTTGTTTTCCCACTGTGTTGGTTTTCCCAAAAGGTTCGCTTTCCCGCAAGGTTGGTTTTCCCACAAGGTTGGTTTTCCCGCAGGGTTTGTTTCCCCATAAGGTTGGTTTTCCCACAAGGTTTGTTTCCTCACAAGGTTTGTTTTCCCACAAGGTTTGTTTTCCCACAAGGTTTGTTTTCCCACAAGGTTGGTTTTCCCGCAGGGTTTGTTTTCCCACAAGGTTTGTTTTCCCGAAAGGTTTGTTTCCCCACAAGGTGGGTTTTCCCACAAGGTTGGTTTTCCCGCAGGGTTTGTTTTCCCACAAGGTTTGTTTTCTCACAAGGTTTGTTTTCCCACAAGGTTGGTTTTCCCGAAAGGTTTGTTTCCCCACAAGGTTGGTTTTCCCACAAGGTTGGTTTTCCCGCAGGGTTTGTTTTCCCACAAGGTTAGTTTTCCCGCAAGGTTTGTTTTCCCACAAGGACTGTTTTCCCACTAGGTTTGTTTCCCCACAAGGTTTGTTTTCCCACATGGTTTGTTTTCCCCCAAGGTTGGTTTTCCCGCAAGGTTGGTTTTCCCACAAGGTTTGTTTTCCCACTGTGTTGGTTTTCCCAAAAGGTTCGCTTTCCCACAAGGTTGGTTTTCCCACAAGGTTGGTTTTCCCGCAGGGTTGCTTTCCCCATAAGGTTGGTTTTCCCACAAGGTTTGTTTTCTCACAAGGTTTGTTTTCCCACTAGGTTGTTGTTGGTTTTCCCACAAGGTTTGTTTCCCCACAAGGTTTGTTTTCCCATAAGAGTTGTTTTCCCACAAGGTTTGTTTTCCCACAAGGTTTGTTTTCCCACAAGGTTTGTTTTACCACAAGGTTGGTTTTCCCGAAAGGTTTGTTTCCCCACAAGGTTTCTTTCCCCATAAGGTTGGTTTTCCCACAAGGTTTGTTTTCTCACAAGGTTTGTTTTCCCACAAGGTTTGTTTTCCCACAAGGTTTGTTTTAACAAAAGGTTTGTTTTCCCACAAGCTTTGTTTTCCCCCAAGGTTGGTTTTCCCGCAAGGTTGGTTTTCCCACAAGGTTTCGTTTCCCACTGTGTTGGTTTTCCCAAAAGGTTCGCTTTCCCGCAAGGCTGGTTTTCCCACAAGGTTTGTTTTCCCACTGTGTTGGTTTTCCCAAAAGGTTCGCTTTCCCACAAGGTTGGTTTTCCCACAAGCTTGGTTTTCCCGCAGGGTTGCTTTCCCCATAAGGTTGGTTTTCCCACAAGGTTTGTTTTCTCACAAGGTTTGTTTTCCCACTAGGTTGTTTTCCCCACTAGGTTGGTTTTCCCACAAGGTTTGTTTTCCCACAAGCTTTGTTTTCCCCCAAGGTTGGTTTTCCCGCAAGGTTGGTTTTCCCACAAGGTTTGTTTTCCCACTGTGTTGGTTTTCCCAAAAGGTTCGCTTTCCCGCAAGGTTGGTTTTCCCACAAGGTTTGTTTTCCCACAAGGTTTGTTTTCCCATAAGGTTTGTTTTCCCACAAGGTTTGTTTTCCCACAAGGTTTGTTTTCCCACAAGGTTCGTTTTCCCACAAGGTTGGTTTTCCCGCAAGGTTGGTTTTCCCACAAGGTTTGTTTTCCCACTGTGTTGGTTTTCCCAAAAGGTTCGCTTTCCCACAAGGTTGATTTTCCCATAAGGTTTGTTTTCCCACACGGTTTGTTTTCCCACAAGGTTTGTTTTCCCACAAGGTTCGTTTTCCCACAAGGTTGGTTTTCCCGCAAGGTTGGTTTTCCCACAAGGTTTGTTTTCCCACTGTGTCGGTTTTCCCAAAAGGTTCGCTTTCCCACAAGGTTCGTTTTCCCGCAGGGTTGCTTTCCCCATAAGGTTTGTTTTCCCACTAGGTTTGTTTCTTCACAAGGTTTGTTTTCCCACAAGGTTTGTTTTCCCCCAAGGTTGGTCTTCCCGCAAGGTTGGTTTTCCCACAAGGTTTGTTTTCCGACTCTGTTGGTTTTCATAAAAGGTTCGCTTTCCCACAAGGTTGGTTTTCCCACAAGGTTGGTTTTCCCGCAGGGTTTGTTTTCCCACAAGGTTAGTTTTCCCGCAAGGTTTGTTTTCCCACAAGGACTGTTTTCCCACTAGGTTTGTTTCCCCACAAGGTTTGTTTTCCCACATGGTTTGTTTTCCCCCAAGGTTGGTTTTCCCGCAAGGTTGGTTTTCCCACAAGGTTTGTTTTCCCACTGTGTTGGTTTTCCCAAAAGGTTCGCTTTCCCACAAGGTTGGTTTTCCCACAAGGTTGGTTTTCCCGCAGGGTTGCTTTCCCCATAAGGTTGGTTTTCCCACAAGGTTTGTTTTCTCACAAGGTTTGTTTTCCCACTAGGTTGTTGTTGGTTTTCCCGCAGGGTTTGTTTTCCCACAAGGTTAGTTTTCCCGCAAGGTTTGTTTTCCCACAAGGACTGTTTTCCCACTAGGTTTGTTTCCCCACAAGGTTTGTTTTCCCACATGGTTTGTTTTCCCCCAAGGTTGGTTTTCCCGCAAGGTTGGTTTTCCCACAAGGTTTGTTTTCCCACTGTGTTGGTTTTCCCAAAAGGTTCGCTTTCCCACAAGGTTGGTTTTCCCACAAGGTTGGTTTTCCCGCAGGGTTGCTTTCCCCATAAGGTTGGTTTTCCCACAAGGTTTGTTTTCTCACAAGGTTTGTTTTCCCACTAGGTTGTTGTTGGTTTTCCCACAAGGTTTGTTTCCCCACAAGGTTTGTTTTCCCATAAGAGTTGTTTTCCCACAAGGTTTGTTTTCCCACAAGGTTTGTTTTCCCACAAGGTTTGTTTTACCACAAGGTTGGTTTTCCCGAAAGGTTTGTTTCCCCACAAGGTTTCTTTCCCCATAAGGTTGGTTTTCCCACAAGGTTTGTTTTCTCACAAGGTTTGTTTTCCCACAAGGTTTGTTTTCCCACAAGGTTTGTTTTAACAAAAGGTTTGTTTTCCCACAAGCTTTGTTTTCCCCCAAGGTTGGTTTTCCCGCAAGGTTGGTTTTCCCACAAGGTTTCGTTTCCCACTGTGTTGGTTTTCCCAAAAGGTTCGCTTTCCCGCAAGGCTGGTTTTCCCACAAGGTTTGTTTTCCCACTGTGTTGGTTTTCCCAAAAGGTTCGCTTTCCCACAAGGTTGGTTTTCCCACAAGCTTGGTTTTCCCGCAGGGTTGCTTTCCCCATAAGGTTGGTTTTCCCACAAGGTTTGTTTTCTCACAAGGTTTGTTTTCCCACTAGGTTGTTTTCCCCACTAGGTTGGTTTTCCCACAAGGTTTGTTTTCCCACAAGCTTTGTTTTCCCCCAAGGTTGGTTTTCCCGCAAGGTTGGTTTTCCCACAAGGTTTGTTTTCCCACTGTGTTGGTTTTCCCAAAAGATTCGCTTTCCCGCAAGGTTGGTTTTCCCACAAGGTTTGTTTTCCCACAAGGTTTGTTTTCCCATAAGGTTTGTTTTCCCACAAGGTTTGTTTTCCCACAAGGTTTGTTTTCCCACAAGGTTCGTTTTCCCACAAGGTTGGTTTTCCCGCAAGGTTTGTTTTCCCTCAAGGTTTGTTTTCCCACTGTGTTGGTTTTCCCAAAAGGTTCGCTTTCCCACAAGGTTGATTTTCCCATAAGGTTTGTTTTCCCACAAGGTTTGTTTTCCCACAAGGTTTGTTTTCCCACAAGGTTCGTTTTCCCACAAGGTTGGTTTTCCCGCAAGGTTGGTTTTCCCACAAGGTTTGTTTTCCCACTGTGTCGGTTTTCCCAAAAGGTTCGCTTTCCCACAAGGTTCGTTTTCCCGCAGGGTTGCTTTCCCCATAAGGTTTGTTTTCCCACTAGGTTTGTTTCTTCACAAGGTTTGTTTTCCCACAAGGTTTGTTTTCCCCCAAGGTTGGTCTTCCCGCAAAGTTGGTTTTCCCACAAGGTTTGTTTTCCGACTCTGTTGGTTTTCCCAAAAGGTTCGCTTTCCCACAAGGTTGGTTTTCCCACAAGGTTGGTTTTCCCACAAGGTTTGTTTTCTCACAAGGTTTGTTTTCCCACTAGGTTGTTGTTGGTTTTCCCACAAGGTTTGTTTCCCCACAAGGTTTGTTTTCCCATAAGGTTTGTTTTCCCACAAGGTTTGTTTTCCCACAAGGTTTGTTTTCCCACAAGGTTTGTTTTACCACAAGGTTGGTTTTCCCGAAAGGTTTGTTTCCCCACAAGGTTTCTTTCCCCATAAGGTTGGTTTTCCCACAAGGTTTGTTTTCTCACAAGGTTTGTTTTCCCACAAGGTTTGTTTTCCCACAAGGTTTGTTTTCCCAAAAGCTTTGTTTTCCCCCAAGGTTGGTTTTCCCGCAAGGTTGGTTTTCCCACAAGGTTTGTTTTCCCACTGTGTTGGTTTTCCCACAAGGTTTGTTTTCCCACTGTGTTGGTTTTCCCAAAAGGTTCGCTTTCCCACAAGGTTGGTTTTCTGACAAGGTTGGTTTTCCCACAAGGTTTGTTTTCCCACTGTGTTGGTTTTCCCAAAAGGTTCGCTTTCCCACAAGGTTGGTTTTCCCACAAGGTTTGTTTTCCCACAAGGTTTGTTTTCCCACAAGGTTTGTTTTACCACAAGGTTGGTTTTCCCGAAAGGTTTGTTTCCCCACAAGGTTTCTTTCCCCATAAGGTTGGTTTTCCCACAAGGTTTGTTTTCTCACAAGGTTTGTTTTCCCACAAGGTTTGTTTTCCCACAAGGTTTGTTTTCCCAAAAGGTTTGTTTTCCCACAAGCTTTGTTTTCCCCCAAGGTTGGTTTTCCCGCAAGGTTGGTTTTCCCACAAGGTTTGTTTACCCACTGTGTTGGTTTTCCCAAAAGGTTCGCTTTCCCGCAAGGTTGGTTTTCCAACAAGGTTTGTTTTCCCACTGTGTTGGTTTTCCCAAAAGGTTCGCTTTCCCACAAGGTTGGTTTTCCCACAAGGTTCCCACAAGGTTTGTTTACCCACTGTGTTGGTTTTCCCAAAAGGTTCGCTTTCCCGCAAGGTTGGTTTTCCAACAAGGTTTGTTTTCCCACTGTGTTGGTTTTCCCAAAAGGTTCGCTTTCCCACAAGGTTGGTTTTCCCACAAGGTTGGTTTTCCCGCAGCGTTGCTTTCCCCATAAGGTTGGTTTTCCCACAAGGTTTGTTTCCCCACAAGGTTTGTTTTCCCATAAGGTTTGTTTTCCCACAAGGTTTTTTTTCCCACAAGGTTTGTTTTCCCACAAGGTTTGTTTTCCCACAAGGTTGGTTTTCCCGCAAGGTTGGTTTTCCCACAAGGTTTGTTTTCCCACTGTGTTGGTTTTCCCACAAGGTTTGTTTTCCCACTGTGTTGGTTTTCCCAAAAGGTTCGCTTTCCCACAAGGTTTGTTTTCCCACAAGGTTTGTTTTCCCACAAGGTTTGTTTTCCCACAAGGTTGGTTTTCCCGAAAGTTTTGTTTCCCCACAAGGTTGGTTTTCCCACAAGGTTGGTTTTCCCGCAGGGTTTGTTTTCCCACAAGGTTAGTTTTCCCGCAAGGTTTGTTTTCCCACAAGGTTAGTTTTCCCACAAGGTTTGTTTCCCCATAAGGTTTGTTTCCCCACAAGGTTTTTTTTCCCACAAGGATTGTTTTCTCACAAGGTTTGTTTTCCCACTGTGTTGGTTTTCCCAAAAGGTTCGCTTTCCCGCAAGGTTGGTTTTCCCACAAGGTTGGTTTTCCCGCAGGGTTTGTTTCCCCATAAGGTTGGTTTTCCCACAAGGTTTGTCTTCTCACAAGGTTTGTTTTCCCACAAGGTTTGTTTTCCCACAAGGTTTGTTTTCCCACAAGGTTGGTTTTCCCGCAGGGTTTGTTTTCCCACAAGGTTTGTTTTCCCGAAAGGTTTGTTTCCCCCCATGGTGGGTTTTCCCACAAGGTTGGTTTTCCCGCAGGGTTTGTTTTCCCACAAGGTTTGTTTTCTCACAAGGTTTGTTTTCTCACAAGGTTGGTTTTCCCGAAAGGTTTGTTTCCCCACAAGGTTGGTTTTCCCACAAGGTTGGTTTTCCCGCAGGGTTTGTTTTCCTACAAGGTTAGTTTTCCCGCAAGGTTTGTTTCCCCACAAGGTTTGTTTTCCCACAAGGATTGTTTTCCCACTAGGTTTGTTTCACCACAAGGTTTGTTTTCCCACAAGGTTTGTTTTCCCCCAAGGTTGGTTTTCCCGCAAGGTTGGTTTTCCCACAAGGTTTGTTTTCCCACTGTGTTGGTTTTCCCAAAAGGTTCGCTTTCCCACAGTTTGTTTTTCTACAAGGTTAGTTTTCCCGCAAGGTTTGTTTCCCCACAAGGTTTGTTTTCCCACAAGGTTTGTTTCCCCACAAGGTTTGTTTTCCCACAAGGATTGTTTTCCCACTAGGTTTGTTTCACCACAAGGTTTGTTTTCCCACAAGGTTTCTTTCCCCATAAGGTTGGTTTTCCCACAAGGTTTGTTTTCTCACAAGGTTTGTTTTCCCACAAGGTTTGTTTTCCTACAAGGTTTGTTTTCCCAAAAGGTTTGTTTTCCCACAAGCTTTGTTTTCCCCCAAGGTTGTTTTTCCCGCAAGGTTGGTTTTCCAACAAGGTTTGTTTTCCCACTGTGTTGGTTTTCCCAAAAGGTTCGCTTTCCCGCAAGGCTGGTTTTCCCACAAGGTTTGTTTTCCCACTGTGTTGGTTTTCCCAAAAGGTTCGCTTTCCCACAAGGTTGGTTTTCCCACAAGGTTGGTTTTCCCGCAGGGTTTGTTTTCCCACAAGGTTAGTTTTCCCGCAAGGTTTGTTTTCCCACAAGGTTAGTTTTCCCACAAGGTTTGTTTCCCCATAAGGTTTGTTTCCCCACAAGGTTTGTTTTCCCACAAGGATTGTTTTCTCACAAGGTTTGTTTTCCCACTGTGTTGGTTTTCGCAAAAGGTTCGCTTTCCCGCAAGGTTGGTTTTCCCACAAGGTTGGTTTTCCCGCAGGGTTTGTTTCCCCATAAGGTTGGTTTTCCCACAAGGTTTGTCTTCTCACAAGGTTTGTTTTCCCACAAGGTTTGTTTTCCCACAAGGTTTGTTTTCCCACAAGGTTGGTTTTCCCGCAGGGTTTGTTTTCCCACAAGGTTTGTTTTCCCGAAAGGTTTGTTTCCCCACAAGGTGGGTTTTCCCACAAGGTTGGTTTTCCCGCAAAGGTTTGTTTCCCCACAAGGTTGGTTTTCCCACAAGGTTGGTTTTCCCGCAGGGTTTGTTTTCCCGCAAGGTTGGTTTTCCCACAAGGTTTGTTTCCCCACAAGGTTTGTTTTCCCATAAGGTTTGTTTTCCCACAAGGTTTGTTTTCCCACAAGGTTTGTTTTCCCACAAGGTTTGTTTACCCACAAGGTTGTTTTTCCCGCAAGGTTGGTTTTCCCACAAGGTTTGTTTTCCCACTGTGTTGGTTTTCCCAATAGGTTCGCTTTCCCACAAGGTTGGTTTTCCCACAAGGTTCGTTTTCCCGCAGGGTTGCTTTCCCCATAAGGTTTGTTTTCCCACAAGATTTGTTTTCCCACAAGGTTGGTTTTCCCGAAAGGTTTGTTTCCCCACAAGGATTGTTTTCCCACTAGGTTTGTTTCTTCACAAGGTTTGTTTTCCCACAAGGTTTGTTTTCCCCCAAGGTTGGTTTTCCCACAAGGTTTGTTTTCCCACAAGGTTTGTTTTACCACAAGGTTGGTTTTCCCGAAAGGTTTGTTTCCCCACAAGGTTTCTTTCCCCATAAGGTTGGTTTTCCCACAAGGTTTGTTTTGTCACAAGGTTTGTTTTCCCACTAGGTTGTTGTTGGTTTCCCCACAAGGTTTGTTTTCCCATAAGGTTTGTTTTCCCACAAGGTTTGTTTTCCCACAAGGTTTGTTTTCCCACAAGGTTTGTTTTACCACAAGGTTGGTTTTCCCGAAAGTTTTGTTTCCCCACAAGGTTTCTTTCCCCATAAGGTTGGTTTTCCCACAAGGTTTGTTTTCTCATAAGGTTTTATTTTCCCACAAGGTTTGTTTTCCCACAAGGTTTGTTTTCCCACAAGGTTTGTTTTCCCCCAAGGTTGGTTTTCCCGCAAGGTTGGTTTTCCCACAAGGTTTGTTTTCCCACTGTGTTGGTTTTCCCACAAGGTTTGTTTTCCCACTGTGTTGGTTTTCCCAAAAGGTTCGCTTTCCCACAAGGTTGGTTTTCCCACAAGGTTGGTTTTCCCACAAGGTTTGTTTTCCCACTGTGTTGGTTTTCCCAAAAGGTTCGCTTTCCCACAAGGTTGGTTTTCCCACAAGGTTTGTTTTCCCACCAGGTTTGTTTTCCCACAAGGTTTGTTTTACCACTGTTTCCCCACAAGGTTTCTTTCCCCATAAGGTTGGTTTTCCCACAAGGTTTGTTTTCTCACAAGGTTTGTTTTCCCACAAGGTTTGTTTTCCCAAAAGGTTTGTTTTCCCACAAGCTTTGTTTTCCCCCAAGGTTTGTTTTCCCACAAGGTTTGTTTTAACAAAAGGTTTGTTTTCCCACAAGCTTTGTTTTCCCCCAAGGTTGGTTTTCCCGCAAGGTTGGTTTTCCCACAAGGTTTCGTTTCCCACTGTGTTGGTTTTCCCAAAAGGTTCGCTTTCCCGCAAGGCTGGTTTTCCCACAAGGTTTGTTTTCCCACTGTGTTGGTTTTCCCAAAAGGTTCGCTTTCCCACAAGGTTGGTTTTCCCACAAGCTTGGTTTTCCCGCAGGGTTGCTTTCCCCATAAGGTTGGTTTTCCCACAAGGTTTGTTTTCTCACAAGGTTTGTTTTCCCACTAGGTTGTTTTCCCCACTAGGTTGGTTTTCCCACAAGGTTTGTTTTCCCACAAGCTTTGTTTTCCCCCAAGGTTGGTTTTCCCGCAAGGTTGGTTTTCCCACAAGGTTTGTTTTCCCACTGTGTTGGTTTTCCCAAAAGATTCGCTTTCCCGCAAGGTTGGTTTTCCCACAAGGTTTGTTTTCCCACAAGGTTTGTTTTCCCATAAGGTTTGTTTTCCCACAAGGTTTGTTTTCCCACAAGGTTTGTTTTCCCACAAGGTTCGTTTTCCCACAAGGTTGGTTTTCCCGCAAGGTTGGTTTTCCCACAAGGTTTGTTTTCCCACTGTGTTGGTTTTCCCAAAAGGTTCGCTTTCCCACAAGGTTGATTTTCCCATAAGGTTTGTTTTCCCACAAGGTTTGTTTTCCCACAAGGTTTGTTTTCCCACAAGGTTCGTTTTCCCACAAGGTTGGTTTTCCCGCAAGGTTGGTTTTCCCACAAGGTTTGTTTTCCCACTGTGTCGGTTTTCCCAAAAGGTTCGCTTTCCCACAAGGTTCGTTTTCCCGCAGGGTTGCTTTCCCCATAAGGTTTGTTTTCCCACTAGGTTTGTTTCTTCACAAGGTTTGTTTTCCCACAAGGTTTGTTTTCCCCCAAGGTTGGTCTTCCCGCAAGGTTGGTTTTCCCACAAGGTTTGTTTTCCGACTCTGTTGGTTTTCCCAAAAGGTTCGCTTTCCCACAAGGTTGGTTTTCCCACAAGGTTGGTTTTCCCACAAGGTTTGTTTTCTCACAAGGTTTGTTTTCCCACTAGGTTGTTGTTGGTTTTCCCACAAGGTTTGTTTCCCCACAAGGTTTGTTTTCCCATAAGGTTTGTTTTCCCACAAGGTTTGTTTTCCCACAAGGTTTGTTTTCCCACAAGGTTTGTTTTACCACAAGGTTGGTTTTCCCGAAAGGTTTGTTTCCCCACAAGGTTTCTTTCCCCATAAGGTTGGTTTTCCCACAAGGTTTGTTTTCTCACAAGGTTTGTTTTCCCACAAGGTTTGTTTTCCCACAAGGTTTGTTTTCCCAAAAGCTTTGTTTTCCCCCAAGGTTGGTTTTCCCGCAAGGTTGGTTTTCCCACAAGGTTTGTTTTCCCACTGTGTTGGTTTTCCCACAAGGTTTGTTTTCCCACTGTGTTGGTTTTCCCAAAAGGTTCGCTTTCCCACAAGGTTGGTTTTCTGACAAGGTTGGTTTTCCCACAAGGTTTGTTTTCCCACTGTGTTGGTTTTCCCAAAAGGTTCGCTTTCCCACAAGGTTGGTTTTCCCACAAGGTTTGTTTTCCCACAAGGTTTGTTTTCCCACAAGGTTTGTTTTACCACAAGGTTGGTTTTCCCGAAAGGTTTGTTTCCCCACAAGGTTTCTTTCCCCATAAGGTTGGTTTTCCCACAAGGTTTGTTTTCTCACAAGGTTTGTTTTCCCACAAGGTTTGTTTTCCCACAAGGTTTGTTTTCCCAAAAGGTTTGTTTTCCCACAAGCTTTGTTTTCCCCCAAGGTTGGTTTTCCCGCAAGGTTGGTTTTCCCACAAGGTTTGTTTACCCACTGTGTTGGTTTTCCCAAAAGGTTCGCTTTCCCGCAAGGTTGGTTTTCCAACAAGGTTTGTTTTCCCACTGTGTTGGTTTTCCCAAAAGGTTCGCTTTCCCACAAGGTTGGTTTTCCCACAAGGTTGGTTTTCCCGCAGCGTTGCTTTCCCCATAAGGTTGGTTTTCCCACAAGGTTTGTTTCCCCACAAGGTTTGTTTTCCCATAAGGTTTGTTTTCCCACAAGGTTTTTTTTCCCACAAGGTTTGTTTTCCCACAAGGTTTGTTTTCCCACAAGGTTGGTTTTCCCGCAAGGTTGGTTTTCCCACAAGGTTTGTTTTCCCACTGTGTTGGTTTTCCCACAAGGTTTGTTTTCCCACTGTGTTGGTTTTCCCAAAAGGTTCGCTTTCCCACAAGGTTTGTTTTCCCACAAGGTTTGTTTTCCCACAAGGTTTGTTTTCCCACAAGGTTGGTTTTCCCGAAAGTTTTGTTTCCCCACAAGGTTGGTTTTCCCACAAGGTTGGTTTTCCCGCAGGGTTTGTTTTCCCACAAGGTTAGTTTTCCCGCAAGGTTTGTTTTCCCACAAGGTTAGTTTTCCCACAAGGTTTGTTTCCCCATAAGGTTTGTTTCCCCACAAGGTTTTTTTTCCCACAAGGATTGTTTTCTCACAAGGTTTGTTTTCCCACTGTGTTGGTTTTCCCAAAAGGTTCGCTTTCCCGCAAGGTTGGTTTTCCCACAAGGTTGGTTTTCCCGCAGGGTTTGTTTCCCCATAAGGTTGGTTTTCCCACAAGGTTTGTCTTCTCACAAGGTTTGTTTTCCCACAAGGTTTGTTTTCCCACAAGGTTTGTTTTCCCACAAGGTTGGTTTTCCCGCAGGGTTTGTTTTCCCACAAGGTTTGTTTTCCCGAAAGGTTTGTTTCCCCCCATGGTGGGTTTTCCCACAAGGTTGGTTTTCCCGCAGGGTTTGTTTTCCCACAAGGCTTGTTTTCTCACAAGGTTTGTTTTCTCACAAGGTTGGTTTTCCCGAAAGGTTTGTTTCCCCACAAGGTTGGTTTTCCCACAAGGTTGGTTTTCCCGCAGGGTTTGTTTTCCTACAAGGTTAGTTTTCCCGCAAGGTTTGTTTCCCCACAAGGTTTGTTTTCCCACAAGGATTGTTTTCCCACTAGGTTTGTTTCACCACAAGGTTTGTTTTCCCACAAGGTTTGTTTTCCCCCAAGGTTGGTTTTCCCGCAAGGTTGGTTTTCCCACAAGGTTTGTTTTCCCACTGTGTTGGTTTTCCCAAAAGGTTCGCTTTCCCACAGTTTGTTTTTCTACAAGGTTAGTTTTCCCGCAAGGTTTGTTTCCCCACAAGGTTTGTTTTCCCACAAGGTTTGTTTCCCCACAAGGTTTGTTTTCCCACAAGGATTGTTTTCCCACTAGGTTTGTTTCACCACAAGGTTTGTTTTCCCACAAGGTTTCTTTCCCCATAAGGTTGGTTTTCCAACAAGGTTTGTTTTCCCACTGTGTTGGTTTTCCCAAAAGGTTCGCTTTCCCACAAGGTTGGTTTTCCCACAAGGTTGGTTTTCCCGCAGCGTTGCTTTCCCCATAAGGTTGGTTTTCCCACAAGGTTTGTTTCCCCACAAGGTTTGTTTTCCCATAAGGTTTGTTTTCCCACAAGGTTTTTTTTCCCACAAGGTTTGTTTTCCCACAAGGTTTGTTTTCCCACAAGGTTGGTTTTCCCGCAAGGTTGGTTTTCCCACAAGGTTTGTTTTCCCACTGTGTTGGTTTTCCCACAAGGTTTGTTTTCCCACTGTGTTGGTTTTCCCAAAAGGTTCGCTTTCCCACAAGGTTTGTTTTCCCACAAGGTTTGTTTTCCCACAAGGTTTGTTTTCCCACAAGGTTGGTTTTCCCGAAAGTTTTGTTTCCCCACAAGGTTGGTTTTCCCACAAGGTTGGTTTTCCCGCAGGGTTTGTTTTCCCACAAGGTTAGTTTTCCCGCAAGGTTTGTTTTCCCACAAGGTTAGTTTTCCCACAAGGTTTGTTTCCCCATAAGGTTTGTTTCCCCACAAGGTTTTTTTCCCACAAGGATTGTTTTCTCACAAGGTTTGTTTTCCCACTGTGTTGGTTTTCCCAAAAGGTTCGCTTTCCCGCAAGGTTGGTTTTCCCACAAGGTTGGTTTTCCCGCAGGGTTTGTTTCCCCATAAGGTTGGTTTTCCCACAAGGTTTGTCTTCTCACAAGGTTTGTTTTCCCACAAGGTTTGTTTTCCCACAAGGTTTGTTTTCCCACAAGGTTGGTTTTCCCGCAGGGTTTGTTTTCCCACAAGGTTTGTTTTCCCGAAAGGTTTGTTTCCCCCCATGGTGGGTTTTCCCACAAGGTTGGTTTTCCCGCAGGGTTTGTTTTCCCACAAGGCTTGTTTTCTCACAAGGTTTGTTTTCTCACAAGGTTGGTTTTCCCGAAAGGTTTGTTTCCCCACAAGGTTGGTTTTCCCACAAGGTTGGTTTTCCCGCAGGGTTTGTTTTCCTACAAGGTTAGTTTTCCCGCAAGGTTTGTTTCCCCACAAGGTTTGTTTTCCCACAAGGATTGTTTTCCCACTAGGTTTGTTTCACCACAAGGTTTGTTTTCCCACAAGGTTTGTTTTCCCCCAAGGTTGGTTTTCCCGCAAGGTTGGTTTTCCCACAAGGTTTGTTTTCCCACTGTGTTGGTTTTCCCAAAAGGTTCGCTTTCCCACAGTTTGTTTTTCTACAAGGTTAGTTTTCCCGCAAGGTTTGTTTCCCCACAAGGTTTGTTTTCCCACAAGGTTTGTTTCCCCACAAGGTTTGTTTTCCCACAAGGATTGTTTTCCCACTAGGTTTGTTTCACCACAAGGTTTGTTTTCCCACAAGGTTTCTTTCCCCATAAGGTTGGTTTTCCCACAAGGTTTGTTTTCTCACAAGGTTTGTTTTCCCACAAGGTTTGTTTTCCTACAAGGTTTGTTTTCCCAAAAGGTTTGTTTTCCCACAAGCTTTGTTTTCCCCCAAGGCTGTTTTTCCCGCAAGGTTGGTTTTCCAACAAGGTTTGTTTTCCCACTGTGTTGGTTTTCCCAAAAGGTTCGCTTTCCCGCAAGGCTGGTTTTCCCACAAGGTTTGTTTTCCCACTGTGTTGGTTTTCCCAAAAGGTTCGCTTTCCCACAAGGTTGGTTTTCCCACAAGGTTGGTTTTCCCGCAGGGTTTGTTTTCCCACAAGGTTAGTTTTCCCGCAAGGTTTGTTTTCCCACAAGGTTAGTTTTCCCACAAGGTTTGTTTCCCCATAAGGTTTGTTTCCCCACAAGGTTTGTTTTCCCACAAGGATTGTTTTCTCACAAGGTTTGTTTTCCCACTGTGTTGGTTTTCGCAAAAGGTTCGCTTTCCCGCAAGGTTGGTTTTCCCACAAGGTTGGTTTTCCCGCAGGGTTTGTTTCCCCATAAGGTTGGTTTTCCCACAAGGTTTGTCTTCTCACAAGGTTTGTTTTCCCACAAGGTTTGTTTTCCCACAAGGTTTGTTTTCCCACAAGGTTGGTTTTCCCGCAGGGTTTGTTTTCCCACAAGGTTTGTTTTCCCGAAAGGTTTGTTTCCCCACAAGGTGGGTTTTCCCACAAGGTTGGTTTTCCCGCAAAGGTTTGTTTCCCCACAAGGTTGGTTTTCCCACAAGGTTGGTTTTCCCGCAGGGTTTGTTTTCCCGCAAGGTTGGTTTTCCCACAAGGTTTGTTTCCCCACAAGGTTTGTTTTCCCATAAGGTTTGTTTTCCCACAAGGTTTGTTTTCCCACAAGGTTTGTTTTCCCACAAGGTTTGTTTACCCACAAGGTTGTTTTTCCCGCAAGGTTGGTTTTCCCACAAGGTTTGTTTTCCCACTGTGTTGGTTTTCCCAATAGGTTCGCTTTCCCACAAGGTTGGTTTTCCCACAAGGTTCGTTTTCCCGCAGGGTTGCTTTCCCCATAAGGTTTGTTTTCCCACAAGATTTGTTTTCCCACAAGGTTGGTTTTCCCGAAAGGTTTGTTTCCCCACAAGGATTGTTTTCCCACTAGGTTTGTTTCTTCACAAGGTTTGTTTTCCCACAAGGTTTGTTTTCCCCCAAGGTTGGTTTTCCCACAAGGTTTGTTTTCCCACAAGGTTTGTTTTACCACAAGGTTGGTTTTCCCGAAAGGTTTGTTTCCCCACAAGGTTTCTTTCCCCATAAGGTTGGTTTTCCCACAAGGTTTGTTTTGTCACAAGGTTTGTTTTCCCACTAGGTTGTTGTTGGTTTCCCCACAAGGTTTGTTTTCCCATAAGGTTTGTTTTCCCACAAGGTTTGTTTTCCCACAAGGTTTGTTTTCCCACAAGGTTTGTTTTACCACAAGGTTGGTTTTCCCGAAAGTTTTGTTTCCCCACAAGGTTTCTTTCCCCATAAGGTTGGTTTTCCCACAAGGTTTGTTTTCTCATAAGGTTTGTTTTCCCACAAGGTTTGTTTTCCCACAAGGTTTGTTTTCCCACAAGCTTTGTTTTCCCCCAAGGTTGGTTTTCCCGCAAGGTTGGTTTTCCCACAAGGTTTGTTTTCCCACTGTGTTGGTTTTCCCACAAGGTTTGTTTTCCCACTGTGTTGGTTTTCCCAAAAGGTTCGCTTTCCCACAAGGTTGGTTTTCCCACAAGGTTGGTTTTCCCACAAGGTTTGTTTTCCCACTGTGTTGGTTTTCCCAAAAGGTTCGCTTTCCCACAAGGTTGGTTTTCCCACAAGGTTTGTTTTCCCACAAGGTTTGTTTTCCCACAAGGTTTGTTTTACCACTGTTTCCCCACAAGGTTTCTTTCCCCATAAGGTTGGTTTTCCCACAAGGTTTGTTTTCTCACAAGGTTTGTTTTCCCACAAGGTTTGTTTTCCCAAAAGGTTTGTTTTCCCACAAGCTTTGTTTTCCCCCAAGGTTTGTTTTCCCGCAAGGTTGGTTTTCCCACAAGGTTTGTTTACCCACTGTGTTGGTTTTCCCAAAAGGTTCGCTTTCCCACAAGGTTGGTTTTCCCACAAGGTTGGTTTTCCCACAAGGTTTGTTTTCCCACTGTGTTGGTTTTCCCAAAAGGTTCGCTTTCCCACAAGGTTGGTTTTCCCACAAGGTTTGTTTTCCCACAAGGTTTGTTTTCCCACAAGGTTTGTTTTCCCAAAAGGTTTGTTTTCCCACAAGCTTTGTTTTCCCCCAAGGTTTGTTTTCCCGCAAGGTTGGTTTTCCCACAAGGTTTGTTTACCCACTGTGTTGGTTTTCCCAAAAGGTTCGCTTTCCCGCAAGGTTGGTTTTCCCACAAGGTTTGTTTTCCCACTGTGTTGGTTTTCCCAAAAGGTTCGGTTTCCCACAAGGTTGGTTTTCCCACAAGGTTGGTTTTCCCGCAGGGTTGCTTTCCCCATAAGGTTGGTTTTCCCACAAGGTTTGTTTCCCCACAAGGTTTGTTTTCCCATAAGGTTTGTTTTCCCACAAGGTTTGTTTTCCCACAAGGTTTGTTTTCCCACGAGGTTTGTTTTCCCACAAGGTTGGTTTTCCCGCAAGGTTGGTTTTCCCACAAGGTTTGTTTTCCCACTGTATTGGTTTTCCCAGAAGGTTCGCTTTCCCACAAGGTTGGTTTTCCCACAAGGTTGGTTTTCCCGCAGGGTTGCTTTCCCCATAAGGTTTGTTTTCCCACAAGGTTTGTTTTCCCACAAGGTTGGTTTTCCCGAAAGGTTTGTTTCCCCACAAGGTTGGTTTTCCCGCAGGGTTTGTTTTCCCACAAGGTTAGTTTTCCCGCAAGGTTTGTTTTCCCACAAGGTTAGTTTTCCCACAAGGTTTGTTTCCCCATAAGGTTTGTTTCCCCACAAGGTTTGTTTTCCCACAAGGATTGTTTTCTCACAAGGTTTGTTTTCCCACTGTGTTGGTTTTCCCAAAAGGTTCGCTTTCCCGCAAGGTTGGTTTTCCCACAAGGTTGGTTTTCCCGCAGGGTTTGTTTCCCCATAAGGTTGGTTTTCCCACAAGGTTTGTTTTCCCACAAGGTTGGTTTTCCCGCAGGGTTTGTTTTCCCACAAGGTTTGTTTTCCCGAAAGGTTTGTTTCCCCACAAGGTGGGTTTTCCCACAAGGTTGGTTTTCCCGCAGGGTTTGTTTTCCCACAAGGTTTGTTTTCTCACAAGGTTTGTTTTCCCACAAGGTTGGTTTTCCCGAAAGGTTTGTTTCCCCACAAGGTTGGTTTTCCCACAAGGTTGGTTTTCCCGCAGGGTTTTTTTTCCCACAAGGTTAGTTTTCCCGCAAGGTTTGTTTCCCCACAAGGTTTGTTTTCCCACAAGGATTGTTTTCCCACTAGGTTTGTTTCCCCACAAGGTTTGTTTTCCCACAAGGTTTGTTTTCCCACTGTGTTGGTTTTCCCAAAAGGTTCGCTTTCCCACAAGGTTGGTTTTCCCACAAGGTTGGTTTTCCCGCAGGGTTGCTTTCCCCATAAGGTTGGTTTTCCCACAAGGTTTGTTTTCTCACAAGGTTTGTTTTCCCAATAGGTTGTTGTTGGTTTTCCCACAAGGTTTGTTTCCCCACAAGGTTTGTTTTCCCATAAGGTTTGTTTTCCCACAAGGTTTGTTTTCCCACAAGGTTTGTTTTCCCACAAGGTTTGTTTTACCACAAGGTTGGTTTTCCCGAAAGGTTTGTTTCCCCACAAGGTTTCTTTCCCCATAAGGTTGGTTTTCCCACAAGGTTTGTTTTCTCACAAGGTTTGTTTTCCCAAAAGGTTTGTTTTCCCACAAGCTTTGTTTTCCCCCAAGGTTGTTTTTCCCGCAAGGTTGGTTTTCCAACAAGGTTTGTTTTCCTACTGTGTTGGTTTTCCCAAAAGGTTCGCTTTCCCGCAAGGCTGGTTTTCCCACAAGGTTTGTTTTCCCACTGTGTTGGTTTTCCCAAAAGGTTCGCTTTCCCACAAGGTTGGTTTTCCCACAAGGTTGGTTTTCCCGCAGGGTTGCTTTCCCCATAAGGTTTGTTTTCCCAAAAGGTTTGTTTTCTCACAAGGTTTGTTTTCCCACTAGGTTGTTTTTCCCACTAGGTTGGTTTTCCCACAAGGTTTATTTTCCCACAAGCTTTGTTTTCCCCCAAGTTTGCTTTTCCCGCAAGGTTGGTTTTCCCACAAGGTTTTTTTTCCCACTGTGTTGGTTTTCCCAAAAGGTTCGCTTTCCCGCAAGGTTGGTTTTCCCACAAGGTTGGTTTTCCCGCAGGGTTGCTTTCCCCATAAGGTTTGTTTTCCCACAAGGTTTGTTTTCCCACTGTGTTGGTTTTCCCAAAAGGTTCGCTTTCCCACAAGGTTGGTTTTCCCACAAGGTTGGTTTTCCCGCAGGGTTGCTTTCCCCATAAGGTTTGTTTTCCCACAAGGTTTGTTTTCCCACAAGGTTGGTTTTCCCGAAAGGTTTGTTTCCCCACAAGGTTGGTTTTCCCACAAGGTTGGTTTTCCCGCAGGGTTTGTTTTCCCACAAGGTTAGTTTTCCCGCAAGATTTGTTTTCCCACAAGGTTAGTTTTCCCACAAGGTTTGTTTCCCCATAAGGTTTGTTTCCCCACAAGGTTTGTTTTCCCACAAGGATTGTTTTCTCACAAGGTTTGTTTTCCCACTGTGTTGGTTTTCCCAAAAGGTTCGCTTTCCCGCAAGGTTGGTTTTCCCACAAGGTTGGTTTTCCCGCAGGGTTTGTTTCCCCATAAGGTTGGTTTTCCCACAAGGTTTGTTTCCTCACAAGGTTTGTTTTCCCACAAGGTTTGTTTTCCCACAAGGTTTGTTTTCCCACAAGGTTGGTTTTCGCGCAGGGTTTGTTTTCCCACAAGGTTTGTTTTCCCGAAAGGTTTGTTTCCCCACAAGGTGGGTTTTCCCACAAGGTTGGTTTTCCCGCAGGGTTTGTTTTCCCACAAGGTTTGTTTTCTCACAAGGTTTGTTTTCCCACAAGGTTGGTTTTCCCGAAAGGTTTGTTTCCCCACAAGGTTGGTTTTCCCACAAGGTTGGTTTTCCCGCAGGGTTTGTTTTCCCACAAGGTTAGTTTTCCCGCAAGGTTTGTTTTCCCACAAGGATTGTTTTCCCACTAGGTTTGTTTCCCCACAAGGTTTGTTTTCCCACAAGGTTTGTTTTCCCCCAAGGTTGGTTTTCCCGCAAGGTTGGTTTTCCCACAAGGTTTGTTTTCCCACTGTGTTGGTTTTCCCAAAAGGTTCGCTTTCCCACAAGGTTGGTTTTCCCACAAGGTTGGTTTTCCCGCAGGGTTGCTTTCCCCATAAGGTTGGTTTTCCCACAAGGTTTGTTTTCTCACAAGGTTTGTTTTCCCACTAGGTTGTTGTTGGTTTTCCCACAAGGTTTGTTTCCCCACAAGGTTTGTTTTCCCATAAGAGTTGTTTTCCCACAAGGTTTGTTTTCCCACAAGGTTTGTTTTCCCACAAGGTTTGTTTTACCACAAGGTTGGTTTTCCCGAAAGGTTTGTTTCCCCACAAGGTTTCTTTCCCCATAAGGTTGGTTTTCCCACAAGGTTTGTTTTCTCACAAGGTTTGTTTTCCCACAAGGTTTGTTTTCCCACAAGGTTTGTTTTAACAAAAGGTTTGTTTTCCCACAAGCTTTGTTTTCCCCCAAGGTTGGTTTTCCCGCAAGGTTGGTTTTCCCACAAGGTTTCTTTTCCCACTGTGTTGGTTTTCCCAAAAGGTTCGCTTTCCCGCAAGGCTGGTTTTCCCACAAGGTTTGTTTTCCCACTGTGTTGGTGTTCCCAAAAGGTTCGCTTTCCCACAAGGTTGGTTTTCCCACAAGGTTGGTTTTCCCGCAGGGATGCTTTCCCCATAAGGTTGGTTTTCCCACAAGGTTTGTTTTCTCACAAGGTTTGTTTTCCCACTAGGTTGTTTTCCCCACTAGGTTGGTTTTCCCACAAGGTTTGTTTTCCCACAAGCTTTGTTTTCCCCCAAGCTTGGTTTTCCCGCAAGGTTGGTTTTCCCACAAGGTTTGTTTTCCCACTGTGTTGGTTTTCCCAAAAGGTTCGCTTTCCCGCAAGGTTGGTTTTCCCACAAGGTTTGTTTTCCCACAAGGTTTGTTTTCCCATAAGGTTTGTTTTCCCACAAGGTTTGTTTTCCCACAAGGTTTGTTTTCCCACAAGGTTTGTTTTCCCACAAGGTTGGTTTTCCCGCAAGGTTGGTTTTCCCACAAGGTTTGTTTTCCCACTGTGTTGGTTTTCCCAAAAGGTTCGCTTTCCCACAAGGTTGGTTTTCCCACAAGGTTGGTTTTCCTGCAGGGTTGCTTTCCCCATAAGGTTGGTTTTCCCACAAGGTTTGTTTTCTCACAAGGTTTGTTTTCCCACTAGGTTGTTGTTGGTTTTCCCACAAGGTTTGTTTCCCCACAAGGTTTGTTTTCCCATAAGGTTTGTTTTCCCACAAGGTTTGTTTTCCCACAAGGTTTGTTTTCCCACAAGGTTTGTTTTACCACAAGGTTGGTTTTCCCGAAAGGTTTGTTTCCCCACAAGGTTTCTTTCCCCATAATTTTGGTTTTCCCACAAGGTTTGTTTTCTCACAAGGTTTGTTTTCCCACAAGGTTTGTTTTCCCACAAGGTTTGTTTTCCCAAAAGCTTTGTTTTCCCCCAAGGTTGGTTTTCCCGCAAGGTTGGTTTTCCCACAAGGTTTGTTTTCCCACTGTGCTGGTTTTCCCACAAGGTTTGTTTTCCCACTGTGTTGGTTTTCCCAAAAGGTTCGCTTTCCCACAAGGTTGGTTTTCCGACAAGGTTGGTTTTCCCACAAGGTTTGTTTTCCCACTGTGTTGGTTTTCCCAAAAGGTTCGCTTTCCCACAAGGTTGGTTTTCCCACAAGGTTTGTTTTCCCACAAGGTTTGTTTTCCCACAAGGTTTGTTTTACCACAAGGTTGGTTTTCCCGAAAGGTTTGTTTCCCCACAAGGTTTCTTTCCCCATAAGGTTGGTTTTCCCACAAGGTTTGTTTTCTCACAAGGTTTGTTTTCCCACAAGGTTTGTTTTCCCACAAGGTTTGTTTTCCCAAAAGGTTTGTTTTCCCACAAGCTTTGTTTTCCCCCAAGGTTGGTTTTCCCGCAAGGTTGGTTTTCCCACAAGGTTTGTTTACCCACTGTGTTGGTTTTCCCAAAAGGTTCGCTTTCCCGCAAGGTTGGTTTTCCCACAAGGTTTGTTTTCCCACTGTGTTGGTTTTCCCAAAAGGTTCGCTTTCCCACAAGGTTGGTTTTCCCACAAGGTTGGTTTTCCCGCAGGGTTGCTTTCCCCATAAGGTTGGTTTTCCCACAAGGTTTGTTTCCCCACAAGGTTTGTTTTCCCATAAGGTTTGTTTTCCCACAAGGTTTGTTTTCCCACAAGGTTTGTTTTCCCACAAGGTTTGTTTTCCCACAAGGTTGGTTTTCCCGCAAGGTTGGTTTTCCCACAAGGTTTGTTTTCCCACTGTGTTGGTTTTCCCAAAAGGTTCGCTTTCCCACAAGGTTGGTTTTCCCACAAGGTTGGTTTTCCCGCAGGGTTGCTTTCCCCATAAGGTTTGTTTTCCCACAAGGTTTGTTTTCCCACAAGGTTGGTTTTCCCGCAAGGTTGGTTTTCCCACAAGGTTTGTTTTCCCACTGTGATGGTTTTCCCAAAAGGTTCGCTTTCCCACAAGGTTCGTTTTCCCGCAGGGTTGCTTTCCCCATAAGGTTTGTTTTCCCACAAGGTTTGTTTTCCCACAAGGTTGGTTTTCCCGAAAGGTTTGTTTTCCCACTGTGTTGGTTTTCCCAAAAGGTTCGCTTTCCCACAAGGTTGGTTTTCCGACAAGGTTGGTTTTCCCACAAGGTTTGTTTTCCCACTGTGTTGGTTTTCCCAAAAGGTTCGCTTTCCCACAAGGTTGGTTTTCCCACAAGGTTTGTTTTCCCACAAGGTTTGTTTTCCCACAAGGTTTGTTTTACCACAAGGTTGGTTTTCCCGAAAGGTTTGTTTCCCCACAAGGTTTCTTTCCCCATAAGGTTGGTTTTCCCACAAGGTTTGTTTTCTCACAAGGTTTGTTTTCCCACAAGGTTTGTTTTCCCACAAGGTTTGTTTTCCCAAAAGGTTTGTTTTCCCACAAGCTTTGTTTTCCCCCAAGGTTGGTTTTCCCGCAAGGTTGGTTTTCCCACAAGGTTTGTTTACCCACTGTGTTGGTTTTCCCAAAAGGTTCGCTTTCCCGCAAGGTTGGTTTTCCCACAAGGTTTGTTTTCCCACTGTGTTGGTTTTCCCAAAAGGTTCGCTTTCCCACAAGGTTGGTTTTCCCACAAGGTTGGTTTTCCCGCAGGGTTGCTTTCCCCATAAGGTTGGTTTTCCCACAAGGTTTGTTTCCCCACAAGGTTTGTTTTCCCATAAGGTTTGTTTTCCCACAAGGTTTGTTTTCCCACAAGGTTTGTTTTCCCACAAGGTTTGTTTTCCCACAAGGTTGGTTTTCCCGCAAGGTTGGTTTTCCCACAAGGTTTGTTTTCCCACTGTGTTGGTTTTCCCACAAGGTTTGTTTTCCCACTGTGTTGGTTTTCCCAAAAGGTTCGCTTTCCCACAAGGTTTGTTTTCCCACAAGGTTTGTTTTCCCACAAGGTTTGTTTTCCCACAAGGTTGGTTTTCCCGAAAGTTTTGTTTCCCCACAAGGTTGGTTTTCCCACAAGGTTGGTTTTCCCGCAGGGTTTGTTTTCCCACAAGGTTAGTTTTCCCGCAAGGTTTGTTTTCCCACAAGGTTAGTTTTCCCACAAGGTTTGTTTCCCCATAAGGTTTGTTTCCCCACAAGGTTTGTTTTCCCACAAGGATTGTTTTCTCACAAGGTTTGTTTTCCCACTGTGTTGGTTTTCCCAAAAGGTTCGCTTTCCCGCAAGGTTGGTTTTCCCACAAGGTTGGTTTTCCCGCAGGGTTTGTTTCCCCATAAGGTTGGTTTTCCCACAAGGTTTGTCTTCTCACAAGGTTTGTTTTCCCACAAGGTTTGTTTTCCCACAAGGTTTGTTTTCCCACAAGGTTGGTTTTCCCGCAGGGTTTGTTTTCCCACAAGGTTTGTTTTCCCGAAAGGTTTGTTTCCCCCCAAGGTGGGTTTTCCCACAAGGTTGGTTTTCCCGCAGGGTTTGTTTTCCCACAAGGTTTGTTTTCTCACAAGGTTTGTTTTCCCACAAGGTTGGTTTTCCCGAAAGGTTTGTTTCCCCACAAGGTTGGTTTTCCCACAAGGTTGGTTTTCCCGCAGGGTTTGTTTTCCTACAAGGTTAGTTTTCCCGCAAGGTTTGTTTCCCCACAAGGTTTGTTTTCCCACAAGGATTGTTTTCCCACTAGGTTTGTTTCACCACAAGGTTTGTTTTCCCACAAGGTTTGTTTTCCCCCAAGGTTGGTTTTCCCGCAAGGTTGGTTTTCCCACAAGGTTTGTTTTCCCACTGTGTTGGTTTTCCCAAAAGGTTCGCTTTCCCACAGTTTGTTTTCCTACAAGGTTAGTTTTCCCGCAAGGTTTGTTTCCCCACAAGGTTTGTTTTCCCACAAGGTTTGTTTCCCCACAAGGTTTGTTTTCCCACAAGGATTGTTTTCCCACTAGGTTTGTTTCACCACAAGGTTTGTTTTCCCACAAGGTTTCTTTCCCCATAAGGTTGGTTTTCCCACAAGGTTTGTTTTCTCACAAGGTTTGTTTTCCCACAAGGTTTGTTTTCCCACAAGGTTTGTTTTCCCAAAAGGTTTGTTTTCCCACAAGCTTTGTTTTCCCCCAAGGTTGTTTTCCCGCAAGGTTGGTTTTCCAACAAGGTTTGTTTTCCCACTGTGTTGGTTTTCCCAAAAGGTTCGCTTTCCCGCAAGGCTGGTTTTCCCACAAGGTTTGTTTTCCCACTGTGTTGGTTTTCCCAAAAGGTTCGCTTTCCCACAAGGTTGGTTTTCCCACAAGGTTGGTTTTCCCGCAGGGTTGCTTTCCCCATAAGGTTTGTTTTCCCAAAAGATTTGTTTTCTCACAAGGTTTGTTTTCCCACTAGGTTGTTTTTCCCACTAGGTTGGTTTTCCCACAAGGTTTGTTTTCCCACAAGCTTTTGTTTTCCCCCAAGGTTGGTTTTCCCGCAAGGTTGGTTTTCCCACAAGGTTTGTTTTCCCACTAGGTTGTTTTCCCCACTAGGTTGGTTTTCCCACAAGGTTTGTTTTCCCACAAGCTCTGTTTTCCCCCAAGGTTGGTTTTCCCGCAAGGTTGGTTTTCCCACAAGGTTTGTTTTCCCACTGTGTTGGTTTTCCCAAAAGGTTCGCTTTCCCGCAAGGTTGGTTTTCCCACAAGGTTTGTTTCCCCACAAGGTTTGTTTTCCCATAAGGTTTGTTTTCCCACAAGGTTTGTTTTCCCACAAGGTTTGTTTTCCCACAAGGTTTGTTTTCCCACAAGGTTGGTTTTCCCGCAAGGTTGGTTTTCCCACAAGGTTTGTTTTCCCACTGTGTTGGTTTTCCCAAAAGGTTCGCTTTCCCACAAGGTTGGTTTTCCCACAAGGTTGGTTTTCCCGCAGGGTTGCTTTCCCCATAAGGTTTGTTTTCCCACAAGGTTTGTTTTCCCACAAGGTTGGTTTTCCCGCAAGGTTGGTTTTCCCACAAGGTTTGTTTTCCCACTGTGATGGTTTTCCCAAAAGGTTCGCTTTCCCACAAGGTTCGTTTTCCCGCAGGGTTGCTTTCCCCATAAGGTTTGTTTTCCCACAAGGTTTGTTTTCCCACAAGGTTGGTTTTCCCGAAAGGTTTGTTTCCCCACAAGGATTGTTTTCCCACTAGGTTTGTTTTCCCCCAAGGTTGGTTTTCCCGCAAGGTTGGTTTTCCCACAAGGTTTGTTTTCCCACTAGGTTGTTGTTGGTTTTCCCACAAGGTTTGTTTCCCTACAAGGTTTGTTTTCCCATAAGGTTTGTTTTCCCACAAGGTTTGTTTTCCCACAAGGTTTGTTTTCCCACAAGGTTTGTTTTCCCCCAAGGTTGGTTTTCCCGCAAGGTTGGTTTTCCCACAAGGTTTGTTTTCCGACTGTGTTGGTTTTCCCAAAAGGTTCGCTTTCCCACAAGGTTGGTTTTCCCACAAGGTTGGTTTTCCCGCAGGGTTGCTTTCCCCATAAGGTTGGTTTTCCCACAAGGTTAGTTTTCTCACAAGGTTTGTTTTCCCACTAGGTTGTTGTTGGTTTTCCCACAAGGTTTGTTTCCCTACAAGGTTTGTTTTCCCACAAGGTTTGTTTTCCCACAAGGTTTGTTTTCCCACAAGGTTTGTTTTCCCACAAGGTTTGTTTTACCACAAGGTTGGTTTTCCCGAAAGGTTTGTTTCCCCACAAGGTTTCTTTCCCCATAAGGTTGGTTTTCCCACAAGGTTTGTTTTCTCACAAGGTTTGTTTTCCCACAAGGTTTGTTTTCCCATAAGGTTTGTTTTCCCACAAGCTTTGTCTTCCCCCAAGGTTGGTTTTCCCGCAAGGTTGGTTTTCCCACAAGGTTTGTTTTCCCACTGTGTTGGTTTTCCCACAAGGTTTGTTTTCCCACTGTGTTGGTTTTCCCACAAGGTTGGTTTTCCCAAAAGGTTGGTTTTCCCACAAGGTTTGTTTTCCCACTGTGTTGGTTTTCCCAAAAGGTTCGCTTTCCCACAAGGTTGGTTTTCCCACAAGGTTTGTTTTCCCACAAGGTTTGTTTTCCCACAATGTTTGTTTTACCACAAGGTTGGTTTTCCCGAAAGGTTTGTTTCCCCACAAGGTTTCTTTCCCCATAAGGTTGGTTTTCCCACAAGGTTTGTTTTCTCACAAGGTTTTTTTTCCCACAAGGTTTGTTTTCCCACAAGGTTTGTTTTCCCAAAAGGTTTGTTTTCCCACAAGCTTTGTTTTCCCCCAAGGTTGGTTTTCCCGCAAGGTTGGTTTTCCCCCAAGGTTTGTTTACCCACTGTGTTGGTTTTCCCAAAAGGTTCGCTTTCCCGCAAGGTTGGTTTTCTCACAAGGTTTGTTTTCCCACTGTGTTGGTTTTCCCAAAAGGTTCGCTTTCCCACAAGGTTGGTTTTCCCACAAGGTTGGTTTTCCCGCAGGGTTGCTTTCCCCATAAGGTTGGTTTTCCCACAAGGTTTGTTTTCTCACAAGGTTTGTTTTCCCACTAGGTTGTTTTTCCCACTAGGTTGGTTTTCCGACAAGGTTTGTTTTCCCACAAGCATTGTTTTCCCCCAAGGTTGGTTTTCCCGCAAGGTTGGTTTCCCACAAGGTTTGTTTTCCCACTGAGTTGGTTTTCCCAAAAGGTTCGCTTTCCCGCAAGGTTGGTTTTCCCACAAGGTTTGTTTCCCCACAAGGTTTGTTTTCCCATAAGGTTTGTTTTCCCACAAGGTTTGTTTTCCCACAAGGTTTGTTTTCCCACAAGGTTTGTTTTCCCACAAGGTTGGTTTTCCCGCAAGGTTGGTTTTCCCACAAGGTTTGTTTTCCCACTGTGTTGGTTTTCCCAAAAGGTTCGCTTTCCCATAAGGTTGGTTTTCCCACAAGGTTGGTTTTCCCGCAGGGTTGCTTTCCCCATAAGGTTTGTTTTCCCACAAGGTTTGTTTTCCCACAAGGTTTGTTTTCCCACAAGGTTGGTTTTCCCGAAAGGTTTGTTTCCCCACAAGGTTGGTTTTCCCACAAGGCTGGTTTTCCCGCAGGGTTTGTTTTCCCACAAGGTTAGTTTTCCCGCAAGGTTTGTTTTAGCACAAGGTTAGTTTTCCCACAAGGTTTGTTTCCCCACAAGATTTGTTTCCCCACAAGGTTTGTTTTCCCACAAGGATTGTTTTCTCACAAGGTTTGTTTTCCCACTGTGTTGGTTTTCCCAAAAGGTTCGCTTTCCCGCAAGGTTGGTTTTCCCACAAGGTTGGTTTTCTCGCAGGGTTTGTTTCCCCATAAGGTTGGTTTTCCCACAAGGTTTGTTTTCTAACAAGGTTTGTTTTCTCACAAGGTTTATTTTCCCACAAGGTTTGTTTTCCCACAAGGTTTGTTTTCCCAAAAGGTTTGTTTTCCCACAAGCTTTGTTTTCCCCCAAGGTTGGTTTTCCCGCAAGGTTGGTTTTCCCACAAGGTTTGTTTACCCACTGTGTTGGTTTTCCCAAAAGGTTCGCTTTCCCACAAGGTTGGTTTTCCCACAAGGTTGGTTTTCCCGCAGGGTTGCTTTCCCCATAAGGTTGGTTTTCCCACAAGGTTTGTTTTCTCACAAGGTTTGTTTTCCCACTAGGTTTTTTTTCCCACTAGGTTGGTTTTCCCACAAGGTTTGTTTTCCCACAAGCATTGTTTTCCCCCAAGGCTGGTTTTCCCGCAAGGTTGGTTTCCCACAAGGTTTGTTTTCCCACTGAGTTGGTTTTCCCAAAAGTTTCGCTTTCCCGCAAGGTTGGTTTTCCCACAAGGTTTGTTTTCCCACAAGGTTTGTTTTCCCACAAGGTTTGTTTTCCCACAAGGTTTGTTTTACCACAAGGTTGGTTTTCCCGAAAGGTTTGTTTCCCCACAAGGTTTCTTTCCCCATAAGGTTGGTTTTCCCACAAGGTTTGTTTTCTCACAAGGTTTGTTTTCCCACAAGGTTGGTTTTCCCACAAGGTTTGTTTTCCCAAAAGGTTTGTTTTCCCACAAGCTTTGTTTTCCCCCAAGGTTGGTTTTCCCGCAAGGTTGGTTTTCCCACAAGGTTTGTTTACCCACTGTGTTGGTTTTCCCAAAAGGTTCGCTTTCCCGCAAGGTTGGTTTTCCCACAAGGTTTGTTTTCCCACTGTGTTGGTTTTCCCAAAAGGTTCGCTTTCCCACAAGGTTGGTTTTCCCACAAGGTTGGTTTTCCCGAAAGGTTGCTTTCCCCATAAGGTTGGTTTTCCCACAAGGTTTGTTTTCTCACAAGGTTTGTTTTCCCACTAGGTTGTTTTTCCCACTAGGTTGGTTTTCCCACAAGGTTTGTTTTCCCACAAGCTTTGTTTTCCCCCAAGGCTGGTTTTCCCGCAAGGTTGGTTTCCCACAAGGTTTGTTTTCCCACTGAGTTGGTTTTCCCAAAAGGTTCGCTTTCCCGCAAGGTTGGTTTTCCCACAAGGTTTGTTTCCCCACAAGGTTTGTTTTCCCATAAGGTTTGTTTTCCCACAAGGTTTGTTTTCCCACAAGGTTTGTTTTCCCACAAGGTTTGTTTTCCCACAAGGTTGGTTTTCCCGCAAGGTTGGTTTTCCCACAAGGTTTGTTTTCCCACTGTGTTGGTTTTCCCAAAAGGTTCGCTTTCCCATAAGGTTGGTTTTCCCACAAGGTTGGTTTTCCCGCAGGGTTGCTTTCCCCATAAGGTTTGTTTTCCCACAAGGTTTGTTTTCCCACAAGGTTTGTTTTCCCACAAGGTTGGTTCTCCCGAAAGGTTTGTTTCCCCACAAGGTTGGTTTTCCCACAAGGTTGGTTTTCCCGCAGGGTTTGTTTTCCCACAAGGTTAGTTTTCCCGCAAGGTTTGTTTTCCCACAAGGTTAGTTTTCCCACAAGGTTTGTTTCCCCACAAGGTTTGTTTCCCCACAAGGTTTGTTTTCCCACAAGGATTGTTTTCTCACAAGGTTTGTTTTCCCACTGTGTTGGTTTTCCCAAAAGGTTCGCTTTCCCGCAAGGTTGGTTTTCTCACAAGGTTGGTTTTCCCGCAGGGTTTGTTTCCCCATAAGGTTGGTTTTCCCACAAGGTTTGTTTTCTCACAAGATTTGTTTTCCCACAAGGTTTGTTTTCCCACAAGGTTTGTTTTCCCACAAGGTTGGTTTTCCCGCAGGGTTTGTTTTCCCACAAGGTTAGTTTTCCCGAAAGGTTTGTTTCCCCACAAGGTGGGTTTTCCCACATGGTTGGTTTTCCCGCAGGGTTTGTTTTCCCACAAGGTTTGTTTTCTCACAAGGTTGGTTTTCCCGCAGGGTTTGTTTTCCCACAAGGTTAGTTTTCCCGAAAGGTTTGTTTCCCCACAAGGTGGGTTTTCCCACATGGTTGGTTTTCCCGCAGGGTTTGTTTTCCCACAAGGTTTGTTTTCTCACAAGGTTTGTTTTCCCACAAGGTTGGTTTTCCCGAAAGGTTTGTTTCCCCACAAGGTTGGTTTTCCCACAAGTTTGGTTTTCCCGCAGGGTTTGTTTCCCCACAAGGTTTGTTTTCCCACAAGGATTGTTTTCCCACTAGGTTTGTTTCCCCACAAGGTTTGTTTTCCCACAAGGTTTGTTTTCCCCCAAGGTTGGTTTTCCCGCAAGGTTGGTTTTCCCACTGTGTTGGTTTTCCCAAAAGGTTCGCTTTCCCACAAGGTTGGTTTTCCCACAAGGTTGGTTTTCCCGCAGGGTTACTTTCCCCATAAGGTTGGTTTTCCCACAAGGTTTGTTTTCTCACAAGGTTTGTTTTCCCACTAGGTTGTTGTTGGTTTTCCCACAAGGTTTGTTTCCCCACAAGGTTTGTTTTCCCATAAGGTTTGTTTTCCCACAAGGTTTGTTTTCCCACAAGGTTTGTTTTCCCACAAGGTTTGTTTTACCACAAGGTTGGTTTTCCCGAAAGGTTTGTTTCCCCACAAGGTTTCTTTCCCCATAAGGTTGGTTTTCCCACAAGGTTTGTTTTCTCACAAGGTTTGTTTTCCCACAAGGTTTGTTTTCCCACAAGGTTTGTTTTCCCAAAAGGTTTGTTTCCCACAAGCTTTGTTTTCCCCCAAGGTTGGTTTTCCCGCAAGGTTGGTTTTCCCACAAGGTTTGTTTTCCCACTGTGTTGGTTTTCCCAAAAGGTTCGCTTTCCCGCAAGGCTGGTTTTCCCACAAGGTTTGTTTTCCCACTGTGTTGGTTTTCCCAAAAGGTTCGCTTTCCCACAAGGTTGGTTTTCCCACAAGGTTGGTTTTCCCGCAGGGTTGCTTTCCCCATAAGGTTGGTTTTCCCACAAGGTTTGTTTTCTCACAAGGTTTGTTTTCCCACTAGGTTGTTTTTCCCACTAGGTTGGTTTTCCCACAAGGTTTGTTTTCCCACAAGCTTTGTTTTCCCCCAAGGTTGGTTTTCCCGCAAGGTTGGTTTTCCCACAAGGTTTGTTTTCCCACTGTGTTGGTTTTCCCAAAAGGTTCGCTTTCCCGCAAGGATGGTTTTCCCACAAGGTTTGTTTCCCCACAAGGTTTGTTTTCCCATAAGGTTTGTTTTCCCACAAGGTTTGTTTTCCCACAAGGTTTGTTTTCCCACAAGGTTTGTTTTCCCACAAGGTTGGTTTTCCCGCAAGGTTGGTTTTCCCACAAGGTTTGTTTTCCCACTGTGTTGGTTTTCCCAAAAGGTTTGCTTTCCCACAAGGTTGGTTTTCCCACAAGGTTGGTTTTCCCGCAGGGTTGCTTTCCCCATAAGGTTTGTTTTCCCACAAGGTTTCTTTTCCCACAAGCTTTGTTTTCCCACAAGGTTTGTTTTCCCGAAAGGTTTGTTTCCCCACAAGGTTGGTTTTCCCACAAGGTTGGTTTTCCCGCAGGGTTTGTTTTCCCACAAGGTTAGTTTTCCCGCAAGGTTTGTTTTCCCAAAAGGTTAGTTTTCCCACAAGGTTTGTTTCCCCATAAGGTTTGTTTCCCCACAAGGTTTGTTTTCCCACAAGGATTGTTTTCTCACAAGTTGTTTTCCCACTGTGTTGGTTTTCCCAAAAAGTTCGCTTTCCCGCAAGGTTGGTTTTCCCACAAGGTTGGTTTTCCCGCAGGGTTTGTTTCCCCATAAGGTTGGTTTTCCCACAAGGTTTGTTTTCTCACAAGGTTTGTTTTCCCACAAGGTTTGTTTTCCCACAAGGTTTGTTTTCCCACATGGTTGGTTTTCCCGCAGGGTTTGTTTTCCCACAAGGTTTGTTTTCCCGAAAGGTTTGTTTCCCCACAAGGTGGGTTTTCCCACAAGGTTGGTTTTCCCGCAGGGTTTGTTTTCCCACAAGGTTTGTTTTCTCACAAGGTTTGTTTCCCCACAAGGTTTGTTTTCCCACAAGGATTGTTTTCCCACTAGGTTTGTTTCCCCACAAGGTTTGTTTTCCCACAAGGTTTGTTTTCCCCCAAGGTTGGTTTTCCCGCAAGGTTGGTTTTCCCACAAGGTTTGTTTTCCCACTGTGTTGGTTTTCCCAAAAGGTTCGCTTTCCCACAAGGTTGGTTTTCCCACAAGGTTGGTTTTCCCGCAGGGTTGCTTTCCCCATAAGGTTGGTTTTCCCACAAGGTTTGTTTTCTCACAAGGTTTGTTTTCCCACTAGGTTGTTTTCCCCACTAGGTTGGTTTTCCCACAAGGTTTGTTTTCCCACAAGGATTGTTTTCCCACTAGGTTTGTTTCCCCACAAGGTTTGTTTTCCCACAAGGTTTGTTTTCCCCCAAGGTTGGTTTTCCCGCAAGGTTGGTTTTCCCACAAGGTTTGTTTTCCCACTGTGTTGGTTTTCCCAAAAGGTTCGCTTTCCCACAAGGTTGGTTTTCCCACAAGGTTGGTTTTCCCGCAGGGTTGCTTTCCCCATAAGGTTGGTTTTCCCACAAGGTTTGTTTTCTCACAAGGTTTGTTTTCCCACTAGGTTGTTGTTGGTTTTCCCACAAGGTTTGTTTCCCCACAAGGTTTGTTTTCCCATAAGGTTTGTTTTCCCACAAGGTTTGTTTTCCCACAAGGTTTGTTTTCCCACAAGGTTTGTTTTACCACAAGGTTGGTTTTCCCGAAAGGTTTGTTTCCCCACAAGGTTTCTTTCCCCATAAGGTTGGTTTTCCCACAAGGTTTGTTTTCTCACAAGGTTTGTTTTCCCACAAGGTTTGTTTTCAAACAAAGGTTTGTTTTAACAAAAGGTTTGTTTTCCCACAAGCTTTGTTTTCCCCCAAGGTTGGTTTTCCCGCAAGGTTGGTTTTCCCACAAGGTTTCTTTTCCCACTGTGTTGGTTTTCCCAAAAGGTTCGCTTTCCCGCAAGGCTGGTTTTCCCACAAGGTTTGTTTTCCCACTGTGTTGGTTTTCCCAAAAGGTTCGCTTTCCCACAAGGTTGGTTTTCCCACAAGGTTGGTTTTCCCGCAGGGTTGCTTTCCCCATAAGGTTGGTTTTCCCACAAGGTTTGTTTTCTCACAAGGTTTGTTTTCCCACTAGGTTGTTTTCCCCACTAGGTTGGTTTTCCCACAAGGTTTGTTTTCCCACAAGCTTTGTTTTCCCCCAAGGTTGATTTTCCCGCAAGGTTGGTTTTCCCACAAGGTTTGTTTTCCCACTGTGTTGGTTTTCCCAAAAGGTTCGCTTTCCCGCAAGGTTGGTTTTCCCACAAGGTTTGTTTCCCCACAAGGTTTGTTTTCCCATAAGGTTTGTTTTCCCACAAGGTTTGTTTTCCCACAAGGTTTGTTTTCCCACAAGGTTTGTTTTCCCACAAGGTTGGTTTTCCCGCAAGGTTGGTTTTCCCACAAGGTTTGTTTTCCCACTGTGTTGGTTTTCCCAAAAGGTTCGCTTTCCCACAAGGTTGGTTTTCCCAGAAGGTTGGTTTTCCCGCAGGGTTGCTTTCCCCATAAGGTTTGTTTTCCCACAAGGTTTGTTTTCCCACAAGGTTGGTTTTCCAGCAAGGTTGGTTTTCCCACAAGGTTTGTTTTCCCACTGTGTTGGTTTTCCCAAAAGGTTCGCTTTCCCACAAGGTTCGTTTTCCCGCAGGGTTGCTTTCCCCATAAGGTTTGTTTTCCCACAAGGTTTGTTTTCCCATAAGGTTGGTTTTCCCGAAAGGTTTGTTTCCCCACAAGGATTGTTTTCCCACTAGGTTTGTTACTTCACAAGGTTTGTTTTCCCACAAGGTTTGTTTTCCCCCAAGGTTTGTTTTCCCGCAAGGTTGGTTTTCCCACAAGGTTTGTTTTCCGACTGTGTTGGTTTTCCCAAAAGGTTCGCTTTCCCACAAGGTTGGTTTTCCCACAAGGTTGGTTTTCCCGCAGGGTTGCTTTCCCCATAAGGTTGGTTTCCCCACAAGGTTTGTTTTCCCATAAGGTTTGTTTTCCCACAAGGTTTGTTTTCCCACAAGGTTTGTTTTCCCACAAGGTTTGTTTTACCACAAGGTTGGTTTTCCCGAAAGGTTTGTTTCCCCATAAGGTTTCTTTCCCCATAAGGTTGGTTTTCTCACAAGGTTTGTTTTCTCACAAGGTTTGTTTTCCCACAAGGTTTGTTTTCAAACAAAGGTTTGTTTTAACAAAAGGTTTGTTTTCCCACAAGCTTTGTTTTCCCCCAAGGTTGGTTTTCCCGCAAGGTTGGTTTTCCCGCAGGGTTGCTTTCCCCATAAGGTTGGTTTTCCCGCAGGGTTTGTTTTCCCACAAGGTTTGTTTTCTCACAAGGTTTGTTTCCCCACAAGGTTTGTTTTCCCACAAGGATTGTTTTCCCACTAGGTTTGTTTCCCCACAAGGTTTGTTTTCCCACAAGGTTTGTTTTCCCCCAAGGTTGGTTTTCCCGCAAGGTTGGTTTTCCCACAAGGTTTGTTTTCCCACTGTGTTGGTTTTCCCAAAAGGTTCGCTTTCCCACAAGGTTGGTTTTCCCACAAGGTTGGTTTTCCCGCAGGGTTGCTTTCCCCATAAGGTTGGTTTTCCCACAAGGTTTGTTTTCTCACAAGGTTTGTTTTCCCACTAGGTTGTTGTTGGTTTTCCCACAAGGTTTGTTTCCCCACAAGGTTTGTTTTCCCATAAGGTTTGTTTTCCCACAAGGTTTGTTTTCCCACAAGGTTTGTTTTACCACAAGGTTGGTTTTCCCGAAAGGTTTGTTTCCCCACAAGGTTTCTTTCCCCATAAGGTTGGTTTTCCCACAAGGTTTGTTTTCTCACAAGGTTTGTTTTCCCACAAGGTTTGTTTTCAAACAAAGGTTTGTTTTAACAAAAGGTTTGTTTTCCCACAAGCTTTGTTTTCCCCCAAGGTTGGTTTTCCCGCAAGGTTGGTTTTCCCACAAGGTTTGTTTACCCACTGTGTTGGTTTTCCCAAAAGGTTCGCTTTCCCGCAAGGTTGGTTTTCCCACAAGGTTTGTTTTCCCACTGTGTTGGTTTTCCCAAAAGGTTCGCTTTCCCACAAGGTTGGTTTTCCCACAAGGTTGGTTTTCCCGCAGGGGTGCTTTCCCCATAAGGTTGGTTTTCCCACAAGGTTTGTTTTCTCACAAGGTTTGTTTTCCCACTAGGTTGTTTTTCCCACTAGGTTGGTTTTCCCACAAGGTTTGTTTTCCCACAAGCATTGTTTTCCCCCAAGGTTGGTTTTCCCGCAAGGTTGGTTTCCCACAAGGTTTGTTTTCCCACTGAGTTGGTTTTCCCAAAAGGTTCGCTTTCCCGCAAGGTTGGTTTTCCCACAAGGTTTGTTTCCCCACAAGGTTTGTTTTCCCATAAGGTTTGTTTTCCCACAAGGTTTGTTTTCCCACAAGGTTTGTTTTCCCACAAGGTTTGTTTTCCCACAAGGTTGGTTTTCCCGCAAGGTTGGTTTTCCCACAAGGTTTGTTTTCCCACTGTGTTGGTTTTCCCAAAAGGTTCGCTTTCCCATAAGGTTGGTTTTCCCACAAGGTTGGTTTTCCCGCAGGGTTGCTTTCCCCAAAAGGTTTGTTTTCCCACAAAGTTTGTTTTCCCACAAGGTTTGTTTTCCCACAAGGTTGGTTTTCCCGAAAGGTTTGTTTCCCCACAAGGTTGGTTTTCCCACAAGGTTGGTTTTCCCGCAGGGTTTGTTTTCCCACAAGGTTAGTTTTCCCGCAAGGTTTGTTTTCCCACAAGGTTAGTTTTCCCACAAGGTTTGTTTCCCCACAAGGTTTGTTTCCCCACAAGGTTTGTTTTCCCACAAGGATTGTTTTCTCACAAGGTTTGTTTTCCCACTGTGTTGGTTTTCCCAAAAGGTTCGCTTTCCCGCAAGGTTGGTTTTCCCACAAGGTTGGTTTTCCCGCAGGGTTTGTTTCCCCATAAGGTTGGTTTTCCCACAAGGTTTGTTCTCTAACAAGGTTTGTTTTCCCACAAGGTTTGTTTTTCCACAAGGTTTGTTTTCCCACAAGGTTGGTTTTCCCGCAGGGTTTGTTTTCCCACAAGGTTAGTTTTCCCGAAAGGTTTGTTTCCACACAAGGTGGGTTTTCCCACAAGGTTGGTTTTCCCGCAGTGTTTGTTTTCCCACAAGGTTTGTTTTCTCACAAGGTTTGTTTTCCCACAAGGTTGGTTTTCCCGAAAGGTTTGTTTCCCCACAAGGTTGGTTTTCCCACAAGGTTGGTTTTCCCGCAGGGTTTGTTTTCCCACAAGGTTAGTTTTCCCGCAAGGTTTGTTTCCCCACAAGGTTTGTTTTCCCACAAGGATTGTTTTCCCACTAGGTTTGTTTCCCCACAAGGTTTGTTTTCCCACAAGGTTTGTTTTCCCCCAAGGTTGGTTTTCCCGCAAGGTTGGTTTTCTCACAAGGTTTGTTTTCCCACTGTGTTGGTTTTCCCAAAAGGTTCGCTTTCCCACAAGGTTGGTTTTCCCACAAGGTTGGTTTTCCCGCAGGGTTGCTTTCCCCATAAGGTTGGTTTTCCCACAAGGTTTGTTTTCTCACGAGGTTTGTTTTCCCACTAGGTTGTTGTTGGTTTTCCCACAAGGTTTGTTTCCCCACAAGGTTTGTTTTCCCATAAGGTTTGTTTTCCCACAAGGTTTGTTTTCCCACAAGGTTTGTTTTCCCACAAGGTTTGTTTTCCCACAAGGTTGGTTTTCCCGCAAGGTTGGTTTTCCCACAAGGTTTGTTTTCCCACTGTGTTGGTTTTCCCAAAAGGTTCGCTTTCCCACAAGGTTGGTTTTCCCACAAGGTTGGTTTTCCCGCAGGGTTGCTTTCCCCATAAGGTTTGTTTTCCCACAAGGTTTGTTTTCCCACAAGGTTGGTTTTCCCGCAAGGTTGGTTTTCCCACAAGGTTTGTTTTCCCACTGTGTTGGTTTTCCCAAAAGGTTCGCTTTCCCACAAGGTTCGTTTTCCCGCAGGGTTGCTTTCCCCATAAGGTTTGTTTTCCACAAGGTTTGTTTTCCCACAAGGTTGGTTTTCCCGAAAGGTTTGTTTCCCCACAAGGATTGTTTTCCCACTAGGTTTGTTTCTTCACAAGGTTTGTTTTCCCACAAGGTTTGTTTTCCCCCAAGGTTGGTTTTCCCGCAAGGTTGGTTTTCCCACAAGGTTTGTTTTCCGACTGTGTTGGTTTTCCCAAAAGGTTCGCTTTCCCACAAGGTTGGTTTTCCCACAAGGTTGGTTTTCCCGCAGGGTTGCTTTCCCCATAAGGTTGGTTTTCCCACAAGGTTAGTTTTCTCACAAGGTTTGTTTTCCCACTAGGTTGTTGTTGGTTTTCCCACAAGGTTTGTTTCCCTACAAGGTTTGTTTTCCCATAAGGTTTGTTTTCCCACAAGGTTTGTTTTCCCACAAGGTTTGTTTTCCCACAAGGTTTGTTTTACCACAAGGTTGGTTTTCCCGAAAGGTTTGTTTCCCCACAAGGTTTCTTTCCACATAAGGTTGGTTTTCCCACAAGGTTTGTTTTCTCACAAGGTTTGTTTTCCCACAAGGTTTGTTTTCCCACAAGGTTTGTTTTCCCACAAGCTTTGTTTTCCCTCAAGGTTGGTTTTCACGCAAGGTTGGTTTTCCCACAAGGTTTGTTTTCCCACTGTGTTGGTTTTCCCACAAGGTTTGTTTTCCCACTGTGTTGGTTTTCCCAAAAGGTTCGCTTTCCCACAAGGTTGGTTTTCCCAAAAGGTTGGTTTTCCCACAAGGTTTGTTTTCCCACTGTGTTGGTTTTCCCAAAAGGTTCGCTTTCCCACAAGGTTGGTTTTCCCACAAGGTTTGTTTTCCCACAAGGTTTGTTTTCCCACAAGGTTTGTTTTACCACAAGGTTGGTTTTCCCGAAAGGTTTGTTTCCCCACAAGGTTTCTTCCCCCATAAGGTTGGTTTTCCCACAAGGTTTGTTTTCTCACAAAGTTTGTTTTCCCACAAGGTTTGTTTTCCCACAAGGTTTGTTTTCCCAAAAGGTTTGTTTTCCCACAAGCTTTGTTTTCCCCCAAGGTTGGTTTTCCCGCAAGGTTGGTTTTCCCACAAGGTTTGTTTACCCACTGTGTTGGTTTTCCCAAAAGGTTCGCTTTCCCGCAAGGTTGGTTTTCCCACAAGGTTTGTTTTCCCACTGTGTTGGTTTTCCCAAAAGGTTCGCTTTCCCACAAGGTTGGTTTTCCCACAAGGTTGGTTTTCCCGCAGGGTTGCTTTCCCCATAAGGTTGGTTTTCCCACAAGGTTTGTATTCTCACAAGGTTTGTTTTCCCACTAGGTTGTTTTTCCCACTAGGTTGGTTTTCCCACAAGGTTTGTTTTAGCACAAGCATTGTTTTCCCCCAAGGTTGGTTTTCCCGCAAGGTTGGTTTCCCACAAGGTTTATTTTCCCACTGAGTTGGTTTTCCCAAAAGGTTCGCTTTCCCGCAAGGTTGGTTTTCCCACAAGGTTTGTTTCCCCATAAGGTTTGTTTTCCCATAAGGTTTGTTTTCCCACAAGGTTTGTTTTCCCACAAGGTTTGTTTTCCCACAAGGTTTGTTTTCCCACAAGGTTGGTTTTCCCGCAAGGTTGGTTTTCCCACAAGGTTTGTTTTCCCACTGTGTTGGTTTTCCCAAAAGGTTCGCTTTCCCATAAGGTTGGTTTTCCCACAAGGTTGGTTTTCCCGCAGGGTTGCTTTCCCCATAAGGTTTGTTTTCCCACAAGGTTTGTTTTCCCACAAGGTTTGTTTTCCCACAAGGTTGGTTTTCCCGAAAGGTTTGTTTCCCCACAAGGTTGGTTTTCCCACAAGGTTGGTTTTCCCGCAGGGTTTGTTTTCCCACAAGGTTAGTTTTCCCGCAAGGTTTGTTTTCCCACAAGGTTAGTTTTCCCACAAGGTTTGTTTCCCCACAAGGTTTGTTTCCCCACAAGGTTTGTTTTCCCACAAGGATTGTTTTCTCACAAGGTTTGTTTTCCCACTGTGTTGGTTTTCCCAAAAGGTTCGCTTTCCCGCAAGGTTGGTTTTCCCACAAGGTTGGTTTTCCCGCAGGGTTTGTGTCCCCATAAGGTTGGTTTTCCCACAAGGTTTGTTTTCTAACAAGGTTTGTTTTCTCACAAGGTTTGTTTTCCCACAAGGTTTGTTTTCCCACAAGGTTTGTTTTCCCAAAAGGTTTGTTTTCCCACAAGCTTTGTTTTCCCCCAAGGTTGGTTTTCCCGCAAGGTTGGTTTTCCCACAAGGTTTGTTTACCCACTGTGTTGGTTTTCCCAAAAGGTTCGCTTTCCCGCAAGGTTGGTTTTCCCACAAGGTTTGTTTTCCCACTGTGTTGGTTTTCCCAAAAGGTTCGCTTTCCCACAAGGTTGGTTTTCCCACAAGGTTGGTTTTCCCGCAGGGTTGCTTTCCCCATAAGGTTGGTTTTCCCACAAGGTTTGTTTTCTCACAAGGTTTGTTTTCCCACTAGGTTGTTTTTCCCACTAGGTTGGTTTTCCCACAAGGTTTGTTTTCCCACAAGCATTGTTTTCCCCCAAGGTTGGTTTTCCCGCAAGGTTGGTTTCCCACAAGGTTTGTTTTCCCACTGAGTTGGTTTTCCCAAAAGTTTCGCTTTCCCGCAAGGTTGGTTTTCATACAAGGTTTGTTTTCCCACAAGGTTTGTTTTCCCACAAGGTTTGTTTTACCACAAGGTTGGTTTTCCCGAAAGGTTTGTTTCCCCACAAGGTTTCTTTCCCCATAAGGTTGGTTTTCCCACAAGGTTTGTTTTCTCACAAGGTTTGTTTTCCCACAAGGTTTGTTTTCCCACAAGGTTTGTTTTCCCAAAAGGTTTGTTTTCCCACAAGCTTTGTTTTCCCCCAAGGTTGGTCTTCCCGCAAGGTTGGTTTTCCCACAAGGTTTGTTTACCCACTGTGTTGGTTTTCCCAAAAGGTTCGCTTTCCCGCAAGGTTGGTTTTCCCACAAGGTTTGTTTTCCCACTGTGTTGGTTTTCCCAAAAGGTTTGCTTTCCCACAAGGTTGGTTTTCCCACAAGGTTGGTTTTCCCGCAGGGTTGCTTTCCCCATAAGGTTGGTTTTCCCACAAGGTTTGTTTTCTCACAAGGTTTGTTTTCCCACTAGGTTGTTTTTCCCACTAGGTTGGTTTTCCCACAAGGTTTGTTTTCCCACAAGCTTTGTTTTCCCCCAAGGCTGGTTCTCCCGCAAGGTTGGTTTCCCACAAGGTTCGTTTTCCCACTGAGTTGGTTTTCCCAAAAGCTTCGCTTTCCCGCAAGGTTGGTTTTCCCACAAGGTTTGTTTCCCCACAAGGTTTGTTTTCCCATAAGGTTTGTTTTCCCACAAGGCTTGTTTTCCCACAAGGTTTGTTTTCCCACAAGGTTTGTTTTCCCACAAGGTTGGTTTTCCCGCAAGGTTGGTTTTCCCACAAGGTTTGTTTTCCCACTGTGTTGGTTTTCCCAAAAGGTTCGCTTTCCCATAAGGTTGGTTTTCCCACAAGGTTGGTTTTCCCACAAGGTTGGTTTTCCCGAAAGGTTTGTTTCCCCACAAGGTTGGTTTTCCCACAAGGTTGGTTTTCCCGCAGGGTTTGTTTTCCCACAAGGTTAGTTTTCCCGCAAGGTTTGTTTTCCCACAAGGTTAGTTTTCCCACAAGGTTTGTTTCCCCACAAGGTTTGTTTCCCCACAAGGTTTGTTTTCCCACAAGGATTGTTTTCTCACAAGGTTTGTTTTCCCACTGTGTTGGTTTTCCCAAAAGGTTCTCTTTCCCATAAGGTTGGTTTTCCCACAAGGTTGGTTTTCCCACAAGGTTGGTTTTCCCGAAAGGTTTGTTTCCCCACAAGGTTTGTTTTCCCACAAGGTTGGTTTTCCCGCAGGGTTTGTTTTCCCACAAGGTTAGTTTTCCCGAAATGTTTGTTTCCCCACAAGGTGGGTTTTCCCACATGGTTGGTTTTCCCGCAGGGTTTGTTTTCCCACAAGGTTTATTTTCTCACAAGGTTTGTTTTCCCACAAGGTTGGTTTTCCCGAAAGGTTTGTTTCCCCACAAGGTTGGTTTTCCCACAAGGTTGGTTTTCCCGCAGGGTTTGTTTTCCCACAAGGTTAGTTTTCCCGCAAGGTTTGTTTCCCCACAAGGTTTGTTTTCATACAAGGATTGTTTTCCCACTAGGTTTGTTTCCCCACAAGGTTTGTTTTCCCACAAGGTTTGTTTTCCCACAAGGTTGGTTTTCCCGCAAGGTTGGTTTTCCCACAAGGTTTGTTTTCCCACTGTGTTGGTTTTCCCAAAAGGTTCGCTTTCCCACAAGGTTGGTTTTCCCACAAGGTTGGTTTTCTCGCAGGGTTGCTTTCCCCATAAGGTTGGTTTTCCCACAAGGTTTGTTTTCTCACAAGGTTTGTTTTCCCACTAGGTTGTTGTTGGTTTTCCCACAAGGTTTGTTTCCCCACAAGGTTTGTTTTCCCATAAGGTTTGTTTTCCCACAAGGTTTGTTTTCCCACAAGGTTTGTTTTCCCACAAGGTTTGTTTTACCACAAGGTTGGTTTTCCCGAAAGGTTTGTTTCCCCAAAAGGTTTCTTTCCCCATAAGGTTGGTTTTCCCACAAGGTTTGTTTTCTCACAAGGTTTGTTTTCCCACAAGGTTTGTTTTCCCACAAGGTTTGTTTTCCCAAAAGGTTTGTTTCCCACAAGCTTTGTTTTCCCCCAAGGTTGGTTTTCCCGCAAGGTTGGTTTTCCCACAAGGTTTGTTTTCCCACTGTGTTGGTTTTCCCAAAAGGTTCGCTTTCCCGCAAGGCTGGTTTTCCCACAAGGTTTGTTTTCCCACTGTGTTGGTTTTCCCAAAAGGTTCGCTTTCCCACAAGGTTGGTTTTCCCACAAGGTTGGTTTTCCCGCAGGGTTGCTTTCCCCATAAGGTTTGTTTTCCCACAAGGTTTGTTTTCTCACAAGGTTTGTTTTCCCACTAGGTTGTTTTTCCCACTAGGTTGGTTTTCCCACAAGGTTTGTTTTCCCACAAGTTGTTTTCCCCCAAGGTTGGTTTTCCCGCAAGGTTGGTTTTCCCACAAGGTTTGTTTTCCCACTGTGTTGGTTTTCCCAAAAGGTTCGCTTTCCCGCAAGGTTGGTTTTCCCACAAGGTTTGTTTCCCCACAAGGTTTGTTTTCCCATAAGGTTTGTTTTCCCACAAGGTTTGTTTTCCCACAAGGTTTGTTTTCCCACAAGGTTGGTTTTCCCGCAAGGTTGGTTTTCCCACAAGGTTTGTTTTCCCACTGTGTTGGTTTTCCCAAAAGGTTCGCTTTCCCACAAGGTTGGTTTTCCCACAAGGTTGGTTTTCCCGCAGGGTTGCTTTCCCCATAAGGTTTGTTTTCCCACAAGGTTTGTTTTCCCACAAGGTTGGTTTTCCCGAAAGGTTTGTTTCCCCACAAGGTTGGTTTTCCCACAAGGTTGGTTTTCCCGCAGGGTTTGTTTTCCCACAAGGTTAGTTTTCCCGCAAGGTTTGTTTTCCCACAAGGTTAGTTTTCCCACAAGGTTTGTTTCCCCATAAGGTTTGTTTCCCCACAAGGTTTGTTTTCCCACAAGGATTGTTTTCTCACAAGTTGTTTTCCCACTGTGTTGGTTTTCCCAAAAGGTTCGCTTTCCCGCAAGGTTGGTTTTCCCACAAGGTTGGTTTTCCCAGCAGGATTTGTTTCTCCATAAGGTTGGTTTTCCCACAAGGTTTGTTTTCTCACAAGGTTTGTTTTCCCACAAGGTTTGTTTTCCCACAAGGTTTGTTTTCCCACAAGGTTGGTTTTCCCGCAGGGTTTGTTTTCCCACAAGGTTTGTTTTCCCGAAAGGTTTGTTTCCCCACAAGGTGGGTTTTCCCGCAAGGTGGGTTTTCCCGCAGGGTTTGTTTTCCCACAAGGTTTGTTTTCTCACAGTTTGTTTCCCCACAAGGTTTGTTTTCCCACAAGGATTGTTTTCCCACTAGGTTTGTTTCCCCACAAGGTTTGTTTTCCCACAAGGTTTGTTTTCCCCCAAGGTTGGTTTTCCCGCAAGGTTGGTTTTCCCACAAGATTTGTTTTCCCACTGTGTTGGTTTTCCCAAAAGGTTCGCTTTCCCACAAGGTTGGTTTTCCCACAAGGTTGGTTTTCCCGCAGGGTTGCTTTCCCCATAAGGTTGGTTTTCCCACAAGGTTTGTTTTCTCACAAGGTTTGTTTTCCCACTAGGTTGTTGTTGGTTTTCCCACAAGGTTTGTTTCCCCACAAGGTTTGTTTTCCCATAAGGTTTGTTTTCCCACAAGGTTTGTTTTCCCACAAGGTTTGTTTTCCCACAAGGTTTGTTTTACCACAAGGTTGGTTTTCCCGAAAGGTTTGATTCCCCACAAGGTTTCTTTCCCCATAAGGTTGGTTTTCCCACAAGGTTTGTTTTCTCACAAGGTTTGTTTTCCCACAAGGTTTGTTTTAAAACAAAGGTTTGTTTTAACAAAAGGTTTGTTTTCCCACAAGCTTTGTTTTCCCCCAAGGTTGGTTTTCCCGCAAGGTTGGTTTTCCCACAAGGTTTCTTTTCCCACTGTGTTGGTTTTCCCAAAAGGTTCGCTTTCCCGCAAGGCTGGTTTTCCCACAAGGTTTGTTTTCCCACTGTGTTGGTTTTCCCAAAAGGTTCGCTTTCCCACAAGGTTGGTTTTCCCACAAGGTTGGTTTTCCCGCAGGGTTGCTTTCCCCATAAGGTTGGTTTTCCCACAAGGTTTGTTTTCTCACAAGGTTTGTTTTCCCACTAGGTTGTTTTCCCCACTAGGTTGGTTTTCCCACAAGGTTTGTTTTCCCACAAGCTTTGTTTTCCCCCAAGGTTGGTTTTCCCACAAGGTTTGTTTTCCCACTGTGTTGGTTTTCCCAAAAGGTTCGCTTTCCCGCAAGGTTGGTTTTCCCACAAGGTTTGTTTCCCCACAAGGTTTGTTTTCCCATAAGGTTTGTTTTCCCACAAGGTTTGTTTTCCCACAAGGTTTGTTTTCCCACAAGGTTTGTTTTCCCACAAGGTTGGTTTTCCCGCAAGGTTGGTTTTTCCACAAGGTTTGTTTTCCCACTGTGTTGGTTTTCCCAAAAGGTTCGCTTTCCCACAAGGTTGGTTTTCCCAGAAGGTTGGTTTTCCCGCAGGGTTGCTTTCCCCATAAGGTTTGTTTTCCCACAAGGTTTGTTTTCCCACAAGGTTGGTTTTCCCGCAAGGTTGGTTTTCCCACAAGGTTTGTTTTCCCACTGTGTTGGTCTTCCCAAAAGGTTCGCTTTCCCACAAGGTTCGTTTTCCCGCAGGGTTGCTTTTCCCATAAGGTTTGTTTTCCCACAAGGTTTCTTTTCAAACAAGGTTGGTTTTCCCGAAAGGTTTGTTTCCCCACAAGGATTGTTTTCCCACTAGGTTTGTTACTTCACAAGGTTTGTTTTCCCACAAGGTTTGTTTTCCCCCAAGGTTGGTTTTCCCGCAATGTTGGTTTTCCCACAAGGTTTGTTTTCCGACTGTGTTGGTTTTCCCAAAAGGTTCGCTTTCCCACAAGGTTGGTTTTCCCACAAGGTTGGTTTTCCCGCAGGGTTGCTTTCCCCATAAGGTTGGTTTTCCCACAAGGTTTGTTTTCTCACAAGGTTTGTTTTCCCACTAGGTTGTTTTCCCCACTAGGTTGGTTTTCCCACAAGGTTTGTTTTCCCACAAGCTTTGTTTTCCCCCAAGGTTGGTTTTCCCACAAGGTTTGTTTTCCCACTGTGTTGGTTTTCCCAAAAGGTTCGCTTTCCCGCAAGGTTGGTTTTCCCACAAGGTTTGTTTCCCCACAAGGTTTGTTTTCCCATAAGGTTTGTTTTCCCACAAGGTTTGTTTTCCCACAAGGTTTGTTTTCCCACAAGGTTTGTTTTCCCACAAGGTTGGTTTTCCCGCAAGGTTGGTTTTTCCACAAGGTTTGTTTTCCCACTGTGTTGGTTTTCCCAAAAGGTTCGCTTTCCCACAAGGTTGGTTTTCCCAGAAGGTTGGTTTTCCCGCAGGGTTGCTTTCCCCATAAGGTTTGTTTTCCCACAAGGTTTGTTTTCCCACAAGGTTGGTTTTCCCGCAAGGTTGGTTTTCCCACAAGGTTTGTTTTCCCACTGTGTTGGTCTTCCCAAAAGGTTCGCTTTCCCACAAGGTTCGTTTTCCCGCAGGGTTGCTTTTCCCATAAGGTTTGTTTTCCCACAAGGTTTCTTTTCAAACAAGGTTGGTTTTCCCGAAAGGTTTGTTTCCCCACAAGGATTGTTTTCCCACTAGGTTTGTTACTTCACAAGGTTTGTTTTCCCACAAGGTTTGTTTTCCCCCAAGGTTGGTTTTCCCGCAATGTTGGTTTTCCCACAAGGTTTGTTTTCCGACTGTGTTGGTTTTCCCAAAAGGTTCGCTTTCCCACAAGGTTGGTTTTCCCACAAGGTTGGTTTTCCCGCAGGGTTGCTTTCCCCATAAGGTTGGTTTTCCCACAAGGTTTGTTTTCTCACAAGGTTTGTTTTCCCACTAGGTTGTTGTTGGTTTTCCCACAAGGTTTGTTTCCCCACAAGGTTTGTTTTCCCACAAGGTTTGTTTTCCCACAAGGTTTGTTTTCCCACAAGGTTTGTTTTCCCACAAGGTTTGTTTTACCGCAAGGTTGGTTTTCCCGAAAGGTTTGTTTCCCCACAAGGTTTCTTTCCCCATAAGGTTGGTTTTCCCACGAGGTTTGTTTTCTCACAAGGTTTGTTTTCCCACAAGGTTTGTTTTCCCACAAGGTTTGTTTTCCCACAAGCTTTGTTTTCCCCCAAGGTTGGTTTTCCCGCAAGGTTGGTTTTCCCACAAGGTTTGTTTTCCCACTGTGTTGGTTTTCCCACAAGGTTTGTTTTCCCACTGTGTTGGTTTTCCCAAAAGGTTCGCTTTCCCACAAGGTTGGTTTTCCCACAAGGTTTGTTTTCCCACAAGGTTTGTTTTCCCACAAGGTTTGTATTACCACAAGGTTGGTTTTCCCGAAAGGTTTGTTTCCCCACAAGGTTTCTTTCCCCATAAGGTTGGTTTTCCCACAAGGTTTGTTTTCTCACAAGGTTTGTTTTCCCACAAGGTTTGTTTTCCCACAAGGTTTGTTTTCCCAAAAGGTTTGTTTTCCCACAAGCTTTGTTTCCCCCAAGGTTGGTTTTCCCGCAAGGTTGGTTTTCCCACAAGGTTTGTTTACCCACTGTGTTGGTTTTCCCAAAAGGTTCGCTTTCCCGCAAGGTTGGTTTTCCCACAAGGTTTGTTTTCCCACTGTGTTGGTTTTCCCAAAAGGTTCGCTTTCCCACAAGGTTGGTTTTCCCACAAGGTTGGTTTTCCCACAGGGGTGCTTTCCCCATAAGGTTGGTTTTCCCACAAGGTTTGTTTTCTCACAAGGTTTGTTTTCCCACTAGGTTGTTTTTCCCACTAGGTTGGTTTTCCCACAAGGTTTGTTTTCCCACAAGCATTGTTTTCCCCCAAGGTTGGTTTTCCCGCAAGGTTGGTTTCCCACAAGGTTTGTTTTCCCACTGAGTTGGTTTTCCCAAAATTTTCGCTTTCCCGCAAGGTTGGTTTTCCCACAAGGTTTGTTTCCCCACAAGGTTTGTTTTCCCATAAGGTTTGTTTTCCCACAAGGTTTGTTTTCCCACAAGGTTTGTTTTCCCACAAGGTTTGATTTCCCACAAGGTTGGTTTTCCCGCAAGGTTGGTTTTCCCACACGGTTTGTTTTCCCACTGTGTTGGTTTTCCCAAAAGGTTCGCTTTCCCATAAGGTTGGTTTTCCCACAAGGTTGGTTTTCCCGCAGGGTTGCTTTCCCCAAGAGGTTTGTTTTCCCACAAGGTTTGTTTTCCCACAAGGTTGGTTTTCCCGAAAGGTTTGTTTCCCCACAAGCTTGGTTTTCCCACAAGGTTGGTTTTCCCGCAGGGTTTGTTTTCCCACAAGGTTAGTTTTCCCGCAAGGTTTGTTTTCCCACAAGGTTAGTTTTCCCACAAGGTTTGTTTCCCCACAAGGTTTGTTTCCCCACAAGGTTTGTTTTCCCACAAGGATTGTTTTCTCACAAGGTTTGTTTTCCCACTGTGTTGGTTTTCCCAAAAGGTTCGCTTTCCCGCAAGGTTGGTTTTCCCACATGGTTGGTTTTCCCGCAGGATTTGTTTCCCCATAAGGTTGGTTTTCCCACAAGGTTTGTTTTCTAACAAGGTTTGTTTTCCCACAAGGTTTGTTTTCCCACAAGGTTTGTTTTCCCACAAGGTTTGTTTTCCCGCAGGGTTTGTTTTCCCACAAGGTTAGTTTTCCCGAAAGGTTTGTTTCCACACAAGGTGGGTTTTCCCACAAGGTTGGTTTTCCCGCAGTGTTTGTTTTCCCACAAGGTTTGTTTTCTCACAAGGTTTGTTTTCCCACAAGGTTGGTTTTCCCGAAAGGTTTGTTTCCCCACAAGGTTGGTTTTCCCACAAGGTTGGTTTTCCCGCAGGGTTTGTTTTCCCACAAGGTTAGTTTTCCCGCAAGGTTTGTTTCCCCACAAGGTTTGTTTTCCCACAAGGATTGTTTTCCCACTAGGTTTGTTTCCCCACAAGGTTTGTTTTCCCACAAGGTTTGTTTTCCCCCAAGGTTGGTTTTCCCGCAAGGTTGGTTTTCCCACAAGGTTTGTTTTCCCACTGTGTTGGTTTTCCCAAAAGGTTCGCTTTCCCACAAGGTTGGTTTTCCCACAAGGTTGGTTTTCCCGCAGGGTTGCTTTCCCCATAAGGTTGGTTTTCCCACAAGGTTTGTTTTCTCACAAGGTTTGTTTTCCCACTAGGTTGTTGTTGGTTTTCCCACTAGGTTTGTTTCCCCACAAGGTTTGTTTTCCCGTAAGGTTTGTTTTCCCACAAGGTTTGTTTTCCCACAAGGCTTGTTTTCCCACAAGGTTTGTTTTACCACAAGGTTGGTTTTCCCGATAGGTTTGTTTCCCCACAAGGTTTCTTTCCCCATAAGGTTGGTTTTCCCACAAGGTTTGTTTTTTCACAAGGTTTGTTTTCCCACAAGGTTTGTTTTCCCACAAGGTTTGTTTTCCCAAAAGGTTTGTTTCCCCACAAGCTTTGTTTTCCCCCAAGGTTGGTTTTCCCGCAAGGTTGGTTTTCCCACAAGGTTTGTTTTTCCACTGTGTTGGTTTTCCCAAAAGGTTCGCTTTCCCGCAAGGCTGGTTTTCCCACAAGGTTTGTTTTCCCACTGTGTTGGTTTTCCCAAAAGGTTCGCTTTCCCACAAGGTTTGTTTTCCCACAAGGTTTGTTTTCCCACAAGGTTTGTTTTACCGCAAGGTTGGTTTTCCCGAAAGGTTTGTTTCCCCACAAGGTTTCTTTCCCCATAAGGTTGGTTTTCCCACGAGGTTTGTTTTCTCACAAGGTTGGTTTTCCCACAAGGTTTGTTTTCCCACTGTGTTGGTTTTCCCAAAAGGTTCGCTTTCCCACAAGGTTGGTTTTCCCACAAGGTTGGTTTTCCCGCAGGGTTGCTTTCCCCATAAGGTTGGTTTTCCCACAAGGTTTGTTTTCTCACAAGGTTTGTTTTCCCACTAGGTTGTTGTTGGTTTTCCCACAAGGTTTGTTTCCCCACAAGGTTTGTTTTCCCGTAAGGTTTGTTTTCCCACAAGGTTTGTTTTCCCACAAGGCTTGTTTTCCCACAAGGTTTGTTTTACCACAAGGTTGGTTTTCCCGATAGGTTTGTTTCCCCACAAGGTTTGTTTTCCCATAAGGTTTGTTTTCCCACAAGGTTTGTTTTCCCACAAGGTTTGTTTTCCCACAAGGTTTGATTTCCCACAAGGTTGGTTTTCCCGCAAGGTTGGTTTTCCCACAAGGTTTGTTTTCCCACTGTGTTGGTTTTCCCAAAAGGTTCGCTTTCCCATAAGGTTGGTTTTCCCACAAGGTTGGTTTTCCCGCAGGGTTTGCTTTCCCCAAGAGGTTTGTTTTCCCACAAGGTTTGTTTTCCCACAAGGTTGGTTTTCCCGAAAGGTTTGTTTCCCCACAAGGTTGGTTTTCCCACAAGGTTGGTTTTCCCGCAGGGTTTGTTTTCCCACAAGGTTAGTTTTCCCGCAAGGTTTGTTTTCCCACAAGGTTAGTTTTTTTCCCACAAGGTTCGTTTCCCCACAAGGTTTGTTTCCCCACAAGGTTTGTTTTCCCACAAGGATTGTTTTCTCACAAGGTTTGTTTTCCCACTGTGTTGGTTTTCCCAAAAGGTTCGCTTTCCCGCAAGGTTGGTTTTCCCACATGGTTGGTTTTCCCGCAGGATTTGTTTCCCCATAAGGTTGGTTTTCCCACAAGGTTTGTTTTCTAACAAGGTTTGTTTTCCCACAAGGTTTGTTTTCCCACAAGGTTTGTTTTCCCACAAGGTTGGTTTTCCCGCAGGGTTTGTTTTCCCACAAGGTTAGTTTTCCCGAAGGGTTTGTTTCCACACAAGGTGGGTTTTCCCACAAGGTTGGTTTTCCCGCAGTGTTTGTTTTCCCACAAGGTTTGTTTTCTCACAAGGTTTGTTTTCCCACAAGGTTGGTTTTCCCGAAAGGTTTGTTTCCCCACAAGGTTGGTTTTCCCACAAGGTTGGTTTTCCCGCAGGGTTTGTTTTCCCACAAGGTTAGTTTTCCCGCAAGGTTTGTTTCCCAACAAGGTTTGTTTTCCCACAAGGATTGTTTTCCCACTAGGTTTGTTTCCCCACAAGGTTTGTTTTCCCACAAGGTTTGTTTTCCCCCAAGGTTGGTTTTCCCGCAAGGTTGGTTTTCCCACAAGGTTTGTTTTCCCACTGTGTTGGTTTTCCCAAAAGGTTCGCTTTCCCACAAGGTTGGTTTTCCCACAAGGTTGGTTTTCCCGCAGGGTTGCTTTCCCCATAAGGTTGGTTTTCCCACAAGGTTTGTTTTCTCACAAGGTTTGTTTTCCCACTAGGTTGTTGTTGGTTTTCCCACAAGGTTTGTTTCCCCACAAGGTTTGTTTTCCCGTAAGGTTTGTTTTCCCACAAGGTTTGTTTTCCCACAAGGCTTGTTTTCCCACAAGGTTTGTTTTACCACAAGGTTGGTTTTCCCGATAGGTTTGTTTCCCCACAAGGTTTCTTTCCCCATAAGGTTGGTTTTCCCACAAGGTTTGTTTTTTCACAAGGTTTGTTTTCCCACAAGGTTTGTTTTCCCACAAGGTTTGTTTTCCCAAAAGGTTTGTTTCCCCACAAGCTTTGTTTTCCCCCAAGGTTGGTTTTCCCGCAAGGTTGGTTTTCCCACAAGGTTTGTTTTTCCACTGTGTTGGTTTTCCCAAAAGGTTCGCTTTCCCGCAAGGCTGGTTTTCCCACAAGGTTTGTTTTCCCACTGTGTTGGTTTTCCCAAAAGGTTCGCTTTCCCACAAGGTTGGTTTTCCCACAAGGTTGGTTTTCCCGCAGGGTTGCTTTCCCCATAAGGTTGGTTTTCCCACAAGGTTTGTTTTCTCACAAGGTTTGTTTTCCCACTAGGTTGTTTTTTTTCCCACTAGGTTGGTTTTCCCACAAGGTTTGTTTTCCCACAAGCTTTGTTTTCCCCCAAGGTTGGTTTTCCCGCAAGGTTGGTTTTCCCACAAGGTTTGTTTTCCCACTGTGTTGGTTTTCCCAAAAGGTTCGCTTTCCCGCAAGGTTGGTTTTCCCACAAGGTTTGTTTCCCCACAAGGTTTGTTTTCCCATAAGGTTTGTTTTCCCACAAGGTTTGTTTTCCCACAAGGTTTGTTTTCCCACAAGGTTTGTTTTCCCACAAGGTTGGTTTTCCCGCAAGGTTGGTTTTCCCACAAGGTTTGTTTTCCCACTGTGTTGGTTTTCCCAAAAGGTTCGCTTTCCCACAAGGTTGGTTTTCCCACAAGGTTGGTTTTCCCGCAGGGTTGCTTTCCCCATAAGGTTTGTTTTCCCACAAGGTTTGTTTTCCCACAAGGTTGGTTTTCCCGCAAGGTTGGTTTTCCCACAAGGTATGTTTTCCCACTGTGTTGGTTTTTCCAAAAGGTTCGCTTTCCCACAAGGTTGGTTTACCCGCAGGGTTGCTTTCCCCATAAGGTTTGTTTTCCCACAAGGTTTGTTTTCCCACAAGGTTTGTTTTCCCACAAGGTTGGTTTTCCCGAAAGGTTTGTTTCCCCACAAGGATTGTTTTCCCACTAGGTTTGTTTCCCCACAAGGTTTGTTTTCCCACAAGGTTTGTTTTCCCCAAGGTTGGTTTTCCCGCAAGGTTGGTTTTCCCACAAGGTTTGTTTTCCGACTGTGTTGGTTTTCCCAAAAGGTTCGCTTTCCCACAAGGTTGGTTTTCCCACAAGGTTGGTTTTCCCGCAGGGTTGCTTTCCCCATAAGGTTGGTTTTCCCACAAGGTTTGTTTTCTCACAAGGTTTGTTTTTCCACTAGGTTGTTGTTGGTTTTCCCACAAGGTTTGTTTCCCCACAAGGTTTGTTTTCCCATAAGGTTTGTTTTCCCACAAGGTTTGTTTTCCCACAAGGTTTGTTTTCCCCACAAGGTTTGTTTTACCACAAGGTTGGTTTTCCCGAAAGGTTTGTTTCCCCACAAGGTTTCTTTCCCCATAAGGTTGGTTTTCCCACAAGGTTTGTTTTCTCACAAGGTTTGTTTCCCCACAAGGTTTGTTTTCCCACAAGGTTTGTTTTCCCAAAAGGTTTGTTTTCCCACAAGCTTTGTTTTCCCCCAAGGTTGGTTGTCCCGCAAGGTTGGTTTTCCCACAAGGTTTGTTTTCCCACTGTGATGGTTTTCCCAAAAGGTTCGCTTTCCCGCAAGGTTTGTTTTCCCACAAGGTTCGTTTTCCCACAAGGTTTGTTTTCCCACAAGGTTTGTTTTACCACAAGGTTGGTTTTCCCGAAAGGTTTGTTTCCCCACAAGGTTTCTTTCCCCATAAGGTTGGTTTTCCCACAAGGTTTGTTTTCTCACAAGGTTTGTTTTCCCACAAGGTTTGTTTTCCCACAAGGTTTGTTTTCCCAAAAGGTTTGTTTTCCCACAAGCTTTGTTTTCCCCCAAGGTTGGCTGTCCCGCAAGGTTGGTTTTCCCACAAGGTTTGTTTTCCCACTGTGTTGGTTTTCCCAAAAGGTTCGCTTTCCCACAAGGTTGGTTTTCCCACAAGGTTTGTTTCCCCACAAGGTTTGTATTCCCATAAGGTTTGTTTTCCCGCAAGGTTTGTTTCCCCACAAGGTTTGTTTTCCCAAAAGGATTGTTTTCTCACAAGGTTTGTTTTCCCACTAGGTTTGTTTCCCCACAAGGTTTGTTTTCCCACAAGGTTTGTTTTCCCCCAAGGTTGGTTTTCCCGCAAGGTTGGTTTTCCCACAAGGTTTGTTTTCCCACTGTGTTGGTTTTCCCAAAAGGTTCGCTTTCCCACAAGGTTTGTTTTCCCACAAGGTTGGGTTTCCCACAGGGTTGCTTTCCCCATAAGGTTTGTTTTCCCACAAGGTTTGTTTTCCCACAAGGTTGGTTTTCCCGCAAGGTTGGTTTTCCCACAAGTTATGTTTTCCCACTGTGTTGGTTTTTCCAAAAGGTTCGCTTTCCCACAAGGTTGGCTTACCCGCAGGGTTGCTTTCCCCATAAGGTTTGTTTTCCCACAAGGTTTGTTTTCCCACAAGGTTGGTTTTCCCGAAAGGTTTGTTTCCCCACAAGGATTGTTTTACCACTAGGTTTGTTTCCCCACAAGGTTTGTTTTCCCACAAGGTTTGTTTTCCCCAAGGTTGGTTTTCCCGCAAGGTTGGTTTTCCCACAAGGTTTGTTTTCCGACTGTGTTGGTTTTCCCAAAAGGTTCGCTTTCCCACAAGGTTGGTTTCCCCACAAGGTTGGTTTTCCCGCAGGGTTGCTTTCCCCATAAGGTTGGTTTTCCCACAAGGTTTGTTTTCTCACAAGGTTTGTTTTCCCACTAGGTTGTTGTTGGTTTTCCCACAAGGTTTGTTTCCCCACAAGGTTTGTTTTCCCATAAGGTTTGTTTTCCCACAAGGTTTGTTTTCCCACAAGGTTTGTTTTACCACAAGGTTGGTTTTCCCGAAAGCTTTGTCTCCCCACAAGGTTTCTTTCCCCATAAGGTTGGTTTTCCCACAAGGTTTGTTTTCTCACAAGGTTTGTTTTCCCACAAGGTTTGTTTTCCCACAAGGTTTGTTTTCCCAAAAGGTTTGTTTTCCCACAAGCTTTGTTTTCCCCCAAGGTTGGTTTTCCCGCAAGGTTGGTTTTCCCACAAGGTTTGTTTTCCCACTGTGATGGTTTTCCCAAAAGGTTCGCTTTCCCGCAAGGTTGGTTTTCCCACAAGGTTTGTTTTCCCACTGTGTTGGTTTTCCCAAAAGGTTCGCTTTCCCACAAGGTTGGTTTTCCCACAAGGTTGGTTTTCCCGCAGGGTTGCTTTCCCCATAAGGTTGGTTTTCCCACAAGGTTTGTTTTCTCACAAGGTTTGTTTTCCCACTAGGTTGTTTTTCCCACTAGGTTGGTTTTCCCACAAGGTTTGTTTTCCCACAAGCTTTGTTTTCCCCCAAGGTTGGTTTTCCCGCAAGGTTGGTTTTCCCCCAAGGTTGGTTTTCCCACAAGGTTGGTTTTCCCGCAGGGCTGCTTTCCCCATAAGGTTGGTTTTCCCACAAGGTTTGTTTTCCCACAAGCTTTGTTTTCCCCCAAGGTTGGTTTTCCCGCAAGGTTGGTTTTCCCACAAGGTTTGTTTTCCCACTGTGTTGGTTTTCCCAAAAGGTTCGCTTTCCCGCAAGGTTGGTTTTCCCACAAGGTTTGTTTCCCCACAAGGTTTGTTTCCCATAAGGTTTGTTTTCCCACAAGGTTTGTTTTCCCACAAGGTTTGTTTTCCCACAAGGTTTGTTTTCCCACAAGGTTGGTTTTCCCGAAAGGTTTGTTTCCCCACAAGGTTTGTTTTCCCACTAGTTTTGTTTTCCCATAAGGTTGGTTTTCCCACAAGGTTTGTTTTCTCACAAGGTTTGTTTTCCCACTAGGTTTGTTTCCCCACAAGGTTTGTTTTCTCACAAGGTTTGTTTTCCCACAAGGTTTGTTTTCCCACAAGGTTTGTTTTCCCACAAGGTTGGTTTTCCCGAAAGGTTTGTTTCCCCACAAGGTTGGTTTTCCCACAAGGTTGGTTTTCCAGCAGGGTTTGTTTTCCCACAAGGTTGGTTTTCCCGAAAGGTTTGTTTCCCCACAAGGTTGGTTTTCCCACAAGGTTGGTTTTCCAGCAGGGTTTGTTTTCCCACAAGGTTAGTTTTCCCGCAAGGTTTGTTTCCCCACAAGGTTTGTTTTCCCACAAGGTTTGTTTTCTCACAAGGTTTGTTTTCCCACTAGGTTGTTTTCCCACTAGGTTGGTTTTCCCACAAGGTTTTGTTTTCCCACAAGCTTTGTTTTCCCCCAAGGTTGGTTTTCCCGCAAGGTTGGTTTTCCCACATTGTTTGTTTTCCCACAGTGTTGGTTTTCCCAAAAGGTTCGCTTTCCCGCAAGGTTGGTTTTCCCACAAGGTTTGTTTCCCCACAAGGTTTGTTTTCCCATAAGGTTTGTTTTCCCGCAAGGTTTGTTTCCCCACAAGGTTTGTTTTCCCACAAGGATTGTTTTCTCACAAGGTTTGTTTTCCCACTAGGTTTGTTTCCCCACAAGGTTTGTTTTCCCACAAGGTTTGTTTTCCCCCAAGGTTGGTTTTCCCGAAAGGTTGGTTTTCCCACAAGGTTTGTTTTCCCACTGTGTTGGTTTTCCCAAAAGGTTCGCTTTCCCACAAGGTTTGTTTTCCCACAAGGTTGGTTTTCCCGCAAGGTTGCTTTCCCCATAAGGTTGGTTTTCCCACAAGGTTTGTTTTCCCACTATGTTGTTTTCCCACTAGGTTGGTTTTCCCACAAGGATTGTTTTCCAGCAAGCTTTGTTTTCCCCCACGGTTGGTTTTCCCACATTGTTTGTTTTCCCACTGTGTTGGTTTTCCCAAAAGGTTCGCTTTCCCTCAAGGTTGGTTTTCCCACAAGGTTGGTTTTCCCGCAAGGTTGGTTTTCCCACAAGGTTTGTTTTCCCACTGTGTTGGTTTTCCCAAAAGGTTCGCTTTCCCACAAGGTTGGTTTTCCCACAAGGTTGATTTTCCCGCAGGGTTGCTTTCCCCATAAGGTTTGTTTTCCCGCAAGGTTTGTTTTCCCACAAGGTTTGTTTTCCCACAAGGTTGGTTTTCCCGAAAGGTTTGTTTCCCCACAAGGTTGGTTTTCCCGCAGGGTTTGTTTTCCCACAAGGTTAGTTTTCCCGCAAGGTTTGTTTTCCCACAAGGTTAGTTTTCCCACAAGGTTTGTTTCCCCACAAGGTTTGTTTCCCCACAAGGTTTGTTTTCCCGCAAGGTTGGTTTTCCCACAAGGTTTGTTTTCCCACTGTGTTGGTTTTCCCAAAAGTTTCGCTTTCCCACAAGGTTGGTTTTCCCACAAGGTTGGTTTTCCCGCAGGGTTGCTTTCCCTATAAGGTTTGTTTTCCCACAAGGTTTGTTTTCCCACAAGGTTTGTTTTCCCACAAGGTTGGTTTTCCCGAAACGTTTGTTTCCCCACAAGGTTGGTTTTCCCACAAGGTTGGTTTTCCCGCTGGGTTTGTTTTCCCACAAGGTTAGTTTTCCCGCAAGGTTTGTTTTCCCACAAGGTTAGTTTTCCCAAAAGGTTTGTTTCCCCACAAGGTTTGTTTCCCCACAAGGTTTGTTTTCCCACAAGGATTGTTTTCTCACAAGGTTTGTTTTCCCACTGTGTTGGTTTTCCCAAAAGGTTCGCTTTCCCGCAAGGTTGGTTTTCCCACAAGGTTGGTTTTCCCGCAGGGTTTCTTTCCCCATAAGGTTGGTTTTCCCACAAGGTTTGTTTTCTCACAAGGTTTGTTTTCCCACAAGGTTTTTTTTCCCACAAGGTTTGTTTTCCCACAAGGTTGGTTTTCCCGCAGGGTTTGTTTTCCCACAAGGTTAGTTTTCCCGAAAGGTTTGTTTCCCCACAAGGTTTCTTTTCCCATAAGGTTTGTTTTCCCACAAGGTTTGTTTTCCCACAAGGTTTGTTTTCCCGCAATGTTTGTTTTCCCACAAGGTTGGTTTTCCCGAAAGGTTTGTTTCCCCACAAGGTTTGTTTTCCCACTAGGTTTGTTTTCCCATAAGGTTGGTTTTCCCACAAGGTTTGTTTTCTCACAAGGTTTGTTTTCCCACTAGGTGTGTTTCCCCACAAGGTTTGTTTTCTCACAAGGTTTGTTTTCCCACAAGGTTTGTTTTCCCACAAGGTTTGTTTTCCCACAAGGTTTGTTTACCCACAAGGTTGGTTTTCCCGAAAGGTTTGTTTCCCCACAAGGTTGGTTTTCCCACAAGGTTGGTATTCCCGCAGGGTTTGTTTTCCCACAAGGTTAGTTTTCCCGCAAGGTTTGTTTCCCCACAAGGATTGTTTTCCCACAAGGATTGTTTTCCCACTAGGTTTGTTTCCCCACAAGGTTTGTTTTCCCACAAGGTTTGTTTTCCCCCAAGGTTGGTTTTCCCGCAAGGTTGGTTTTCCCCCAAGGTTGGTTTTCCCACAAGGTTGGTTTTCCCGCAGGGCTGCTTTCCCCATAAGGTTGGTTTTCCCACAAGGTTTGTTTTCCCACAAGCTTTGTTTTCCCCCAAGGTTGGTTTTCCCGCAAGGTTGGTTTTCCCACAAGGTTTGTTTTCCCACTGTGTTGGTTTTCCCAAAAGGTTCGCTTTCCCGCAAGGTTGGTTTTCCCACAAGGTTTGTTTCCCCACAAGGTTTGTTTCCCATAAGGTTTGTTTTCCCACAAGGTTTGTTTTCCCACAAGGTTTGTTTTCCCACAAGGTTTGTTTTCCCACAAGGTTGGTTTTCCCGAAAGGTTTGTTTCCCCACAAGGTTTGTTTTCCCACTAGTTTTGTTTTCCCATAAGGTTGGTTTTCCCACAAGGTTTGTTTTCTCACAAGGTTTGTTTTCCCACTAGGTTTGTTTCCCCACAAGGTTTGTTTTCTCACAAGGTTTGTTTTCCCACAAGGTTTGTTTTCCCACAAGGTTTGTTTTCCCACAAGGTTGGTTTTCCCGAAAGGTTTGTTTCCCCACAAGGTTGGTTTTCCCACAAGGTTGGTTTTCCAGCAGGGTTTGTTTTCCCACAAGGTTGGTTTTCCCGAAAGGTTTGTTTCCCCACAAGGTTGGTTTTCCCACAAGGTTGGTTTTCCAGCAGGGTTTGTTTTCCCACAAGGTTAGTTTTCCCGCAAGGTTTGTTTCCCCACAAGGTTTGTTTTCCCACAAGGTTTGTTTTCTCACAAGGTTTGTTTTCCCACTAGGTTGTTTTCCCACTAGGTTGGTTTTCCCACAAGGTTTTGTTTTCCCACAAGCTTTGTTTTCCCCCAAGGTTGGTTTTCCCGCAAGGTTGGTTTTCCCACATTGTTTGTTTTCCCACAGTGTTGGTTTTCCCAAAAGGTTCGCTTTCCCGCAAGGTTTGTTTCCCCACAAGGTTTGTTTTCCCACAAGGTTTGTTTTCTCACAAGGTTTGTTTTCCCACAAGGTTGGTTTTCCCGAAAGGTTTGTTTCCCCACAAGGTTGGTTTTCCCACAAGGTTGGTTTTCCAGCAGGGTTTGTTTTCCCACAAGGTTGGTTTTCCCGAAAGGTTTGTTTCCCCACAAGGTTGGTTTTCCCACAAGGTTGGTTTTCCAGCAGGGTTTGTTTTCCCACAAGGTTAGTTTTCCCGCAAGGTTTGTTTCCCCACAAGGTTTGTTTTCCCACAAGGTTTGTTTTCTCACAAGGTTTGTTTTCCCACTAGGTTGTTTTCCCACTAGGTTGGTTTTCCCACAAGGTTTTGTTTTCCCACAAGCTTTGTTTTCCCCCAAGGTTGGTTTTCCCGCAAGGTTGGTTTTCCCACATTGTTTGTTTTCCCACAGTGTTGGTTTTCCCAAAAGGTTCGCTTTCCCGCAAGGTTTGTTTCCCCACAAGGTTGGTTTTCCCACAAGGTTGGTTTTCCCGCTGGGTTTGTTTTCCCACAAGGTTAGTTTTCCCGCAAGGTTTGTTTTCCCACAAGGTTAGTTTTCCCACAAGGTTTGTTTCCCCACAAGGTTTGTTTCCCCACAAGGTTTGTTTTCCCACAAGGATTGTTTTCTCACAAGGTTTGTTTTCCCACTGTGTTGGTTTTCCCAAAAGGTTCGCTTTCCCGCAAGGTTGGTTTTCCCACAAGGTTGGTTTTCCCGCAGGGTTTCTTTCCCCATAAGGTTGGTTTTCCCACAAGGTTTGTTTTCTCACAAGGTTTGTTTTCCCACAAGGTTTTTTTTTCCACAAGGTTTGTTTTCCCACAAGGTTGGTTTTCCCGCAGGGTTTGTTTTCCCACAAGGTTAGTTTTCCCGAAAGGTTTGTTTCCCCACAAGGTTTCTTTTCCCATAAGGTTTGTTTTCCCACAAGGTTTGTTTTCCCACAAGGTTTGTTTTCCCGCAATGTTTGTTTTCCCACAAGGTTGGTTTTCCCGAAAGGTTTGTTTCCCCACAAGGTTTGTTTTCCCACTAGGTTTGTTTTCCCATAAGGTTGGTTTTCCCACAAGGTTTGTTTTCTCACAAGGTTTGTTTTCCCACTAGGTGTGTTTCCCCACAAGGTTTGTTTTCTCACAAGGTTTGTTTTCCCACAAGGTTTGTTTTCCCACAAGGTTTGTTTTCCCACAAGGTTTGTTTACCCACAAGGTTGGTTTTCCCGAAAGGTTTGTTTCCCCACAAGGTTGGTTTTCCCACAAGGTTGGTATTCCCGCAGGGTTTGTTTTCCCACAAGGTTAGTTTTCCCGCAAGGTTTGTTTCCCCACAAGGATTGTTTTCCCACAAGGATTGTTTTCCCACTAGGTTTGTTTCCCCACAAGGTTTGTTTTCCCACAAGGTTTGTTTTCCCCCAAGGTTGGTTTTCCCCCAAGGTTGGTTTTCCCACAAGGTTGGTTTTCCCGCAGGGCTGCTTTCCCCATAAGGTTGGTTTTCCCACAAGGTTTGTTTTCCCACAAGCTTTGTTTTCCCCCAAGGTTGGTTTTCCCGCAAGGTTGGTTTTCCCACAAGGTTTGTTTTCCCACTGTGTTGGTTTTCCCAAAAGGTTCGCTTTCCCGCAAGGTTGGTTTTCCCACAAGGTTTGTTTCCCCACAAGGTTTGTTTCCCATAAGGTTTGTTTTCCCACAAGGTTTGTTTTCCCACAAGGTTTGTTTTCCCACAAGGTTTGTTTTCCCACAATGTTGGTTTTCCCGAAAGGTTTGTTTCCCCACAAGGTTTGTTTTCCCACTAGTTTTGTTTTCCCATAAGGTTGGTTTTCCCACAAGGTTTGTTTTCTCACAAGGTTTGTTTTCCCACTAGGTTTGTTTCCCCACAAGGTTTGTTTTCTCACAAGGTTTGTTTTCCCACAAGGTTTTGTTTTCCCACAAGCTTTGTTTTCCCCCAAGGTTGGTTTTCCCGCAAGGTTGGTTTTCCCACATTGTTTGTTTTCCCACAGTGTTGGTTTTCCCAAAAGGTTCGCTTTCCCGCAAGGTTGGTTTTCCCACAAGGTTTGTTTCCCCACAAGGTTTGTTTTCCCATAAGGTTTGTTTTCCCGCAAGGTTTGTTTCCCCACAAGGTTTGTTTTCCCACAAGGATTGTTTTCTCACAAGGTTTGTTTTCCCACTAGGTTTGTTTCCCCACAAGGTTTGTTTTCCCACAAGGTTTGTTTTCCCCCAAGGTTGGTTTTCCCGAAAGGTTGGTTTTCCCACAAGGTTTGTTTTCCCACTGTGTTGGTTTTCCCAAAAGGTTCGCTTTCCCACAAGGTTTTTTTTCCCACAAGGTTGGTTTTCCCGCAAGGTTGCTTTCCCCATAAGGTTGGTTTTCCCACAAGGTTTGTTTTCTCACAAGGTTTGTTTTCCCACTAGGTTGTTTTCCCACTAGGTTGGTTTTCCCACAAGGTTTGTTTTCCAGCAAGCTTTGTTTTCCCCCACGGTTGGTTTTCCCACATTGTTTGTTTTCCCACTGTGTTGGTTTTCCCACAAGGTTGGTTTTCCCGCAAGGTTGGTTTTCCCACAAGGTTTGTTTTCCCACTGTGTTGGTTTTCCCAAAAGGTTCGCTTTCCCACAAGGTTGGTTTTCCCACAAGGTTGATTTTCCCGCAGGGTTGCTTTCCCCATAAGGTTTGTTTTCCCACAAGGTTTGTTTTCCCACAAGGTTTGTTTTCCCACAAGGTTGGTTTTCCCGAAAGGTTTGTTTCCCCACAAGGTTGGTTTTCCCGCAGGGTTTGTTTTCCCACAAGGTTAGTTTTCCCGCAAGGTTTGTTTTCCCACAAGGTTAGTTTTCCCACAAGGTTTGTTTCCCCACAAGGTTTGTTTCCCCACAAGGTTTGTTTTCCCGCAAGGTTGGTTTTCCCACAAGGTTTGTTTTCCCACTGTGTTGGTTTTCCCAAAAGTTTCGCTTTCCCACAAGGTTGGTTTTCCCACAAGGTTGGTTTTCCCGCAGGGTTGCTTTCCCCATAAGGTTTGTTTTCCCACAAGGTTTGTTTTCCCACAAGGTTTGTTTTCCCACAAGGTTGGTTTTCCCGAAACGTTTGTTTCCCCACAAGGTTGGTTTTCCCAGAAGGTTGGTTTTCCCGCTGGGTTTGTTTTCCCACAAGGTTAGTTTTCCCGCAAGGTTTGTTTTCCCACAAGGTTAGTTTTCCCACAAGGTTTGTTTCCCCACAAGGTTTGTTTCCCCACAAGGTTTGTTTTCCCACAAGGATTGTTTTCTCACAAGGTTTGTTTTCCCACTGTGTTGGTTTTCCCAAAAGGTTCGCTTTCCCGCAAGGTTGGTTTTCCCACAAGGTTGGTTTTCCCGCAGGGTTTGTTTCCCCATAAGGTTGGTTTTCCCACAAGGTTTGTTTTCTCACAAGGTTTGTTTTCCCACAAGGTTTGTTTTCCCACAAGGTTTGTTTTCCCACAAGGTTGGTTTTCCCGCAGGGTTTGTTTTCCCACAAGGTTAGTTTTCCCGAAAGGTTTGTTTCCCCACAAGGTTTCTTTTCCCATAAGGTTTGTTTTCCCACAAGGTTTGTTTTCCCACAAGGTTTGTTTTCCCGCAATGTTTGTTTTCCCACAAGGTTGGTTTTCCCGAAAGGTTTGTTTCCCCACAAGGTTTGTTTTCCCACTAGGTTTGTTTTCCCATAAGGTTGGTTTTCCCACAAGGTTTGTTTTCTCACAAGGTTTGTTTTCCCACTAGGTGTGTTTCCCCACAAGGTTTGTTTTCTCACAAGGTTTGTTTTCCCACAAGGTTTGTTTTCCCAAAAGGTTTGTTTTCCCACAAGGTTTGTTTACCCACAAGGTTGGTTTTCCCGAAAGGTTTGTTTCCCCACAAGGTTGGTTTTCCCACAAGGTTGGTATTCCCGCAGGGTTTGTTTTCCCACAAGGTTAGTTTTCCCGCAAGGTTTGTTTCCCCACAAGGATTGTTTTCCCACAAGGATTGTTTTCCCACTAGGTTTGTTTCCCCACAAGGTTTGTTTTCCCACAAGGTTTGTTTTCCCCCAAGGTTGGTTTTCCCGCAAGGTTGGTTTTCCCACAAGGTTTGTTTTCCCACTGTGTTGGTTTTCCCAAAAGGTTCGCTTTCCCACAAGGTTGGTTTTCCCACAAGGTGGGTTTTACCGCAGGGTTGCTTTCCCCATAAGGTTGGTTTTCCCACAAGGTTTGTTTTCTCACAAGGTTTGTTTTCCCACTAGGTTGTTGTTGGTTTTCCCACAAGGTTTGTTTCCCCACAAGGTTTGTTTTCCCATAAGGTTTGTTTTCCCACAAGGTTTGTTTTCCCACAAGGTTTGTTTTCCCACAAGGTTTGTTTTACCACAAGGTTGGTTTTCCCGAAAGGTTTGTTTCCCCACAAGGTTTCTTTCCCCATAAGGTTGGTTTTCCCACAAGGTTTGTTTTCTCACAAGGTTTGTTTTCCCACAAGGTTTGTTTTCCCACAAGGTTTGTTTTCCCAAAAGGTTTGTTTTCCCACAACCTTTGTTTTCCCCCAAGGTTGGTTTTCCCGCAAGGTTGGTTTTCCCACAAGGTTTGTTTTCCCACTGTGTTGGTTTTCCGAAAAGGTTCGCTTTCCCGCAAGGCTGGTTTTCCCACAAGGTTTGTTTTCCCACTGTGTTGGTTTTCCCAAAAGGTTCGCTTTCCCACAAGGTTGGTTTTCCCACAAGGTTGGTTTTCCCGCAGGGTTGCTTTCCCCATAAGGTTGGTTTTCCCACAAGGTTTGTTTTCTCACAAGGTTTGTTTTCCCACTAGGTTGTTTTTCCCACTAGGTTGGTTTTCCCACAAGGTTTGTTTTCCCACAAGCTTTGTTTTCCCCCAAGGTTGGTTTTCCCGCAAGGTTGGTTGTCACCGTGTGACATGTTTATTTTTTCTAATCTTGTAAGCGCACCAGCCAGGAATGAATGACCCTCCGGCTCCTCGCATTCATTCCAGATTTTGCATGAATATTTTGTCAGTTGCCGTTTGGTTGTTGTTGAATACACTTCTCATTTTTGTAACTCGACTCAGACTAGGACAATTTGGTGATCAGCGGTGAGATCTGGATCGAAGATTGCGACTTTTGGCTTACGAGGTAGGACATTCTTTGAAGTAGACGATCGGAATTTTGTTTTGGTTACTGCAACCGAACAATTTTTCGTACGACAAGTAATTTAGCCGACAAACACGCCGTGATTCTGATTTACGCCAGAATTACGATAGTCGAAAAAAAATTGCTAAATCCTAATAAGCCTGGGTAAGCCACCAAGTTATTTTTGTTTCTAGTCAAGTTGAGCGAACGCAACTCAGCTTAGTTAGCCTATCAGCAAGGTTAACTGATTAGTGTTTAAAGCCACACTAATCTAGTAAGTCTGGAATCGAAAACCAGGTCACAGTATAAGTCCTCAGGGGAAGCCCATAGCGAGTTAGTTCAATTTGGTCGGAGTTTTGTTTCGCGGCCAGTTGATGGGATAATTTCTGGGACAGGTGAGGGGGATATACGTGTGGAGGAAAATTCTGAGTTTTCGGGTGGATTTCAGGAAATGGCTGAAAAGGGTTCCGGGAGTTCCGGTTCAGGGAGCACTAAAGTTGAGCTTTCGGACATCGCTAGTCTAATTGATGGGTTTAAAGATCTAGTAAAGCAAATTCAAGATCAGCAGAAAGCTAGCGAAGACCGATACGCAGTTGAAAGACAGCAGTTTCTCGCACGTCTTGCTACTCCGAAAGAACCGAATTTGCAGAAAATGAGCAATAGCGATGATATCGATAGTTTTCTGACTGCGTTTGAAAATACGGCTGCACTTTGTGGGTGGGATGACGCTACAAAAGCCCTGAAACTAACGCCTTTACTTTCTGGTAGAGCTTTAGAGGCAGTAGCTTGTCTGACTCAGAATCAGTTAAAAGTCTTCAGAGAAGTTAAGTCAGCAATATTGAAAAAGCACAATATTTCTCCGCTAACCTACAAGACTAAGTTTCGCACTTTGCGTATGTCGGATGCACCGCATTCATCCGGTTCTTTCAAAGAACATGCGGACAAGTTACATGTGTATTGCTGTAAGTGGCTTAGCATATCTGAAGCTGACCTAACTGGTGCTACACCCAGGGAAGCAAAGTTCAGAGAAATAGTGACGCAACTAGTTCTCGAGCAGTTTACTGAGAGCCTCACTTTTCCAGGTTTGGTAACGCATATCAAGCAGGAAGCCGTGAGCTCAGTTGACCAAGCCGTCTCGATCGCAGAGAGATACGCCGAAGCTCACGCCATGTCGAAGCAAAATGACAGAAAGCGTCCAGTTTTTGAGAGGCTTGGAGGAGATAGTCTTTCAAAAAGTAAGTCAAAGAATTTGTCTGATGCTAGTGGTTCTACATCGGGATCTTCTGATAGCCAACAGTGCTATGGTTGTCAGGGTTTCGGACATTTTAAGCGCAATTGTCCGGAACGAAATAAGGAAAGACCTAGTAACGCAAAGTCTGTTCCTCCTAGGAAATCTTCTGATGTTTTTAGGAACGCTGTAGCTTATCAGCCGAAGGGTTCGCACCCTCCGTTTGATGGTATTCTCGTACAGGAAGCTTGTACGGCGCTTGGTGACAAAAGTTCAGCACAGTTTTTGACGGGTTCAGTCAATGGAAAGCCTTGTACGCTCTTAGTCGATAGTGGTAGCGATATTACTATTGTAAGAAAAGATTTGGTACCAGACATGACGCTAAACGAAGCGGAATGTTTCCATGTAGGATGCGTACATGCCGATGTCAAGAAATTTCCGTCTGCAGAAATTTTGTTGAGTGTGGATGGGCCTAATGGGAACGTAACTGAAGAAAAGATGAAAGTTGCGGTTTCAGCAACTCTTCCTTTTCCAGTTATTTTAGGCAGGAACTTCCATTCATTCTGGGATATTTCAGGGCAGAGGAATGAAAGCACGGGCAGTGATTCAAGTGTTGAGTCCTATGTAGTCGACTGTACCGTGTCGGAGGAATTTAGCTTCGAAGAGTACTTTTTCGATGAGCAGCCAACTGAAGCCAAGGCGAAGAAGTCAAGGAGTGAGAAGCGAGTGGAGAGAGCAGCATTCAACTCTCTGTGTACTGGCGCAAGCAGCCAAGGTGATACCGCAGGAATTGTCTCTGAGCAGGAAGCTGACCCTGCTATCGCTGCACTTCGCAAACGCAGCGAAGAGGCTGATACTCAGTTACGCGAGGTAAGTTTTGTTTTAAAGAATGGCGTTCTTTACAGGAAAGCTAAGCAGCCCACTGATGAGGAGATTTTTCAGTTGGTTCTACCGCGTAGCCGAAGAATTAAGGTTCTGGAGTTAGCCCATAATTCTCAGCTAGGAGGCCACATGGGCCGAGAAAAGACTGTCTCGCGAATCTTGAAGCATTTTTACTGGCCGGGAATTTACAGAGATGTCGCTCTGCATTGCTCTAGCTGTAGAGAATGCCAGCTTACCGCCAGACCAACTAAGTTCGATAAAGTCCCTCTGGGAAGATTTGATCCTGTAGTCAAGCCGTTTGAGCGAATTGGTCTAGACTTAGTCGGAAAAGTTCGACGTTCTTCGAAAGGGAATGAATGGATCTTGGTAATTGTAGATTATGCCACCAGATGGCCAGAAGCTTACCCTCTACGTTCCGCTAAGACACCGAAAATAATGGAATGCCTGAAAGACTATTTCGGTAGATTCGGGTTTCCTAAGTCTGTAGTTCACGACCAAGGAGCAAACTTGCTAGCTAAACCCATGCGGAAAATGCTTGCAGATTTAGGGGTTAAGCAAACCCGCACTTCGCCTTACCACCCGCAGTCAGATGGACTGTGCGAACGGATGAATGGGACGCTGATAAACATGGTTAGAAAGTTCAGTCTCGACGAACCAAGGAGCTGGGATGAAAAGCTACCCCTTGTCCTTTTCGGACACCACTGTGTTGGTTTTCCCAAAAGGTTCGCTTTCCCGCAAGGTTGGTTTTCCCACAAGGTTGGTTTTCCCGCAGGGTTTGTTTCCCCATAAGGTTGGTTTTCCCACAAGGTTTGTTTTCTCACAAGGTTTGTTTTCCCACAAGGTTTGTTTTCCCACAAGGTTTGTTTTCCCACAAGGTTGGTTTTCCCGCAGGGTTTGTTTTCCCACAAGGTTAGTTTTCCCGAAAGGTTTGTTTCCCCACAAGGTTTCTTTTCCCATAAGGTTTGTTTTCCCACAAGGTTTGTTTTCCCACAAGGTTTGTTTTCCCGCAATGTTTGTTTTCCCACAAGGTTGGTTTTCCCGAAAGGTTTGTTTCCCCACAAGGTTTGTTTTCCCACTAGGTTTGTTTTCCCATAAGGTTGGTTTTCCCACAAGGTTTGTTTTCTCACAAGGTTTGTTTTCCCACTAGGTGTGTTTCTCCACAAGGTTTGTTTTCTCACAAGGTTTGTTTTCCCACAAGGTTTGTTTTCCCACAAGGTTTGTTTTCCCACAAGATTTGTTTTCCCACAAGGCTGGTTTCCCGAAAGGTTTGTTTCCCCACAAGGTTGGTTTTCCCACAAGGTTGGTATTCCCGCAGGGTTTGTTTTCCCACAAGGTTAGTTTTCCCGCAAGGTTTGTTTCCCCACAAGGTTTGTTTTCCCACAAGGATTGTTTTCCCACTAGGTTTGTTTCCCCACAAGGTTTGTTTTCCCAAAAGGTTTGTTTTCCCCCAAGGTTGGTTTTCCCGCAAGGTTGGTTTTCCCACAAGGTTTGTTTTCCCACTGTGTTGGTTTTCCCAAAAGGTTCGCTTTCCCACAAGGTTGGTTTTCCCACAAGGTTTGTTTTCCCACTGTGATGGTTTTCCCAAAAGGTTCGCTTTCCCGCAAGGTTGGTTTTCCCTCAAGGTTTGTTTTCCCACTGTGTTGGTTTTCCCAAAAGGTTCGCTTTCCCACAAGGTTGGTTTCCCACAAGGTTTGTTTCCCCACAAGGTTTGTTTTCCCATAAGATTTGTTTTCCCGCAAGGTTTGTTTCCCCACAAGGTTTGTTTTCCCAAAAGGATTGTTTTCTCACAAGGTTTGTTTTCCCACTAGGTTTGTTTCCCCACAAGGTTTGTTTTCCCACAAGGTTTGTTTTCCCCCAAGGTTGGTTTTCCCGCAAGGTTGGTTTTCCCACAAGGTTTGTTTTCCCACTGTGTTGGTTTTCCCAAAAGGTTCGCTTTCCCACAAGGTTGGTTTTCCCACAAGGTTGGATTTCCCGCAGGGTTGCTTTCCCCATAAGGTTTGTTTTCCCACAAGGTTTGTTTTCTCACAAGGTTTGTTTCCCCACTAGGTTGTTTTCCCACTAGGTTGGTTTTCCCACAAGGTTTGTTTTCCCACAAGCTTTGTTTTCCCCCAAGGTTGGTTTTCCCACATTGTTTGTTTTCCCACTGTGTTGGTTTTCCCAAAAGGTTCGCTTTCCCGCAAGGTTGGTTTTCCCACAAGGTTTGTTTCCCCACAAGGTTTGTTTTCCCATAAGGTTTGTTTTCCCACAAGGTTTGTTTTCCCACAAGGTTTGTTTTCCCACAAGGTTTGTTTCCCACTGTGTTGGTTTTCCCAAAAGGTTCGCTTTCCCGCAAGGTTGGTTTTCCCACAAGGTTGGTTTTCCCGCAGGGTTTGTTTCCCCATAAGGTTGGTTTTCCCACAAGGTTTGTTTTCTCACAAGGTTTGTTTTCCCACAAGGTTTGTTTTCCCACAAGGTTTGTTTTCCCACAAGGTTGGTTTTCCCGCAGGGTTTGTTTTCCCACAAGGTTAGTTTTCCCGAAAGGTTTGTTTCCCCACAAGGTTTCTTTTCCCATAAGGTTTGTTTTCCCACAAGGTTTGTTTTCCCACAAGGTTTGTTTTCCCGCAATGTTTGTTTTCCCACAAGGTTGGTTTTCCCGAAAGGTTTGTTTCCCCACAAGGTTTGTTTTCCCACTAGGTTTGTTTTCCCATAAGGTTGGTTTTCCCACAAGGTTTGTTTTCTCACAAGGTTTGTTTTCCCACTAGGTGTGTTTCTCCACAAGGTTTGTTTTCTCACAAGGTTTGTTTTCCCACAAGGTTTGTTTTCCCACAAGGTTTGTTTTCCCACAAGGTTTGTTTTCCCACAAGGTTGGTTTCCCGAAAGGTTTGTTTCCCCACAAGGTTGGTTTTCCCACCAGGTTGGTATTCCCGCAGGGTTTGTTTTCCCACAAGGTTAGTTTTCCCGCAAGGTTTGTTTCCCCACAAGGTTTGTTTTCCCACAAGGATTGTTTTCCCACTATGTTTGTTTCCCCACAAGGTTTGTTTTCCCAAAAGGTTTGTTTTCCCCCAAGGTTGGTTTTCCCGCAAGGTTGGTTTTCCCACAAGGTTTGTTTTCCCACTGTGTTGGTTTTCCCAAAAGGTTCGCTTTCCCACAAGGTTGGTTTTCCCACAAGGTGGGTTTTCCCGCAGGGTTGCTTTCCCCATAAGGTTGGTTTTCCCACAAGGTTTGTTTTCTCACAAGGTTTGTTTTCCCACTAGGTTGTTTTTCCCACTAGGTTGGTTTTCTCACAAGGTTTGTTTTCCCACAAGCTTTGTTTTCCCCCAAGGTTGGTTTTCCCACAAGGTTAGTTTTCCCGCAAGGTTTGTTTTCCCACAAGGTTAGTTTTCCCACAAGGTTTGTTTCCCCACAAGGTTTGTTTCCCCACAAGGTTTGTTTTCCCACAAGGATTGTTTTCTCACAAGGTTTGTTTTCTCACAAGGTTTGTTTTCCCACTGTGTTGGTTTTCCCAAAAGGTTCGCTTTCCCGCAAGGTTGGTTTTCCCACAAGGTTTGTTTCCCCACAAGGTTTGTTTTCCCATAAGGTTTTTCTTTTCCCACAAGGTTTGTTTTCCCACAAGGTTTGTTTTCCCACAAGGTTTGTTTCCCACTGTGTTGGTTTTCCCAAAAGGTTCGCTTTCCCGCAAGGTTGGTTTTCCCACAAGGTTGGTTTTCCCGCAGGGTTTGTTTCCCCATAAGGTTGGTTTTCCCGCAGGGTTTGTTTTCCCACAAGGTTAGTTTTCCCGAAAGGTTTGTTTCCCCACAAGGTTTCTTTTCCCATAAGGTTTGTTTTCCCACAAGGTTTGTTTTCCCACAAGGTTTGTTTTCCCGCAATGTTTGTTTTCCCACAAGGTTGGTTTTCCCGAAAGGTTTGTTTCCCCACAAGGTTTGTTTTCCCACTAGGTTTGTTTTCCCACAAGGTTTGTTTTCCCACAAGGTTGGTTTTCCCGCAGGGTTTGTTTTCCCACAAGGTTAGTTTTCCCGAAAGGTTTGTTTCCCCACAAGGTTTCTTTTCCCATAAGGTTTGTTTTCCCACAAGGTTTGTTTTCCCACAAGGTTTGTTTTCCCGCAATGTTTGTTTTCCCACAAGGTTGGTTTTCCCGAAAGGTTTGTTTCCCCACAAGGTTTGTTTTCCCACTAGGTTTGTTTTCCCATAAGGTTGGTTTTCCCACAAGGTTTGTTTTCTCACAAGGTTTGTTTTCCCACTAGGTGTGTTTCTCCACAAGGTTTGTTTTCTCACAAGGTTTGTTTTCCCACAAGGTTTGTTTTCCCACAAGGTTTGTTTTCCCACAAGGTTTGTTTTCCCACAAGGTTGGTTTCCCGAAAGGTTTGTTTCCCCACAAGGTTGGTTTTCCCACAAGGTTGGTATTCCCGCAGGGTTTGTTTTCCCACAAGGTTAGTTTTCCCGCAAGGTTTGTTTCCCCACAAGGTTTGTTTTCCCACAAGGATTGTTTTCCCACTATGTTTGTTTCCCCACAAGGTTTGTTTTCCCAAAAGGTTTGTTTTCCCCCAAGGTTGGTTTTCCCGCAAGGTTGGTTTTCCCACAAGGTTTGTTTTCCCACTGTGTTGGTTTTCCCAAAAGGTTCGCTTTCCCACAAGGTTGGTTTTCCCACAAGGTGGGTTTTCCCGCAGGGTTGCTTTCCCCATAAGGTTGGTTTTCCCACAAGGTTTGTTTTCTCACAAGGTTTGTTTTCCCACTAGGTTGTTTTTCCCACTAGGTTGGTTTTCTCACAAGGTTTGTTTTCCCACAAGCTTTGTTTTCCCCCAAGGTTGGTTTTCCCACAAGGTTAGTTTTCCCGCAAGGTTTGTTTTCCCACAAGGTTAGTTTTCCCACAAGGTTTGTTTCCCCACAAGGTTTGTTTCCCCACAAGGTTTGTTTTCCCACAAGGATTGTTTTCTCACAAGGTTTGTTTTCTCACAAGGTTTGTTTTCCCACTGTGTTGGTTTTCCCAAAAGGTTCGCTTTCCCGCAAGGTTGGTTTTCCCACAAGGTTTGTTTCCCCACAAGGTTTGTTTTCCCATAAGGTTTTTCTTTTCCCACAAGGTTTGTTTTCCCACAAGGTTTGTTTTCCCACAAGGTTTGTTTCCCACTGTGTTGGTTTTCCCAAAAGGTTCGCTTTCCCGCAAGGTTGGTTTTCCCACAAGGTTGGTTTTCCCGCAGGGTTTGTTTCCCCATAAGGTTGGTTTTCCCGCAGGGTTTGTTTTCCCACAAGGTTAGTTTTCCCGAAAGGTTTGTTTCCCCACAAGGTTTCTTTTCCCATAAGGTTTGTTTTCCCACAAGGTTTGTTTTCCCACAAGGTTTGTTTTCCCGCAATGTTTGTTTTCCCACAAGGTTGGTTTTCCCGAAAGGTTTGTTTCCCCACAAGGTTTGTTTTCCCACTAGGTTTGTTTTCCCATAAGGTTGGTTTTCCCACAAGGTTTGTTTTCTCACAAGGTTTGTTTTCCCACTAGGTGTGTTTCTCCACAAGGTTTGTTTTCTCACAAGGTTTGTTTTCCCACAAGGTTTGTTTTCCCACAAGGTTTGTTTTCCCACAAGGTTTGTTTTCCCACAAGGTTGGTTTCCCGAAAGGTTTGTTTCCCCACAAGGTTGGTTTTCCCACAAGGTTGGTATTCCCGCAGGGTTTGTTTTCCCACAAGGTTAGTTTTCCCGCAAGGTTTGTTTCCCCACAAGGTTTGTTTTCCCACAAGGATTGTTTTCCCACAAGGTTTGTTTTCCCAAAAGGTTTGTTTTCCCCCAAGGTTGGTTTTCCCGCAAGGTTGGTTTTCCCACAAGGTTTGTTTTCCCACAAGGTTAGTTTTCCCGCAAGGTTTGTTTCCCCACAAGGTTTGTTTTCCCACAAGGATTGTTTTCCCACTATGTTTGTTTCCCCACAAGGTTTGTTTTCCCAAAAGGTTTTTTTTCCCCCAAGGTTGGTTTTCCCGCAAGGTTGGTTTTCCCACAAGGTTTGTTTTCCCACTGTGTTGGTTTTCCCAAAAGGTTCGCTTTCCCACAAGGTTGGTTTTCCCACAAGGTGGGTTTTCCCGCAGGGTTGCTTTCCCCATAAGGTTGGTTTTCCCACAAGGTTTGTTTTCTCACAAGGTTTGTTTTCCCACTAGGTTGTTTTTCCCACTAGGTTGGTTTTCTCACAAGGTTTGTTTGCCCACAAGCTTTGTTTTCCCCCAAGGTTGGTTTTCCCACAAGGTTAGTTTTCCCGCAAGGTTTGTTTTCCCACAAGGTTAGTTTTCCCACAAGGTTTGTTTCCCCACAAGGTTTGTTTCCCCACAAGGTTTGTTTTCCCACAAGGATTGTTTTCTCACAAGGTTTGTTTTCTCACAAGGTTTGTTTTCCCACTGTGTTGGTTTTCCCAAAAGGTTCGCTTTCCCGCAAGGTTGGTTTTCCCACAAGGTTTGTTTCCCCACAAGGTTTGTTTTCCCATAAGGTTTGTTTTCCCACAAGGTTTGTTTTCCCACAAGGTTTGTTTTCCCACAAGGTTTGTTTCCCACTGTGTTGGTTTTCCCAAAAGGTTCGCTTTCCCGCAAGGTTGGTTTTCCCACAAGGTTGGTTTTCCCGCAGGGTTTGTTTCCCCATAAGTTTGGTTTTCCCACAAGGTTTGTTTTCTCACAAGGTTTGTTTTCCCACAAGGTTTGTTTTCCCACAAGGTTTGTTTTCCCACAAGGTTGGTTTTCCCGCAGGGTTTGTTTTCCCACAAGGTTAGTTTTCCCGAAAGGTTTGTTTCCCCACAAGGTTTCTTTTCCCATAAGGTTTGTTTTCCCACAAGGTTTGTTTTCCCACAAGGTTTGTTTTCCCGCAATGTTTGTTTTCCCACAAGGTTGGTTTTCCCGAAAGGTTTGTTTCCCCACAAGGTTTGTTTTCCCACTAGGTTTGTTTTCCCATAAGGTTGGTTTTCCCACAAGGTTTGTTTTCTCACAAGGTTTGTTTTCCCACTAGGTGTGTTTCTCCACAAGGTTTGTTTTCTCACAAGGTTTGTTTTCCCACAAGGTTTGTTTTCCCACAAGGTTTGTTTTCCCACAAGGTTTGTTTTTCCAAAAGGTTGGTTTCCCGAAAGGTTTGTTTCCCCACAAGGTTGGTTTTCCCACAAGGTTGGTATTCCCGCAGGGTTTGTTTTCCCACAAGGTTAGTTTTCAAGCAAGGTTTGTTTCCCCACAAGGTTTGTTTTCCCACAAGGATTGTTTTCCCACTATGTTTGTTTCCCCACAAGGTTTGTTTTCCCAAAAGGTTTGTTTTCCCCCAAGGTTGGTTTTCCCGCAAGGTTGGTTTTCCCACAAGGTTTGTTTTCCCACTGTGTTGGTTTTCCCAAAAGGTTCGCTTTCCCACAAGGTTGGTTTTCCCACAAGGTGGGTTTTCCCGCAGGGTTGCTTTCCCCATAAGGTTGGTTTTCCCACAAGGTTGGTTTTCCCGCAGGGTTGCTTTCCCCATAATGTTTGTTTTCCCACAAGGTTTGTTTTCTCACAAGGTTTGTTTTCCCACTAGGTGTGTTTCTCCACAAGGTTTGTTTTCTCACAAGGTTTGTTTTCCCACAAGGTTTGTTTTCCCACAAGGTTTGTTTTCCCACAAGGTTTGTTTTCCCACAAGGTTGGTTTCCCGAAAGGTTTGTTTCCCCACAAGGTTGGTTTTCCCACAAGGTTGGTATTCCCGCAGGGTTTGTTTTCCCACAAGGTTAGTTTTCCCGCAAGGTTTGTTTCCCCACAAGGTTTGTTTTCCCACAAGGATTGTTTTCCCACTATGTTTGTTTCCCCACAAGGTTTGTTTTCCCAAAAGGTTTGTTTTCCCCCAAGGTTGGTTTTCCCGCAAGGTTGGTTTTCCCACAAGGTTTGTTTTCCCACTGTGTTGGTTTTCCCAAAAGGTTCGCTTTCCCACAAGGTTGGTTTTCCCACAAGGTGGGTTTTCCCGCAGGGTTGCTTTCCCCATAAGGTTGGTTTTCCCACAAGGTTTGTTTTCTCACAAGGTTTGTTTTCCCACTAGGTTGTTTTTCCCACTAGGTTGGTTTTCTCACAAGGTTTGTTTTCCTACAAGCTTTGTTTTCCCCCAAGGTTGGTTTTCCCGCAAGGTTGGTTTTCCCACAAGGTTTGTTTTCCCACTGTGTTGGTTTTCCCAAAAGGTTCGCTTTCCCGCAAGGTTGGTTTTCCCACAAGGTTTGTTTCCCCACAAGGTTTGTTTTCCCATAAGGTTTGTTTTCCCACAAGGTTTGTTTTCCCACAAGGTTTGTTTTCCCACAAGGTTTGTTTTCCCACAAGGTTGGTTTTCCCGCAAGGTTGGTTTTCCCACAAGGTTTGTTTTCCCACTGTGTTGGTTTTCCCAAAAGGTTCGCTTTCCCACAAGGTTGGTTTTCCCACAAGGTTGGTTTTCCCGCAGGGTTGCTTTCCCCATAATGTTTGTTTTCCCACAAGGTTTGTTTTCCCACAAGGTTTGTTTTCCCGAAAGGTTTGTTTTCCCGAAAGGTTTGTTTCCCCACAAGGTTGGTTTTCCCGCAGGGTTTGTTTTCCCACAAGGTTAATTTTCCCGCAAGGTTTGTTTTCCCACAAGGTTAGTTTTCCCACAAGGTTTGTTTACCCACAAGGTTTGTTTCCCCACAAGGTTTGTTTTCCCACAAGGATTGTTTTCTCACAAGGTTTGTTTTCTCACAAGGTTTGTTTTCCCACTGTGTTGGTTTTCCCAAAAGGTTCGCTTTCCCACAAGGTTGGTTTTCCCACAAGGTTGGTTTTCCCGCAGGGTTTGTTTCCCCATAAGGTTGGTTTTCCCACAAGGTTTGTTTTCTCACAAGGTTTGTTTTCCCGAAAGGTTTGTTTCCCCACAAGGTTGATTTTCCCACAAGGTTGGTTTTCCCGCAGGGTTCGTTTTTCCACAAGGTTAGTCTTCCCGCAAGGTTTGTTTTCCCACAAGGTTAGTTTTCCCACAAGGTTTGTTTCCCCACAAGGTTTGTTTCCCCACAAGGTTTGTTTTCTCACAAGGTTTGTTTTCCCACTGTGTTGGTTTTCCCAAACGGTTCGCTTTCCCGCAAGGTTGGTTTACCCACAAGGTTGGTTTTCCCGCAGGGTTTGTTTCCCCATAAGGTTGGTTTGTTTTCCCACAAGGTTTGTTTTCTCACAAGGTTTGTTTTCCCACAAGGTTTGTTTTCCCACAAGGTTCGTTTTCCCGCAGGGTTTGTTTTCCCACAAGGTTAGTTTTCCCGAAAGGTTTGTTTCCCCACAAGGTTGGTTTTCCCACAAGGTTGGTTTTCCCGCAGGGTTTGTTTTCCCACAAGGTTAGTTTTCCAACAAGGTTTGTTTCCCCACAAGGTTTGTTTTCCCACAAGGATTGTTTTCTCACAAGGTTTGTTTTCCCACTAGGTTTGTTTCCCCACAAGGTTTGTTTTCCCACAAGGTTTGTTTTCCCCCAAGGTTGGTTTTCCCGCAAGGTTGGTTTTCCCACAAGGTTTTTTTTCCCACTGTGTTGGTTTTCCCAAAAGGTTCGCTTTCTCACAAGGTTGGTTTTCCCACAAGGTTGGTTTTCCCGCAGGGTTGCTTTCCCCATAAGGTTGGTATTCCCACAAGGTTTGTTTTCTCACAAGGTTTGTTTTCCCACTAGGTTGTTTTTGCCACAAGGTTGGTTTTCCCGAAAGGTTTGTTTCCCCACAAGGTTTGATTTCCCACTAGGTTTGTTTTCCCATAAGCTTGGTTTTCCCACAAGGTTTGTTTTCTCACAAGGTTTGTTTTCCCACTAGGTTTGTTTCCCCACAAGGTTTGTTTTCTCACAAGGTTTGTTTTCCCACAAGGTTTGTTTTCCCACAAGGTTTGTTTTCCCACAAGGTTGGTTTTCCCGCAAGGTTGGTTTTCCCACAAGGTTGGTTTATCCACTGTGTTGGTTTTCCCAAAAGGTTCGCTTTCCCACAAGTTTGGTTTTCTCACAAGGTTTGTTTTCCCACAAGGTTTGTTTTCCCACAAGGTTGGTTTTCCCACAAGGTTGGTTTTCCCACAAGGTTTGTTTTCCCACTGTGTTGGTTTTCCCAAAAGGTTCGCTTCCCCACAAGGTTTGTTTTCTCACAAGGTTTGTTTTCCCACAAAGTTTGTTTTCCCACAAGGTTTGTTTTCCCACAAGGTTGGTTTTCCCGCAAGGTTGGTTTTCCCACAAGGTTTATTTTCCCACTGTGTTGGTTTTCCTGAAAGGTTTGTTTCCCCACAAGGTTTGATTTCCCACTAGGTTTGTTTTCCCATAAGGTTGGTTTTCCCACAAGGTTTGTTTTCTCACAAGGTTTGTTTTCCCACTAGGTTTGTTTCCCCACAAGGTTTGTTTTCTCACAAGGTTTGTTTTCCCACAAGGTTTGTTTTCCCACAAGGTTTGTTTTCCCACAAGGTTTGTTTTCCCACAAGGTTGGTTTTCCCGAAAGGTTTGTTTCCCCACAAGGTTTGTTTTCCCCCAAGGTTAGTTTTCCCGCAAGGTTGGTTTTCCCACAAGGTTTGTTTTCCCACTGTGTTGGTTTTCCCAAAAGGTTCGCTTTCCCACAAGGTTGGTTTTCCCACAAGGTTGGTTTTCCCGCAGGGTTGCTTTCCCCATAAGGTTGGTTTTCCAACAAGGTTTGTTTTCTCACAAGGTTTGTTTTCCCACTAGGTTGTTTTCCCACTAGGTTGGTTTTCCCACAAGGTTTGTTTTCCCACAAGCTTTGTTTTCCCCCAAAGTTGGTTTTCCCGCAAGGTTGGTTTTCCCACAATGTTTGTTTTCCCACTGTGTTGGTTTTCCCAAAAGGTTCGCTTTCCCGCAAGGTTGGTTTTCCCACAAGGTTTGTTTCCCCACAAGGTTTGTTTTCCCATAAGGTTTGTTTTCCCACAAGGTTTGTTTTCCCACAAGGTTTGTTTTCCCACAAGGTTGGTTTTCCCACAAGGTTGGTTTTCCCGCAAGGTTGGTTTTCCCACAAGGTTTGTTTTCCCACTGTGTTGGTTTTCCCAAAAGGTTTGCTTTCCCACAAGGTTGGTTTTCCCACAAGGTTGGTTTTCCCGCAGGGTTGCTTTCCCCATAAGGTTTGTTTTCCCACAAGGTTTGTTTTCCCACAAGGTTTGTTTTCCCACAAGGTTGGTTTTCCCGAAAGGTTTGTTTCCCCACAAGGTTGGTTTTCCCACAAGGTTGGTTTTCCCGCAGGGGTTGTTTTCCCACAAGGTTAGTTTTCCCGCAAGGTTTCTTTTCCCACAAGGTTAGTTTTCCCACAAGGTTTGTTTCCCCACAAGGTTTGTTTCCCCACAAGGTTTGTTTTCCCACAAGGATTGTTTTCTCACAAGGTTTGTTTTCCCACTGTGTTGGTTTTCCCAAAAGGTTCGCTTTCCCGCAAGGTTGGTTTTCCCACAAGGTTGGTTTTCCCGCAGGGTTTGTTTCCCCATAAGGTTGGTTTTCCCACAAGGTTTGTTTTCCCACAAGCTTTGTTTTCCCCCAAAGTTGGTTTTCCCGCAAGGTTGGTTTTCCCACAATGTTTGTTTTCCCACTGTGTTGGTTTTCCCAAAAGGTTCGCTTTCCCGCAAGGTTGGTTTTCCCACAAGGTTTGTTTCCCCACAAGGTTTGTTTTCCCATAAGGTTTGTTTTCCCACAAGGTTTGTTTGCCCACAAGGTTTGTTTTCCCACAAGGTTGGTTTTCCCACAAGGTTGGTTTTCCCGCAAGGTTGGTTTTCCCACAAGGTTTGTTTTCCCACTGTGTTGGTTTTCCCAAAAGGTTTGCTTTCCCACAAGGTTGGTTTTCCCACAAGGTTGGTTTTCCCGCAGGGTTGCTTTCCCCATAAGGTTTGTTTTCCCACAAGGTTTGTTTTCCCACAAGGTTGGTTTTCCCGAAAGGTTTGTTTCCCCACAAGGTTGGTTTTCCCACAAGGTTGGTTTTCCCGCAGGGGTTGTTTACCCACAAGGTTAGTTTTCCCGCAAGGTTTCTTTTCCCACAAGGTTAGTTTTCTCACAAGGTTTGTGTTCCCAAAAGGTTTGTTTTCCCACAAGGTTTGTTTTCCCACAAGGTTGGTTTTCCCGCAAGGTTGGTTTTCCCACAAGGTTTGTTTATCCACTGTGTTGGTTTTCCCAAAAGGTTCGCTTTCCCACAAGGTTGGTTTTCTCACAAGGTTTGTTTTCCCACAAGGTTTGTTTTCCCACAAGGTTTGTTTTCCCACTGTGTTGGTTTTCCCAAAAGGTTCGCTTCCCCACAAGGTTTGTTTTCTCACAAGGTTTGTTTTCCCACAAAGTTTGTTTTCCCACAAGGTTTGTTTTCCCACAAGGTTGGTTTTCCCGCAAGGTTGGATTTCCCACAAGGTTTATTTTCCCACTGTGTTGGTTTTCCCGAAAGGTTTGTTTCCCCACAAGGTTTGATTTCCCACTAGGTTTGTTTTCCCATAAGGTTGGTTTTCCCACAAGGTTTGTTTTCTCACAAGGTTTGTTTTCCCACTAGGTTTGTTTCCCCACAAGGTTTGTTTTCTCACAAGGTTTGTTTTCCCACAAGGTTTGTTTTCCCACAAGGTTTGTTTTCCCACAAGGTTTGTTTTCCCACAAGGTTTGTTTTCCCACAAGGTTGGTTTTCCCACAAGGTTGGTTTTCCCGCAAGGTTGGTTTTCCCACAAGGTTTGTTTTCCCACTGTGTTGGTTTTCCCAAAAGGTTTGCTTTCCCACAAGGTTGGTTTTCCCGAAAGGTTTGTTTCCCCACAAGGTTGGTTTTCCCACAAGGTTGGTTTTCCCGCAGGGGTTGTTTTCCCACAAGGTTAGTTTTCCCGCAAGGTTTCTTTTCCCACAAGGTTTGTTTCCCCATAAGGTTGGTTTTCCCACAAGGTTTGTTTTCCCACAAGCTTTGTTTTCCCCCAAAGTTGGTTTTCCCGCAAGGTTGGTTTTCCCACAATGTTTGTTTTCCCACTGTGTTGGTTTTCCCAAAAGGTTCACTTTCCCGCAAGGTTGGTTTTCCCACAAGGTTTGTTTCCCCACAAGGTTTGTTTTCCCATAATTTTTGTTTTCCCACAAGGTTTGTTTTCCGACAAGGTTTGTTTTCCCACAAGGTTGGTTTTCCCACAAGGTTGGTTTTCCCGCAAGGTTGGTTTTCCCACAAGGTTTTTTTCCCACTGTGTTGGTTTTCCCAAAAGGTTTGCTTTCCCACAAGGTTGGTTTTCCCACAAGGTTGGTTTTCCCGCAGGGTTGCTTTCCCCATAAGGTTTGTTTTCCCACCAGGTTTGTTTTCCCACAAGGTTTGTTTTCCCACAAGGTTGGTTTTCCCGAAAGGTCTGTTTCCCCACAAGGTTGGTTTTCCCACAAGGTTGGTTTTCCCGCAGGGGTTGTTTTCCCACAAGGTTAGTTTTCCCGCAAGGTTTCTTTTCCCACATGGTTTGTTTTCCCACAAGGTTTGTTTTCCCACAAGGTTGGTTTTCCCACAAGGTTTGTTTTCCCACTGTGTTGGTTTTCCCAAAAGGTTCGCTTCCCCACAAGGTTTGTTTTCTCACAAGGTTTGTTTTCCCACAAAGTTTGTTTTTCCACAAGGTTTGTTTTCCCACAAGGTTGGTTTTCCCGCAAGGTTGGATTTCCCACAAGGTTTATTTTCCCACTGTGTTGGTTTTCCCGAAAGGTTTGTTTCCCCACATGGTTTGATTTCCCACTAGGTTTGTTTTCCCATAAGGTTGGTTTTCCCACAAGGTTGGTTTTCCCGCAGGGTTGCTTTCCCCATAAGGTTTGTTTTCCCACAAGGTTTGTTTTCCCACAAGGTTGGTTTTCCCGAAAGGTTTGTTTCCCCACAAGGTTGGTTTTCCCGCAGGGGTTGTTTTCCCACAAGGTTAGTTTTCCCGCAAGGTTTCTTTTCCCACAAGGTTAGTTTTCCCACAAGGTTTGTTTTCCCACAAGGATTGTTTTCTCACAAGGTTTGTTTTCCCACTGTGTTGGTTTTCCCAAAAGGTTAGCTTTCCCGCAAGGTTGGTTTTCCCACAAGGTTGGTTTTCCCGCAGGGTTTGTTTCCCCATAAGGTTTGTTTTCCCACAAGGTTTGTTTTCCCACAAGGTTTGTTTTCCCACAAGGTTGGTTTTCCCGAAAGGTTTGTTTCCCCACAAGGTTTGTTTTCCCACAAGGATTGTTTTCTCACAAGGTTTGTTTTCCCACTGTGTTGGTTTTCCCAAAAGGTTAGCTTTCCCGCAAGGTTGGTTTTCCCACAAGGTTGGTTTTCCCGCAGGGTTTGTTTCCCCATAAGGTTGGTTTTCCCACAAGGTTTGTTTTCTCACAAGGTTTGTTTTCCCACAAGGTTCGTTTTCCCACAAGGTTTGTTTTCCCACAAGGTTGGTTTTCCCGCACGGTTTGTTTTCCCACAAGGTTAGTTTTCCCGAAAGGTTTGTTTCCCCACAAGGTGGGTTTTTCCCACAAGGTTGGTTTTCCCGCAGGGTTTGTTTTCCCAAAATGTTCGCTTTCCCGCAAGGTTGGTTTTCCCACAAGGTTTGTTTCCCCACAAGGTTTGTTTTCCCATAAGGTTTGTTTTCCCACAAGGTTTGTTTTCCCACAAGGTTTGTTTTCCCGAAAGGTTTGTTTCCCCACAAGGTGGGTTTTTCCCACAAGGTTGGTTTTCCCGCAGGGTTTGTTTTCCCAAAATGTTCGCTTTCCCGCAAGGTTGGTTTTCCCACAAGGTTTGTTTCCCCACAAGGTTTGTTTTCCCATAAGGTTTGTTTTCCCACAAGGTTTGTTTTCCCACAAGATTGTTTTCCCACTGTGTTGGTTTTCCCAAAAGGTTCGCTTTCCCACAAGGTTGGTTTTCCCACAAGGTTTGTTTTCTCACAAGGTTTGTTTTCCCACTAGGTTGTTTTTCCCACTAGGTTGGTTTTCCCACAAGGTTTGTTTTCCCACAAGCTTTGTTTTCCCCCAAGGTTGGTTTTCCCGCAAGGTTGGTTTTCCCACAAGGTTTGTTTTCCCACTGTGTTGGTTTTCCCAAAAGGTTCGCTTTCCCGCAAGGTTGGTTTTCCCACAAGGTTTGTTTCCCCACAAGGTTTGTTTTCCCATAAGGTTTGTTTTCCCACAAGTTTTGGTTTCCCACAAGGTTTGTTTTCCCACAAGGTTTGTTTTCCCACAAGGTTTGTTTTCCCCCAAGGTTAGTTTTCCCGCAAGGTTGGTTTTCCCACAAGGTTTGTTTTCCCACTGTGTTGGTTTTCCCAAAAGGTTCGCTTTCCCACAAGGTTGGTTTTCCCACAAGGTTGGTTTTCCCGCAGGGTTGCTTTCCCCATAAGGTTGGTTTTCCCACAAGGTTTGTTTTCTCACGAGGTTTGTTTTCCCACTAGGTTGTTTTCCCACTAGGTTGGTTTTCCCACAAGGTTTGTTTTCCCACAAGCTTTGTTTTCCCCCAAAGTTGGTTTTCCCGCAAGGTTGGTTTTCCCACAATGTTTGTTTTCCCACTGTGTTGGTTTTTCCAAAAGGTTCGCTTTCCCGCAAGGTTGGTTTTCCCACAAGGTTTGTTTCCCCACAAGGTTTGTTTTCCCATAAGGTTTGTTTTCCCACAAGGTTTGTTTTCCCACAAGGTTTGCTTTCCCACAAGGTTGGTTTTCCCACAAGGTTGGTTTTCCCGCAAGGTTGGTTTTCCCACAAGGTTTGTTTTCCCACTGTGTTGGTTTTCCCAAAAGGTTTGCTTTCCCACAAGGTTGGTTTTCCCACAAGGTTGGTTTTCCCGCAGGGTTGCTTTCCCCATAAGGTTTGTTTTCCCACAAGGTTTGTTTTCCCACAAGGTTTGTTTTCCCACAAGGTTGGTTTTCCCGAAAGGTTTGTTTCCCCACAAGGTTGGTTTTCCCACAAGGTTGGTTTTCCCGCAGGGGTTGTTTTCCCACAAGGTTAGTTTTCCCGCAAGGTTTCTTTTCCCACAAGGTTAGTTTTCCCACAAGGTTTGTTTCCCCACAAGGTTTGTTTCCCCACAAGGTTTGTTTTCCCACAAGGATTGTTTTCTCACAAGGTTTGTTTTCCCACTTTGTTGGTTTTCCCAAAAGGTTCGCTTTCCCGCAAGGTTGGTTTTCCCACAAGGTTGGTTTTCCCGCAGGGTTTGTTTCCCCATAAGGTTGGTTTTCCCACAAGGTTTGTTTTCCAACAAGCTTTGTTTTCCCCCAAAGTTGGTTTTCCCGCTAGGTTGGTTTTCCCACAATGTTTGTTTTCCCACTGTGTTGGTTTTCCCAAAAGGTTCGCTTTCCCGCAAGGTTGGTTTTCCCACAAGGTTTGTTTCCCCACAAGGTTTGTTTTCCCATAAGGTTTGTTTTCCCACAAGGTTTGTTTTCCCACAAGGTTTGTTTTCCCACAAGGTTGGTTTTCCCACAAGGTTGGTTTTCCCGCAAGGTTGGTTTTCCCACAAGGTTTGTTTTCCCACTGTGTTGGTTTTCCCAAAAGGTTTGCTTTCCCACAAGGTTGGTTTTCCCACAAGGTTGGTTTTCCCGCAGGGTTGCTTTCCCCATAAGGTTTGTTTTCCCACAAGGTTTGTTTTCCCACAAGGTTTGTTTTCCCACAAGGTTGGTTTTCCCGAAAGGTTTGTTTCCCCACAAGGTTGGTTTTCCCACAAGGTTGGTTTTCCCGCAGGGGTTGTTTTCCCACAAGGTTAGTTTTCCCGCAAGGTTTCTTTTCCCACAAGGTTAGTTTTCTCACAAGGTTTGTTTTCCCACAAGGTTTGTTTTCCCACAAGGTTTGTTTTCCCACAAGGTTGGTTTTCCCGCAAGGTTGGTTTTCCCACAAGGTTTGTTTATCCACTGTGTTGGTTTTCCCAAAAGGTTCGCTTTCCCACAAGGTTGGTTTTCTCACAAGGTTTGTTTTCCCACAAGGTTTGTTTTCCCACAAGGTTTGTTTTCCCACAAGGTTGGTTTTCCCACAAGGTTTGTTTTCCCACTGTGTTGGTTTTCCCAAAAGGTTCGCTTCCCCACAAGGTTTGTTTTCTCACAAGGTTTGTTTTCCCACAAAGTTTGTTTTCCCACAAGGTTTGTTTTCCCACAAGGTTGGTTTTCCCGCAAGGTTGGATTTCCCACAAGGTTTATTTTCCCACTGTGTTGGTTTTCCCGAAAGGTTTGTTTCCCCACAAGGTTTGATTTCCCACTAGGTTTGTTTTCCCATAAGGTTGGTTTTCCCACAAGGTTTGTTTTCTCACAAGGTTTGTTTTCCCACTAGGTTTGTTTCCCCACAAGGTTTGTTTTCTCACAAGGTTTGTTTTCCCACAAGGTTTGTTTTCCCACAAGGTTTGTTTTCCCACAAGGTTTGTTTTCCCACAAGGTTTGTTTTCCCACAAGGTTGGTTTTCCCACAAGGTTGGTTTTCCCACAAGGTTGGTTTTCCCGCAAGGTTGGTTTTCCCACAAGGTTTGTTTTCCCACTGTGTTGGTTTTCCCAAAAGGTTTGCTTTCCCACAAGGTTGGTTTTCCCACAAGGTTGGTTTTCCCGCAGGGTTGCTTTCCCCATAAGGTTTGTTTTCCCACAAGGTTTGTTTTCCCACAAGGTTTGTTTTCCCACAAGGTTGGTTTTCCCGAAAGGTTTGTTTCCCCACAAGGTTGGTTTTCCCAGAAGGTTGGTTTTCCCGCAGGGGTTGTTTTCCCACAAAGTTAGTTTTCCCGCAAGGTTTCTTTTCCCACAAGGTTTGTTTCCCCATAAGGTTGGTTTTCCCACAAGGTTTGTTTTCCCACAAGCTTTGTTTTCCCCCAAAGTTGGTTTTCCCGCAAGGTTGGTTTTCCCACAATGTTTGTTTTCCCACTGTGTTGGTTTTCCCAAAAGGTTCGCTTTCCCGCAAGGTTGGTTTTCCCACAAGGTTTGTTTCCCCACAAGGTTTGTTTTCCCATAAGGTTTGTTTTCCCACAAGGTTTGTTTTCCCACAAGGTTTGTTTTCCCACAAGGTTGGTTTTCCCACAAGGTTGGTTTTCCCCCAAGGTTGGTTTTCCCACAAGGTTTGTTTTCCCACTGTGTTGGTTTTCCGAAAAGGTTTGCTTTCCCACAAGGTTGGTTTTCCCACAAGGTTGGTTTTCCCGCAGGGTTGCTTCCCCCATAAGGTTTGTTTTCCCACCAGGTTTGTTTTCCCACAAGGTTTGTTTTCCCACAAGGTTGGTTTTCCCGAAAGGTCTGTTTCCCCACAAGGTTGGTTTTCCCACAAGGTTGGTTTTCCCGCAGGGGTTGTTTTCCCACAAGGTTAGTTTTCCCGCAAGGTTTCTTTTCCCACAAGGCTAGTTTTCTCACAAGGTTTGTTTTCCCACAAGGTTTCTTTTCCCACAAGGTTTGTTTTCCCACAAGGTTGGTTTTCCCGCAAGGTTGGTTTTCCCACAAGGTTTGTTTATCCACTGTGTTGGTTTTCCCAAAAGGTTCGCTTTCCCACAAGGTTGGTTTTCTCACAAGGTTTGTTTTCCCACATGGTTTGTTTTCCCACAAGGTTTGTTTTCCCACAAGGTTGGTTTTCCCACAAGGATTGTTTTCCCACTGTGTTGGTTTTCCCAAAAGGTTCGCTTCCCCACAAGGTTTGTTTTCTCACAAGGTTTGTTTTCCCACAAAGTTTGTTTTCCCACAAGGTTTGTTTTCCCACAAGGTTGGTTTTCCCGCAAGGTTGGATTTCCCACAAGGTTTAGTTTTCCCCTGTGTTGGTTTTCCCGAAAGGTTTGTTTCCCCACATGGTTTGATTTCCCACTAGGTTTGTTTTCCCATAAGGTTGGTTTTCCCACAAGGTTGGTTTTCCCGCAGGGTTGCTTTCCCCATAAGGTTTGTTTTCCCACAAGGTTTGTTTTCCCACAAGGTTTGTTTTCCCACAAGGTTGGTTTTCCCGAAAGGTTTGTTTCCCCACAAGGTTGGTTTTCCCGCAGGGGTTGTTTTCCCACAAGGTTAGTTTTCCCGCAAGGTTTCTTTTCCCACAAGGTTAGTTTTCCCACAAGGTTTGTTTCCCCACAAGGTTTGTTTCCCCACAAGGTTTGTTTTCCCACAAGGATTGTTTTCTCACAAGGTTTGTTTTCCCACTGTGTTGGTTTTCCCAAAAGGTTAGCTTTCCCGCAAGGTTGGTTTTCCCACAAGGTTGGTTTTCCCGCAGGGTTTGTTTCCCCATAAGGTTGGTTTTCCCACAAGGTTTGTTTTCTCACAAGGTTTGTTTTCCCACAAGGTTCATTTTCCCACAAGGTTTGTTTTCCCACAAGGTTGGTTTTCCCGCAGGGTTTGTTTTCCCACAAGGTTAGTTTTCCCGAAAGGTTTGTTTCCCCACAAGGTGGGTTTTCCCACAAGGTTGGTTTTCCCGCAGGGTTTGTTTTCCCACAAGGTTAGTTTTCCCGCAAGGTTTGTTTCCCCACAAGGTTTGTTTTCCCACAAGGATTGTTTTCTCAAAAGGTTTTTTTTCCTACTAGGTTTGTTTCCCCACAAGGTTTGTTTTCCCACAAGGTTTGTTTTCCCCCAAGGTTGGTTTTCATGCAAGGTTGTTTTTCCCACAAGGTTTGTTTTCCTACTGTGTTGGTTTTCCCAAAAGGTTCGCTTTCCCACAAGGTTTGTTTTCCCACAAGGTTGGTTTTCCCGCAGGGTTGCTTTCCTCATAAGGTTGGTTTTCCCACAAGGTTTGTTTTCTCACAAGGTTTGTTTTCCCACTAGGTTATTTTTCCCACTAGGTTGGTTTTCCCACAAGGTTTGTTTTCCCACAAGGTTTGTTTTCCCCCAAGGTTGGTTTTCCCGCAAGGTTGGTTTTAACACAAGGTTTGTTTTCCCACTGTGTTGGTTTTCCCAAAATGTTCGCTTTCCCGCAAGGTTGGTTTTCCCACAAGGTTTGTTTCCCCACAAGGTTTGTTTTCCCATAAGGTTTGTTTTCCCACAAGGTTTGTTTTCCCACAAGGTTTGTTTTCCCACAAGGTTTGTTTTCCCACAAGGTTGGTTTTCCCGAAAGGTTTGTTTCCCCACAAGGTTTGTTTTCCCACTAGGTTTGTTTTCCCATAACGTAGTTTTCCCACAAGGTTTGTTTTCTCACAAGGTTTGTTTTCCCACTAGGTTTGTTTCCCCACAAGGTTTGTTTTCTCACAAGGTTTGTTTTCCCACAAGGTTTGTTTTCCCACAAGGTTTGTTTTCCCACAAGGTTGGTTTTCCGGAAAGGTTTGTTTCCCCACAAGGTTGGTTTTCCCACAAGGTTGGTATTCCCGCAGGGTTTGTTTTCCCACAAGGTTAGTTTTCCCGCAAGGTTTGTTTCCCCACAAGGTTTGTTTTCCCACAAGGATTGTTTTCCAACTAGGTTTGTTTCCCCACAAGGTTTGTTTTCCCACAAGGTTTGTTTTCCCCCAAGGTTGGTTTTCCCGCAAGGTTGGTTTTCCCACAAGGTTGGTTTTCCCACAAGGTTGGTTTTCCCGCAGGGTTGCTTTCCCCATAAGGTTGGTTTTCCCACAAGGTTTGTTTTCTCACAAGGTTTGTTTCCCACTAGGTTGTTTTTCCCACTAGGTTGGTTTTCCCACAAGGTTTGTTTTCCCACAAGCTTTGTTTTCCCCCAAGGTTGGTTTTCCCGCAAGGTTGGTTTTCCCACAAGGTTTGTTTTCCCACTGTGTTGGTTTTCCCAAAAGGTTCGCTTTCCCGAAAGGTTGGTTTTCCCACAAGGTTTGTTTCCCCACAAGGTTTCTTTTCCCATAAGGTTTGTTTTCCCACAAGGTTTGTTTTCCCACAAGATTGTTTTCCCACTGTGTTGGTTTTCCCAAAAGGTTCGCTTTCCCACAAGGTTGGTTTTCCCACAAGGTTGGTTTTCCCGCAGGGTTGCTTTCCCCATAAGGTTGGTTTTCCCACAAGGTTTGTTTTCTCACAAGGTTTGTTTTCCCACTAGGTTGTTTTTCCCACTAGGTTGGTTTTCCCACAAGGTTTGTTTTCCCACAAGCTTTGTTTTCCCCCAAGGTTGGTTTTCCCGCAAGGTTGGTTTTCCCACAAGGTTTGTTTTCCCACTGTGTTGGTTTTCCCAAAAGGTTCGCTTTCCCGCAAGGTTGGTTTTCCCACAAGGTTTGTTTCCCCACAAGGTTTGTTTTCCCATAAGGTTTGTTTTCCCACAAGGTTTGTTTTCCCACAAGGTTTGTTTTCCCACAAGGTTTGTTTTCCCACAAGGTTGGTTTTCCCGCAGGGTTGGTTTTCCCACAAGGTTTGTTTTCCCACTGTGTTGGTTTTCCCAAAAGGTTCGCTTTCCCACAAGGTTGGTTTTCCCACAAGGATGGTTTTCCCGCAGGGTTGCTTTCCCCATAAGGTTTGTTTTCCCACAAGGTTTGTTTTCCCACAAGGTTTGTTTTCCCGAAAGGTTTGTTTCCCCACAAGGTTGGTTTTCCCACAAGGTTGGTTTTCCCGCAGGGTTTGTTTTCCCACAAGGTTAGTTTTCCCGCAAGGTTTGTTTCCCCACAAGCTTTGTTTTTCCCCAAGGTTGGTTTTCCCGCAAGGTTGGTTTTCCCACAAGGTTTGTTTTCCCACTGTGTTGGTTTTCCCAAAAGGTTCGCTTTCCCGCAAGGTTGGTTTTCCCACAAGGTTTGTTTTCCCATAAGATTTGTTTTCCCACAAGATTTGTTTTCCCACAAGGTTTGTTTTCCCACAAGGTTTGTTTTCCGACAAGGTTGGTTTTCCCGAAAGGTTTGTTTCCCCACAAGGTTTGTTTTCCCACTAGGTTTGTTTTCCCATAAGGTTGGTTTTTCCCACAAGGTTTGTTTTCTCACAAGGTTTGTTTTCCCACTAGGTTTGTTTCCCCACAAGGTTTGTTTTCTCACAAGGTTTGTTTTCCCACAAGGTTTGTTTTCCCACAAGGTTTGTTTTCCCACAAGGTTTGTTTTCCCACAAGGTTGGTTTTCCCGAAAGGTTTGTTTCCCCACAAGGTTTGTTTTCCTACTGTGTTGGTTTTCCCAAAAGGTTCGCTTTCCCACAAGGTTGGTTTTCCCACAAGGTTGGTTTTCCCGCAGGGTTGCTTTCACCATAAGGTTGGTTTACCCACAAGGTTTGTTTTCTCACAAGGTTTGTTTTCCCACTAGGTTGTTTTTCCCACTAGGTTGGTTTTCCCACAAGGTTTGTTTTCCCACAAGCTTTGTTTTCCCCCAAGGTTGGTTTTCCCGCAAGGTTGGTTCTCCCACACGGTTTGTTTTCCCACTGTGTTGGTTTTCACAAAAGGTTCGCTTTCCCGCAAGGTTGGTTTTCCCACAAGGTTTGTTTCCCCACAAGGTTTGTTTTCCCATAAGGTTTGTTTTCCCACAAGGTTTGTTTTCCCACAAGGTTTGTTTTCCCACAAGGTTGGTTTTCCCGAAAGGTTTGTTTCCCCACAAGGTTTCTTTCCCCATAAGGTTGGTTTTCCCACAAGGTTTGTTTTCTCACAAGGTTTGTTTTCCCACTAGGTTGTTTTTCCCTCTAGGTTTGTTTTCCCACAAGGTTTGTTTCCCCACAAGGTTTGTTTTCTCACAAGGTTTGTTTTCCCACAAGGTTTGTTTTCCCACAAGGTTTGTTTTCCCACAAGGTTGGTTTTCCGGAAAGGTTTGTTTCCCCACAAGGTTGGTTTTCCCACAAGGTTGGTATTCCCGCAGGGTTTGTTTTCCCACAAGGTTAGTTTTCCCGCAAGGTTTGTTTCCCCACAAGGTTTGTTTTCCCACAAGGATTGTTTTCCAACTAGGTTTGTTTCCCCACAAGGTTTGTTTTCCCACAAGGTTTGTTTTCCCCCAAGGTTGGTTTTCCCGCAAGGTTGGTTTTCCCACAAGGTTGGTTTTCCCACAAGGTTGGTTTTCCCGCAGGGTTGCTTTCCCCATAAGGTTGGTTTTCCCACAAGGTTTGTTTTCTCACAAGGTTTGTTTCCCACTAGGTTGTTTTTCCCACTAGGTTGGTTTTCCCACAAGGTTTGTTTTCCCACAAGCTTTGTTTTCCCCCAAGGTTGGTTTTCCCGCAAGGTTGGTTTTCCCACAAGGTTTGTTTTCCCACTGTGTTGGTTTTCCCAAAAGGTTCGCTTTCCCGAAAGGTTGGTTTTCCCACAAGGTTTGTTTCCCCACAAGGTTTCTTTTCCCATAAGGTTTGTTTTCCCACAAGGTTTGTTTTCCCACAAGATTGTTTTCCCACTGTGTTGGTTTTCCCAAAAGGTTCGCTTTCCCACAAGGTTGGTTTTCCCACAAGGTTGGTTTTCCCGCAGGGTTGCTTTCCCCATAAGGTTGGTTTTCCCACAAGGTTTGTTTTCTCACAAGGTTTGTTTTCCCACTAGGTTGTTTTTCCCACTAGGTTGGTTTTCCCACAAGGTTTGTTTTCCCACAAGCTTTGTTTTCCCCCAAGGTTGGTTTTCCCGCAAGGTTGGTTTTCCCACAAGGTTTGTTTTCCCACTGTGTTGGTTTTCCCAAAAGGTTCGCTTTCCCGCAAGGTTGGTTTTCCCACAAGGTTTGTTTCCCCACAAGGTTTGTTTTCCCATAAGGTTTGTTTTCCCACAAGGTTTGTTTTCCCACAAGGTTTGTTTTCCCACAAGGTTTGTTTTCCCACAAGGTTGGTTTTCCCGCAGGGTTGGTTTTCCCACAAGGTTTGTTTTCCCACTGTGTTGGTTTTCCCAAAAGGTTCGCTTTCCCACAAGGTTGGTTTTCCCACAAGGATGGTTTTCCCGCAGGGTTGCTTTCCCCATAAGGTTTGTTTTCCCACAAGGTTTGTTTTCCCACAAGGTTTGTTTTCCCGAAAGGTTTGTTTCCCCACAAGGTTGGTTTTCCCACAAGGTTGGTTTTCCCGCAGGGTTTGTTTTCCCACAAGGTTAGTTTTGCGCAAGGTTTGTTTCCCCACAAGCTTTGTTTTTCCCCAAGGTTGGTTTTCCCGCAAGGTTGGTTTTCCCACAAGGTTTGTTTTCCCACTGTGTTGGTTTTCCCAAAAGGTTCGCTTTCCCGCAAGGTTGGTTTTCCCACAAGGTTTGTTTTCCCATAAGATTTGTTTTCCCACAAGATTTGTTTTCCCACAAGGTTTGTTTTCCCACAAGGTTTGTTTTCCGACAAGGTTGGTTTTCCCGAAAGGTTTGTTTCCCCACAAGGTTTGTTTTCCCACTAGGTTTGTTTTCCCATAAGGTTGGTTTTTCCCACAAGGTTTGTTTTCTCACAAGGTTTGTTTTCCCACTAGGTTTGTTTCCCCACAAGGTTTGTTTTCTCACAAGGTTTGTTTTCCCACAAGGTTTGTTTTCCCACAAGGTTTGTTTTCCCACAAGGTTTGTTTTCCCACAAGGTTGGTTTTCCCGAAAGGTTTGTTTCCCCACAAGGTTTGTTTTCCTACTGTGTTGGTTTTCCCAAAAGGTTCGCTTTCCCACAAGGTTGGTTTTCCCACAAGGTTGGTTTTCCCGCAGGGTTGCTTTCACCATAAGGTTGGTTTACCCACAAGGTTTGTTTTCTCACAAGGTTTGTTTTCCCACTAGGTTGTTTTTCCCACTAGGTTGGTTTTCCCACAAGGTTTGTTTTCCCACAAGCTTTGTTTTCCCCCAAGGTTGGTTTTCCCGCAAGGTTGGTTCTCCCACACGGTTTGTTTTCCCACTGTGTTGGTTTTCACAAAAGGTTCGCTTTCCCGCAAGGTTGGTTTTCCCACAAGGTTTGTTTCCCCACAAGGTTTGTTTTCCCATAAGGTTTGTTTTCCCACAAGGTTTGTTTTCCCACAAGGTTTGTTTTCCCACAAGGTTGGTTTTCCCGAAAGGTTTGTTTCCCCACAAGGTTTCTTTCCCCATAAGGTTGGTTTTCCCACAAGGTTTGTTTTCTCACAAGGTTTGTTTTCCCACTAGGTTGTTTTTCCCTCTAGGTTTGTTTTCCCACAAGGTTTGTTTTCCCCCAAGGTTGGTTTTCCCGCAGGGTTTCTTTCCCCACAAGGTTTGTTTTCTCAAAAGGTTTGTTTTCCCACAAGGTTTGTTTTCCCACAAGGTTTGTTTTCCCACAAGGTTTGTTTTCCCACAAGGTTGGTTTTCCCGAAAGGTTTGTTTCCCCACAAGGTTGGTTTTCCCACAAGGTTGGTTTTCCCGCAGGGTTTGTTTTCCCACAAGGTTAGTTTTCCCGCAAGGTCTGTTTTCTCACAAGGTTAGTTTTCCCACAAGGTTTGTTTCCCCACAAGGTTTGTTTCCCCACAAGGTTTGTTTTCCCACAAGGATTGTTTTCTCACAAGGTTTGTTTTCCCACTGTGTTGGTTTTCCCAAAAGGTTCGCTTTCCCGCAAGGTTGGTTTTCCCACAAGGTTGGTTTTCCCGCAGGGTTTGTTTCCCCATAAGGTTGGTTTTCCCACAAGGTTTGTTTTCTCACAAGGTTTGTTTTCCCACTAGGTTGGTTTTCCCACAAGGCTTGTTTTCCCACAAGGTTTGTTTTCCCACAAGGTTGGTTTTCCCGAAAGGTTTGTTTCCTCACAAGGTTTGTTTTCCCACTAGGTTTGTTTTCCCATAAGGTTGGTTTTCCCACAAGGTTTGTTTTCTCACAAGGTTTGTTTTCCCACTAGGTTTGTTTCCCCACAAGGTTTGTTTTCTCACAAGGTTTGTTTTCCCACAAGGTTTGTTTTAACACAAGGTTTGTTTTCCCACAAGGTTTGTTTTCCCACAAGGTTGGTTTTCCCAAAAGGTTTGTTTCCCCACAAGGTTGGTTTGCCACAAGGTTTGTTTTCCCCCAAGGTTGGTTTTCCCGCAAGGTTGGTTTTCCCACAAGGTTGGTTTTCCCACAAGGTTGGTTTTCCCGCAAGGTTAGTTTTCCCACAAGGTCTGATTTAACACAATGTTTGTTTTCCCACAAGGTTTGTTTCCCCACAAGGTTTGTTTTCCCACAAGGTTAGTTTTCTCACAAGGTTTGTTTTCCCACTGTTTTGGTTTCCCATAAGGTTGTCTTTCCCACAAGGTTTGTTTTCCCACAAGGTTTGTTTTCCCTCAAGATTTGTTTTTCCTCTAGGTTGGTTTTCCCACAAGCTTGGTTTTCTCACGTTAGTTTTCTCACAAGGTTGGTTTTCACTAGGTTGTTTTTCCCACTAGGTTGGTTTTCCCACAAGGTTTGTTTTCCCACAAGCTTTGTTTTCCCCCAAGATTGGTTTTCCCGCAAGGTTGGTTTTCCCACAAGGTTTGTTTTCCCACTGTGTTGGTTTTCCCAAAAGGTTAGCTTTCCCGCAAGGTTGGTTTTCCCACAAGGTTTGTTTCCCCACAAGGTTTGTTTTCCCACAAGGTTTGTTTTCCCACAAGGTTGGTTTTCCCGAAAGGTTTGTTTCCCCACAAGGTTGGTTTTCCCACAAGGTTGGTTTTCCCACAAGGTTGGTTTTCCCGCAGGGTTTGTTTTCCCACAAGGTTAGTTTTCCCGCAAGGTTTGTTTTCCCACAAGGTTAGTTTTCCCACAAGGTTTGTTTCCCCACAAGGTTTGTTTCCCCACAAGGTTTGTTTTCCCACAAGGATTGTTTTCTCACAAGGTTTGTTTTCCCACTGTGTTGGTTTTCCCAAAAGGTTCGCTTTCCCGCAAGGTTGGTTTTCCCACAAGGTTGGTTTTCCCGCAGGGTTTGTTTCCCCATAAGGTTGTCTTTCCCACAAGGTTTGTTTTCCCACAAGGTTTGTTTTCCCTCAAGATTTGTTTTTACTCTAGGTTGGTTTTCCCACAAGGTTGGTTTTCTCACAACGTTAGTTTTCTCACAAGGTTGGTTTTCACTAGGTTGTTTTTCCCACTAGGTTGGTTTTCCCACAAGGTTTGTTTTCCCACAAGCTTTGTTTTCCCCCAAGATTGGTTTTCCCGCAAGGTTGGTTTTCCCACAAGGTTTGTTTTCCCACTGTGTTGGTTTTCCCAAAAGGTTCGCTTTCCCGCAAGGTTGGTTTTCCCACAAGGTTTGTTTCCCCACAAGGTTTGTTTTCCCACAAGGTTTGTTTTCCCACAAGGTTGGTTTTCCCGAAAGGTTTGTTTCCCCACAAGGTTGGTTTTCCCACAAGGTTGGTTTTCCCACAAGGTTGGTTTTCCCGCAGGGTTTGTTTTCCCACAAGGTTAGTTTTCCCGCAAGGTTTCTTTTCCCACAAGGTTAGTTTTCCCACAAGGTTTGTTTCCCCACAAGGTTTGTTTCCCCACAAGGTTTGTTTTCCCACAAGGATTGTTTTCTCACAAGGTTTGTTTTCCCACTGTGTTGGTTTTCCCAAAAGGTTCGTTTTCCCACAAGGTTTGTTTCCCCCAAGGTTGGTTTTCCCACAGGGTTTCTTTCCCCACAAGGTTTGTTTTCTCAAAAGGTTTGTTTTCCCACAAGGTTTGTTTTCCCACAAGGTTTGTTTTCCCACAAGGTTTGTTTTCCCACAAGGTTGGTTTTCCCGAAAGGTTTGTTTCCCCACAAGGTTGGTTTTCCCACAAGGTTGGTTTTCCCGCAGGGTTTGTTTTCCCACAAGGTTACTTTTCCCGCAAGGTCTGTTTTCCCACAAGGTTAGTTTTCCCACAAGGTTTGTTTCCCCACAAGGTTTGTTTCCCTACAAGGTTTGTTTTCCCACAAGGATTTGTTTTCTCACAAGGTTTGTTTTCCCACTATGTTGGTTTTCCCAAAAGGTTCGCTTTCCCGCAAGGTTGGTTTTCCCACAAGGTTGGTTTTCCCGCAGGGTTTGTTTCCCCATAAGGCTGGTTTTCCCACAAGGTTTGTTTTCTCACAAGGTTTGTTTTCCCACTAGGTTGGTTTTCCCACAAGGCTTGTATTCCCACAAGGTTTGTTTTCCCACAAGGTTGGTTTTCCCGAAAGGTTTGTTTCCTCACAAGGTTTGTTTTCCCACTAGGTTTGTTTTCCCATAAGGTTGTTTTTCCCACAAGGTTTGTTTTCTCACAAGGTTTGTTTTCCCACTAGGTTTGTTTCCCCACAAGGTTTGTTTTCTCACAAGGTTTGTTTTCCCACAAGGTTTGTTTTAACACAAGGTTTGTTTTCCCACAAGGTTTGTTTTCCCACAAGGTTGGTTTTCCCAAAAGGTTTGTTTCCCCACAAGGTTGGTTTGCCACAAGGTTTGTTTTCCCCCAAGGTTGGTTTTCCCGCAAGGTTGGTTTTCCCACAAGGTTGGTTTTCCCACAAGGTTGGTTTTCCCGCAAGGTTAGTTTTCCCACAAGGTCTGATTTAACAAAATGTTTGTTTTCCCACAAGGTTTGTTTCCCCACAAGGTTTGTTTTCCCACAAGGTTAGTTTTCTCACAAGGTTTGTTTTCCCACTGTTTTGGTTTCCCATAAGGTTGTCTTTCCCACAAGGTTTGTTTTCCCACAAGGTTTGTTTTCCCTCAAGATTTGTTTTTCCTCTAGGTTGGTTTTCCCACAAGCTTGGTTTTCTCACAACGTTAGTTTTCTCACAAGGTTGGTTTTCACTAGGTTGTTTTTCCCACTAGGTTGGTTTTCCCACAAGGTTTGTTTTCCCACAAGCTTTGTTTTCCCCCAAGATTGGTTTTCCCGCAAGGTTGGTTTTCCCACAAGGTTTGTTTTCCCACTGTGTTGGTTTTCCCAAAAGGTTAGCTTTCCCGCAAGGTTGGTTGTCCTACAAGGTTTGTTTCCCCACAAGGTTTGTTTTCCCACAAGGTTTGTTTTCCCACAAGGTTGGTTTTCCCGAAAGGTTTGTTTCCCCACAAGGTTGGTTTTCCCACAAGGTTGGTTTTCCCACAAGGTTGGTTTTCCCGCAGGGTTTGTTTTCCCACAAGGTTAGTTTTCCCGCAAGGTTTGTTTTCCCACAAGGTTAGTTTTCCCACAAGGTTTGTTTCCCCACAAGGTTTGTTTCCCCACAAGGTTTGTTTTCCCACAAGGATTGTTTTCTCACAAGGTTTGTTTTCCCACTGTGTTGGTTTTCCCAAAAGGTTCGCTTTCCCGCAAGGATTGTTTGCAAGGTTCGTTTTCCCGCAGGATTTATTTTCCCACAAGGTTAGTTTTCCCGAAAGGTTTGTTTCCCCACAAGGTTGGTTTTCCCACAAGGTTGGTTTTCCCGCAGGGTTTGTTTTCCCACAAGGTTAGTTTTCCCGCAAGGTTTGTTTCCCCACAATGTTTGTTTTCCCACAAGGATTGTTTTCTCACAAGGTTGCTTTCCCCATAAGGTTGGTTTTCCCACAAGGTTTGTTTTCTCACAAGGTTTGTTTTCCCACTAGGTTGTTTTTCCCACTAGGTTGGTTTTCCCACAAGGTTTGTTTTCCCACAAGCTTTGTTTTCCCCCAAGGTTGGTTTTCCCGCAAGGTTGGTTTTCCCACAAGGTTTGTTTTCCCACTGTGTTGGTTTTCCCAAAAGGTTCGCTTTCCCGCAAGGTTGGTTTTCCCACAAGGTTTGTTTCCCCACAAGGTTTGTTTTCCCATAAGATTTGTTTTCCCACAAGGTTTGTTTCCCCACAAGGTTTGTTTTCCCACAAGGTTGGTTTTCCCGAAAGGTTTGTTTCCCCACAAGGTTTGTTTTCCCACTAGGTTTGTTTTCTTACAAGGTTTGTTTTCCCACTAGGTTTGTTTCCCCACAAGGTTTGTTTTCTCAGAAGGTTTGTTTTCCCACAAGGTTTGTTTTCCCACAAGGTTTGTTTTCCCACAAGGTTTGTTTTCCCACAAGGTTGGTTTTCCCGAAAGGTTTGTTTCCCCACAAGGTTGGTTTTCCCACAAGGTTTGTTTTCCTACTGTGTTGGTTTTCCCAAAAGGTTCGCTTTCCCACAAGGTTGGTTTTCCCACAAGGTTGGTTTTCCCGCAGGGTTGCTTTCACCATAAGGTTGGTTTACCCACATGGTTTGTTTTCTCACAAGGTTTGTTTTCCCACTAGGTTGTTTTTCCCACTAGGTTGGTTTTCCCACAAGGTTTGTTTCCCCACAAGGTTTGTTTTCCCACTAGGTTTGTTTTCCCATAAGGTTGGTTTTCCCGCAAGGTTGGTTTTCCCACACGGTTTGTTTTCCCACTGTGTTGGTTTTCACAAAAGGTTCGCTTTCCCGCAAGGTTGGTTTTCCCACAAGGTTTGTTTCCCCACAAGGTTGGTTTTCCCGCAAGGTTGGTTTTCCCACAAGGTTTGTTTCCCCACAAGATTGGTTTTCCCGCAAGGTTGGTTTTCCCACAAGGTTTGTTTTCCCACTGTGTTGGTTTTCCCAAAAGGTTCGCTTTCCCGCAAGGTTGGTTTTCCCACAAGGTTTGTTTCCCCACAAGGTTTATTTTCCCACAAGGTTTGTTTTCCCACAAGGTTGGTTTTCCCGAAAGGTTTGTTTCCCCACAAGGTTGGTTTTCCCACAAGGTTGGTTTTCCCACAAGGTTGGTTTTCCCGCAGGGTTTGTTTTCCCACAAGGTTAGTTTTCCCGCAAGGTTTGTTTTCCCACAAGGTTAGTTTTCCCACAAGGTTTGTTTCCCCACAAGGTTTGTTTCCCCACAAGGTTTGTTTTCCCACAAGGATTGTTTTCTCACAAGGTTTGTTTTCCCACTGTGTTGGTTTTCCCAAAAGGTTCGCTTTCCCGCAAGGTTGGTTTTCCCACAAGGTTGGTTTTCCCGCAGGGTTTGTTTCCCCATAAGGTTGGTTTTCCCACAAGGTTTGTTTTCTCACAAGTTTTGTTTTCCCACTAGGTTGGTTTTCCCACAAGGTTTGTTTTCCCACAAGGTTTGTTTTCCCACAAGGTTTGTTTTCCCCCAAGGTTGGTTTTCCCGCAAGGTTGGTTTTCCCACAAGGTTGGTTTTCCCACAAGGTTGGTTTTCCCGCAAGGTTAGTTTTCCCACAAGGTCTGATTTAACACAATGTTTGTTTTCCCACAAGGTTTGTTTCCCCACAAGGTTTGTTTTCCCACAAGGTTTGTTTTCTCACAAGGTTTGTTTTCCCACTGTTTTGGTTTTCCCATAAGGTAGTCTTTCCCACAAGATTTGTTTTCCCACAAGGTTTGTTTTCCCTCAAGATTTGTTTTTCCTCTAGGTAGGTTTTCCCACAAGGTTGGTTTTCCCACAACGTTAGTTTTCTCACAAGGTTGATTTTCCCACAAGGTTTGTTTCCCGCAGGGTTTGTTTTCCCACAAGATTAGTTTTCCTGAAAGGTTTGTTTCCCCACAAGGTTGGTTTTATCACAAGGTTGGTTTTCCCGCAGGGTTTGTTTTCCCGCAGGGTTTGTTTTCCCGCAAGGTTTGTTTCCCCACAAGGTTTGTTTTCCCACAAGGATTATTTTCTCACAAGGTTTGTTTTCCCACAAGGTTGGTTTTCCCACTGTGTTGGTTTTCCCAAAAGGTTCGCTTTCCCGCAAGGTTGATTTTCCCACAAGGTTTGTTTCCCCACAAGGTTTGTTTTCCCACAAGGTTTGTTTTCCCACAAGATTGGTTTTCCCGAAAGGTTTGTTTCCCCACAAGGTTGGTTTTCCCACAAGGTTGGTTTTCCCACAAGGTTGGTTTTCCCGCAGGGTTTGTTTTCCCACAAGGTTAGTTTTCCCGCAAGGTTTGTTTTCCCACAAGGTTAGTTTTCCCACAAGGTTTGTTTCCCCACAAGGTTTGTTTCCCCACAAGGTTTGTTTTCTCACAAGGTGTTGGTTTTCCCAAGAGGTTCGCTTTCCCGCAAGGTTGGTTTTCCCACAAGGTTGGTTTTCCCGCAGGGTTTGTTTCCCCATAAGGTTGGTTTTCCCACAAGGTTTGTTTTCTCACAAGTTTGTTTTCCCACTAGGTTGGTTATCCCACAAGGTTTGTTTTCCCACAAGGTTTGTTTTCCCACAAGGTTTGTTTTCCCCCAAGGTTGGTTTTCCCGCAAGGTTGGTTTTCCCACAAGGTTGGTTTTCCCACAAGGTTGGTTTTCCCGCAAGGTTAGTTTTCCCATAAGGTCTGATTTAACACAATGTTTGTTTTCCCACAAGGTTTGTTTCCCCACAAGGTTTGTTTTCCCACAAGGTTTGTTTTCTCACAAGGTTTGTTTTCCCACTGTTTTGGTTTTCCCATAAGGTAGTCTTTCCAACAAGATTTGTTTTCCCACAAGGTTTGTTGTCCCTCAAGATTTGTTTTTCCTCTAGGTTGGTTTTCCCACAAGGTTGGTTTTCCCACAACGTTAGTTTTCTCACAAGGTTGGTTTTCCCACAAGGTTTGTTTCCCGCAGGGTTTGTTTTCCCACAAGGTTAGTTTTCCTGAAAGGTTTGTTTCCCCACAAGGTTGGTTTTATCACAAGGTTGGTTTTCCCGCAGGGTTTGTTTTCCCACAAGGTTTGTTTCCCCACAAGGTTTGTTTTCCTACAAGGATTGTTTTCTCACAAGGTTTGTTTTCCCACTAGGTTTGTTTCCCCTCAAGGTTTGTTTTCCCACAAGGTTTGTTTTCCCCCAAGGTTGGTTTTCCCGCAAGGTTGGTTTTCCCACAAGGTTTGTTTTCCCACTGTGTTGGTTTTCCCAAAAGGTTCGCTTTCCCACAAGGTTGGTTTTCCCACAAGGTTGGTTTTCCCGCTGGATTGCTTTCCCCATAAGGTTGGTTTTCTCACAAGGTTTGTTTTCTCACAAGGTTTGTTTTCCCACTAGGTTTGTATTTCCCACTAGGTTGGTTTTCCCACAAGGTTTGTTTTCCCACAAGCTTTGTTTTCCCCCAAGGTTGGTTTTCCCGCAAGGTTGGTTTTCCCACAAGGTTTGTTTTCCCACTGTGTTGGTTTTCCCAAAAGGTTCGCTTTCCCGCAAGGTTGGTTTTCCCACAAGGTTTGTTTCCCCACAAGGTTTGTTTTCCCATAAGGTTTGTTTTCCCTCAAGGTTTGTTTTCCCACAAGGTTTGTTTTCCCACAAGGTTTGTTTTCCCACAAGGTTGGTTTTCCCGAAAGGTTTGTTTCCCCACAAGGTTTGTTTTCCCACTAGGTTTATTTTCCCATAAGGTTGGTTTTCCCACAAGGTTTGTTTTCTCACAAGGTTTCTTTTCCCACTAGGTTTGTTTACCCACAAGGTTTGTTTTCTCACAAGGTTTGTTTTCCCACAAGGCTTGTTTTCCCACAAGGTTTGTTTTCCTACAAGGTTGGTTTTCCCACAAGGTTGGTTTTCCCGAAAGGTTTGTTTCCCCACAAGGTTGGTTTTCCCACAAGGTTGGTTTTCCCGCAGGGTTTGTTTTCCCAAAAGGTTAGTTTTCCTGCAAGGTTTGTTTTCCCACAAGGTTAGTTTTCCCACAAGGTTTGTTTCCCCACAAAGTTTGTTTCCCCACAAGGTTTGTTTTCCCACAAGGATTGTTTTCTCACAAGGTTTGTTTTCCCACTGTGTTGGTTTTTCCAAAAGGTTCGCTTTCCCGCAAGGTTGGTTTTCCCACAAGGTTGGTTTTCCCGCAGGGTTTGTTTCCCCAGAAGGTTGGTTTTCCCACAAGGTTTGTTTTCTCACAAGGTTTGTTTTCCCACTAGGTTGGTTTTCCCACAAGGTTTGTTTTCCCACAAGGTTTGCTTTCCAACAAGGTTTGTGTCGGTCTGTCTCGTCTGTCTGTCTGTCTTGACTGACTGACTATCTGTCTGTCTGTCTGTCTGTCTTGACTGACTGTCTGTCTGTCTTGACTAACTGTCTGTCTGTCTTGACTGACTGTCCTTCTGTCTTGACTGACCGACTGTCTGTCTGTCTTGACTGACTGACTGTCTGTCTGTCTTGACTGTCTGTCTGTCTTGACTGACTGTCTGTCTGTCTTGACTGACTGTCTGTCTGTCTTGACTGACTGTCTGTCTGTCTTGACTGAATGTCTGTCTGTCTTGACTGACTGTCTGTCTGTCTTGACTGAATGTCTGTCTGTCTTGACTGACTGTCTGTCTGTCTTGACTGACTGTCTGACTGTCTTGACTGACTGTCTGTCTGTCTTGACTGACTGTCTGTCTGTCTTGATTGACTGTCTGTCTGTCTTGACTGACTGACTGTCTGTCTGTCTGTCTGTCTTGACTGACTGTCTGTCTGTCTTGACTGACTGTCTGTCTGTCTTGACTGACTGTCTGTCTGTCTTGACTGACTGTCTGTCCGTCCTGACTGACTGTCTGTCTGTCTTGACTGACTGACTGTCTGTCTGTCTCTTGACTGTCAAGGTTTGTTTTCCCACTGTGTTGGTTTTCCCAAAAGGTTCGCTTTCCCGCAAGGTTGGTTTTCCCACAAGGTTGGTTTTCCCGCAGGGTTTGTTTCCCCATAAGGTTGGTTTTCCCACAAGGTTTGTTTTCTCACAAGGTTTGTTTTCCCACTAGGTTGGTTTTCCCACACGGTTTGTTTTCCCACAAGGTTTGCTTTCCCACAAGGTTTGTGTCGGTCTGTCTTGTCTGTCTGTCTGTCTTGACTGACTGTCTGTCTGTCTTGACTGACTGTCTGTCTGTCTTGACTGACTGTCTGTCTGTCTTGACTGACTGACTGTCTGTCTTGACTGACTGTCTGTCTGTCTTGACTGACTGTCTGTCTGTCTTGACTGACTGTCTGTCTGTCTTGACTGACTGACTGTCTGTCTGTCTCGACTGACTGACTGTCTGTCTGTCTTGACTGACTGACTGTCTGTCTGTTTTGACTGACTGACTGTCTGTCTGTCTTGACTGTCTGCCTGTCTTGACTGACTGTCTGTCTGTCTTGACTGACTGTCTGTCTGTCTTGACTGACTGTCTGTCTGTCTTGACTGAATGTCTGTCTGTCTTGACTGACTGTCTGTCTGTCTTGACTGAATGTCTGTCTGTCTTGACTGACTGTCTGTCTGTCTTGACTGACTGTCTGACTGTCTTGACTGACTGTCTGTCTGTCTTGACTGACTGTCTGTCTGTCTTGACTGACTGTTTTTCTGTCTTGACTGACTGTCTGTCTGTCTTGACTGACTGTCTGTGTGGCTTGACTGACTGACTGTCTGTCGGTTTGTCTGTCTTATGACTGTCCGTCTGTCTTGACTGACTGACTGTCTGTCTGTCTGACTGTCTTGACTGACTGTCTGTTTGTCTGTTTTGACTGACTGTCTGTCTGTCTTGACTGACTGTCTGTCTGTCTTGACTGACTGACTGACTGTCTGTCTGTCTTGACTGACTGACTGTCTGTCTGTTTTGACTGACTGACTGTCTGTCTGTCTCTTGACTGTCAAGGTTTGTTTTCCCACTGTGTTGGTTTTCCCAAAAGGTTCGCTTTCCCGCAAGGTTGGTTTTCCCACAAGGTTGGTTTTCCCGCAGGGTTTGTTTCCCCATAAGGTTGGTTTTCCCACAAGGTTTGTTTTCTCACAAGGTTTGTTTTCCCACTAGGTTGGTTTTCCCACAAGGTTTGTTTTCCCACAAGGTTTGCTTTCCCACAAGGTTTGTGTCGGTCTGTCTTGTCTGTCTGTCTGTCTTGACTGACTGTCTGTCTGTCTTGACTGACTGTCTGTCTGTCTTGACTGACTGACTGTCTGTCTTGACTGACTGTCTGTCTGTCTTGACTGACTGTCTGTCTGTCTTGACTGACTGACTGTCTGTCTGTCTTGACTGACTGACTGTCTGTCTGTCTTGACTGACTGACTGTCTGTCTCTTTTGACTGACTGACTGTCTGTCTGTCTTGACTGTCTGTCTGTCTGTCTTGACTGACTGTCTGTCTGTCTTGACTGACTGTCTGTCTGTCTTGACTGACTGTCTGTCTGTCTTGACTGAATGTCTGTCTGTCTTGACTGAATGTCTGTCTGTCTTGACTGACTGTCTGTCTGTCTTGACTGACTGTCTGACTGTCTTGACTGACTGTCTGTCTGTCTTGACTGACTGTCTGTCTGTCTTGACTGACTGTTTGTCTGTCTTGACTGACTGTCTGTCTGTCTTGACTGACTGTCTGTCTGGCTTGACTGACTGACTGTCTGTCGGTCTGTCTGTCTTATGACTGTCTGTCTGTCTTGACTGACTGTCTGTCTGTCTTGACTGACTGTCTGTCCGTCCTGACTGACTGTCTGTCTGTCTTGACTGACTGACTGTCTGTCTGTCTGACTGTCTTGACTGACTGTCTGTTTGTCTGTTTTGACTGACTGTCTGTTTGACTATCTTGACTGACTGTCTGTCTGTATGTTTGTCTTGACTGACTGACTCTCTGTCTGTCTCGACTGACTGACTGTCTGTCTGTCTTGACTGACTGTCTGTCTGTCTAACTGTCTTGACTGACAGTCTGTTTGTCTGTCTTGACTGACTTTCTGTCCGTCTGTCTTTCCTGACTGACTGTCTGTCTGTCTGTCTTGACTGACTGTCTGTCTGTCTATTTGTCTGTCTGTCTATCTTGCCTGACTGTCTGTCTGTCTTGACTAACTGTCTGTCTGTCTTGACTGATTGTCTGTCTGTCTTGACTGACGGTCTGTCTGTCTTGACTGACGGTCTGTCTGTCTTGACTGACGGTCTGTCTGTCTTGACTGACGGTCTGTCTGTCTGTCTGTCTGCCTGTCTGTCTGTCTGTATGTCTTGACTGACTGTCTGTCTGTCGGTCTTGACTGTCTGTCTGTCTGTCTGTCTTGCTGTCTGTATGTCTGTCTTGACTGACTGTCTGTCAGTCTGTCTGTCTGTATCGACTGAATGTCCGTCTGACTGCATGTCTATCTTGACTGATTGTCTGTCTGTCTGTTTGTCTTGACTGACTGACTGTCTGTCTGTCTTGACTGACTGACTATGTGTCTGTCTGTCTGTCTGTCTTAACTGACTGTCTGTCTGTCTTAACTGACTGTCTGTCTGGCTTGACTGACTGTCTTTCTGTCTTGACTGACTGTCTGTCTGTCCTGACTGACTGTCTGTCTGTCCTGACTGACTGTCTGTCTGTCCTGACTGACTGTCTGTCTGTCCTGACTGACTGTCTGTCCGTCTGTATGTCTTGACTGACTGTCTGTCTGTCGGTCTTGACTGACTGTCTGTCTTACTGTCTGTCTAACTGTCTGCCTGTCTGTCTGTGTTGACTGACTGTCTGTCTGACTGTCTGTCTGGCTGTCTGTCTGTCTGTATTGACTGACTGTTTGTCTGTCTTGAATGACTGTCTGTCTGTCAGTCTTGACTGACTGTCTGTCTGTCCTGACTGACTGTCTGTCTGTCCTGACTGACTGTCTGTCTGTCCTGACTGACTGTCTGTCCGTCTGTATGTCTTGACTGACTGTCTGTCTGTCGGTCTTGACTGACTGACTGACTATCTGTCTGTCTGTCTGTCTGTCTTAACTGACTGTCTGTCTGGCTTGACTGACTGTCTTTCTGTCTTGACTGACTGTCTGTCTGTCCTGACTGACTGTCTGTCTGTCCTGTCTGACTGTCTGTCTGTCCTGACTAACTGTCTGTCTGTCCTGACTGACTGTCTGTCTGTCCTGACTGACTGTCTGTCTGTCCTGACTGACTGTCTGTCTGTCCTGACTGACTGTCTGTCTGTCCTGACTGACTGTCTGTCTGTCCTGACTGACTGTCTGTCCGTCTGTATGTCTTGACTGACTGTCTGTCTGTCGGTCTTGACTGACTGTCTGTCTTACTGTCTGTCTGACTGTCTGCCTGTCTATCTGTGTTGACTAACTGTCTGTCTGACTGTCTGTCTGGCTGTCTGTCTGTCTGTCTTGACTGACTGCCTGTCTGTCTCGACTGAATGTCTGTCTGACAGCCTGTCTATCTTGACTGACTGTCTGTCTGTCTGTTTGCCTTGACTGACTGACTGTCTGTCTGTCTTGACTGACTGTCTGTCTGTCTTGACTAACTGTCTGTCTGTCTTGACTGACTGTCTGTCTGTCTTGACTGACTGTCTGTCTGTCTTGACTGTCCGTCTGTCCGTCTGTATGCCTTGACTGACTGTCTGTCTGTCGGTCTTGACTGACTGTCTGTCTTACTGTCTGTCTAACTGTCTGCCTGTCTGTCTGTGTTGACTGACTGTCTGTCTGACTGTCTGTCTGGCTGTCTGTCTGTCTGTATTGACTGACTGTTTGTCTGTCTTGACTGACTGTCTGTCTGTCTTGACTGACTGTCTGTCTGTCCTGACTGACTGTCTGTCTGTCCTGACTGACTGTCTGTCTGTCCTGACTGACTGTCTGTCTGTCCTGACTGACTGTCTGTCCGTCTGTATGTCTTGACTGACTGTCTGTCTGTCGGTCTTGACTGACTGACTGACTATATGTCTGTCTGTCTGTCTGTCTTAACTGACTGTCTGTCTGTCTTAACTGACTGTCTGTCTGGCTTGACTGACTGTCTTTCTGTCTTGACTGACTGTCTGTCTCTCCTGACTGACTGTCTGTCTGTCCTCACTGACTGTCTGTCTCTCCTGACTGACTGTCTGTCTGTCCTGACTGACTGTCTGTCTGTCCTGACTGACTGTCTGTCTGTCCTGACTGACTGTCTGTCTGTCCTGACTGACTGTCTGTCCGTCTGTATGTCTTGAGTGCCTGTCTGTCTGTCGGTCTTGACTGACTGTCTGTCTTACTGTCTGTCTGACTGTCTGCCTGTCTGTCTGTGTTGACTGACTGTCTGTCTGACTGTCTGTCTGGCTGTCTGTCTGTCTGTCTTGACTGACTGCCTGTCTGTCTCGACTGAATGTCTGTCTGACAGCCTGTCTATCTTGACTGACTGTCTGTCTGTCTGTTTGCCTTGACTGACTGACTGTCTGTCTGTCTTGACTGACTGTCTGTCTGTCTGTTTGCCTTGACTGACTGACTGTCTGTCTGTCTTGACTGACTGTCTGTCTGTCTTGACTATCTGTCTGTCTGTCTTGACTGACTGTCTGTCTGTCTTGACTGACTGTCTGTCTGTCTTGACTGACTGTCTGTCTGTCTTGACTGACTGTCTGTCTGTCTTGACTGACTGTCTGTCTGTCTTGACTGACTGTCTGTCTGTCTTGACTGACTGTCTGTCTGTCTTGACTGACTGACTGATTATCTGTCTGTCTGTCTGTCTGTCTTGACTGACTGTCTGTCTGTATTGACTGACTGTTTGTCTGTCTTGACTGACTATCTGTCTGTCTTGACTGACTGTCTTTCTGTCTTGACTGACTGTCTGTCAGTCTTGACTGACTGTCTGTCTGTCTTGACTGACTGACTGTCTGTCTGTCTTGACTGTCTGTCTGTCTGTCTTGACTGACTGTCTGTCTGTCTTGACTTACTGTCGGTCTTGACTGACTGTCTGTCTGTCTTGACTGACTGTCTGTCTGTCTTGACTGACTGTCTGTCTGTCTTGACTGACTGTCTGTCTGTCATGACTGACTGTCTGTCTGTCTTGACTGACTGTCTGTCTGTCTTGACTGACTGTCTGTCTGTCTTGACTGACTGTCTGTCTGTCTTTCTGTCTTGACTGACTGTCTGTCTGTCTTGACTGACTGTCTGTCCGTCCTGACTGACTGTCTGTCTGTCTTGACTGACTGACTGTCTGTCTGTCTGACTGTCTTGACTGACTGTCTGTTTGTCTGTCTTGACTGACTGTCTGTCTGTATGTTTGTTTTGACTGACTGACTATCTGTCTGTCTGTCTGTCTGTTTTGACTGACTGTCTGTCTGTCTTGACTGACTGTCTGTCTGTCTTGACTGACTGTCTGTCTGTCTTGACTGACTGTCTGTCTGTCTTGACTGACTGTCTGTCTGTCTTTACTGACTGTCGGTCTGTCTTGACTGACTGTCGGTCTGTCTTGACTGACTGTCTGTCTGTCTTGACTGACTGTCTGTCTGTCTGACTGACTGTCTGTCTGTCTTGACTACCCAGAGCAACGGTTCTAACACCTCGTTGGAAGGATCCTAACTTGTCAGTCGCAACCATAGCCTATATAACTAACATAAGTCCTTGAACAAACGTGTAAGAACTAATTTTGATTTATTGCTTCAGATCGAACAACTGACAGAGAAATAAATTAATGCAAACGTTATGGTCACCAAAAAATATTGCGCTTCGAATAGATGTGTATATAAGATAGACCTACATATCAACTTTTAAAGATAAGTGGCAGTAAATCCCCAAAAGAAATATCATCGCTTCAAGGGTAAGTTAAAAAGATATAGCGTTTATCAAGTCTAACAAAGACCTGGAAGCTCATATGGCACTTGCAAGTTTGGGTCAGAGGATGAAAGTAGGAATTCGTCAATTCGTGTGTTTGTTCTCATCTTTTGTAAGCAAGACCACTGAGATAAGAAAGATCATGGGTCCTTGGAAACTACGAAAATTTACCGTTTGGTAATGCATTTGACTGTGATGATGCGAATTTTAAGGGCGCTAGAAATTCATCTGTAATCAAAACTCTCGAAGCAAAAATGAAGATGAGTTCATCGGGAGCACGAAAATTTATATTTTACTCAAAAGTATTGTTTGCACTTTAAGGAATTCAGTTGTAAGTAAAACACTTGAGGCAATTATGATCATGGGGGGCTCATAGGGATCACGAAAATGTATATTTTGCTTAGAAGTATTTTTTTTATTTTGCGGTTAGGATTAGTACTTTAAGGGATGGTAGGATCTGGGAACTGACAATTTCTAAGCCAATCTTGTCAAGTGTCTAATTTCCGAGCCAGGTTTCATCGTCCTAGCACATCTGAAAATACCTAAGTTCGCGAACACCGGAACTGCGAACAGTGCCCGAACCCGGCCCGGTTCCGTCACTGATGTATCTAAGGCTTGCGCTTGTTCTTCCAACCAAGTTTCATCCCAATCGCTCCATTCTAAGCGTGTCACAAGATTTCCTGTTCCCCCCTCCGACTCCCCCCCCCACATTTATCGGATCCTGTCCGGGCTTGAAATGGTACATCCGAGACACGATTTCTTTCCAAATATCAAGTTTCATTAACATCGATCACCCGTTCCAAAGTTATACGTACCTCAACTTTCCGCATTCCCCTTCCATCCACTCACCCCCCCCCCCCACGGTGGTCGATCGGGGAAGTGACAATTTCTAAGTTAGTTTCGTCGAGTTCCTGGTACGCATGACAAGCTTCATCGTTCTAGCACTTCTGGAAATACCCTAACTCGAGAGCAGTGGCCTGACCGACCGACCGACCGAAAAGTGATCGGTATATGGCACTTGAGCGAAGCTGCAAGTGCCATTAAAATAAAAGGGCCCACAACGTGAAAACTTAAGGTAAGACGAGAAAATAGGAATATTCATGTAGATACCAATTGATGCTGAAACTGCCTCCGCCGGGGTTTTGAAGTTCAGCCGATCTCCAAAAACGAAAACTGCGTTCGCTCTGTATGATGCTTTGCAACAATTTCAAACGGTTGCATCCCTTCCACCAAAGCAGCTTCCTTAAGAGGGTACCTAGAAAAAAAAAACATTTGACACTTCGACCCAAAGTTTTTTTTTTGTTCAACGATACAGCTACTTACATATTTTGTTTGCGCCCTTATCGATATCAAAAGGAAAAAATACTTCACCTTTTAACCCCCGACAGTTGAAAGATTGGACTCGCCTACGAATCTCTCACCTACCAGATCCAACGTTAAAGTACACAATACACAATTTTATTTCAGTGGACTTGTCTTTCCATTAAAACAATTGGTTACTGCACACAAATCTTTTCCTAGCAATAGTGCGAACATACGATCCGAATTTCCCGGCTGGATTTTCTTCCCTTTCATCATAAATTTGAACAAATCTAAATTTTTCCGTAGGAAGTGGTGATGGTGCGGAAAATCCTGGCAGGAATTCGAAGTCTCGACCACCGACCCAGACCGTCTGGTCGTAACATAACCACGTAGAGGAATTATGGTCGTTCTTCGGGTGATAACAAAACAGCTGACCAAAACATGGCCATCTGCTTAGATGGCAAACAAAAATTTGGAGAAGCTAGTAATGTAATACGGAAGAATGAGATGCGGTATACTCGCGATCGGTAGCGTGGGGGAGGCTCGTGGGGTCTATCTCCTAGGGCTTGTAGAGTTGAACAAACTAGGGTTACAATGTACTTTATTAATGAATGCACTTACAGTTCAGTGGTTACCAAGTAGTCGTTAATCCATACGTAGGTACTCCTCAAATAACGATACGGCAAGTACTTATCAACGGTACAGCAACACTGCTAATCTTAAGTTCGACTCACTCCCTTAAACGTGGAGAATCTTACTTATATACATAATTAACCGATACACTAAAACCAGGCACTAGCCCACCAGCAGACTTGCTAAAAACTGTCTTCATGGTATTCTTGAAGTCGGTAAATCCAAGTGAGCCGGTCAGGACTCAGTCCCTCGGCTATGGCTCACGCTCGCTAGCTCGCGGTTCTGAAAGGGCAAGTCGGCTGGTGCGCATTTGTGCAGAGGTTTCATAGTTAAAATAGAGGGGCGTAAACTACGTCAGTACAGTCCTCCCACCTTACCAGCTTTAGCCCTCCGGGCTAATTATTATCTACAACTCCCTATAGGCTAAATAACGCAAAAACCCGATACATACATAAAATCGTTGATACCTCGGGTATCAGAGGCGGGATCCCCTGAAAGGGTGCCCCTTAATGACAATAAGTACATATACAAATAAAAATAGAAAAAAAAATATTATAGATGAAGGCGGCGAATGTTTTTTTCCAAGTCCTCTCAAGGAGTGCTCGGATTCTGCCGCCAGACTATCTTTAACTGCGCATCCACCCACTCCCCTTTCACCTTCGGATGAAGAGTCTTGTCTGGGAGCGTGGAATAAAAAATAATATGCACCGCCTTTCTAAAGAACAACACATTTTGGCACCCGCTCGCGAATCCAAAAGAGATCTAATTCTGAATATGGTAAAATTTTCTATTCCGTGATTTTACAAGATTCACTGCATCTCCCCTCGCGCGCACTGCCCAATCGATTCCGACCCACACTACTCACTCTACTTTATCTGCCAAAGAGGTTGCATAGAGGACACTACTGCTTGTATGCTGCTGTGGCCTGGTTCTCCTTCCGAGGTATCTGTTGGTGAGTGTTTTAAGGGTGTGGCACCCTTACTTCCCAGCAGGAGGGCCATAGTAGTTGTTTGTCCTCTCTTCCAAAAGGGTATCGTCGGCTTAGTGCTTTCGGGTGGGTGTCGGAGAGCGGAAAGTGCAGAGCGTCGGTCCGGAGGGTGCAGCTCATCTGGTCATGGTAGTCCTGTAAAAGTAATTGCGCAGTATCAGATTTCTTTTTAGTGGTTCTCTGGCTGGTGCGAGTATTGTTTACGGTTGCCCAGTTTGTGGGTCATATGTATATTTTGAGTCAAAACGACGGGAAACTGACACTACATAAAGCTACTTAAAAACAACTCATAAAATGTTGAGAGGTCTGGTAAGGTGAGAACTTGGACGAATTTAAATGATCGCAAGGTCGATCTTTTTGTGTTCAGATTTCATTTATTTTCTAGGTTCAAGGTTGAATGTAAATCGAGCATAATACAACCGAAAGCCTTACATGCTAGGCGATGCTACATTACGTTTTTTTTTCAATCGCGTATCTACATTCGCAAGCCTCCTCTAATACTGTTCTTTAAGCATAAAGCGACAAAATCAAGCGGCAATCACAGTCATTTGTTCGTGCAGAATTCGCAAGTCCGCGGCGCGGTTACTATTGGACTTGCTTCCTCAATATAGAAAACAAAACAAAACAAAAAAAACATATTTAGCGTGCATATTCTACAGACGTGCCGACGGTTATATGGTTATGGCTCATGCATTAGTTATTCAAACAAGCTGAAATCAAAGCTGAAGTCACCGGGATGCATAGAATGGGTAACGTCATTGAGAATGCCCCAACATTCTAGGTCGGCTAGTGTTGGGAGCATCTCGGCTTCCAAAGCCTCGGATGGTTCAGTGACCAGTTCTTCCATAACAGTATGGAATTCGTTCGGTCCAGATGGGGTTCCATCTGTCATACATTCCTGTGGATGGCCGGGGTCTGAGATTGACTCATTCGACATTTCTTCCGGTGTCGGTAAACTCGATTTTGACTTTTTTTCCACGGTCGGATCACTACGTGTTTTCGTTCGATGTGTATACCTTCTTTTCGCGGACTCTCTACTGGCATAATGTGGGGAGAGGACACACACTCTCCCTTCTTGTCCATTAGTCTGGCTCTGTATTTTTTTTATATGGACCTTTAACTCGTCCATATATTCCTTCTTCTGTTCCCCTAGCAATTTTATGGTTGGGCCCTGTGTCGACATGGCTAGTAGCATGTCCACTGACCACGGCACAACCGACGTTGGGCATCGACGATCGTTGACGGGCCAACTTTTCCCGTCAATCTTCGGTTCTATCACCCTTAAACTACTTTTTGAGATTCCTAATACGAAATCAGGTGGTAGGCACTTCTCTACCTCAGCCATGGGTATGCGGGATCGTTCTGCTGCGTGTATTAATGTGTCACTGTTACTTTTTAGGATGGTCCGGTTTATCATGTTCAATGTTTTTTTCACTTCACACGCTAGGTTAAAACCGAGAAGACAGGCCTCACATGGTGTTAAAACACATGCTCTTTCCGTCAATTGTTCGAACAAGGCGTGTATTGCCTGGACGGTAGCCGGAACTTCCACGGTTCTTGTACTGCTTTTGGGTTTATCCATTTCCACTTACGGTTACTTAGATCTCACACGGATGAATTCATAGACTGGACTTATTTTGTCTTTTCTAAAGCTCATTCATACTTCCCAAAAAACTGCTTACTTCTACAAAAATACTTGGGAAGGTCGGGTGTAATAACTTGGACGAATTTAGTTTGCTTGCTGACGTTTACAAAAATGGTATCTCGACTTCAGGAGGGAAAAGAAATAAAACAGAAATTTGATCCTACTGAGTTTCCGGTAATAATTTCCACAGAGACTCGTTCCATCCACAGAGCTCAGTCCAGGTTTTGTCAGTGTATGTTAATATTTTTGGATACTTAAGAAGTTGAGGGGGGGAGAATCTCGTCGAGAAAATTTGATAAAGAAAAGGATACTGAAAACGCACTTTATGGGGGTAAGTCCATTTTTTTTGTTTAGCTTGTCTGATCGTGGGGGGGTCTATTAGGTCGTTCCTTGCAAGTTCCTTGTGGGCAATATCTGAAGTACAAAAATCGTAAAACGGTACAGATTAAAATGATGCCCACCGTTCCGACTGCTAATGTGCCAATCACGGAAGTTAGGGGGTGTAACTGTTGCGAATAATACTTGAGCCTGTCTGATTCACGCGTTAAGATTGGGATTTGGTTATTAATGGCGTCTCGAACTTGATCCAACGAGACGTCTTCTCCGATTGCCATTCCGACTGGTGTTTGTTTGTCGGTTTCTCTGTTTACTAGGAACGTTTCTGTCCAATTTGAACTGATAGTATTTAGGAGACTCAAGTTTAGATTTGGGTGGTGGTAGATATCTGGGATTAGGTCTTTGACGGTTAATGCTACAAAGGGTGAAGCGATTTTCGCGTATCCGGTGGTTAGTTGGCAACCCTGGGAGATTTTGATGGTCCCTAACCCAACTAATTTTTTCCGCATTTCCAGGGATGGGGTGATCGTGTTTGTCGAGTTGTGACACACGATCGTCACATCGGTTTCCACTGGTAAACTATAGGCCCAGTTCTCTCCGTCTAAACGAAGGAAGGTCTCTTGTGAAGTTTCAGAGATTACACCTTGGCATGAAGTGGAGATCTCCTCACCATTTCCCAGGTAAGATTCCATTAGACAATTTGTCCGAGAGCGCATATAAATTGGGAATCGAGATTGGCAGACAAAAATGGGGAAATCAAAACAGGATGCTAACTCTTCTTGTGGAAGGATGGCATAGCGTTGCTCGTCTTGACTGACCAAAAGTTTGTCCGTGGGAACCGTGATTTTAAGCGTTACTTTTGAATTTCCCATTAACGTTGGTAGGCTATTTACTGTGAAAATCTTGAATCTAAGTGACGTGTCCACAAGGGGTACCAGAAGTACGGAGTAGAGGTGCCCATCCAAGATAATGAGGGTCGTTTGCATCTTGATGTAATACAGTAATAGAGTATCTCCCGAGAGAGGGATTGGTAACTTCATTCCGTACGGCATACGTATACTGATTTCGTTCAGTATTTCAAATAACGTCTGGGGGGCAATAAAATCGGTACTCAGTTTTCCGTTTAACAAACTGATAAGAGTTACCTCGACTTTACTCAAGTCTGTTACGACATTTAATAAAGACGAGGAGATAATCTCCAACGAAGTCAGCATCATCAAATTCAATGAACTAAGGGTATAAACTTCCGAGCTGAGTTCGCCGAGTGTGGTCACAATTTTTTGTACTTGTTGTGTCAGTGTCTCGAGCTTTTTCCCTTGCTTGTCCGATATGCTTGTGAACATGCTCTGTATGTGCAGCGTGTTATTAACGATTTCCTGCATGCCTAGTAATGACTCTTGCAGTGTTCTGATTTCCTGGTCAGTCCCCAGTGAAAAGATCCTGCTAATGATTTGTCCTGCTACGGGGAATAGTCCTGATGCCCTCGGATTACGGTGAAGTTTTCCGTTGATTGGGCTCTCGTCCCTAAAGAATGTGTCCTGCATTCGGGTAACTGTCTCTTCTATTTTTGCACACTGTTCGCGGTACAATGAAAAGAGTAACTTTATTCTTTTCGCGAGAAGTTCCTCTACCTGTGGCATACTTGGGCCAGCCTGTATGTTCCCGTGTCTGTGTACTTTACCCGCCATGTCTTTGCTCATTTTCTCTAACTCCGTTTCAAGTGGCGTAAGGGTGTCTTCGATTTTTTTTGTTTCTTGTGCCAGACCTTTCAATGGGTTCGCATCTAATCTTAACAGAATTTTCCAAGTTACTGTGGATAGGGCTAACTCACCCGTCTGTTCGAAGAATATCCCATGATTTATTTTGGTTCCATGCGTGTTGTCTGTTTGGGTTCCCAAAAACAGGAGGATGCTGATAGCGGTGACAGTTTTTAACATTGTCCCTGCAAGAGATACAATCTCATGACTATTTGGTTTTAATTTAATCTCGGGAAGGTTTATTGTTAAGGTTTCCAGACAGTGCGAACGGAACCAAATACCCAGCTAATACCCTGTCGATTATGCATGTAGGGGGATTTTGTTTGTTCCCCTTTTCTTATGGGTATCTTGAGATGAGATTTTGCTTGGTTGTCTTAGGGTGTTGTGTTCTCTCCAATTTTCTCGTGGGAAATGCTGACTTTTCGTATCGCGATTTATTTTACTGTCGTCCGACCTCCGGCGGGTGTTGTGTTTGCACTGTGGATTTTTTTTTTTTTTGTCTGATTGGATAAGTGTAGTGGGTACGTCTAAAAAATAAAAATGTCTCTACATTTGATTTCGGCTCCGCTAGTGTTCTCTGCTGAGGAGTTCCAAGTTTTTGTGGGCATAAGTCGGGCTCTAAGTGATTTGGCTGAAGAGCAGCGGCTGGCCCTTACCGTGGCCATTGACGAACAGGATAAGGCTAAACGGGAGGTCGAAGAGTTGAAAGGGGCCCTTGCCAAGGCCACTGCTGCCGAGAAATACGCCCAGGCGGAAATCGAGAGGCTGCGTGAGCAGCTCAGGCTGCAAGCGGCGACACAGGCTGTCACCTTGGAGAGCTCTGTGTCGGAGATTAGGGATCTTGCCCCGGAAGATCGTGTGTACGAGAGTATGCGACAGAGGATCCTCCTCTCTACCGTGGTCGGGGCCTCCGGAGAATTTTTACGTGTGGTCGACGGTGGCTCACCGTCCCTGATTGACTTTGTTGACGCGCGTCGCGTCTTGATCGAGCGCCTCCGTGAAGGACAGGAGGAAGTGTTGTCCGATGAGACAGTTGCCCGCTTTCTTCTGGGTGGGCTATGGGCGAACAGGCTTCCAGTTCCCGTTCCCGACGCGTTGTCCGATCATTAACCGTGTCGTTTCTTTTCCTGTGTAAATATGGACTGTGTACATCTGTTTAATGATTCGTCTTCTTCTACCGTGTCCATGCCGTGTGTCCTTCTGGGAGTTTGGTGCGTTTTATCCGAGGTGAGTTCATTACTTTTGGTCTCTATTTTTTTTTTGATATTTTCCTCTTCGGAATGCGACAGGGTTGGCCTTCACCCTGCCGTAATCTGGTGTAAAGAATCGCATTTTATTCATTTGTCTTCTCTTTTTTTTTATTTTTATTTTCCCTTCGGATAAAACTGTGTCGGCTTAGACTCGCGACCTGACTTCGTTACATATTTCCCAGGTTGGCTATCGGTAGTTTCTGGCTCTTTGTGTGCTCCGTGAGTCGGATTTCTGGTTAACAGGTCAAATCGGAGAGTCCGTTTTAGGTCGCTTTTCAGGCTTTTCCGTTTGACTTGACTCATGGCGGAAGCGGCACTACTTGCCGTAGGTTTGCATGTCCTTGGTGTATCATCTGTCATGCCGCCTGGTTGAGGTAATTCTCCCCAAGGATCAAAATTGCTACTACCGTGTTCCTCTTGCTCGGTAGCTCGGGCGTCTCGCAGGGACGCGCTCTCTATTGCTGGCGTGCTTGTTACGGCGGGTGAACTAAGCTTAGCCTGTGCTCTTGGAGATTGTTCTTCAGAGGAGCTGCTGGAGGCTTTCCGCCTTGGGCTTCTTCTAGCCCATTGGCTCAGAAGAGGTCCTCCGGTAAGGTCATACATCGGGTTAGGTATATAATCCGTGTATCTTCTCCGACTGTGTTCTCTTGGGAGGTATTCATCGGTCACGGAGATATTTCGTAGCATTTCGGATGGAACGTCTGGGCGTTCTATTACGCTTCGTAGGTACCGTCTAGTCTCATCTTCAACTTCTGTTGGCTCTTCTGCTTCGCTATCACTATCTTCGCTTGTGGACTCGGGATCGTCTCTAGTAGTGGGGCTTGGGGGTATCTTCCATTCTGGGATATTACTTCCTGAAGTGACAGCCCTTCCCTCATCCGGCCTGTTGCTGGCATATTCGTATTCCTTGGTCTCAGCTTTTATGCATGGCTGGTAAATTTCTGCGTGGGGGCTTAGAGTTGACGTCGTTTGCACTCCGGTACTCGTTCTTGAAGGAGTCATCGGCCCTTCGTTTGTGGAGTGTAGATAGTCTCTAAGTTCCTGTTCTTCATCGGAATCGTAGTTATGATAGCGCCAATTGAAAGGGCGGAGTCGTGCTAGAGGGTTCCGTTTCGGGTCGGAGAATGGTGCCTCTGTCGGTAGTTCATCGTTTTCTGATTCCGAGTCGGATAAGGGCACAGCCTGCCATGGTGTTTTGAATACGTTTGGTTTAAGGCGGTTCATATGGACGACTGTATCTCTCTTCGTGCCGTCAATATGACGAATTTTGTAGGTGACGTCATTGGGTAATCTTTCGATAATTCTCCATTTTCCTGAGTATTTATCTTCTAGTTTCTTTCCCGCGCCTTTTACTTCTTGCCGTAACCAAACGAGGTCCCCTACTTCGTAGATTTTGTGGCGTTTGGCTCTGAGGTCGTACTTTTCCTTCTGGTTTTGTTTTGCGTGTTCCAGATTTCTGCTGACCTCGTCGTAGGCGTTGCTCATTCGTGTAATGAGTTCTGCTTTGTAGGCGCTGGGACTGTCGTGGCCATCGTCGTTGATTATCTCTGTTACTGGTAGTCTGTCGTCTCGTCCGTACATTAGGAAGAAACTGCTGTCTCCTGTTATCGGTGAGAAGGCGGTGTTGAGGCTGTGGCACAGGTAGGATAATTGCTCGTCCCATGTTAGCCTGTCTTCTTTCGTCGTAATGCTGAGGATGTTGTTGAACTGCTTGTGTATGATCTCAACTTTTCCGTTTCCTTGTGGGTGGTAGCTGGATGTTTTCCACCGTGATATTCCGAGAAGTTTCGCGACTTCCATTGACATTTTGGAGATGAGTTGCGACCCCCTGTCGCTGTTGACCGTAGTTGGTTTGCCGTATGCTAAGAAGAGGTTAGTCAGGGCTCGGCATACTGTTTCAGATGTTATATTCTTCAGTGCGATTGCCCAGCAGAAGGACGTGAAGTGATCGATCGCGGATAGGATATACGTATGCCCTTTGGTTGACGTCGGCAATGGTCCAACTATATCAATGGAGAGGATGTCCATCGGGTACCTGGCTATGGGGAAGCTTCCCAGGGGTGCTGTCCATGGGTGTGGGGGTGCTTTCCGTCTTGAGCATTCCTCACATGCTGCTACGAATTCCTTTACCTTTTCTACCAGTCCCGGTATGTAAAAGTGGTTGCGTACCATTGCTAATGTCTTTAACGTGCCTAGGTGCGCGCTCAAAGCGGCATGACAGTATCTAAGGCACTCGCCTTCTAGGCTTTCTGGGATAACCGGTACGATTTTCACGTCTTTTTGTCGGTAAGTTTGGGTAGGGCAGATTATTCGGCAGACTAGGTTTACGCTGTTTTCAAATGTGAATTTGTCGATTTGCTTCATGTACTTCTTATATTCGGAGCCAAGCGGTTCGTCGTTCATAAAATATTCCCTTAGTGCCGTACAGAGTCCGTCTTTCGCCTGATGTCTTGCGATGTTCTCTGGGGAGAGGACTGGTAGTGTCGGTTCTGACTTGCTGGCTGTTTCAGTCGTGTTAACTTCGTATTTTCTGCTTAGCCAGTCTGGTACTCGGTTTGATTCTCCGCTTATGTGTTCTATGTCGAAGTCGAAGGCGAGTAATTTAAATATCCACCGACTTAGTCTACCGTTTGGGTTGCTCTGTGGTTCTTGCATCGTTTTCAGGTACTGTAGGGATTTTTGGTCCGTTCGTAACAGGAACTTTCTGCCTTGGAGGTAGGCTCTGAAGTAATGTGTGAAGTGAACAACGGCTAGTAGCTCCCTTTCGACTGTAGAATAAGCCATTTCACTTTTTGTCAGGGCACGGCTTCCGTAATGTATAGGGTGAAGTCTGCCCTCTCTAGTTTGACTGAGTACTCCACCAATGCCAGTGGCGCTAGCGTCGACTGACAGTACCATCGGTTCATTCAAGTCGGGCAGGATCAGTATTGGTTCCGAAATGAGTGCATTTTTTAGGTATTCCATAGCCTTTTCTGCCTCTTTGGTAAAGACGAAGGGTGTGTTACTTTTCTTCGTTAACACTACTAGGGGTCGGCAATGATCGGCGAAGTTTCGGATGTATTTGCGGAACCAGGAGCATAATCCTATGATGCCTCGGAGTTGTTTTAGGTTCTTGGGGGGTTGCATCTCTTGTACTGCTTTGATCTTCTCTGGGTCGGGTCGAATTTGTCCTTGTTCTATTAAGTGACCCAAGAATACAGTAGATGGGTTGAGTATGCGACACTTCCGAGGTTTGAGTTTGAGTCCGGCTGCTCTGAATCTGGTCAGTATCATACGTAGGTTCTCAAGTGCTTCGTTTTCCGTTTTCGCCCAGGTTAATAGATCGTCTAGGTAGCAGATTAGTGACTTGAATTGATGGTCCTTGAAAAGTGTGTATACCAGCCGTTGGTAGACTGCTGGGCTGTTAGCGAGGCCGAAAGGCATACGTCTGTATGCGTAGGTTGCCCCATCGGCAGTTATGATTGCCGTCTTTGGTTGATCCTCTTTCTTGATTGGTACGGCGTGGTACGCTCCGGTTTGATCCACGGATGTGAAGTATTTACTTTCTGGTGAAATGCAGTCCAAACATTCATTCAAGTTCGGGACCCTAAATTGGCTTTTCCTGGTTACTGAGTTCAGTTTTCGGAAGTCACAGCAGAGTCGATAATCAGCGGGCTGTCCGGGTTGTGTTTTCTTCTTGACTATGACCACGGGACTTGCCCATGGGCTGTCACAGGGGTACAAGACTCCTTGGTCCACCAGTTTATCTATCTGATCTCTCAACCACGGTCGGAGTCCCCATGGTGCGCGGTATGGTGCTTGTGCTATTGGTGGTGAATCTCCTGTGTCAATTTCCATTTCTATTAGGTCCGTCTCTCCAAAATGATGGTCGTCTACGCTGAATACGTCGCGGAACTCCCATAGAATTCCGTCCACAGTCTTCCTTAGTTTATCCTTTGTCAAGTGGTTTAACTTGAACTGAGATAGGAAGTCGTTTCGTGGCATTGGATAATCCTGGTCTTCTTCGGTTTTCTCGTCACCGGGTTCGTTACTTCTGCTGCTCACGCTATTGATTTTCTGGGTCGGTGGTAGGCTCTGTATATCGTCAACGTTTATGACTTCGACTGTTGCTATTGTGACCTTTTTCGGGATCTTGACCTTCTGTCCGGTTGGGTTAAATGCCAGTATGTGTGCTATCCCTTCACTTGCTTTTGTGATTTGTTCGTCCAGTTCTAAATCCTTGAGCCATGTGTTCTCGGTCGGTACGATGCTGATGGTTCCTTCGCACTCGCTATCATCATTGAAATCCAAGAATACCTGTATTCTCTCGTACGTGTATGGGGCGATCGTTGTTTTCCAGATCGTAGTTGCGCTGCCTTGATTTTGCCGTTGTACAGGACTGCTGACGGCCTTTTTCTGATTTTCGTTCAGAATATTTACGATCTGTTGGATCTGGTCCTTGGCGGTAGTTTCTCTCGGTGTACTAGTCTCTGGGAGGCGCGCCGCTCTGTCTGAGTTCTCCGTGCGATTGTTGCTATTTTCTGTGGCGCTTGCTTGCTGGAGTTCTCTCTCCGATCGCTTCATGAAGAATGCTGGAATGCTGTTTACGCACCTTCTGGGTCCAGTAAGAGAAAAGAAAGAGAAGATTTTTTCGAGGGAGAGCTGGCTCCTTTCTTAATCCATAAGGAACAGCTTATTCTGATGGGAGACTTTAACTGCGTCATAAATAAAAAAGACGCTGATTTAACGAGTGACATATCTTCCAAGGCATTACAAAGACTAGTAAAGGGTCTTGATCTACACGACGTATGGGAGGAAAGAAAGGGAACGAAAGATTACACAAGGGTAAACTGGAAAGGGAAGGGGGGAGGCTCCCGACTTGACAGAATGTATGCAGCAAAAGAACCGATGTCGATGGTGACCGAAATTCAACACCTATACACACCACTATCTGATCACTTCGCAGTGGTTCTTAGTTTTAAAGAAGGCGAACAAATAGAAAGAAGAATTACAAAAAAGACTATATGGAAAATGAATACAAATGTCCTAAAGAATGAAGAAATGCGTAAAGTTATATCAGGCCTTGTGGAAGAGATGAAATTATTATCAAATGAAGATATAGTATCGTTCTGGGAATTAACAGCAAAAAGGAAAATAACGGAAAATGCAAAAACGATATCGAAAGATCTATATGGGATGGAGAAAAAACACTTGGAGCACCTTCACAAGGTGCTTTACGCACTGAAACACGAGATAAACAACGGCAAGGAAGTAAATGAAGAGTTTTTTGAAGTACAGAATGAGATCAAGCAAATAAATGAAAAAATAGCAAGCGGAATCAAGGTAAGAACGAAACTTGACCAGTTAATTCAAAACGAACAGTTAACAACGACGATTATTTGCAAAGAAAAGAAGAAAATGAAAGCAGCCAGTATATCTAGGGTCAGAACAAAATCAGGAAGGTACGTTACAGGGAAAGAAGAGATACTGCAGGAAGCCCGATCATTTTTTCAAGAGGTTTTACAGAAAGAACAGGAGGAAACGACGGAAGACGTAAAAAAGCTCGAAGATTTTCTATCGAATATTTGCATTAATAAAGTCACTAACGAGCAAAACAGAACGCTATGTAGAAACATCCAACCTGAAGAAGTATTGAATGCTATAAATCAGACCCACAATGGGAAGTCGCCAGGAATCGACGGAATCCCTTACGAGCTATTTAAAGACCCACTTTTCAAGCCAGGTTTTGCAGTAGTCCTGAGTTCACTATTTAACGCGGTGCTCTGCCAGAAAGGTGAGATGAACACGACAGGAGTTATAAAACTCATTCCCAAAAAAGGGGACCTAGAAAATTTAAATAACTGGAGGCCTGTAACGCTAACGCAATGCGACTACAGGCTTCTATCTAAAGTGCTATCGAACCGACTAAAGGAAGTATTGCCAACAATCCTTAGCAAAAACCAGAGAGGAGGAGTCGATAAAAGAAAAACATCGGACATCCTTAACTGCATACGTGACTTACTTCTATATCTACAAAAAAAGAAAGGGAAAAAGAACCTTCGAATGAGATTATCAGCATTTGACATACGAAAAGCGTTTGACAGAATCAGGAGAGTCCTGCTGTTCATCGTCATGGAATTTTACGGTTTTGACCACAAATTTACAGAGTGGATAAAGATATTATACACCAACCCAACTCTAGTCATAGCAATTTCGGGAGTAATCTCGGAAACATTCACAGCAGCTACAGGTCTACGGCAAGGGTGTCCTTTAAGCTTATTACTTTTCGAGATATATTTTGACCCTCTCCTAAAATATCTAGAAAAAGAACTCAGAGGAATTAAAATGATAGACGAAACTTTGAAGGTCAAAGGTTTCGTTGATGACTTAAGCACTTTCACCGTTGACGATAGTGACCATCAAAATGCGATTCTTGGCGCCGCGAAATACTGCGAAACCTTTAAGCTAAAACTGAACGGTGACAAATGTGAAGTTCTGCTTTTAACAGAGGAAGAACACAGCATCAAAGCACCGAGCTTACACGGGCTACGAATATCACAAGAAATTAGGATACTTGGTGTCTGGTTTTCGAAAACATGGCAGAAGACGGAAGCGCAAAACTGGCAGAAAGTTACGACCAATCTAATTGCTTCAGTACAGTATGGGCAAAACCGGAAACTGACGATTTTCCAAAAAGCTCAGTACATTAACCAATACTGTCTTCCGCTCGTATGGTATTTTTCCAATATATCCCAAATGACAAAAACAACAAGGAAGAAAATAGAAAAGATCTTATATGGTTTTCTATGGCAAGGTAAGTACCCACCAAAACTTAAGATGAGCGACTCGTACCTATGCAAAGAAGAAGGCGGTTTGCAAGTCACCCACCTTCAATCCAAAGCTGAAGAGATGTTTGTAAGAGCGCTAGCCGAAGGAATCATGGGCAGAGAAAGGTCAGTGCTAATGTCATGGAAGCTGGATCCAAGAAAATGTCCTCAGCAACTCAAGAAAGGTTTTGCAAAGATAAAAGAAATTGAAGAAAGAGGTTTAATAAATTTCCAAACAAAAATAATAGCAAAAGAAGAACTGAAAATATATTATAAAGAAAGCATGGATGTACCCCAGATAAAAATCGTGACTGATGGCCAAACAACAATAGAAGAGCTTGCGATAACAGCACGGCTACTACACTCGTCTATGTTAAGACCAAGAGTGAAAGAGCACATGCTCTATCAAATTCATAATATTCTTCCCACTGAAGAAAGGAAACACAGAATCTCGCCTACATCAACACAAGGGAGGTGCACATTTTGCGGTGAAATTGAAACAATAAGACATTTCGTGATAGAGTGCAAGGCGAAGGAGAAAACAGTGGGAGAATTAGAAACTCTTTTAAGAAAGATAAACAGATATAGCCAAGAATGGAAGATTGATAAACAGATTTTCTACAAGGATATTGTTAAAGGTAAGATAACACCTGAGAATAGGACGACAGCTTTTTTAATAGGAACATTTTGTTATTACAGTTGGAAAGGAAGAGGTAAAGAGGATAGTCTAGAAAAAATTATGATGATGGTTAGGACAGAATGGGAGAGTTTAAAAAAATTGAGAGTGAGAAAAGAAGAGTAGAAACATATTTTTTAGTATAATGTAATATGGAAAAATGGAAATGAAAACGGAAATGTGATGGTAAGAGATGAAGTTTGAAATTATTTAGTTTCTTTTTTTTGTTTTGTTTTGTATGGAAATATGTATAGTTTAGAGACAAACGACGTAGATTGGTGGTAAAGAAGTAAGAAATTATTTGTGTGTTTGTAGTTTTGAGAGGAATTACTGGAAAGTTTATGGTTTATAAAAAATTTAATTTTTACGAAATGCCCAACAACGCAAGGCCCAGTGATTGTGTTTGAGTTGTTATGTTTTTGTTTTGATATATATATATTGTGTGTACCCAATTATATGTAAATTACGTCATGAATTGTAAATTGTGTATTTAATGGTTGATTATTTTAAAGTGATATTGTTATTTAGTTTTACGGACGGGAAGAGCCCCTTGCAGTCGTGGGTATTTCGTGTTTTTTGTTTGTTTGTAATTTTCCAGTAAATTAGTTTTTATGTCTTTGAAAAATGAGTTTAAAAAAAGATTTATAAATAAATATGGTTGTGATAAAGTAAACTAGTCAAGTTTGTTTCCAAAAATGCATTTTGCGTTTTATAGTATAATTTAAATATTGTGTGGAGTTGGAAATGTTTTATAGTTGTTTATAGTTGGAAAGATATATTTGTCCCTTTATGTCGTTTTTTTCCCTTATATGTGTGGTATGGTAAAATCTTTATGGTTTTATTTTTTTATTTTTAGTAATTTACAATAGTTTGGTTGGGAGTAAAATTTAATTTATGGTTGAGGTTTGTAGGACAAACAAAAATAAAAATAAGATGTCTTAGGGGGGAAGAATAGTAAATACAATACGGGCTTATTTTCAAAAGTTAAGTGACGTAAATAGTTAAAAATGGGTAAAAATAGACTAAATTAACGTCACTGAGGGAAGGAGGAGTAGCCACAAAAAGTACGAAAGAAGATTTTTTTTTTTTTTTTTTTTTATGTAATATAAAAATAAGTTAAATTATGGCTACGGGTATTAAAAAAAAAAAAAAAAAAAAAAATGAAGAATGCTGGCTCTGAGCTGCGTTGGACGCGGGGGCGGGTCCTTGGATACGCGCTTGATTGACCTCCTTGGTTGCTTGTTTTCCATTGGCAGGTTGTGTTCCCGTAGAAGTTGTCCCTGTTTCTGTGGTAATGCACTGAGTTTTGTGTATAGGCGTTAAAGTTATTTGGACATGTCTGATTCCTAACTTTCTTGCAGGTCAACGTCATGTCAGCGGCATCAAAAATCATCATATTCGCTCTCAAAAAGGGCATACCCATAATCGCCTGATAGGTAAGTTCTTTGCAAACCACAAAAGGCACCAAGAAAGTTTTGCCACCGTATTCTACTGGTAGTTTTAGCTCATATTTGGCCTTAAGGTTGTGTCCCGTGACGCTAGTGAGTGTACATCGTGCCTTCCTTGCTACGTTTTTTGCCGTGTTTGGAAGTTTGTTGTAAATACTGATACATAAAATATTTTGTTGTGCTCCTGTGTCCACTAGCCCGGCGAACCTCACTCCATAGGTGCTAAACCCTCTCAAAACTGGCAAATTCGAGTAACTATTATTGATGTTAAGCACTTCATTAAATTTATACACTTGGGGCCTAAATCTGCGTTGCGCAGTGTAGCCGGTTCTGCGCCCAGTTAGAGCCGGCTGTCGTCGTTTAAAGCGCCGGAGCTGTGATCGCCGTTAGGAGCGTAAGCTCTCCTGTATCCAGTTTCGTTCCTGGTTTGGCTGAAGGTCCTACGCTGGGGGAATCCCCTTCGTCCGTTTCCGAACCTCTGCCTACAGTTTCTTGCGATGTGCCCGAATCGCGAGCAAGAATAGCATTGCACGCTTGCTAAAGGTCCGTTCCCACCGGTACCTCTTTCTGTCCTATCATAACTATACGGTCTGTACCTAAAGTCCGACGCGTTCCCTTGTCTTTGCCCCGTTGGCGTGCGGTCCCTGGGAGTGAATCCGCTTCTTGTCGGAGTCCCGTCCCTTCTAGGTCGATTGTCGTCACTCGTGAAAGAAACCTGTCTTCTAACTATCTGTGGGGAAGGGTTTGGGGGAGCAGGACTAGTTTTTGGGCTCTGGGTAACCGCACAAATCTGTTGAGGTTCTTCTACTGAATTTATAGTCAGCCGTTGTTGAGCCTTGATGATTTCATCAATTGTCAGCTCGTGTTCAATTAGCAAAATCGCCGCTTCTAGGTCGGCTGGTTGTTTTGTCAGGACTAGTCTCAGCAGTTTCGGACCGAGCCCTGCTTTGAAATTTTCGAACACCGCCCGTGTGAACTGGTCGTTGACCCCCGTGGGTCTTCCTAATTTCTCCGCCGTCATGAGCTGTACCTTATCCGCATATTCTCGGATACTTTGGTCCGCCTGTAGCTGGACGATCTCGTATTTCAGTCTATTTTTTACACTCGTGCTAGAAAACCGAGCTCTAAATCTTTCGAGCAGATCCGCGGTCGTTGTAATCTGAACCCCAACTAGCGTGTCGAGGAATGAGATTGCCGCACCTCTCAATCTGAGGTACAGCATCTCCCTGAGGTCCTTGACGGTGGTTATCCCGGAAAGAGCCAAAAAGTTGGTCATGGTTGATATGAAAACGTCAATATCACCTTCGCCATCGTACTGCGGAATTTGCTTTGCCAATTCGGTCTGGAAAACTTTGTATTGCATCACGGATTTTTGCTCTTCCGTGATCGACATTTTGCGTTCGTGAAAACTAGGGATGGGTGTTTAGGGTTTAGACGTAAGTTAATCGGATGCTAATCGCGAATTTTCACAATGTTATTCTTATTTATTTTTTTTTTGATTGGATGAAAATGTGAGAAAAAGGAGGAGAAAAAGAAACAAATATTTTGGGTTACTACAACTCTAGTTTGCTTGACTCTGATATTGCCCTAGACCGCCGCTAAGCCACCACTGTAATACGGAAGAATGAGATGCGGTATACTCGCGATCGGTAGCGTGGGGGAGGCTCTTGGGGTCTATCTCCTAGGGCTTGTAGAGTTGAACAAACTAGGGTTACAATGTACTTTATTAATGAATGCACTTACAGTTCAGTGGTTACCAAGTAGTCGTTAATCCATACGTAGGTACTCCTCAAATAACGATACGGCAAGTACTTATCAACGGTACAGCAACACTGCTAATCTTAAGTTCGACTCACTCCCTTAAACGTGGAGAATCTTACTTATATACATAATTAACCGATACACTAAAACCAGGCACTAGCCCACCAGCAGACTTGCTAAAAACTGTCTTCATGGTATTCTTGAAGTCGGTAAATCCAAGTGAGCCGGTCAGGACTCAGTCCCTCGGCTATGGCTCACGCTCGCTAGCTCGCGGTTCTGAAAGGGCAAGTCGGCTGGTGCGCATTTGTGCAGAGGTTTCATAGTTAAAATAGAGGGGCGTAAACTACGTCAGTACAGTAACGGTGTATATTCTTTCTAAAACTAGCAACACGAAAGGTCTGAATAGTTTTGCACCTTTTTTCTTTGCATTTCCAATATCTGGAAACCAAGAAATAAAATTAGGAAATTCTGGGATTCGCTTCCTGATTCTCTAACTTCGAGCGTTCGATCCTGATCAGGAGAAAACATAGGCTATGCAAAAAAAAGGTAATAGGTCAGACTCCAGAATTTCCTATTACCGTGCATGTCATCATCATGTTATTCAGCGAAGGAAAACTATGTAAAGAGAATTCCTGATTCAGCGACTGAAATACACAAAGGGTGTGGGGACCAAGAACGAATGGACGTAGATACTGATACGGATGCTTTAAAGAACTAGTTCAGACCGATTTATGTGAATTATTTAAAGGGCAAGCCTAGATTTGGCCTAGTTTAGAAAATTAACGTCATTTCTTCATCATTCGGGCATCACATGACGCAATCTTTAACTTCAAGGACCACTCTTGCTTATTCTGACTTTTCTATTATCTCTAGATCCTTTTCAGATTAAAGCTGATTTCCCCACTTTTCAACCATGGAACGTACAGTTATTAAATATTTTATGTCCGGCATCCGAGGTCAAAGTGCGGAGGATGAATAGAGTCGACAAGCGCTAACACAAAAATCGCTGATTTCACGTGGGGAGTAAGGTATTTTCAAAAAACGACATTTCTGAGCCATCCTGAAAAGAAAATTTCTACTAAGAGTTATGCTTTAAGAAAAAAATATTCTAATCTTTACCTCTCTTCATTCGGACCTCCCAGGACAGTCGTGACAGATGAAAGCTTTTGTAACTGAGCTCGCATACGCGTCACCCCACTGACGAATTCATTCGTTTCAGCATGTTCTGTGATACCGCCATCCGTACATTCGGGCACGATGTTCCCGACCTAGAAAGAGAGGGGAATATACTATAGGCCTACTAGAGATGTAAAGGTTTCGTGTGGCTACCGGATCATTCGCTTGACTGGTCTAGGCGACCCCCCTCCGGTACCATCCCTCACGAAAACCAACCTGGCGACCCCCCGACCAATCCCCCCGTACGAAAACATATAGAAAATCGTAACTGAAACTGCAGTTTTAACCGCGAGCACCGTTTCTTCAAGTCCAGCAACAGCCTGGCAGGTACCCTTGGAAAGAAGGGCTGCAATATCACAGACTGACCAATATCGCAGCTGACTTTCCATATTTCGCCATTGTTGATGTTTAATATATATAGGCTAGTACAGTCTACCACAAAACCCCGAATTTGGATACCCTATGCCCAATGTTAAGTATATCTAGGGTTTGGATTGGCCTCTGCCTAACGCTCGATACATGTTGGTACCCTAACCTGACCTGATCCAATATGAAGGGGTTTTTGATAGGCTGATTTCTGAGCTAAATTCAATTGATCAATATTTGATTAGGTTAGTTAGCATTTAGCATAGGGAATTCGAAAATCGGGGATTTCTGGTAGACTCGGGTAATCAGGCAACATCTTTTGTAAAAGAAAAAATACAAGGTTTCTTGTTATATGTAACTGAAGCAAAAATTCAAAAATTTTTCTTTACAAAATTAGGTAGGCTACCCAACTTTTGGCAGCACCCAGGAAAGGCCCAACTGTTACTTATACAGGCTTCGTGCAGTGATTTCTTCTTCCCTTGAAAAATAGGAACATTTACACAACAGTTAAGAAATCGCATGTCTAAATCCGAATGTTATTAAAGTTTCATCTACTAATTGTGATAAGGCAAATTTCATTGCTCTTCACTGTCCGGCAGTATTCTCACAGCAAATTCTGTGCAATTTACTCCTAGTCCGTTTTAGTTATTTGCCTTTTGTTATTGCTTTAAACCTTTTTAAGAGGAGTATTTCTGTTGTCAACTCTTTCTTTTCATAATTTTTTTAATTAGTACAGCATGGAATCTGATTTTAGAAGAGAATGGGATGGTTCTGTGTGAAATTCAGCACTGTTTTAGATTCAAAATAGTATTTCTGTAGGCCTAATTCTTCAGGTTTCTTATAAACTAGATAGAACTCTCACAGGAAGACTTTTATGGAAATTCAAAATTTTATTCAAGGTTGGATACTCCTCTTGTAGTCTACAAAAAAGCATTCCATAATGAGCACTAGAAATCAGACCATTCTTTACTAGTCTAGTACACAAGGCCCTTTTTTGATACCCTTGCTCAATCCCTGTGGCATGCTTGCAGGTGTGACCATCGTACTCACACATAGCCTATGTGTACCGCTCATACACCAGAGGGGTAGGCTACTATTATGTAAACATGAAATCCTGGTTTGTTTAGTTGCAAAAGGACTGTAGCCTATACTCTAGCCAAGAAGCAGTATACACATAGGTATCGGTACTATGCTCACAAGGGTTTGAGCATGAGCATCAAAAAAGGGGCTTAGTGTCCTGCTTGGTGTACTAGACTGTTTTGAACTCCTCTATCTTCGGAGGCCTCATACAATCCGAATCTCTCCACAGGACTGGAGCAGGATCAGAGACTGCATGTTTTAACCTAACTAACTCATCCTGTTTTGGATCTATCTCCTGTTTCATATCTGTTTCTAACTCTAGGACAGTGCTTAAATGATTATCAGAGTAGGCTGTGAATCTGCCATGATCAATCGAGAAAGAACTTATCTTAGGACAGCATAGTCAAACTTGACTGGAATTGTGCACTCGTGCAAATAGTAGCCAAAACTGTTAGGGACAGTAGATAGCCTAGATCAAGTCTGGAAGAGGTCTAGAGGCATGTTACATGGTGATTCAATATCATGGTGACAAGCTAAAAGCTTGATAAATTGATGCCAAATGTAATAATAAATAAATACACATTGCCTTATTTGGCCTATGAATGGTGCTGAATACAGTACAGTATGATGAATAAAGTAAAACCAGAGTCAATCCTAATCTACAGTAGAGGTATGCTTAATGTTGGCCAAAGTAGCCAGCTAGCCAAAGTAGCTAATTAGGGGCATCTGAAAACACCTGTATAGGTATTTTGGTTCTTCTTTGCTGTTTAGCCAAAAACTGCACTGTTCACGTTAAAGCCAATGTTAATATAAGCATAGCTCTACTGTAGACCGATACAGAGAGACCGATACTCAATCAGTCAAGATATTCAGACAAACAGACAGACAGACAGACAGTCAGACAGACAGACAGTCAGTCAAGACAGACAGACAGACAGACAGACATACAGACACACAGACAGTCAGACAGACAGTCAGACAGACAGACAGTCAGACAGACAGACAGTCAGACAGACAGACAGTCAGACAGACAGACAGTCAGTCAGTCAAGAAAGACAGACAGTCAAGACTCTCTGTCTTGACTGACTGTCTGTATGTCTGTCTGTCTTGACTGACTGTCATGAATGACTGACTGACTGTCTGCCTGTCTCTCTGTCTTTCTTGACTGATATTGTCTGTTTTAGACTGACTGTCTGTCTGTCTTGACTGTCTGTCTGACTGTCTGACTGTCTGACTGTCTGTCTGACTGTCTGTCTGTCTGTCTTGACTGACTGACTGTCTGTCTTGACTGACTGACTGTCTGTCTGTCTGTCTGTCTGTCTGTCTGTCTGTCTTGACGGACTGTCTGTCTGTCTGACTGTCTTGACTGACGGTCTGTTTTTCTGAATATCTTGACTGATTGACTATTTGTCTCTCTGTCTTGCCTGACTGTCTGTCCTGAGTGACTGACTGACTGTCTATCTGTCTGTCTTTGTCTTGACTGACTTTCTGTTTGTCTGTTTGTCTTGACTGACTGTCTGTATGTCTGTCTGTCTTGAGTGACTGTCATGGATGACTGACTGACAGTCTGCCTGTCTGTCTGTCTGTCTTGCCTGATATTTTCTGTTTTAGACTGACTGTATGTCTGTCTGGATTACTTCACTGAATATCTGTCTGTCTGCTTGAAGTCCTGACTGTCTGTCTGTCTGTCTGTCTTTCCTGACTGACTGTCTTTCTGTCTGTCTGTCTTGACTGACTGTCTGTCTGTCTATCTGTCTTGACTGACTTTCTGTTTGACTGTCTGTCTGTCTGTCTGTCTGTCTGTCTGCCTTGACTGACTGTCTGACTGTCTTGACTAACTGTCTGTTTGTCTTGACTGACTGTCTGTCTGTCTTGACTGAATGTCTGTCTGTCTTGACTGACTGTCTGTCTGTCTGTCTGTCTCGACTGACTGACTGTCTGTTTGTCTGTAATGAATGACTGACTGACTGTCTGTCTTGACTGACTGACTGTCTGTCTGTCTGACTGTCTGTCTGTCTGTCTGTCTGACTGTCTGTCTTGACTGACTGTCTGTCTGTCTGACTGTCTGTCTTGACTGACTGTCTGTCTGTCTGATTGTCTCGACTGACTGTCTGTTTGTCTTTCTCTCTGTCTTGACTGACTGTCTGTCCTGACTGACTGACTGACTGTTTGTCTGTCTGTCATGAATGATATTTTGATTTTGTTGTAACTGACTGACTGTCATTCTTGACTGACTGTTTGACTGTCTGTCTGTCTGTCTGTCTTGACTTACTGTCTGTCTGTCTGTCTTGAATGACTTTCTGTCTGTCTGTTTGTCTTGACTGACTGTCTGTATGTCTGTCTGTCTTGACTGATTTGACTGACTGTCTGTCTGTCTGTCTATCTGCCTGTCTTTCTGTCTGTCTGTCTTGACTTACTGTCTGTCTGTCGGTCTTGACTGACTGTCTGTCGGTCTTGACTGACTGTCTGTCGGTCTTGACTGACTGTCTGCCTGTCTTGACTGACTGTCTGTCTGTCTTGACTGACTGTCTGTCTGTCTTGACTGACTGACTTTCTGTTTGTCTGTCATGAATGGCTGACTGACTGTCTGTTTGTCTGTCTTGACTGACTGTCTGTCAGTCTGTCTCGACTGACTGTCCGTCTATCACACTGATCGACTGTCTGCCTTGACTGACTGACTGTCTGTCTTGGCTGACTGTCTGTCTGTCTGTCTCGACTAATGATCCGTCTGACTGCCTGTCTATCTTGACTGACTGCCTGTCTGTCTGTTTGCCTTGACTGACTGACTGTCTGTCTGTCTTGACTGACTGACTATCTGTCTGTCTGTCTGTCTTTCTTGACTGACTGTCTGCCTGTCTTGACTGACTGTCTGTCTGTCTTGACTGACTGTCTTTCTGTCTTGACTGACTGACTGTCTGTCTGTATTGACTGACTGTCTGTCTATCTTGACTGATTGTCTGTCTGCCTTGACTGACTGACTGTCTGTCTGTCTGTCTGCCTGTCTGTCTTGGCTGACTGTCTGTCTGTCTGTCTCGACTAACTGTCCGTCTGACTGCCTGTTTGTCTTGACTGACTGTCTGTCTGTCTGTCTTGACTGACTGACTATCTGTCTCTCTGTCTGGACTGACTGTCTTTCCTGACTGACTGACAAACTGTTTGTCTGTCTGTCTTAAATGATATTTTGATTTTGTTGTAACTGACTGTCTGTCAGTCTTGACTGACTGTACGACTGTCTGTCTGTCTGTCTGTCTTGACTGACTGTCTATCTTTCTGTCTTGACTGCCTTTCTGTCTGTCTGTTTGTCTTGACTGACTGTCTGCATGTCTGTCTGCCCTGACTGACTGTCAAGAATGACTGACTGACTGTCTGCCTGTCTGTCTGTCTGTCTTGACTGATACTGTCTGTTTTAGACTGACTGTCTGTCTGTTTGGATTTCTTAACTGAATATCAGTCTGTCCATTTGAAATCCTGACTGACGGTCTGTCTGTCTGTCTTTCCTGACAGACTGTCTGTCGGTCTGTTTTTCCTGACAGACTGTCTGTCTGTCTGTCTAAACTGACTGTCTATCTGACTGACTGTCTATCTGACTGTCTGTATGTCTTGACGGACTGTCTGTCTGTCTGACTGTCTTGACTGACGGTCTGTTTTTCTGAATATCTTGACTGATTGACTATTTGTCTCTCTGTCTTGACTGACTGTCTGTCCTGAGTGACCGACTGACTGTCTATCTGTCTGTCTTTGTCTTGACTGACTTTCTGTTTGTCTGTTTGTCTTGACTGACTGTCTGTATGTCTGTCTGTCTTGAGTGACTGTCATGAATGACTGACTGACTGTCTGCCTGTCTGTCTTGACTGATACTTTCTGTTTTAGACTGACTGTCTGTCTGTCTGGATTACTTCACTGAATATCTGTCTGTCTGTTTGAAGTCCTGACTGACTGTCTGTCTGTCTGTCTTTCCTGACTGACTGTCTTTCTGTCTGTCTGTCTGTCTGACTGTCTGTCTTGACTGACTGTCTGTCTGTCTGATTGTCTTGACTGACTGTCTGTTTGTCTGTCTATCTTGACTAACTGACTATCTGTCTCTCTGTCTTGACTGACTGTCTGTCCTGACTGACTGACTGACTGTTTGTCTGTCTGTCATAAATGATATTTTGATTTTGTTGTAACTGACTGACTGTCATTCCTGACTGACTGTTTGACTGTCTGTCTGTCTTGACTGACTGTCTGTCTGTCTGTTTTGAATGACTTTCTGTCTGTCTGTTTGTCTTGACTGACAGTCTGTATGTCTGTCTGTCTTGACTGACTGTCTGTCTGACTTGACTGACTGTCTGTCTGTCTTGACTGTCTGTCTGTCTGCCTTGACTGACTGTCTGTCTGTCTTGACTAACTGTCTGTTTGTCTTGACTGACTGTCTGTCTGTCTTGACTGAATGTCTGTCTGTCTTGACTGACTGTCTGTCTGTCTGTCTGTCTCGACTGACTGACTGTCTGTTTGTCTGTAATGAATGACTGACTGACTGTCTGTCTTGACTGACTGACTGTCTGTCTGTCTGACTGTCTGTCTGTCTGTCTGTCTGACTGTCTGTCTTGACTGACTGTCTGTCTGTCTGATTGTCTTGACTGACTGTCTGTTTGTCTGTCTATCTTGACTAACTGACTATCTGTCTCTCTGTCTTGACTGACTGTCTGTCCTGACTGACTGACTGACTGTTTGTCTGTCTGTCATAAATGATATTTTGATTTTGTTGTAACTGACTGAGTGTCATTCCTGACTGACTGTTTGACTGTCTGTCTGTCTGTATGTCTTGACTGACTGTCTGTCTGTCTTGACTGAATGTCTGTCTGTCTTGATTGACTGTCTGTCTCGACTGACTGACTGTCTGTTTGTCTGTAATGAATGACTGACTGACTGTCTGTCTTGACTGACTGACTGTCTGTCTGACTGACTGTCGGTCTGTCTGTCTGTCTTGACTGACTGTCTGTCTGTCTGTCTGATTGTCTTGACTGACTGTCTGTTTGTCTGTCTATCTTGACTAACTGACTATCTGTCTCTCTGTCTTGACTGACTGTCTGTCCTGACTGACTGACTGACTTTTTGTCTGTCTGTCATTAATGATATTTTGATTCTGTTGTAACTGACTGACTGTCATTCCTGACTGACTGTTTGACTGTCTGTCTGTCTGTCTGTCTTGACTGACTGTCTGTCTGTCTGTCTTGAATGACTTTCTGTCTGTCTGTTTGTCTTGACTGACTGTCTGTATGTCTGTCTGTCTTGACTGACTGTCTGTCTGACTTGACTGACTGTCTGTCTGTCTTGACTGACTGTCTGTCTGTCTTGACTGACTGTCTGTCTGTCTTGACTGACTGACTTTCTGTTTGTCTGTCATGAATGGCTGACTGACTGTCTGTTTGTCTGTCATGAATGGCTAACTGACTGTCTGTTTGTCTGTCTTGACTGACTGTCTGTCAGTCTGTCTCGACTGACTGTCCGTCTATTTTGACTGATCGACTGTCTGCCTTGACTGACTGACTGTCTGTCTGTCTGTCTCGACTGAATATCCGTCTGACTGCCTGTCTATCTTGACTGACTGCCTGTCTGTCTGTTTGCCTTAACTGACTGACTGTCTGTCTGTCTTGACTGACTGACTATCTGTCTGTCTGTCTGTCTTTCTTGACTGACTGTCTGCCTGTCTTGACTGACTGTCTGTCTGTCTTGACTGACTGTCTTTCTGTCTTGACTGACTGACTGTCTGTCTGTACTGACTGACTGTCTGTCTATCTCGACTGATTGTCTGTCCGCCTTGACTGACTGACTGTCTGTCTGTCTGTCTGCCTGTCTGTCTTGGCTGACTGTCTGTCTGTCTGTCTCGACTAACTGTCCGTCTGACTGCCTGTTTGTCTTGACTGACTGTCTGTCTGTCTGTCTTGACTGACTGACTATCTGTCTCTCTGTCTGGACTGACTGTCTTTCCTGACTGACTGACAAACTGTTTGTCTGTCTATCATAAATGATATTTTGATTTTGTTGTAACTGACTGACTGTCATTCCTGACTGACTGTTTGACTGTCTGTCGGTCTGTCTGTCTTGACTGACTGTCTGTCGGTCTGTCTTGAATGACTTTCTGACTGTCTGTTTGTCTTGACTGACTGTCTGTATGTCTGTCTGTCTTGACTGACTGTCTGTCTGACTTGATTGACTGTCTGTCTGTCTGTCTATCTGCCTGTCTTTCTGTCTCTCTGTCTTGACTGACTGTCTGTCTGTCTGTCTTGAATGACTTTCTGTCTGTCTGTTTGTCTTGACTGACTGTCTGTCTGTCTGTCTGTCTGCCTTGACTGACTGTCTGTCTGTCTTGACTAACTGTCTGTTTGTCTTGACTGACTGTCTGTCTGTCTTGACTGACTGTCTGTCTGTCTGTCTTGAATGACTTTCTGTCTGTCTGTTTGTCTTGACTGACTGTCTGTATGTCTGTCTGTCTTGACTGACTGTCTGTCTGACTTGATTGACTGTCTGTCTGTCTGTCTATCTGCCTGTCTTTCTGTCTCTCTGTCTTGACTGACTGTCTGTCTGTCTGTCTTGAATGACTTTCTGTCTGTCTGTTTGTCTTGACTGACTGTCTGTCTGTCTGTCTGTCTGCCTTGACTGACTGTCTGTCTGTCTTGACTAACTGTCTGTTTGTCTTGACTGACTGTCTGTCTGTCTTGACTGAATGTCTGTCTGTCTTGACTGACTGTCTGTCTGTCTGTCTGTCTGTCTGTCTCGACTGACTGACTGTCTGTTTGTCTGTAATGAATGACTGACTGACTGTCTGTCTTGACTGACTGACTGTCTGTCTGTCTTACTGTCTGTCTGTCTGTCTGTCTGACTGTCTGTCTTGACTGACTGTCTGTCTGTCTGATTGTCTTGACTGACTGTCTGTTTGTCTGTCTATCTTGACTAACTGACTATCTGTCTCTCTGTCTTGACTGACTGTCTGTCCTGACTGACTGACTGACTTTTTGTCTGTCTGTCATAAATGATATTTTGATTTAGTTGTAACTGACTGACTGTCATTCCTGACTGACTGTTTGACTGTCTGTCTGTCTGTCTGTCTTGACTGTCTGTATGTCTGTCTGTCTTGACTGACTGTCTGTATGACTTGACTGACTGTCTATCTGTCTTGACTGACTGTCTGTCTGTCTTGACTGACTGTCTGTCTGTCTTGACTGACTGTCTGTCTGTCTTGACTGACTGACTTTCTGTTTGTCTGTCATGAATGGCTGACTGACTGTCTGTTTGTCTGTCATGAATGGCTGACTGACTGTCTGTTTGTCTGTCTTGACTGACTGTCTGTCAGTCTGTCTCGACTGACTGTCCGTCTATTTTGACTGATCGACTGTCTGCCTTGACTGACTGACTGTCTGTCTTGGCTGACTGTCTGTCTGTCTGTCTCGACTGAATATCCGTCTGACTGCCTGTCTATCTTGACTGACTTCCTGTCTGTCTGTTTGCCTTGACTGACTGACTGTCTGTCTGTCTTGACTGACTGACTATCTGTCTGTCTGTCTGTCTTTCTTGACTGACTGTCTGCCTGTCTTGACTGACTGTCTGTCTGTCTTGACTGACTGTCTTTCTGTCTTGACTGACTGACTGTCTGTCTGTACTGACTGACTGTCTGTCTATCTCGACTGATTGTCTGTCCGCCTTGACTGACTGACTGTCTGTCTGTCTGTCTGCCTGTCTGTCTTGGCTGACTGTCTGTCTGTCTGTCTCGACTAACTGTCCGTCTGACTGCCTGTTTGTCTTGACTGACTGTCTGTCTGTCTGTCTTGACTGACTGACTATCTGTCTCTCTGTCTGGACTGACTGTCTTTCCTGACTGACTGACAAACTGTTTGTCTGTCTGTCTTAAATGATATTTTGATTTTGTTGTAACTGACTGTCTGTCAGTCTGTCTTGACTGACTGTCTGTCCTGACTGACTGACTGACTGTTTGTCTGTCTATCATAAATGATATTTTGATTTTGTTGTAACTGACTGACTGTCATTCCTGACTGACTGTTTGACTGTCTGTCGGTCTGTCTGTCTTGACTGACTGTCTGTCTGTCTGTCTTGAATGACTTTCTGACTGTCTGTTTGTCTTGACTGACTGTCTGTATGACTGTCTGTCTTAACTGACTGTCTGTCTGACTTGATTGACTGTCTGTCTGTCTGTCTATCTGCCTGTCTTTCTGTCTCTGTGTCTTGACTGACTGTCTGTCTGTCTGTCTTGAATGACTTTCTGTCTGTCTGTTTGTCTTGACTGACTGTCTGTATGTCTGTCTGTCTTGACTGACTGTCTGTCTGACTTGACTGACTGTCTGTCTGTCTGTCTGTCTGCCTTGACTGACTGTCTGTCTGTCTTGACTAACTGTCTGTTTGTCTTGACTGACTGTCTGTCTGTCTTGACTGAATGTCTGTCTGTCTTGACTGACTGTCTGTCTGTCTGTCTGTCTCGACTGACTGACTGTCTGTTTGTCTGTAATGAATGACTGACTGACTGTCAGTCTTGACTGACTGACTGTCTGTCTGTCTGTCTGTCTTACTGTCTGTCTGTCTGATTGTCTTGACTGACTTTCTGACTGTCTGTCTGTCTTGACTGACTGTCTGTCTGTCTTGACTGACTGTCTGTCTGTCTTGACTGACTGACTTTCTGTTTGTCTGTCATGAATGGCTGACTGACTGTCTGTTTGTCTGTCATGAATGGCTGACTGACTGTCTGTTTGTCTGTCTTGAATGACTTTCTGACTGTCTGTTTGTCTTGACTGACTGTCTGTATGTCTGTCTGTCTTGACTGACTGTCTGTCTGACTTGACTGACTGTCTGTCTGTCTGTCTATCTGCCTGTCTCTCTGTCTTGACTGACTGTCTGTCTGTCTGTCTTGAATGACTTTCTGTCTGTCTGTTTGTCTTGACTGACTGTCTGTATGTCTGTCTGTCTTGACTGACTGTCTGTCTGACTTGACTGACTGTCTGTCTGTCTGTCTGTCTGTCTGTCTGTCTGTCTGCCTTGACTGACTGTCTGTCTGTCTTGACTAACTGTCTGTTTGTCTTGACTGACTGTCTGTCTGTCTTGACTGAATGTCTGTCTGTCTTGACTGACTCTCTGTCTGTCTGTCTGTCTGTCTCGACTGACTGACTGTCTTTTTGTCTGTAATGAATGACTGACTGACTGTCTGTCTTGACTGACTGACTGTCTGTCTGTCTTACTGTCTGTCTGTCTGTCTGTCTGACTGTCTGTCTTGACTGACTGTCTGTCTGTCTGATTGTCTTGACTGACTGTCTGTTTGTCTGTCTATCTTGACTAACTGACTATCTGTCTCTCTGTCTTGACTGACTGTCAGTCCTGACTGACTGACTGACTGTTTGTCTGTCTGTCAGAAATGATATTTTGATTTTGTCGTAACTGACTGACTGTCATTCCTGACTGACTGTTTGACTGTCTGTCTGTCTGTCTGTCTTGACTGACTGTCTGTCTGTCTGTCTTGAATGACTGTCTGTCTGTCTTGACTGACTGACTTTCTGTTTGTCTGTCATGAATGGCTGACTGACTGTCTGTTTGTCTGTCTGTCTTGACTGACTGTCTGTCTGTCTTGACTGACTGTCTGTCTGTCTGACTGTCTAACTGTCTGTCTGTCTGTCTTGACTGACTGTCTGTCTTGATTTACTGTCTGTCTGTCTTGACTGACTGTCTGTCTGACTTGACTGGCTGTCTGTCTGTCTTGACTGACTGTCTGTCTGTCTTGACTGACTGTCTGTCTGTCTTGACTGACTGTCTGTCTGTCTGTCTGTCTTGACTGACTGTCTGTCTGTCTTGACTGACTGTCTGTCTGTCTTGACTGACTGTCTGTCTGTCTTGACTGACTGTCTGTCTGTCTGTCTGTCTTGACTGACTGTCTGTCGGTCTTGATTTACTGTCTGTCTGTCTTGACTGACTGTCTGTCTGACTTGACTTACTGTCTGTCTTGACTGACTGTCTGTCTGTCTGATTGTCTTGACTGACTGTCTGTTTGTCTGTCTATCTTGACTAACTGACTATCTGTCTCTCTGTCTTGACTGACTTTCTGTCCTGACTGACTGACTGTCTGTCTGTCTTGAATGACTTTCTGTCTGTCTGTTTGTCTTGACTGACTGTCTGTATGTCTGTCTGTCTTGACTGACTATCTGTATGTCTGTCTGTCTTGACTGACTGTCTGTCTGACTTGACTGACTGTCTGTCTGTCTGTCTTGAATGACTTTCTGTCTGTCTGTTTGTCTCGACTGACTGTCTGTATGTCTGTCTGTCTTGACTGACTGTCTGTCTGACTTGACTGACTGTCTGTCTATCTGCCTGTCTTTCTGTCTGTCTGTCTTAACTGACTGTCTGTCTGTCGGTCTTGACTGACTGTCTGTCTGTTTGTCTGTCTTGACTGACTGTCTGTCTTTCTTGACTGACTGTCTGTCTGTCTTGACTGACTGTCTGTCTTTCTTGACTGACTGTCTGTCTGTCTTGACTGACTGTCTGTCTGTCTTGACTGACTGACTTTCTGTTTGTCTGTCATAAATGGCTGACTGACCGTCTGTTTGTCTGTCTTGACTGACTGTCTGTCAGTCTGTCTTGAATGACTGTCTGTCAGTCTGTCTCGACTGACTGTCCGTCTATCTAGACTGATCGACTGTCTGCCTTGACTGACTGACTGTCTGTCTTGGCTGACTGTCTGTCTGTCTGTCTCGACTGAATATCCGTCTGACTGCCTGTCTATCTTTACTGACTGCCTGTCTGTCTGTTTGTCTTGACTGACTGACTATCTGTCTGTCTGTCTGTCTTTCTTGACTGACTGTCTGCCTGTCTTGACTGACTGTCTGTCTTTCTTGACTGACTGTCTTTCTGTCTTGACTGACTGACTGCCTGTCTGTATTGACTGACTGTCTGTCTATCTTGACTGATTGTCTGTCTGTCTTGACTGACTGACTGTCTGTCTGTCTGACTGTCTGTCTGTCTGTCTTTCTGACTGTCTGTCTTGACTGACTGTCTGTCTCTCTGATTGTCTTGACTGACTGTCTGTTTGTCTGTCTATCTTGACTAACTGACTATCTGTCTCTCTGTCTGGATTGACAGTCTTTCCTGACTGACTGACTGATTGTTTGTCTGTCTGTCTTAAATGATATTTTAATTTTGTTGTAACTGACTGTCTGTCAGTCTTGACTGACTGTTCGACTGTCTGTCTGTCTGTCTGTCTTGACTGACTGTCTATCTGTCTGTCTTGAAAACTTTCTGTCTGTCTGTTTGTCTTAAGTGACTGTCTGTATGTCTGTCTGCCCTTTTTGACTGTCATGAATGACTGACTGCCTGTCTGCCTGTCTGTCTGTCTGTCTTGACTGATACTATCTGTTTTAGACTGACTGTCTGTCTGTTTGGATTTCTTCACTGAATATCTCTCTGTCCATTTGAAATCCTAACTGACGGTCTGTCTGTCTGTCTTTCCTGACAGACTGTCTGTCGGTCTGTTTTTCCTGACAGACTGTCTGTCTGTCTGTCTTGACTGACTGTCTATCTGACTGTCTGTCTGTCTGTCTGTCTTGACTGACTGTCTGTCTTGATTTACTGTCTGTCTGTCTTGACTGACTGTCTGCCTGTCTGTCTTTCCTGACTGACTGTCTGTCTGACTGTCTGTCTGTCTGCCTGTCTTGACTAACTGTCTGTTTGTCTATCTATCTTGACTGACTGACTATCTGTCTCTCAGTCAGTCAAAGTCAAAGACAGTCAGTCAAGTGAAGACTGTCTGACTATTTGTCAGACAGAACAGTCTTGACTGTAGTCAAAGTCTTGACTTTGACTTTGAATCAAAGTCAAAGTCTTGACTTTGACTGTCTGTCTTGGCTGACTGACTGTCTGTCTGACTGTCTGTCTTTCTGTCTTGACGGACTGTCTGTCTGTCTGACGGTCTTGACTGACTGTCTGTTTTTCTGAATATCTTGACTGATTGACTATTTGTCTCTCTGTCTTGACTGACTGTCTGTCCTGAGTGACTGACTGACTGTCTGTCAGTCTGTCTTAGCTGTTATTTTGATTTTGTTGTAACTGACTGTCTGTCTGTCGTTGTCTTGATTGACTTTCTGTTTGTCTGTTTGTCTTGGCTGACTGTCTGTATGTCTGTCTGTCTTGAGTGACTGTCATGAATGACTGACTGACTGTCTGCCTGTATGTCTGTCAGTCTTTACTGATATTTTCTGTTTTAGACTGACTGTCTGTCTGTCTGGATTACTTCACTGAATATCTGTCTGTCTGTTTGAAGTCCTGACTGACTGTCTATCTTTCCTGACTGACTGTCTTTCTGTCTGTCTGTCTTGACTCACTGTCGGTCTGTCTGTCTGTCTTGACTGACTGTCTGTTTGACTGTCTGTCTGTCTGTCTGTCTGTCTGTCTGCCTTGACTGACTGTCTGTCTGTCTTGACTAACTGTCTGTTTGTCTTGACTGACTGTCTGTCTGTCTTGACTGAATGTCTGTCTGTCTTGACTGACTGTCTGTCTGTCTCGACTGACTGACTGTCTGTTTGTCTGTAATGAATGACTGACTGACTGACTGTCTGTCTGTCTGTCTGTCTGTCTGTCTGTCTTGACTGATTGTCTGTCTCCCTTGACTGACTGAGTGTCTGTCTATCTGTCTTGGCTAACTTTCTGTCTGTTTGTCTCGACTTACTGTCCGTCTGACTGCCTGTCTGTCTTGACTGACTGTCTGTCTGTATGTTTTTCTTGACTGACTGACTGTCTGTCTGTCTTGACTGACTGACTATCTGTCTGCCTGTCTTGACTGACTGTCTTTCTGTCTTGACTGACTGTCTGTCTGTCTTGACTGACTGACTGTCTGTCTGTCTGACTGACTTGACTGACTGTCTGTTTGTCTATCTTGGCTGATTGTCTCTCTGTCTTGACTGACTGTCTGTCTGTCTGTCTTAACTGATATTTTGTTGTGTTGTAACTGACTGTCTGTTTTTCTCGACTGACTGTCTGTCTGTCTGTCTGTTTGTCTGTCTCTCTGTGTTGACTGACTGACTGAACATCTGTCTGTCTTGACTGACTGACTATCTGTCTGTCTGTCTGTCTGTCTGTCTTGACTGACTGTCTGTCTGTTTTGACTAACTGTATTTCTGTCTGTCCTGACTGACTAACTGTCTGTCTTTCTGTCTCTCTTAACTGATATTTTTATTTTGCCTGTCTGTCTTGGCTGATTGTCTGTCTGTCCGTCTCGACTGACTGTCCGTCTGACTGTCTGTTTGTCTTGACTGACTGACTGTCTATCTTGACTGACTGACTGACTGTCTGTCTTGACTGACTGACTGTCTGTCTTGACTGACTGACTGTCTGTCTTGACTGACTGACTGTCTGTCTGTCTGACTGTCTGTCTGTCTGTCTGCCTCACTGTCTGTCTAGACTGACTGTCTGTCTGTCTGATTGTCTTGACTGACTGTCTGTTTGTCTGTCTATCTTGACTGATTGTGTGTCTGCCTTGACTGACTGACTGTCTGTCTGTCTTGGCTGACTGTCTTTCTGTCTTGACTGACTGACTGTCTGTCTGTATTGACTGACTGTCTGTCTATCTTACTGATTGTCTGTCTGCCTTGACTGACTGACTATCTGTCTCTCTGTCTTGACTGACTGTCTTTCCTGACTGACTGACTGACTGTTTGTCTGTCTGTCTTAAAGTTTAACCGAAAAGGGCTAGGATACGACAACCTAGTTACCCATCACTTGTTCACTTAAATAATCTTGAAAACCCGACGAAAAAGCGTTAGTTTGTTTTCCTGATATTTCCAAATAAGCGATTATACCATTGGGCTTGGCGATCTTCCCGTTTTGTGATAGCTCTATGGTGCCTGGAACATTTGGCAACAGCACCAGCAGCAAACAAATAAATAAACGGGTGGCGACTAAATTGTGACGGAATTCCATACAAGCTTGATGGTGTACCAAATAAACGAAAAAGTGTTGCAGTGCCAAAAACAAACTAGATACGGCGGAACGTCATGTCTGCTAGTGAGGTGTCTTGTGTATTGATATTGGCTGCCCGATTTTCATCATCAGCAACTGTTGCATTAGATGGAACACCTTTAGCAATGTCTTGGCAACTTTATTACTGGGTTGGTGGGAGATACAGTGTTTAATTAAATTACTGGTCTCTCTCAACCTTGTGATTACGGACCAACATTCGACAAACCTTTCCCACCTATTACATGTCTGAGGTAAATCCTTCTTTATTCCTTTGAATCGCTAAGAATGGCCGATTCAGTGAGGATTCAGGGGGACTGTATGGCCTAACATTGTCGGAACCACTCGAATAATAAGATTTTTTTCAAAAATATGGAAAGTAGTCAGTATCACTAGAATTTGGTTGTACCAATGTACAATGCAGGGAAAGGACCTGACCTCATCTTACACTAACTCAATTTTTGCAGCGAAAATGTTTAAATGAGATGTACATGCTGTCTGACGGGCAAGAGGTAAAATATGACTTTTTTAATAAAGAAAAACTTCTGGCTCTTGGGCTCGAACCCTTATTAACGTGTTCAAAATATACAAATTCTGTGCCTTTTCTTTGTTTTCGAGCTGCTCTGTAAAGGTATTTTCGGGCCATTGACTTTGGTAACTGGAGGCTGGTGTCATCATGTTTGCGGATGACACTTTGCTCTTTCTGGCAGCGCCTTCACTCGATATTTTATATAATAAAATTGACAATGCAGTTTCTGAATTTTTAACATTTTCTCAACAAAATCTGTTAACCATAAATTTTTCAAAAACTTTTTTCATGGTATTTTCTAGACTTTCGTCGAGTGAAGGTAATGATCAAATCACAGTTCAAGGAAATGTGATAAAAAGAGTAACAACAACAAAATACTTGGGATTTTTAATTGATGAAAACCTATCGTGGAAAAATCATTCAAGTGCGATAGCTGAAAAATTAAGCAGAGCCCTTGGGGTAATGCGAAGAATTAAAAATTTAATCCCAAAAAAGATCCTCAAAATGATTTATTTTTCTATATTTTTTCCATACATTAGCTACGGATGCTCAATTTGGGCAAGTAATTTTGTAACGTGCTTCAAAAGAGTACAAAAACTTAAGAATAAAGCTGTGAAATTATTATCGGAATCTGTTGATTCTGATGAGGTCCCTGCTCATGAGCATTTTAAAAAGAATAAATTAATGTTTGTATCCCAAATCCGCGACTATCAAGTTGCAATTTTCTCGTATAAATATCTGAATCAGCTGCTTACCGCTGCTTTCGAAAATCTTTTTACTTATAATAGAGATCGTCATTATCATAATACAAGAAATGCGGATAATTTAAGTCATGAGTTTAGAAGCACAACTCGGGCATCTTTTGTAATTCGCCATTATGGTCCTCATGTTTGGAATATATTGCCCGAGTCTGTGAAAAATGCGCCTAGTCTTCCTGCTTTCAAGTCACGGGCAAAGAACTTCCTTTTGTCTCGGGAATGAAACTGGTCAGAAACCCGATCCAGGTTGTCCATTCTGTTCAAGGTATGGTTGTCCATTTTATTCAAGGTATTGTTCTCTGATTTTCTTTATTTGTTGCTGTATCATCTTCTTCTTGTATTTTCATCTGTATCATTCATTAGTTGAATTTTTAGTGTATGAGTAGCTCGGTATGAATTTAGTGAATAATTATAAATGAATTACATCGCTTGCCCTTCCAAGCTTCATTGCCTTTCTTGGCAGGCGAAAGGCGAATAGTGTCTGTTTTATTAATAAATGTATCTCTACTCTACTCTAACTGATCTTTTCTGAAAAGAAAAATATGTTTAACTAGAAATACTGAAGCAATATTTATCTGTCCATTATGTAAACAATTCAATTAGCTTCAGTCTAGTATGTTTTTTATATTTGTTGGTTCCGTTTTAGGCCAGATAGATTATTCTGAAGGAAAGACTTTTCTGGAAAATTGAATTCTTGTCTGAGGTTGTCAAGCCCTCCTTTAATGCAGGGGTCTGCGATTCAACGCCTTCCACATTTTTTCCCCCTAACTTTGCTGTATTCCACTCTTTCTTGCTTATGAAAAAGTTCTTTTTACGCAAATTCTAAACTCTTCCTTCTTTCATTTTGCTGGTTTAAATGAACTAGCAGCAACGTAAAACAATTTTTACGAAGTTGTTGGCTAGTTTGAGTGTCTGACCTACCAGTCAAGGAAAAAATCTGATTTGTTACATAATGACAAAAATATGTTAATTTCCAGACTGTTATACGTTTGTTTGTGAATGCTTGGAGCTTTGAAAAAAAAAAAGCTGAAAATATTTAGTGGGACTGTATAACCTTGTCAAAACCATTCAGACCCAGTACTATTAATTTTCTGTTCTATTTCCCACCATTCAGTAATCCCTAGGATTTGCCTGTACAATGCAGATAGAACAGTAGCAGCATGCTTATTTGGACACCTCTCTAAATTTTCCGTACCTTGGCCCTGTTTACAAAACAGTTGACAATATAGTGTAATATCAAACTTCGTATCAGTAAACAGGAGTCTTTTGCAGCAATTTTCTTGTCACAAAATAAAAAGTTGTTTTTACCTATATTCTTTGAATTTAAATTTTTCCTTCTTCAATTTGCTAGTTCAAATCGACCAACAGTGAGGTAAACAAAACAGAAAATGGAATGAGTTGTCTGTCGGTTTGAGTGCTTGAAGTATCTGCGAAGGAAAAAAAATCTGATAAAGTGTGTACACGCTTGTTACCTATTGACAAAAATATGTTGAGTTTCAGACTGTTGTGTTGTTTTGTGAAAGCTTGGAACCTTGAAAGAAGAAACAGAGCAAGGGGGAACAGAGCCTAAACTGTTCAAGTCTTGGATGAAACCTGGGTATGAAACCTAGCAATTAGTACCTATACTAGCATTTTGGCACCTTTGTTACCTTGGGTGCAGTATTGATATTTGATTTGAACCGCTGGTGTCTCTCAACCTTGTGGTGAAGGACCAATATTTAGCGCACCTTACCTGAACAATGTTTTAGCAACTTTAGCACCCACCATTCTAAGCACATTCCAGGTTTCACCTTCAGCTCAGTTTGCCTTCCATCCACTGTGTCCAAACCCTGACAACCATCAAGATGCTAAAAAATTGTATCAGTCTACAAACTATGTTTGTCCAGACAAGTAGCCCATTTCTTAGGCCAAACTACTGAAATGCAGCAGCTCAGAATAAAGACCAGTCTATTTTTTTTTACTATTTTACGCCAAAAACACAATGAAGCACTCAGAATAAAACCGTAAATCTCTTTATTGTAAAGCCCATTATGCTTCACTAAATTTCATCAAATCAGGTGCATTTTTGACTGATGATGACCAACACAGCTGTTCTAATGTAACTGGCACAAGCAAGCCTGCAAGGCTGCAAGGCTGCACTCGCCAGGTCCATATTATCCTGAAAGTAATCATAAAATTAGAATGCAAGTTTATGTTTGAATATAAGGCTTCATGTTACTGTTTCCCTATGGCTTCCCCGTCTTCTTCTTCAAATACACAGCTGTCTGAGCACTGAGCAGTCCTCACATAGTTAATTAACCCCCCAAAAATACCCCGTTTATCGGTATATAGATTATATTATTTTCAAAATACTGAAATCAGTAGTTTCATAACAGATAACGCAAGGATGCTCAGGTTCAATGGACAACACTCAACAGACAACACCTTGAATCTGCTGTGTTTGAAGCTCGTTATGGGTGAAATGTTATGCATAATAAGCATTGCCAGGAAGAGCAAGAAAGGGAGTAAAAGTGAAAGAAGTATTACATAATTTTAGTAAGGACGAAGCAAACCTGGTCATCTTGAACCAAAATACAACGTTTCAGGTATAAAATATTTGCTTTCAAAGTAAACACTAGTTTTGGGCAAGAAAGGTAATATGAAGAAATGTATGATTTTCGTGAGGATGAAGGGGAGTTAGTTTCGACTTGACAGGGGCGTAACTAGCATCCTGGGAGGGGGGAGGGGCTATGCTAATTAGCAAGCTTCAAAGATTCAATCCTAGCTAACAAATTCTTGCCATTAGCTACCGGCATGATAATTACCATCTGCAAACACGTAGGTGAATAAGGGCTTTTTGAACTTCCAAGCCCTTGTAAGTAAGCTTGTGTGAACACTCAACTCGCAATTGCCTTACACCAGTTCAGCGCTCCAAGTGGATTAGTTCTGCCAATCCCCCATTGTCTCGGAATCAGTACTCGTATAGACACACTAAGCAGTCGGATCCATAAGGTAGTGGGTAACTTTCAGTTTCTGCGACATGTCCATTAGGGACTCAGATTGCAGGTTTTCTACTCATGAACCTGTGGATCTATTTTACTCTGTCTGACACAATTGCGGTGGTGAGGTAGAGGGGGATTTACAGAAACTAGTCCGCTTAGAAGCGGTGAACCGGAATATGGCGAATTTCCGAATACTGAACTTTCATTTGTAACAGGGGTTGCATTTTTAACCACTGACAGAAACAATTAAAACTTATTTTGCATTCTTCTCATATATTCCCGTATTATGTCTTAAACGACACCTCGCACTACGGAGTGTTTCTGCTGTTTTGGGATATTTGACTACTTTACAAATTAGCTTTCCTTACAGAAAATTACACAGGGCTGTAGCTTTTCTTGGCCTCTCCTTACAGCCCCTCACCCTGGATGGCAAACTCGGCATAATTTGCATAACCAGTTTTCGCACCAATGAGCCAACAGTATTGGCCTGTTTGACTATCCTTCCATTTTATTTGTCCCCCTGCTAACACCCCCAGAATACCTAAAAAAAAAAAAAATTCTAATACCTGTGTCACAAATCCCAATGCAAGATCTACAACTGAAAAGCTAGAAACCTACCTAATGTGATACTCTTCTTCATCAAGTTGGTTCAAACCAGCTGTTACCAACAAAGCTTCTATAGATGCGGCGCAGAAAAGTGATTGCCTTTAGTCACCTGTGTCCTCTGATTGCTGGGTGGTAGTAACTATGGGTTGATCTTGGAAGGGTGTTCTGAATTTCTCAAGGCTCGACTGCACTAAAATAGAAACAGTTTTCAAAGGATGGAATTTCTAGCCAATTACACTGTAAAAAGTCTCTCCTACATCGGTCTTTAGAGGTTGCACCTCACCAAGTCGGTGATTTTTATTTCGAATTCGGAGAGTTAAAATCCGAATCCGGAGAGTTAAAGTCCGAATTCGGAGAGTTAAAATCCGATACAGGATTAAAACGCTAAAATGCGAAATGCTGCAGATTGAGTTATCTTAGTCTGCAGTATTTTTCATTCTAGCGTTTTAATCCTGTATCGGCTTCTAACTCTTCGAATTCGGATTTTAACTCTCCGAATTCGGATTTTAACTCTCCGAATTCGGATTTTAACTCTCCGATGATGTGTGATGTGCAACCACCAAAGTCCGATGTAGGAGAGACTTTTACAGTGTAGTTATCTTGTCACAGTTCCTCCAAACATTTATATGTGGCCTCATCAAGAAGTATGACTAGATAGTTTCTTTGAAGAGCATGACCGTGTTTTTATATGCTACCCAAAAGTCTCAAGCAGTAAGACCGGTTTGGTCTCAAACAGGGAGTGGCGAATCAGCCTGGTACCAGATATACATAACAAAGTCATCCCTGTTGTTTGTATGGTTGAGAGTCTTGATTACCTCCTAGTAAACCAACCATTGCTAATTTTTTCTCATAAAAACCTGACATATGTAATGTATATTTTGATGGCCTAGCCTACTACAAAGCGATTATTATTGGGTTTTTTTTTTATCAAGAAATTATTCAATAGTTACCCATGAGTTGCGATTCTGCACGTTCACATTCTGCTTCTGCATGATCTATGTTGGTATACTGTCAGTGCAGATGGTGTCATTATGGGCTTACTGGTTAAGTTTGTTTGTAAGCCTGTTCATTTACTGATTTCCTTTGTGAAAATAAAGCAAACAAGAATATAGAATATGCACTGTGTAGGACAGAATCCACAGTAAGTATCTGCAAAGGCAAACAGTGCAAGGATTGCTGTGATGATCGATTATTTGCTTGGTGTGCTAGCTTTTTGCAAGGGACCTAAGGCTGACTATGTTCCAGACTGTCTGGCATTCTATTCCCTTTTTGGCTCTTTTCACATGGTACAGGCAAGTCGATGCCAGTCCATTTTCTTCAGAAATACAGAGCTGGACTGACATTCTCGTCAAAGTACATTGAGGATTATAGCTGGTAACAACAACAACAAGCATGCAAACAAGATTGTAAACAAGGTGTAGGCTATTTCCAAAAATCACAGGATCAGCGAAGGCAAAAAGTCCAAGGATTGCTTCTGGGATTGACTATTTTCTTGGTAGGCTAGCTAATTGCAAGGACCTAAGGCTGAGTATGTTCCAGGCTGTATGGCTTTCTATTTTCCATGGCTTTTTTTCACAAAGCCAGTAATTTTTCTTTGAAAATATAGAATCGGAACGTCATTCTTGTCGTAGTATATTGAGACATGATATGAACTTGGTCTTTTTTTTTTTTTTTTTTTTTTTTTTAAAGTGGCTACTCCTCCTTCCCTCAGTGACGATAATTTAGTCTATTTGTACCCATTTTTAACTATTTACGTCACTTAACTTTTGAAAATAAGCCCGTATTGTATTTACTATTCTTCCCCCCTAAGAAATTTTATTTTTATTTTTGTCTGTCCTACAAACCTCAACCATAAATTGAAATTTACTCCCAACCAAACTATTGTAAATTACGAAAAATAAAAAAATAAAACCAGAAAGATTTTACAATACCATATATATAAGGGAAAAAAACGACATAAAGGTACAAATATATCTTTCCAACTATAAACAACTATAAAACATTTCCAACTCCACACAATATTTAAATTATACTATAAAACTCAAAATGCATTTTTGGAAACAAACTTGACTAGTTTACTTTATCACGACCATAATTATTTATAAATCTTTTTTTAAACTCATTTTTCAAACATATAAAAACTAATTTACTGGAAAATTACAAACAAACAAAAAAACACGAAATACCCACGACTGCAAGGGGCTCTTCCCGTCCTTAAAACTAAATAACAATATCACTTTAAAATAATCAACCATTAAATACACAATTTACAATTCATGACGTAATTTACATATAATTGGGTACACACACAATATATATGTATCAAAACAAAAACATAACAACTCAACACAATCACTGGGCCTTGCGTTGTTGGGCATTTCGTAAAAATTATACTTTTTATAAACCAAAAACTTTCCAGTAATTCCTCTCAAAACCACAAACACACAAATAATTACATACTTCTTTACCACCAATCTACCGTCGTTTATCTCTAAACTATACATATTTCCATACAAAACAAAACAAAAAAAGAGACTAAATAATTTCAAACTTCATCTCTTACCATCACATTTCCGTTTTCATTTCCATTTTTCCATATTACATTATACTAAAAAATATGTTTCTACTCTTCTTTTCTCACTCTTATTTTTTTTAAACTCTCCCATTCTGTCCTAACCATCATCATAATTTTTTTCTAGACTATCCTCTTTACCTCTTCCTTTCCAACTGTAATAACAAAATGTTGCTATTAAAAAAGCTGTCGTCCTGTTCTCAGGTGTTATCTTACCTTTAACAATATCCTTGTGGAAAATCTGTTTATCAATCTTCCATTCTTGGCTATATCTGTTTATCTTTCTTAAAAGAGTTTCTAATTCTCCCACTGTTTTCTCCTTCGCCTTGCACTCTATCACGAAATGTCTTATTGTTCCAATTTCACCGCAAAATGTCCACCTCCCTTGTGTTGATGTAGGCGAGATTCTGTGTTTCCTTTCTTCAGTGGGAAGAATATTATGAATTTGATAGAGCATGTGCTCTTTCACTCTTGGCTTTAACATAGACGAGTGTAGTAGCCGTGCTGTTATCGCAAGCTCTTCTATTGTTGTTTGGCCATCAGTCACGATTTTTGGGGTACATCCATGCTTTCTTTATAATATATTTTCAGTTCTTCCTTTGCTATTATTTTTGTTTGGAAATTTATTAAGCCTTTTTCTTCAATTTCTTTTATCTTTGCAAAACCTTTCTTGAGTTGCTGAGGACATTTTCTTGGATCCAGCTTCCATGACATTAGCACTGACCTTTCTCTGCCCATGATTCCTTCGGCTAGCGCTCTTACAAACATCTCTTCAGCTTTGGATGGAAGGTGGGTGACTTGCAAACCGCCTTCTTCTTTGCATAGGTACGAGTCGCTCATCTTAAGTTTTGGTGGGTACTTACCTTGCCATAGAAAACCATATAAGATCTTTTCTATTTTCTTCCTTGTTGTTTTTGTCATTTGGGATATATTGGAAAAATACCATACGAGCGGAAGACAGTATTGGTTAATGTACTGAGCTTTTTGGAAAATCGTCAGTTTCCGGTTTTGCCCATCCTGTACTGAAGCAATTAGATTGGTCGTAACTTTCTGCCAGTTTTGCGCTTCCGTCTTCTGCCATGTTTTCGAAAACCAGACACCAAGTATCCTAATTTCTTGTGATATTCGTAGCCCGTGTAAGCTCGGTGCTTTGATGCTGTGTTCTTCCTCTGTCAAAAGCAGAACTTCAAATTTGTCACTGTTCAGTTTTAGCTTAAGCTTCCCACTTCGCAGCGCCTAAATTGCATTTTGATGGTCACTATCGTCAACGGTGAAAGTGCTTAAGTCATCAACGAAACCTTTGACCTTCAAAGTTTCGTCTATCATTTTAATTCCTCTGAGTTCTTTTTCTAGATATTTTAGGAGAGGGTCAAAATATAGCTCGAAAAGTAATAAGCTTAAAGGGCACCCTTGCCGTAGACCTGTAGCTGCTGTGAATGTTTCCGAGATTACTCCCGAAATTGCTATGACTAGAGTTGGGTTGGTATATAATATCTTTATCCACTCTGTAAATTTGTGGTCAAAACCGTAGAATTCCATGACGATGAACAGCAGGACTCTCCTGATTCTGTCAAACGCTTTTTGTATGTCAAATGCTGATAATCTCATTCGAAGGTTCTTTTTCCCTTTCTTTTTTTGTAGATAAAGAAGTAGGTCACGTATGCAGTTAAGGATGTCCGATGTTTTTCTTTTATCGACTCCTCCTCTCTGGTTTTTGCTAAGGATTGTTGGCAATACTTCCTTTAGTCGGTTCGATAGCACTTTAGAGAGAAGACTGTAGTCGCATTGCGTTAGTGTTACAGGCCTCCAGTTATTTAAATTTTCTAGGTCCCCTTTTTTGGGAATGAGTTTTATAGCTCCTGTCGTGTTCATCTCACCTTTCTGGCAGAGCACCGCGTTAAATAGTGAACTCAGGACTACTGCAAAACCTGGCTTGAAAAGTGGGTCTTTAAATAGCTCGTAAGAGATTCCGTCGAGTCCTGGCGACTTCCCATTGTGGGTAGGTTGTGAGAAGCCAAAGGACTAATTTGAATTAATAGGTGTGTGGTACTACATACGTGGTGTATTTGCTCGGCTTTAGTTCTATTTATTCATTTTTTTACCTTATTTTTGTTGAAAGCACAAGGGTAAAAAAGGCTTTCTTCTTTGCAACTCTTTGACGAACCCTGAGTGCGCAATTTACTTGGATTAAAAGTGACTTATTTGCAGATGACTTGGCTTCGCTACGCTAAAGTCTAGTTTATTTTTTGCCAGTTTAGGTGCATCACTAGTTTGTCCTGTTTCTTCAGTATTATTTGAAGATGCTTTACGAAAAATTGGTATAAGAGTATTCTAAAAACCCCTAAAGATTCTGTCGATCCGTCGTTCCAAGAGGACCATGTGACTTCATAAGAATTCCTCCATTGACTCCACTCCGTTGAAGAACACTGGAAGATATCCTTGACACGGCAAGTCTTCTGGTTGTTACCCTTGTCAGTAGGCAGTCTTCTGAGCTGTTTTTATAATCAAGGATTGAGCAACGACTGATATTTGCCATATCTGACCTCGACCAAAATATGAGCTTAAAAAATCATCTAAGATGTAAAAAAAAGTTGCCTGTTCAGTTAAACTTTGAATGATATTTTTATTTTTGTTGTAACTGACTGTCTGTCAGTCTCGACTGACTGTTTGACTGTCTGTCTGTCTGTCTGTCTTGACTGACTGTCTATCTGTCTGTCTTGACTGACTTTCTGTCTGTCTGTTTGTCTTGACTGACTGTCTGTATGTCTGTCTGCCCTGACTGGCTGTCATGAATGACTGACTGACTGTCTGTCTGTCTGTCTGTCTTGACTGATACTGTCTGTTTTAAACTGACTGTCTGTCTGTCTGGATTTCTTCACTGAATATCTGTCTGTCCGTTTGAAATCATGACTGACTGTCTGTCTGTCTGTCTTTCCTGACAGACTGTCTGTCTGTCTGTCTTGACTGACTGTCTATCTGACTGTCTGTGTGTCTGTCTGTCTTGACTGACTGACTGTCTGTCTGTCTGTCTTGACTGACTGTCTGTCTTGATTTACTGTCTGTCTGTCTTGACTGACTGTCTGTCTGTCTGACTTGACTGACTGTCTGTCTGTCTTGACTGACTGTCTGTCTGTCTTGACTGACTGTCTGTCTGTCTGTCTTGACTGACTGTCTGTCTGTCTTGATTTACTGTCTGTCTGTCTTGACTGACTGTCTGTCTGACTTGACTGACTGTCTGTCTGTCTGTCTATCTGCCTGTCTGTCTGTCTGTCTTGACCCACTGTCTGTCTGTCGGTCTTGACTGACTGTCTGTCTGTCTGTATGTCTGTCTTGACTGGCTGTTTGTCTGTCTTGACTTACTGTCTGTCTGTCTGTATTTCCTGACTGACTGTCTGCCTGTCTGTCTTTCGTGAATGACTGTGTGTCTGACTGTCTGTCTGTCTTGACTAACTGTCTGTTTGTCTATCTATCTTGACTGACTGACTATCTGTCTCTCTGTCAGTCAGTCAGTCAAAGTTAAAGACAGTTAGACAGACAGATAGTCAGTCAAGACAGACAGACAGTCAGTCAAGACAAACACAAAGTCAGTCAAGACAGACAGACAGTCAGTCAAGACAGACAAACAGACAGTCAGTCAAGACAGACAGACAGACAGAAAAACAGTCAGTCAAGACAGACAGACAATCAGTTACAACAAAATCAAAATATCAGTTAAGACAGACAGACATCCAGTCAGTCACTCAGGACAGACAGACAGTCAAGACAGAGAGACAGATACTCAATCAGTCAAGATATTCAGACAAACAGACAGTCAGTCAAGACAGTCAGACAGACAGACAGTCAGTCAAGACAGTCAGACAGACAGACAGACAGACAGTCAGTCAAGACAGACAGAAAGACAGACAGACAGACAGAACCACAGACAGTCTGTTTGTCTTGACTGACTGTCTGTCTTGACCGAATGTCTGTCTGTCTTGACTGACTGTCTGTATGTCGGTCTTGACTGACTGTCTGTCTGTATGTCTGTCTAGACTGACTGTCTGTCTGTCTGTCTAGACTGACTGTCTGTCTGTCTGTCTGTCTCGACTGACTGACTGTCTGTTTGTCTGTAATGAATGACTGACTGACTGACTGTCTGTCAGTATGTCTGTCTTGACTGATTGTCTGTCTCCCTTTACTGTGTCTGTCTATCTGTCTTGGCTAACTTTCTGTCTGTTTGTCTCGACTGACTGTCCGTCTGACTGCCTGTCTGTCTTGACTGACTGTCTGTCTGTATGTTTTTCTTGACTGACTGACTGTCTGTCTGTCTTGAATGACTGACTATCTGTCTGTCTGTCTTGACTGACTGTCTGTCTGTCTTGACTGACTGTCTGTCTGTCTTGACTGACCGACTGTCTGTCTGTCAGTCTGTATGTCTGTCTTGACTGACTGTCTGTTTGTCTGACTGACTTGACTGACTGTCTGTTTGTCTATCTTGACTGATTGTCTCTCTGTCTTGACTACTGTCTGGCCGTCTGTCTTAACTGATATTTTGTTTTGTTGTAACTGACTGTCTGTCTTTCTCGAATGACTGTCTGTCTGTTTGTCTGTCTCTCTGTGTTGACTGACTGACCGAATGTCTGTCTGTCTTGACTGACTGACTATCTGTCTGTCTGTCTGTCTGTCTTGACTGACTGTCTGTCTGTTTTGACTGACTGTATTTCTGGTTGTCCTGAATGACTTACTGTCTGTCTTTCTGTCTCTCTTAACTGATATTTTTATTTTGCCTGTCTGTCTTGGCTGACTGTCTGTCTGTCTGTCTCGACTGACTGTCCGTCTGACTGCCTGTTTGTCTTGACTGACTGTCTGTCTGTCTGTTTGTCTTGACTGACTGACTGTCTGTCTTGACTGACTGACTGTCTGTCTTGACTGACTGTCTGTCTGTCTGATTGTCTTGAGTGACTGTCTGTTTGTCTGTCTATCTTGACTGACTGACCATCTGTCTCTCTCTGACTGTCTGTCCTGACTGACTGACTGACTGTTTGTCTGTCTGTCTTAAATGATATTTTGATTTTGTTGTAACTGACTGTCTGTCAGTCCCGACTGACTGTTTGACTTTCTGTCTGTCTGTCTTGACTGACTGTCTGTCTGTCTTGACTGACTGTCTGTCTGTCTGTCTTGACTGACTGTCTGTCTGTCTGTCTTGACTGGCTTTCTGTCTGTCTGTTTATCTTGACTGACTGTCTGTATGTCTGTCTGTCTTGACTGACTGTCATGAATGACTGACTGACTGTCTGTCTATCTGTCTTGACTGATACTTTTTGTTTTAGACTGACTGTCTGTCGGTCTGGATTTCTTCACTAAATATCTGTCTGTCTGTTTGAAATCCTGACTGACTGTCTGTCTGTCTGTCTCTCCTGACTGACTGTCTGTCTGTCTGTCTTGACTGACTGTCTATCTGACTGTCTGTTTGTCTGTCTGTCTTGACTGACTGTCTGTATGTCTGTCTTGACTGACGGTCAGTCTGTCTGTCTGTCTCAACTGACTGTCTGTCTGTCTTGATTTACTGTCTGTCTGTCTTGACTGACTGTCTGTCTGACTTGACTGACTGTCTGTCTATCTGCCTGTCTTTCTGTCTGTCTGTCTTGACTGACTGTCTGTCTGTCTGACTTGACTGACTGTCTGTCTATCTGCCTGTCTTTTTGTCTGTCTGTCTTGACTGACTGTCTGTCTGCCTGTCTTGACTGACTGTCTGTCCGTCTGTCCGTCTGTCTTTCTGTATGTCTGTCTTGACTGACTGTCTGTCTGTCTTGACTGACTGTCTGTCTGTCTTGACTGACTGACTTTCTGTTTGTCTGTCATGAATGGCTGACTGACTGTCTGTCAGTCTGTCTCAACTGACTGTCCGTCTGTCTTGACTGATTGACTGTCTGCCTTGACTGACTGACTGTCTGTCTTGGCTGATTGTCTGTCTGTCTGTCTCGACTGAATATCCGTCTGACTGCCTGTCTACCTTGACTGACTGCCTGTCTGTCTGTTTGTTTTGACTGACTGACTTTCTGTCTGTCTTGACTGACTGACAGCAGTCAAAACAGACAGACAGTCAGTCAAGACAGACAGACAGTCAGTCAAAACAGACAGACAGTCAGTCAATACAGACAGAAAGACAGACAATCAGTCTAAACAGACAGACAGACATTCAGTCAAGACGGACAGACAGTCAGTCAAGACAGACAGACAGTCAGTCGAAACATACAGACAGTCAGTCAAGACAGACAGTTAATCAAGACAAACAAACAGTCAGCCAAGACAGTCAAGGCAGTTAGTCAATAGAGACAGACAGAGAGACAGACATAAAGTCAGTCAAGACAGACAGAAAGACAGACAAACAGTCAGTCGAGACAGACAGACAGACAAACCAACAGTCAGTCAATACAGACAGACAGTCAGTTAAGAGAGACAGACAAACAGACAGACAAACAGACAGTCAGTCAAGACAGACAGACAGACAGTCAAGACAGACAGACAGTCAGTCGAGACAGACAGACAGTCAGTCAAGACAACCAGACAGACAGACAAACAGACAGACAGACAGAGAGTCAGTCAAGATATACAGACTGTCAGTCAAGACAGACAGACAGTCAGTCAAGACAGACAGACATTCATTCGAGACAGACAGACAGTCAGTCAAGACAATCAGACAGTCAGTCAAGAAAGACAGACAGACAGTCAGTGAAGACAGACGGACAGACAGTCAGTCATGACAGACAGAAAGACAAACAGTCAGTCAAGACAGACAGACAGACAGACAGTCAAGAGGGACAGACAAATAGACTGTCAGTCAAGACAGACAGTCAGTCAAGACAGACAGTCAGTCAAGACAAACAGTCAGTCAAGACAGACAGTCAGTCCAGACAGACAGTCAGTCAAGACAGACAGTCAGTCCAGACAGACAGTCAGTCCAGACAGACAGTCAGTCAAGACAGACAGTCAGTCAAGACAGACAGATCGAAACAGACAAACAGTCAATCAAGACAGACAGAAAGACAGACAGTCAGTCTAGACAGACAGACAAAAAGTCAGTCAAGACAGACAGACAGACATACAGACAAACAGAAAGTCAGTCAAGAAAGACAGACAGACAGACAAACAGTCAGTCAATACAGACAGACAGTCAGTCAAGACACATAGACAGTCAGTCAAGACAGACGTAAAGTTAGTCAAGAAAGACAGACAGACAGTCAGTCAAGACAGACAGAAAGTCAGTCAAGAAAGACAAACAGACAGACAGATAGTCAGTTAGTCACGATAGACAGACAAACAGACAGTCAGTCAAGACAGACAGACAGACAGTCAGTCAGTCAAGACAGACAGACAGACAGACAAACAGACATTCAGTAAAGACACACAGACAGTCAGTCAAGACAGACAGACAGTCAGTCACGACAGACAGACAGTCAGTCAAGACAGACAGAGTTTCAGTCAAGACAGACAGACAGTCAGTCAAGACAGACAGACAGTCATTCAAGACAGACAGACAGTCAGTCAAGACAGACAGATAGTCAGTCAAGACAGACAGACAAACAGATAGTCAGTCAAGACAGACAGACAGACAGACAGTCAGTCAAGACAGACAGACAGACAGACAGACAAACAGACAGTCAGTAAAGACAGACAGACAGACAGTCAGTCAAGACAGACAGACAGATAGTCAGTCGGTCTCGATAGACAGACAAACAGACAGTCAGTCAAGACAGACTGACAGACAGACAGTCAGACATACAGACAGACAGACAGTCAGACATACAGACAGACAGACAGTCAGTCAAGACAGATGGACAGTCAGTCAAGACAGACAGACAGTCAGTCAAGACAGACAGACAGTCAGTCAATACAAACAGACAGTCAGTCAAGGCAGACAGACAGACAGACTGTCAATCAGTCAGTCAGGACTGACAGACAGTCAGTTACAACAAAATCAAAATATCATTTAAGACAGACAGACAAACAGTCAGTCAGTCATTCACGACAGACAGTCAGTCGAGACAGAGAGACAGATAGTCAGTCAGTCTGTCTGTCTGTCTGTCTTGACTGACTGTCTGTCTGTCTTGACTGACTGTCTGTCTGTCTTGACTGACAGTCTGTCTATCTTGACTGATTGTCTTGACTGACTGTCTGTCTGTCTGTCTGTTTGTCTGTCTGTCTGGTTGTCTTGACTGACTGTCTGTCTGCCTTGACTGACTGTCTGTCTGTCTTGACTGTTTGTCTGTCTGTCTTGACTGACTGTCTGTCTGTATTGACTGACTGTTGGTCTGTCTGTCTGTCTGTCTTGACTGACTGTTTGTCTGTCTGTCTGTCTGTCTTGACTGACTTTATGTCTGTCTCTCTGTCTTGACTAACTGTCTGTCTGTATTGACTGACTGCCTTGACTGTCTTGGCTGACTGTCTGTTTGTCTTGATTGACTGTCTGTCTTGACTGACTGTCTATATGTTTCGACTGACTGTCTGTCTGTCTTGACTGACTTGATTTGACATTTTCGTCAGACAAAATGAGGAATCACATAACACTTTGTCACGAAGGTAAAAAAAAAAAACTAAAAAGGACTAACTTATCGGTTATTGTACAACTCAACAAATGCTGGAACAAAACTCCTTCTATATCTTTCGTGAAGAGGGGCCGCAGGGGCTAGTTTGGGGATTTTCTGGGATTTCTCTCGCTGGGGTCTAGTACGTACAGGAGAATAGGGGCTGGGAGAATATAACGTAATCGGGGAACAGATATGGTTTTGATAGGGTTACCCTCCCCGTTAATAATCATGAGGGCCCTTTTTTGAATGTTCTCGATACGGTATGTGTGTTCTGAAGAGAGCCCGAAGTGCCAGACAGGACAAGCGTATTCAAGAATAGTGTAATTCAACAGTTGTTCAACCGTTGAGTTGTCAATCAACAGTTTAGTTGGAGATTAGATTGAGTTTAACTGTTAGTCTAACAGCTTAACGCTGCAACTCAACAGTTGAGTTGTAACTCAATCGTTGAGTTGTCAATCAACAGTTTAGTTGGAGATTAGATTGAGTGCAACTGATAGGCTAACAGCTTAACTGTTGGGTTAAAAGAAAATGACTAGCGCGGCCGAAAAAGGAGTGCTAACTGTTTAGTCTGGGATGTTGGAGACGGAATCAGTTCCCTTGAGCTGTAACCCAAAAGTTGAGTTGTAACTCAATCGTTGAGTTGTAATTCAATAATTGACTTGTATCTCAACAAGTGTTTTGTAACTGAACAGTGGGCCCAGAATCAGGACAGGTTTGAATCAACTGTTAGGATCCGTTTTAATAGGTCAACTGTTGAGTTACGGCTCAACTGTTGAGTTACAGCTCAACTGTTGAGTTCCAACTGAACCTTTGAACTACAGAACGGGGGAACTACGGAAAGTTGAGGCGTGTATAACTTTCGAACGGTTGATCAGATCTGAATGAAACTTAATTACTATCAAGAAGAATCGTACATGTCCAAGAACACGGGGCACTCGGAGAGGGCTATATATCCGTTGACATCCATAACCCTGGATAGACTGATCTGATTGCTGTTGAATATAAGGAAGAAACTGTATTTTTAGTGTCTGTCACTGATCAGATTAGCGGTATGTTTGAAGAAAAAGTGGTCGGAAGTGCTTGGGATTACCCCGGTCCTCCTATTGGCATTCCTGGAATCGCTTTCTGGTTTGAAAACGATATATACATCCCTAATTCATATTTTACATAATTGATATGTTGGAAATTCCTTGATTAGTCGATATCCATCAGAATTCCTTTTTATGTTTGGTGCTAACCTGTCACTCTTGTATTTCTCAGAACTGTCATGCCTCTGATGAAGTTAACGTAGAACAAACGCCTGAAGTCGAGCCGGTCGAGCCGCTACAGCCGCAACAAACGGTACAGTTATTGACCTTTTTTATATCGCAACTTGGCAAAAGATTATTTTCATCAGCTACATTTCAAAACTGTATAGTAGTTGAAAAATATTAACATCTTAGTTCTTCCTTTTCTTTTTAATCTTGAACAGTAATCTTTTCGTCAGTCAAGCTGGCTTACAGGTATTGGTACCTGGTACCAGGTATTGGTACCTACAGGTACCTAGTTGATAGTCTTAAATTTCTTTATCAGTCGATAGCCTCAACTGATCTTTGCTTAATATCACTTTAAAGGAAAATAATAATATTTCGTTCTAACTCACCTGTTAGTTTGTTAGCCTAACCTTTTAGCCTAATATCTCAACTGTTGAGTTCCAACTCAAGTAAATATGTGTATTTTAAAGAGTCTAGGAGCTGTTAAGTATTAAGTCAAAAAGTCTAAGTATAACTGGATTAGTCGAGTTGTAACTGATCTTTGCGGAATATTACATTACATTATAGCGGAATATTACATAAAAAGAAAAATAATAAGATTTTCTCTTTGAACTCAAATGTTTGGTTGTTAGACTAGCATTTTAACATAACAACTCAACTGTTGTTACAACTCAACTAAAAAGGACGATAATAAGATTTCTTTTTGAAACTCAACTTTCTGGCTGTTAACCTAACATTTGAACCTCCACCTAACCTCCGTCTACCTCCAAGACCCCAGACTGAACGGTTAGCCCTCCCTTTCCGGCCACGCTGTTCATTTTGTTGTAACCCAACAGTTAAGCTGTTACCCTAACAGTTGAACTTAATCTAATCTCCAACTAAACTGTTGATTGACAACTCAACTGTTGAGTTAAACGTCAACTGTTGAGTTCCAAATGAACCTTTGAACTACAGAACGGGGGAAGTACAGAAAGTTGAGGCGTGTATAACTTTCGAACGGTTGATCTGATCTGAATTACATCTCAACTGTTGAATTATATCTCAACTGTTGAGTTACGGCTCAACTCTTCAGTTACAGCTCAACTGTTGAGTTCCAACTGAACCTTTGAACTACAGAACGGGGAAGGGAACTACGGAAAGTTGAGGCATGTATAACTTTCGAACGGTTGATCAGATCTGAATGAAACTTAATTACTATCAAAAAGGGAGGTACATGCCCAAGAACACTGGGCACTCGGAGAGGGCCATAAATCTGTTGACATCCATAACTCTGGAGAGATTTATCTGATTGCTGTTTAATATGTGGAAGAAACTGTATTTTTAGTGCCTGTCGCTGATCAGATTAACGACATGTTTGAAGGAAAAGTGGTCGGAAGTGCCTTGGATTACCCCGGTCCTCCTATTGTCGGTGAAAAATTCGGGAGTTTTAAAAACAGTGGTTATTTCTTAAAAAGCAATCTTATAGTTAGCTTTGTTACAAAAAAGGCATTTAGGAACTGCAATCAACTTGTTACCAAGTAAAAATAGTCATTTTATTCGTCATACTTATGATTTCGATTCGCAAATGCTACGCATATAACCGGTATAAGCAAGGGTGATATTTCCGTTTGCACCTCTAAATTTAAAGGACACTTAAAAGGTTCCTCGGTGCTTTGAGGTCTACTTAAATTTCTCTTTGCGTAATTCCATAAGAGGTGGGGCCCCAAACATTGCAAATTTGAGAAACAGTGGTGCTTTCTCGACTGAAAATTAGTCCAATTTTCTGTTTAGGCTTGTGAAATGAGTACGTTCGTCGGTGAGGAAACTGCAAATCTTTGTTAACCCAGCCGTTTACGTTTTGGGGACAGTCAACAGACAAATTAGAGGAGTTATCCAGCTCTTTAGTTTAAATTGTGTCGAACCGATCTAAACTCTTCAAGCTTCCCAGGGCTTCTGATAAAGACCTTTGAATCCTTAGGTGTCAAAAGCATCCATAAGACATCTTTGTCATCACGGCGTCACTAGTTCATTTTCCTTCCGGGGAGGGGGGAGTCAACAAAATTTCACGAATCTGCCAGAAACTCTACCAAATCTTTGAACACTTACAATTTGAATTATTTCTAATTTTAATTGCAAAAAGAAGCGATAACATGGACTATCTCTTATATGCCACCACTGCAGCAGCAGTTTCTAACTTCTGTAAACACGACGAGAATAGAATGAGAGTTCCATTAAAAACCTTGAAGTTCACAATTTGCACAACTGCTTCTCATGCAAATTCTGGGTTTTAACGTTGTTCAAACCCTAAGATCCCGAGGATTTCCAAAAATATTTGAAACCGAAGACAGCGAGGTTTCCACAGACTAAGTTAAGGCCATCTCTTCCGGCAAAATTTTAAATTTGTTTTTTTTCTGTGCGAAAATTCAGCTATTTCTCAAATAGATTCTAGTTTACAATGATCTCAGCCCCACCTAAATGACGTGCCCTTACAGCAAATGAAGAAAACTATGAAAGGCGCCGCGCATCTTTTGGGATACATAATAAAATCTCAATGACCAGAATTTTGCTCGACCATTTTCTCTCAATGCTTACAAAGAAGATCGGATTATTTTTAAATCAATTTACTTTTCTGAAGAAAAAAAGCGAATAGTTTTGCAATCGATGCGCGCGAAAATTTCGGACCATTGGCCTTCTCCTCTGAAATAAAGTGATTTTGGTATAAACTTGACTGTGAAATCCAAGAATTTTGACCATATTGTAATTTTGGCAAGATTACGAAAATCGGAGATTATCGGGAGACACTTTTTGTCGGGAGATGTCCAAAAAACTCGGGACATCTCCCGAGAAATCGAGAGGAGTGGAAGCACTGGTCAAGCTGGCTTACTACGGAAACTATGAAATGTCCAAGAACACGGGGCACTCGGAGAGCGCCGTAAATCTGTTGACATCCATAAGTCTGGAGAGACTGATCTGATTTTTGTTGAATATGTGGAAGAAACTGTATTTCTAGTGCCTGTCACTGATCAGATTATCGACATGTTTGAAGAAAAAGTGGTCGGTAGTGCCTGGGATTACCCGGTCCTCCATATTGGCAATTCCGGAATCGTTTTCTGGTTTGAAAACGATATATACATACCTAATTCATATTTTACATAATTGATAAGTTGGAAATTCCTTGATTAGTCGATATCCACCAGAATCCTTTTTGTGTTTGTGGCGTAACCTGTCACTGTTGTATTTCTCAGAACCCTCCTTCCTCTGATGTAGTGGTCGTGGAAGCCAGCACTAGGTTATACCTTGTTAGAAACAACAAATTTCAACTGTAAAGACAGGATGTCAACTGTAAGAACATCTTACTTTCCTATGAAGGGGTAAATCGGGTCAAAACGAAAATTAAAATTAAAATTAAAATTGCCGTAAAAATTAAAATTAAAATGAAGGGGCAAATGAAGTCAAAACGATAATAAAAATAAAAATTATAATTGTGGTAAAAATTAAAGTTAAAATTAGAATTACCGCACCGCGACTGGAGTGGGAAAATTCAATTTTGAAAGTAGCGCCACACTGTTGTGAAGAAAAAAATTCAAATTTGTTCCATGCATTGAAAATTGTGAAATAGACTCATATGGCATCATCATCATCACTGGTTGAAATAGAAGGGAACAAAATGGTCCTGGTCCAGCTATGTGAAAAACATCAGATCCAAAGCCTACCTAGCCATCTGACAGTTGAGCAGGTTTCGGCAATGAATTCTCGTCAGCTGAACACATTTTATGGGATTGCATCAGTGAAGTGCCCGTTTGTTATTGGAGATTGTTCTGCAGAACTGACTAGAAGAAGGAACCTAGTTCTCACCCCAACTAGTGTGACCATCCGAGAACGTTCAAACCGATTTTTTGAACCATATTCAGGATCTGCAGTAAGTATACATAAGCAGAGGTATCACTACTGGAGGGGGAGGGGGGGATGCCCCCCGCAATGTTGTCAGCCAGTCGGTAAACAATAGCCGAGTCGGCACGAAGCGCCTTGATTTTTAGTAAAAACAGTCGCTTTTTTCTTAGAAATAGTCATTTTTTCTTAAAGCTTAACTGAAAAGACAACTTATTTGGTATTATTTGGCTGAAGACACTGCATTATTTGCATTGTGTAAAGGGATTTTTTTTATTTTTCACTATTTGCTCTAGAATGACGTTCATAATGCCTATGGCTGTCCTCACCACAACAAAAAATTCCACTATGATGCTGCAAATTTGAATCTCAATCGAAACCTGGCTTTTCAGTGGCCAGCGATCATCTTGCGGAAGGTAGCTCACTGCATGCAGAGGCGTTACTAGCCAAATGTTTGGGGGGGGGACAAGGTATTTACCGACTGGCTGGTAATTTTTACCGACTGGTTTTGCAGATAAAATCAACTATTTTTGAGAAAAAACTACTGTGTTGACGAAAAATTGGCTGATTTTTGAGAAATAACGACTATTTTTAAGAAATAATTGACTATTTTTACGAAAAACCGACTGTTTTTAAGAAATATCGACTGTTTCCTAGAAAAAAATTGACTGTTTCTACGAAAAATAGTGGCGCTTCGCGCCGACTCGGCTGTTTTTTACTGACTGGCAGACAACATTGCGGGGGGCCTCCCCCTCCCGCCTAGTAGTGACGCCCCTGACTGCGTGAACACTTAGCTTTTGTAAATAGTCCGATCCTGTTGATGATAGGTCTCATGCAGAGGCGTCACTACTAGGGAGGGAGGGGGGGAACAAATTGGCAAGTCAACGCGAAGCGCCACGATTCTTCATAAAAAACAGTAGATTTTTTTGGGAAAACAGTTGGTTTTTCGCAAAAATAGTCAATTTTTTCGTAAAAATAGTCAATTTTTTCGTAAAATTAGTCGTGTTTCTCAAAAATAATCATTTTTATCTGAAAAAACAGATGATAAAAATGACCAGCCGTTGGTAAATACCTTGTCCCTCCAAAAAATTTTGGGCTAGTAACGGCTCTGGTCTCATGTCATAGTGATACCCCTCCTTCATTAGCAGAAGTGTTGCTGTTTGAAGTAGTGACAGTGACAGTGTGTTACGAGTATGACACTGATCAGCATTAGTGGAGGGGTTGGATATTATCGCAAGGGATAAACCTGGGATAAACACCTATTTTCAGGCATATTACCTTAAATCCCATTTGCCAGCAACTAAGGTGGTGTGGTCCTCCTTGTCGATCATTGCTGGTTGGTGACGGCTTGTGGTAATACTTCCATTGGCTCCTGTCAATCGTTGCTGGTTGGTGATGGCTTGTGGTTTCTGGTACTACTTCCGTTGGGAGGACCATGGACCATGTGCCATGTGCCATCCCCAGAACCACTGGAGGATTATATTTTACAACAACAGATTCACTAATATGGCAAGGGATACATGTCTGTTTTCATGGATGCTCCCATTTTCAGTAGTACTCCTGAAAACAGGTGCTTATACCCTGTTTCAGGTTAGACCCCATTTTCAGGAGTCAGGAACCAGGTGCTCATGCCCCATTTTTAGGGGTGATTTTGGTGCTGTTTTAAGTCTCCTTAAAGCATTTCAAAACCATGCCTGAAAACAGGCATCATGCACCTGTCCCTAATGCATTGATGTACCTAATGCATTGATAACTAACAACTGGCTACAAACAGGCTGGATATGCGAATCGCAGTTTATTTGTTATCTCAGAACATATGCAAAAGTAAGAATGGATGCAGATGGGATACGCAATGACCGATGCTTTAGTAGAGTGTCTCAAAGGACACATGCCTGCTTTCTTTCACGTATATTTCTTTATTCAGGATGACTACCAAAACAGCCTCATACATATGGTCTGTTTTCAGGCTATACCTGTTTAACGGGACTGAAACAATGCTCTGAAAACTGGCATCCCACATCAAGTTTTTGTCTCCTAATAGAAATCTCTAAGGTGCATTGATGGCTCATGTCCTAAAACTGACCCTCTAGTTGGACTGTCCCTGGAACAACAGGATTGCTATGAAACTGTGCTTGCAATCTTATACTTTGAATTGTGTTACCTTGGATAGCTCTGATTATGAAAAAATCTTCTATCAGGGAATCTGATTCTGATAATCATGACTTGTTCTTGGATCTTCAGTTTGAAGATGTTCCACTGGAGCAAGATGCAGGGTTTGAATGTGTCAGTTTTGTTTCAAACATGAAACAGTTTAACAGATTTTGATGTTGACCATGTTGTTAACAGGAGTGTGGCTACCCTCCAAGAATTGCAGGGAGACTTGACACAAAATCACTTTCCTGTGTTGTACATATGGAGCCAAATTTTATCTAGAACAGTATCAGAGTATTGAAAGTTCTTGTGTGTGCTGCTTAATCTCTGTGATCTGTAATGTGATTATGTGTACATCTGACCTGAATTACTCCACTATAATGCCTTCTTGTATTTCAGTCAAAGAAAAATCCTGGCGCAAAGATCACCATGCAGTTTTTCTGCTTGTCTACCCCAGATGAGAGCAGACCTCCACTTGACAAGGAATGCTATAGACTTGCCGGCCTTGGTCCTATGAAGATCGTGTTTGACGCCAAAACTGACAGTCCAGAAATGCTGCTTAAGACTCTTGTAACCCAATACCCGAAGCTTGCAGATGGAGGAGGATTTTTTTTCTATCGTCTCCCCCCTGGAGGGAATACAAGGCTTGAGCCACTTCGGCCCACACATGCGGATGGCTTCAATGCTAGAAGGCTTTCGCAAGTTGGCTGTAGCATCAAGTATATCAAACCGTGTCAGAACATCCTGTCACTAGATCCTGTCATCGTAGAACCCTCTCCAGACCAGCCAAGATTTCCATGCCACAACTGCAATATGGACATACCCAGCTCAGAAATGCATGACCATGTTCAAGACTGCGCCCTTGATGAAATAGTAAGTTTAGCTACCAACTAATCACATATAACACTAGTTTACCTAAGAAAATTGACGCGAAAAATCTGAAATATGATAAGTGTGAGGGGACAAAGAAGCTGGGGCAATTGCAGAAACAAAAGACATTGTTTACTTTGAATTACCTAATCAAATCAAATCAAATCATTTAATGTAAATAAGATACAAAATGACACCTGAACAATGAAACCATACTTGAACACACCATGGAAAATGCATTACAGACATGGCCAAGGAGAGCATTCTTCTCATGAGCGTGACGTTTTCAAAATAGGGATGTTCGTTTCTGGAGGTTTGCACATGCAGACTCCAAGACAAAAAGCGCAATTCATTCAAAGCTTGTACAGCGCTGGCCGGATCGTATTGGAATTTGTTCTAGATATACGTTTGGGCTTAACTGGTTAAAAAATATTCCAGAAGAAGGGTTGATTGGAGACATTTGTTTATTTCTAAAATTGTTCGGTACTGAAATAAGGACAGATGCAAAATGGAGCAAAAACCATAGCTTGGAAACACTATTTCGTATTTGGATTGGGTTTTCTGCAGGCAATGTTAACGGAAGTAATACAGATAGGGATGACACTTGGTACTCTTCATTCGGGTGTCCTTTAAATTGCACTTGCCGCAGCTAGAAGGTACTTCTGCTGGTTGCCGGTTCTGAGACAATGACTGATGGTTGACTCTGATGCATCCCACTTGAGTTGGCAGGGTTTGGCCAACCAATGCTCATCGACGCTCTCTTTAAAGAACTTGAGGGTTAAGGACAAAACAGACTTTTCACTGAGGAAGTTCCGCCATGGAACTACTGCAGTTCGGAAAGAAGCAGTTTCGTCTCCTTGTTGCTGCCTGACTGCGCAATAGTTTCATAGAATTACCCCTCTTACGAGTGTTTAGATAGTACAATTTGTCAGTGAATCACAGACCCTAGAAGATTGCATACTATAAAAAGCTATTGCTCCTTCTCAACCTAGTTGTATGGTGACTGCTGAAAGAATAAGTGGCTGCTCTAGCTTCTTGGATCAGAGACATAATCTTCTTCGAATGATCATTTGCTTTTAGCTGATGGGTTTGCAATGGGATGATGGGTTACTAAAAGTGACGAGATTGGCACTTGCAATGCATCAGTTGGGCCTCACCCTCTCAAAAATGAAAGGGCAGGTTGTGATTTTTTGCGAAAGTGGTTCTTTCCACTCCTTTCATTGCTAGCGCATGACGTCATTAACTGCACTCAGCCACTAAGAAATATATGAATAATGTAATATGACTAAGCTGTGTCTGTTTTTCTTTCAGCCTGTGGACTTAGAAAACATGTCCTGGTCTGCCTTTTCCACCCCACTGAACAGACCAAGAAGGTCACGAGCACTTCCTGATCCTGATGCAGAACATGATAACCAAGTAAGCTGATTGCTTTAATCTGTAATAGTAGGAATATGCACCCATTCTGACCCCAAGTTCCGTGATCTCTTCCCACCCACTCATGATCCTCCCAGAAGTTGACCGCCCCGAGATAAATCCCAGAAAATTCCCAAATTAACACCGGTTACTTGCACTCACGGACGATACAGGACAAGCTTCGCCCCATCTTTCGTGACTCTTTTAATTCCCAATACCAGAAATGAATGCATGTTATTTTATTTAAATTTACAAATTTATATTGTGTTTAAATTTGTATATATTTTACATGTGTAAATCTGATTCAGCGTTGAACTGACGAAGCCTTTGTTTGATTTACTATATTTATGTTTACATGAATTGCAAGTTCGGTACCATTGCTGTGAAAGACATTTTAAAAATAAATTCTACTCTACTCTACTCAAAAGCATGAAAATGTCCAGAAATAGGCCTCGAACTATGTAGAATCCAGTGAGAGCGAAAAGCACTTTGACGGAGCGCTACTTTGAGCCCTTCAGGCACCATACGCGTTATTTTTGAGCGCGTCTCTTTACTTCGCAAATCTCTATTATTCCGAATATGACATATTTTTTTTTTTTTTACATATAAAACATGGGGGCAAGGGCGCCAAAAGTAAAAGCAGAATGTAAGTAAGTAAGTAAGTAAATTTATTACCCGCAAATTCACATGGAATTAAACGTAGTTTAAGAAAGGAAAAAAGAGAAAAAACTTTAGTGGACTCGTCAAACATATTGGTATTTTCCCCAAATTTTTCTTTTATTTTTGACATCCTGTGCCTGGCTAACTGTTTTTTATGGCACTTGCCCTTCGGCCAAGTGCCATATAGCGATCGCAGTTTCTGTCGATCCGGGTTTTGCTAGTTCGGGCACTTCTACATAAGCTAGGACGATGAAACTTGGCACACGTCAATTCAATTCAATTCAATTCAATTCACTTTATTCGAAAAACATGCGACGGACAGAGCCGATTATTAGTTTTTGTTGTCAACATGTATGTCAATCGATGAGCCAAAAATAACATGCACAAAAATACAATATATACAATTGATAACTATAAAGGACCCGTATAAAGGACCCGACCAAAAGCTCTAGTAAATTTTCCTTTCTCGGATTCAGCCACCGGTGTGGGGGGTGGGGGGGTGGAAGGATGGAGAATCTGTGGCGTACCTAAGTTGCGAACGGGGTGGTCCGATTGGAGTGAAACTTAATGAGTGGAGAGAAGATGCCTTAGATGATACATTTATATGTCCGAACCGGATTCGGCCAATGTGGGGGGGGGGGGGGGGGGGGTTGAGGGGGGTCCCGGAAATTGTGTGGATCGCGAAGGGGTCAAACGAGTGGAGCGATTGGACTGAAACTCGGAGTGTAGGAAGTTCATATACCCTAGATGATATATTTGTGGTCCGGACCGGATCCGACCACGGTGGGGGGGGGGGGGGGGGTGCCGGAATTCCCCAAAAATACTCTGATTTAAGTGACACTTGATGGGCTATAAGAAAAAATACCCAAGATAACATTTATATGTGTCCGAACCAGATTCAGGTACGGCGGGGGGAGATGGAGAGGGGACTCCGGAAAATTTTTGACACGGCTAGGGATCAAACGACTAGAGCGATTGTGATGAAACTTGGAGGGTACAAAGGTCATATGCTCTAGATGAACCGTTTTGTTGGCCTCGGTCGGTGGGAGGATTTGAAGTGGGTACCGGAAATTTCCCGGAACTGCTCAGATTTAATTGAAACTTGATGGGTGGTAAGAGAAGCTTCCCTAGATGATGCATTTATGTGTCTGAACCTGATTTGGCCACGGTTTTTGGATTCAACCATCGCCGGGGGGGGGGGGAGGGATGGGGAAACCGGAACCTTGTGGTACGGGTGATCCGATTGGGGTGAAACTTGATGAGTGTATACGAGAAGAGGCCCTAGATGATTTCTTTGTATGTCTGAATCGGATTCCACTGTGGGGGAAGTTGGAGGGGGGTCCCGGAAATTGTGTGGATCACCTAGGGATCAAACGATTGGAGAGATTGGACTGAAAATCGGAATGTAGAAAGTTCATGTGCCCTAGATGACCCATTTTTGGGCACCGGAGGATTTGGCCTTGGCGGTGGAGTGGGGGAGGGATATGGACATTTCCCGAAGATGCTCAAACTCGGGTGAAACCTAATGGGTTGTATGTATGGGCAGATGCCCTAAATATCCCATTTATAGGTCCAAGCGGCATCTTTCGACTGCGGGCGAGTTAGAAGGGGGGTATTTTTTGACGTTCTCATTTACTTTTTTTGTATCACCTACTCGTAACAAGTGCCATTTGAGCTCATAGCTCTTGTTTATTCTGAGAACAGTCAGTTTGGGAATGCCTTTCTGTGAAAAAGGACCACTTTTAACTTCTCTGGTGTACCCCTTGGGGCGCAGAGAGTGGGATATGAACTATCTAAAATATTTATTTAAGTGGTAATGTCGGCCACAATGCGTTTGTGCGATAGAGAATTTTGTGTATCGGTTGAAAAATGTGGGCGCTAGAGATGAAACGTTGTGGATGACAAATAAACCCTTTGTTATTTTCAGCCAATCGACTTGGTAAATTTTAGCTCGCCTGACTCACTCTCACCGCGTCGGCCACGACTACAAAATGCGACACGAAGAACTGTTCTCCGAACCGAACAAGACTTGCCGGTTGTTGAAGTTGCAGTCCTGGTATGTACGATTTGAAGCGAATTTACGAATAGAGAACGGACTCCTCAAAGGGATGTACTGGAACTTGATTGACTGATCAGATTGATGTACGTAATATCACGTCCCAGGAACATCCTGTCGCACCCACAAACGCGACATCTTTTGGCGCAAGAATCAAACTTCTTTGGAAGAGATTGCCGCATATTTGTCGTAAATAACCCCAGATGCTGTTGCAACATTTTTATGTACACGCATATATCTCGACATGAAACATGAGTGTATTGTATCTGAGGATGATCAGTGTACCCAGTAGCGTATATTCCGATTTGTTTCCGGAGGGGCGACAGCTCAGTGAAAATATGCGGCCAAATGCCACCCCCTTTCCGGCCGGAAGGCCAAAAAAATTTCGGCGATTTTTTCATTTTTTGACCGTTTTTAACACTAAAAACACCTCTAGCCAGACTAAAATTCGATCCAAATGACGATTTTGTTAAAAACGAGGTGCAAACGTTACCTTTTAATCTTGTAATCATTCACATAGCGACTCAAAAACTGTTTCTGAGATCTATTACTGAACCGTGCTGTAAATAATTTCGATTGATCTTCTCAATTTGTATTTTAGCGTACGTTTTTACCGTAAAAAACTTCTTTTCCGAGAATTTCGGGTGAGGATCGCCCCTGTCGCTCGTGTTTCGCACACGTTTTTCCCACTAAAAATCCCTTTTTCAAGAATTTCGGGGGGGGGCGATCGCCCCTGTCGCCCCCCCTAATATACGCTACTGAGTGTACCGGAATTTTGGAGGGAAAGTGGGGATGTAAGTTCTCGGAAAAGTCCTTTTGTTCAGCCATTTTATGGTTTACTGGTTACTTTTCTGATTTCCGCATGCTCTTATCAGAGAAGTTAAAACAGTAGCGAATTCTAAGAAATGTTTCCAAGGTTGATTAGTATTTGAGATATCTTGGAATAATTATTTTTACTTTGCTAGACTGCGTCATTGTAGCACGTAAATCATATCCTCCCCAGCAGGCATGCACAATATTGAAAATCTGTCCGTATCCTGTTTAATAACAAGTGCGCAAGCGCTCAGACGTGGAGTGTAAAAGTAAAATGTTTGTCATATTTTATATACAAACAGCGTTAAAACCAAGACATTTCACATCCCCAATAACCAAACAAGTATTGAAATAACCTAATTTGTAATCATCCCACTTTAACAGCTTTAAATGTAAACAAACCGCAAGTATAAATCCAAAGAGATCTTGCAAGAACAGCATGAGTTCTAACACTGGATCAGAGAATCAGAACACTTAATCTGAATGGTCTGCCAGCCAGTCCGACCCTTTAAACCTCTTTTCCATTAGCAAGGTAATAAATAAAACGAGTGCAATAACGAAATCGTAGCAGCCTAATACCCCCGTTGTCACAATTCATTAAGAACGGCATATCATCGATCATATGACAACACCGTAAAGTTTCCAGCTGTTCATTAAAGATACGTCGCGTCGTCTTATTTGTCGCGTCGTCTACACCAAAATCCTCATTCATATATATATCTCCCCAAATATACAAGAGTTGAACTTGAGACCTGTCATAGACGAACGTAACTAAAAAAAAATCTGGGCCCAGTTACCCATGAACGGGAGGGTGGGGGGGGGGGCATCAGTTGCATATCTAGACCTAAATATCCTCGACTATACCAGCTTAGAGTTTCATTCCAGTCACGGGCCAAAAACTTGACTCATGGGCAAATTGGGCCCACTTGTCCATGAACGGGGAGGGTAGGGGCCAGGGGGTGGTTCAACTCCACATATAAATCCCCAACCCTATGATCCAAAGCACAAAGGAATTTCATCGCCCTATCTCCAGTTATTGTCAAGTTGAAATCATTAAAAAATGGGCAATCTGGGCCCAATTGTCCCTGAACCAAGTGGGGGTGGGGTTTGGGACCCGCAAAAATGAAAAAGAGACCCCAATATTCACAAACCTACCAAGTTTCAACTTGATACCTGTTGATTCCTGTCACGGGTAACGAACTTTACTCCTGGGCAATCTGGGCCCATTTGCCCATGAACTTGATGGGTGGGGGAGGTGCAACTTTAAAAGTAATTTCCCAGCCCTAGGGTCCACATGTACAAGGAATTTCACCGTCTTATGTCCAACTCTGGTCAAGTTATTAACATTATTCACTGGGCAATCGGGGCCCATTTGCCCCTCAACCGGGTGGGTGTGGGGGGTGGGACCCCCAAAAGGCACAACTAGACCCCAATACACACAAGTGTACCAAGTTTGAACTTGATACTTGCACTGGTTCACGAGTTATGAGCTCCACAAAATATGGTGAAAACCGAAAACCGAAAGCTGCTAGAGCGCTCGCAAGAGTGGATTGTTCCAAGGAACACTCCACCAAAAACTATGTGGTCAAAAGCGGATCAAATGGAGCTGGATCTAGCCAATCCTTTGCTGAGGCATATGCCACATTTTTTACAATCGAATGTGCAGGTATAATAACCATAAAATAAACAAAATCAGCCATTATTGGCTGCCTTATTCTGGATATATTAGCCCCCAATAAGACTTCCTTTTCGGTTATGTGACTTTTTATTTATTTCTAGACTACCCAAACGAACCAAATTGAGCAAGCTGTGGTAGACCTAGACCAAACTCCTGAAGTTTCATCAGCGCAAATCGTGTGCCTTATGCCGTTTGCTCAAACTCTGGGCTCCAGTTCAATCTCTGCCGTGCAGTCAGAACAAGAATCTGATATTGAGGTAGCCACAAGGAGGAGTCTGCAAGATTTTAATTCCGGTGAGTGAGGGTTCATTGAAACGCTATCTTTGTTTTCGTCAAAATCAGTGTCTACCTAAAGTCAGTATCTATTTATTTATTTTATTCGATCTCACAACCGGCCAACTGGGGCCATACAACGTTAAATAACACTAAACTAACACTTACAATATAAACATTAAAGTTTAACTGAAAAGCCAACTTATTTTTGTGTCATTTAGTTCCATTTATCTGCTCTAGTTATGACGTTCAGAACATCTGCGGCCGTCCCCACAGCGAAAATTCTACTATGACGCGGGAAATTTTTATTTAAACACAAACAAGGCTTTTCAGTGGGCAGTGGCGATATTGATGAAGACTGCTTAGTGCCTGAATAAAAAAAAGTCATAAATCTTTCTTGTAAGGCATACAACAAATTAGATGTACCACAACTGTTTAACTCAAGTGTTTTTATTTTTGACGTGCCAGTGCTATTCGTTCTTCTGGATATTTATGGCAAAGAAATTAACTTGATTTGATTTGATTTGAAATCACCCGGAAATTCCACTATTTGAAAATCGATTATTCCTGAATAGCGGAACAACCAAGTAACGCATTTTCAGCGGGTCTTCAAGCCGATTTAAGTGAATAAGTGATGGGTAACTAGATTGTCCTATCCCAGTCCTTTTCGGTTAAACTTAAAAAAACAAAAAAATAGACTGTAATGCGAGACGACAGTATTACCGAGTCTCAAAAGCTCGCGATTCCATGAGACATAAATTGGTAGAGAGACCTTAGCACCCGAAAGGACCACAAGGAGTGGATTATCAGACCGAAGGATCCGGGTCTCAGGAGAGAAAAAAGACCGCACCTAAGTTCAAGTTCTCCAAATATGGCACTCTCGGTACGAATGTTTTACATAACCCTTTGTCACTATATATTATCGCCCTTGCTGAGGGTGATAGCGGAAAAATTTGGCCCGCGGGTGGCATGATAGGCTGATATCGCCCGAGCGCATGTTGCGTATTCGCCGCGCTTACGAGTCTGATTTTCTGTCGCTGCGGATTTTCTAATCGTGTTAGTTAATATTCAGTAGTGCAAGAAAAACCAAACCTAACGAAGTCTAAGTTCCAAACTCATAATTTCTCCGTGTTTGTTTGTCATAGCTCTAATGACCGGAAGAAACTTAAACATGCAAAATGTGATCTCTCTCTCTTTAGTATGCTTCTCTGGACGTCTCTTCTGTGAGCAAGGTCTTTGTCATAGCCGTAGAGACAGATAACCATTACAGATTGGAGACATAAAACCATTATAAATTCGTGTCATTGGGAAACGTAGCCCATTCATGATCACCTCCATTCTGTAATGTAGGCTTATATTGTCTGTCCGTCATCCATATGCTTTCCTTTTAGGTGCAAGGAATGATCCGCGACAAGATGACGTTTCAACCGAGGAAACCGAAGAAAAACTTCTTTTGGATTCAGTAAAGCTCAGCTACAGGAACAGCAAAGCTCCAGTGCAAGCAGTTCTAGTGGATCGATCAGATTTTTGGACAAGCGCTTTGCATAATTTCAAGAAAAAAAGCTTCAACTTCTTCCTGAAACCGCGAGTGCAGTTTTTCGAAGAGATAGCTCATGATTATGGAGGTCCATCTGACGATTTCATGAGTGAGCTATCGTACATCTTATACAACTCTTCGCCGTTGTTTTCGAATGGTCGGTTTCTAGTGAAGTATGATGATCTTCTTGAGAGGAACGTTGAGCTTTACGGAAAAATTGCGGCTTGGATTTTGCTGCATGGAGGGCCAGCTCCTCATGCGATGAACAGTGACAGCTTTGGATTACTGCTTGGGTTAGACCTACGCCCACCATTTCGCCTGGATGACTTCCGCCAAGACATTGAACTGTATACTGTAGTCGAAAAAGTGAGAATCAAACCTCTTGAATTAGTAGTGTGTCTGCTACCTTTTGTCATAGAGCCAAAATAACTGATAGTGCAAGAGAAGCGAAGTAGGCCGATATCGTGTCCAAATGAAAAGAAGCGTGTTGTTGCCTCAAAGACGTTCTTTCACAGGCATAACGTATAACTGCTTCATTTCTTTTGGACAGGTACTCGTCCGTGAGGCGGACATTATTTTTTTTCTCTCTTACTGAAAGTTCTATGCTAAGACCTAGGCAGCTTTAAAGGCACAGATTGATTGCCAACTCAACCATTGAACGTCATGACTGACCTGAAAGTGTTAGTCAGCCTTTGTTTTTTATGATTCTTCAAACTTAGCTTTAACTCTCCGGTTTAGCGGCTGGTTGTACAGCAAAAATTATGTTTTGAGGAAACCATCTTATTGGTTTGCATTTCACTAATCGCAAACGTGACATTTGTCCGTCTGTCTGTTACCAGTTTATCTGGTACGCAAGCCTAGACTTAGCAACGTATATGAAACAATAGTTTATTTTCGTCTATCTTTTTATGCCATAACTTCCGAACTGGCGGCCGATTTGTATTTCAGTCCAAAACCTTGACGAGGAAAAGTTCGAAAAGAATCTTCCTGTAAGGAATGGTGGGGGGCGCCATCCCTCCAGCTGCAAGCGCATTTCTGATTGCTTTCATGTTTTCAGCGTCTTCTACCACGCTAACACCCAGTCCCAGGTCATAAAATATGATGGTTTTCTGAAAACTCGTCATTTCATTTTCAAAACATTTGCAGATTATGTTGGCCGACTGTGATAGCTGGGAGGATTCTCTAAAGGAAGCTCAGGAAAAGTTCGGTGCTGAAATTCCAACCCTTGTCACTGGCAAGTTCGAAAAGAAGACAGAAATACTGGATTGCTGTGCTTACATGAATCTTCACAAGTAAGTTTGCGGATTAACAGTACATAAAGTCTTTCAACTATTTCGCCTTTTTGGATTTGGTTCCACGAACAGAAGCACTTGGTAGTGGCGTCGTTTTATGGCACTTGCAGCCTTCGCCTAAAGTGCCCAGAACGTCGGTCTGTCCGACTAGGGGATCTCAAGTTCGGGTAGTTCTTGATAGGACGATGGAATTTGGTGTGTATGAAAGGTCCTGAACTAGACTAAAACAGGTCAGATTGCGATCCGGCCCATAGTTGGGACGACAGAACGGGAAGTCCGGAATATTGTCCTAACCACATCTCTACCAAACTTGGCGGGAAGTAAGAAGTAGGGTCCTAGTCTCGCCTTTTGGGGGTCCGAGTTCACCGGAGTCTAACCTAGCTGAAACAGAATCGGTTTCCGGAAGAAAGTTCCAGTGAGGTTTATGCTCTTGTTTTGGGGGTTAGCTACAAGTTGTAAATACTAACAAATTCTCTGGAAGAGTTCACCGAATATTAAAACAAGCATTTAAACCTTCTATAAGCCTCTGTAGCTGGCGCTCTTGGTCTCTTGGATAAAGATAGTCGCATCGCTAGAGTTTGTGCCTAGGTGTACCTTACAGCGAACCAACACATCGTAGTTCTGCTGCTGCGATGCAGATGTCCCGAGAGATGTCGAGTTTTACGTTGAGCATGAATTGATCTTCATATAAGACAGAGCCGTGATTCCATTGTTTCGGATAAACGGAAAACGTGGAAGATATGACCGAGGCCGACCGAATGCTAAATAACCAACTTTCTAACCACTTTTCACGTTTTTAGTACAAAATTGACTGGCAAGAAGAAAATTGAGGAGCTATTAACATTTTAGTACACATTCTCCGCTCATTAGGTATTCTACGAAGCCAACACCATTTTTGTCAAGTCCTTTTGAGTTCAAATGTTACAGTAAAATTTTACTTTCTTTAGAGCAAGAGCTGCGGCCGCACAGTTTGCTTGTGGATTGGAACTGGGTGGTGTTATGACGCGAGTCAAACAGAATTCTTTGATGGAGAGAGTTTTCGCCACAGTTGGCTTGAAAGCTTTCAGCGCAGAAACTATCAAGCGCAATGTTGTGTACAACTATGAAGTAAACAACGAAGGCCTGAAGCTACTTCAAAAGAAGGCTGCGTTCGCCTGGGAGGTCTTTGTTCAGAGTATTGAAAGTAAGTACAGTTCGTTTGAAGCAGTAGCATGTATTAAAAGGAGGGTGGGGCAATCCCACCCTCCGACACTCTCGAACAGTGTTTAAAGGGCCGCACCCGGAACTGAGAGAAGGATTACGTAAAATCACTACTCCCGGCACACAAAGCTTTTGCTTTTTTTTTTTTTGTCTAATAACTCAAAAGTCGAATTCTCGGAAACTGCCCGGAAACTGCAATGGTCGTAACGAGAATTTTTCTAACTCTCAATGTCGACTCAGGGTACATTCTTGATATGTCAGCTAGCTCCCCGAGTCAAGTTTGAGTCAAGTTTTCTGTTCCTTTAACACGAAAATAATTTCCTCTCTTCGTTGATAAACGATTAGAGCTGTTTATAAGGCGAAAACATGAAATATTACAATCCCTTAAAACCTTAGCGCCAATAGGTTGCTCTGATTTCAGTGGATTTGAAAGAGGAAGATAGAACTTTGACAACATTTGTCGCCATGTTTTTTGAGAAGTTAGCATGAGTTTGTAACGTATCATTGTCTTTAGGATATTCCCAAAGGCCGTACTGAAGGTGTTCATTAATAGATTAAGTGTACTTTTAAGTTTTCTAGCGGACCTTTAAATGTAATTACGATCTTTGGAGACTCTTGCCACTTCTAGAAAGCGTGGACGAGTAATGGATTTTGTAGAAACATATTTCAGTCTTAATGTGCAATAACTGCTTAGTTACGTGGCGTCTTTTGCAGTAAAATCGTTGTTTGGGTAGAATTTTGGTATGTTTTCTTGCCTAGAAGAATTCTAATCAGAGGAAGGCATCGGACCAGATAACTTTAGCGACACAAATCCTCCCGAAATAAAATGGATACTATGTCAATATTGTATGAAACGTCTTAAGAATTCTTTTACGTGCTGGTTGTGTCAGGCACTTGTTTATGGAACTTCAGGAGTACCTTGTGAAGCCTGAGCCTGAGCAGTTCTTTATGAAGCAAAATGTTCCTCGTGCTATTCAGTGGTCGCCTTTCTGCGTCGTCGACATCGACCAAGAGAGCATACTGTCAGCGGATTATTCCGGAAATTCCCACCGTATCGAACTCACCAAATATTAGTTGTTATTTCTGTTGCAGGTGGAGACGTTGAGGATGTTACTCTAGAGATGTTGTGTCGGTTCTTGACTGGACTGCGGGAGGAACCGCCTGGTGGATTTCGACGGGTGTTCTCCGTGTCATTCTATGACCCTTTCTCCGAAATGTCTGATGAACAACGGAGAAAAGTTGTTACTGACAAGACTCTTGCAAGGATGCCTGTGATTTCTACTTGCAGCTACCTGCTAGAGTTGCCCTTGAAATGCAGTCAGTCATACTTTGAGTTTTTTATGCGCGAAGCGATAATCGGGAGTGGCCTAACTTTTGGAAGGCTTTAAGTTGGCTTCTATTGAGTTCGTGTAGAAACAGATGATTAGCAAAGGAATTACTCATTCAAGAAATCATGTGTCTATCTTTGATTTAAAAACCAACAGACATTCTGTGATGCCGTTGCTTCTTCTCATCCTAGGTCCGATGAAAAATGACAGGGTGTGATGTGGAAAGACCGTTGGGTTTTTGAGCAAAACCCGTTGAGTTTTCATTTGGGTCACGAGAGATTTGGTGAGATTAGAAATTTTTCAACATATGCCAGAAGAAGAAACAGGGAACGTCAACTGGATTTTGACTCTGGGATAGAAACATGATAACGTGGTAGTCCATTCCCTTTTCTGATCAGTTCCTGGTGCGTGGTTTTATGTGATTGATCGGCCGTTGCCGTTATACCAAATCATTCTTCTCTTTGCGCGTTGTGAAAGCAGGCGGTAGGAGCATTTTCGTTCGTACTTTTTGCCACATCGAATTGATGCTCATAATTTGTGTTCAGGTTGCGCTAATTTTGTGCCATAGAACTTAGATCGGTCGTTACTAAATTCCTGGTCTTGTGCATCTGATATGCCTTTTATCGTTCTTAGAACTAGCGCGTTGCGATAATAGACAAGGAGCATTTTCGTTCGTTTTTTTGCCGCTTTGGGATTGATATCCAGTATTTTTTTTTTATTGTATCAAGGTTGTGATAATTACATGCTATAGACCTTAGTCTGGTTGTTAATCAGCTCCTGGTCTTACGTATCTGACCTGCCGTTTACCTGATTTAAACCATCCTTAGAGTTAGCACGATGCGATAGTAGTTGAGGAGCATTGTGATTCGTGTGTTTGTCATGTCGAAGTTGTAACCGAGTCCCGTATTCTACTTATCTGACCAAGATAAGTAGAATACGGGTCACTGAAACAATATTTTCAGTCATGTCGTCACGTCGAATTGCTGATCAGTATCGTTGTCGAAGTTGTGTCCATTTTATACCATTTTCAGTAAAAGATAGTCATCAAACTGTTCACAGTTGACCATAGATCGGTTGGACTGGGACATAAGTCTTCCATCATTGATACATTTTAAACCAAAGTAACATCGCTAATACCAGTTTCAGTCACGGAGTCGCTTAAGAGTAAACCAAATTCCCCTAACAAGGCAAGTAACCAACCATGTATTTTAATATCTCATGAATTTTACAAGCGTTTATTCAGACGAGCAGTGTAGATGGCGCTAAACTACCTGAAGTCTTGGGGTACATAGGGGTTCGAAATTTCGACTGTGCATTAGAAGCTGTATTGATAGAGCCTTTTAAACTAATAAATTGTAAACGACCAAATTGTAGGCATATAAAGACGAAGCTGAATTTCAACTGTGATATTCGACGGCATTCAAAAGGAAGAAGCCACACTTTGAAACTTCTTAAATGCAATTCGTTACAAGCTGCGCCTTTTACAGTGCACCCTCGCGAATATCGGGAAGAAAGAAGCCACACTTTAAGACATCTAAAATATAACTTTTTACAGACTGTACCATCGCGAAATTTGGGAGGATTGCTTCAGAGGTTTTTAACATGTAGTCTCAGCTAGAGACTCATTCGAACACTGCCCACTCCGTCCGGTTCAGATTATAGCCGCAGAAACATGACTAAAACAGCAGCGAAAATCACTCTGTCGGATCTACGTCAGATTTTCCGCACTTTCATCGAGTATGATAACGGCAGGGGTTATATCGAGAATAAATACATTATCTGCAAAGGCGTCAGCTGCCGATACCGAGGTAACCTGGCTATCGGAAATTTCCGTTAGCTTGTGGAATAGTTTATTTCGCACAGAAATTTACCACTTAGAACTGCTTTCGTCAAGATGAGTGGTAAATTTCTCTACGTAAATTTAATGGTTCCAGATGCCCGCGGAATCCGTTGGAGAAAGTCAAAGAAAGCCAGGTTACCGCGGTATGGGCAGTAGAGCACACGAAAGAAGTAGGTTCTGTAGAGGATCCGATCAAACATCCGTGTGTTTGGATAACGGCATACAAAACAAGACCAAAGGTTTCGATGGGATCCCAAAAACTTAATATTTGATCAAGACAACTAGGTCTTGTCTTCGCCAGGGAATCATCCGAGAAAACCAAGTTTAGATATACCTGTACAAGCCATATCTATTTTGACGATATTGATCGAAACTTCCTGCTTTACTTCTGCCAAATTCCCGGTTTCGGCCGAATTCCGAGCGAACTACTTGTCCAGCCAAAAAAAAGAAAGTTCAGAAACGAATTCAGCGTATCTCTTTATCCCTATAAGGAACATCTAATCAATCTCAAATAAAACTTAAACTTGTATAAAAAAAATCCGGTTTCTACCGGATTCCGGACGAACTATATGTCCGGGTAAAAAATTATTGTCATATACAAATTCAGCGTCTCTTCTTACCCTTAAATCTGTCATCTATCAACCTCAAATAAAACTTTTGCTTTTAACAAATTTTCCGGTTTTGGCCCGACTCCGGGCGACTGTCCGGCGAGAAAATGGTTTTCACCATCGTGTTCAGCATGTCTTCTTACAACATAATCGACTATCACATTAGCTGTTTCAAAATATTTTATTTGCCACTTAATTTAAACTCCCTCTCCCACCCCTAAATGTAGAGCTACAAAGCCCATCTACGAACTCGACCTTACTCTTGACCCAAAGAATCCTCACACCAAGTTTCATCAAAATATCTCATTCCCTTCGAGAATTATCGTGCTTACAGACGGACGGACAGACAGACAACTTTTGCGATGTCATAAATATCCCTCACTTACGTTTTGGGATCCCAACAAGGTCAGAAAAACTAAGCATTGGACAAAAAATTCTTCATAACTTGACGCACCGCGAAGTAGGCATCCCTAGCTGTCGCAGTACCGGCAGTAACATCTGCTAGTAACAGAGTGATGTCCTCAATGACGTCTTGTGGCAAGTCGAAATCGTTTTCTTGACCTTCCTCATCTACTGCGAAAAGGTTGCGTGAAATGTCCGGCGACTGCTCAAACGCTTGATACTCTTCCTAAATGAAAAATAAATAAATAGTATATCTCGGTTGACTGGACCTCACTTCCAAGAATGATTGGGGTATATCTTAATTCTTCAAAATATTTACTACATGGGGCATTCGTGACAGCTGCAAGACAATGTTCCAGAGAAAAGAGAATGATAATTTGGACATGCTTGTAGTCGAAGCAGATGGCAGCTCCACAAACAAAATAAAACATTGTCAACCTTTGAGTCTACGAGATTCCATGTCACGCATACATATCTTTCTTATTATCAACTTTATCTCATTGGCAAAAAAGACGTGGTCAGCAACGGCAAACCTACACCACTGGTAATGTTTGAGTTCAACAACAAGCAAAAGCTCACATAGCACTTGCCTTGCCCGAAAGGCGTAACTGTAGCTTCAGCTATTACATCCTGTCAAGTTTTAACTAGACCAGATTGTGGCTCTTCTTCCAACAAAGTACCTAAGTTCCTCATTGCACAATCACAATATTTCCGAAGGCCTTAATTGTCTAAATAACTTAACGCTACAGGAACAGTCGCTCTGTCCACTCATACTTTATGGCTTTTTGGGATCCCATGCGTAAGCACTGGGACACCTACGAGATCGTAATGTCTGTCTGTGGACACGCTAACTTGAGAACGGAAAAATACACTTTGATTAAACTTGGTATGTAGGTTCCTTGGGTTCAATACAGAGGTCAAGTTCGTATACGGGCATTATTGCTCGAAAACTGAGAGTGGAGGAGGGGGCCGGAATTTGATCATATAGTAAAAATTGGTCGTGTAGATTCCTAGGGTCAAGATTACGAGAAGTCTCGAATCTGTAAGTTGTGTCTCAAAACTGAGGGTTCAGAATTTCATTTTGATGCCGGATAACCCAGTGAATCCGGAATATCTAGTTTCGCAAAAACTTGAAAAGGAAACAAATTGACATTCACATTGGCCGGAAAGTGATGTGGGATGTTTCCGGATGCAATGAATTAGAATATAAAATCCCATTTTATATTCCAGGTCTTAGCCTACGGCTTATGGGTCACTAAAATTAAAAAAAAAAGAATACATTTCCTTAAAATAAAATTCTTCAGAGCCGCAGGGGATTGCCGTGCCTGTTACTAGAGAAAGCAACACCTATTTTCTTCCATTGTTCAATGCAAAACAAAAGAACGTCCTACCGCTGTTGGATATGTCACCGGAAGTCTTTCCACTGAGTCAAAAAAGATATCAGATGGAGATTTGCCTCTGGTTCCCGACAAGACGTGATGATTCCATGCAGCCATAGTGTCCTGTAGGACTGATTCCAGTTTGTTCATATAACACTTGTGCAGAGAGAAAATGTCAGCTTTATCGTCCGGATCGAAATGATTTTCTTCTCTCAACTCACGAAGCTCGTTCTTCATAGCTCGTGTCGATGCATTAACATCGACCCATAATCTGAAATGGAAGCAAGCAATTAAAGTACTATTTTCAGGCCAAGAAAAAAAAACTTCAATAAAACAACAAACATTTCCTAGACAACAATCATCCAAAATATAAACTACTGGCCTATCTGTTGATGAACCCCCTAAAACTGGTATATCTAACAGGTATTTCTATCAGAAGTAATGGTATTGAGGGAGTCCGCAAGCAGTGCCCCTCTTCCCGTCGAAAACCGTTATTGCTTATGCGAATTTAAATCTAGTTGTCAATCCAAACTTTCAGATGTTTCGGCAGAATGCCTCATCTGCAAAAACACTCCCTGTGAAATCTTGCGCAGATGTGCAAGCAGTGCAAGGACTGCAGTCTACAGGCGGTCGAGGGGTAGCTGTTAGCATCTTATAAAGTTTCCGAGAGGGCAATAGAATGTAAAAGAAATAAAGAATACATATGATTACCTCTCAATCCGTTGATTGTGAATGCTTCGGCCTGTGATAAACGAAGAGTCATCTTTGCGCAGATAGAGCATGGCTTGGCAAATAAGCACATTCTCTTTCCCTTTGTCTGTCCGGACCTTTTCGGGTAAGCCATACATGAAAGTCATTTGCTGAAAATACTGATAAAGTGTCGAGCTTTTTTTATTATTTCCACCTCGAAGAAACAGCACAAAGCGAGAATGTCCATCGATGGCTGCATGAATGTAAAATCCAGACCTAAAATGAGAAATTGTTATCACAACCAGTGGCTCCCCTCGAAATTTTTGAAAGAATGGTTTTAACCAGAAAAAAAAACTAAGAAATCATACAAATTGAGAACATCTGTGGATATCTTTTCGCTTGTTAGGTCAGTTAAAGGCTTCAGGAGCACTTTTGAGCCATAATGTGTAGGCTATCACTACAAGATTGAAAGGTGTTTTCTTTACTTCATTTGTAGTGGCTGACACAGGCTTCGAATTTTCCTTTGGCTGGTGGTGTTTAAAGTGCGAAAAAATGTAAGAAAAATCCTAAAAAGAAATGTGTTTTTGCCTTGTCGCGAGATAGAGAGGATCCCCACATTCAGTAGGTTTTTCCTTTCACCCCCGCTCCCCCCCCCAAGTGGCCTATTAAGAGAAAATAAGGTTTATAACAGAAAAAAAAATCAGCGGGGACTCCTTTCACTTCTTAGATATAATAGCTCCATGAAAATCTTCAGGAACACTCTTGAATTATAAACGAGGTGATTGCAAGATCGACAGGTGCTTCCTATGAACCTCATCTATTGGCATACTGGGATCAAACTCTCTCCTGGCTAGTAGTTACCATAGTACTAAAACTGTCAAGAAATTAAAAAAAACTATAAAAAAATTTAGGCATTGCGGCCGATTAGAGTGGACCCACACATTCAGCAGTTTTTTCTTTCAGGCTTTCCCTCCAGTGCCGTATTTAGAGAAAAAAGGGTAATTTTTCTGTAAAAAAAAAAAAAAACTTGCATAAATACAAATTGAGAAATTCAGTCGAGACTGTTGCTTTTTGAACATCGTTTGAAACAATACAATATTTACAAATTGGGGCCAGCAAACGAGCCGTGCTCTCCGCTGGCCGTGACCAAGTTTCTGTTTGTAATTCCATAGTAATAGTAATCCAATAGTAATATCCATAGTATTAAAAATGATTAAGAAATACAAAAAAGCGCAAAACATTCTCGGCCCGACGGCCGAACAAGGGTATTCTTTCAGTAAATTTTGGGTAACAGCCCCCCCCCCCCAAACTCAAAAACTAAATACGCCACTCATCGCAATTATATTCTTAATAGACCTAAAAAACGATGGGATAAAGTTGTATCTCGGAAAAATCCCAAACAGACAAACTGAATAAACCACCTCCTCTTCAGAGGTCATATGAATGATCAAGTTAATCTTTAACACGTCAATATCGCACTAATTGATAATCAGGCAGAAATTGGTGTGTCTGCTTAAAACTTCAGTGAGAGTTGTGACATCGAGATGAATACACTCTAAACCATAGGGAGATAAAAAGTCCACTTTTTAGGGCATTTTTAACTACTGATCACAAGAACAGCATCAATATTGTGTAGCAAAAGTTCGACCCCAGCTATGATTTTGTTAGGAACTAAATTACGACTCAAAACGTTGCTTCTGATGCACAACTCGTCATAAGAACAATACAAAATATTTTCACTGTTCTTTTCACTTTTTATCTCTCTGTTCAGCTCTTGTCGCCCACCACCCCTAAATACAGCATGTACTGACTGAGTGGGATACTAAATAAGCTGTCCTTTGACTAGATCCATAGCTTAGCTCTAATAGGGTATCAGAACTTATCTTCGAGGTTTAATGCCTTAGAGTAACCTCAAACCTCATTTACCTCTTTCATTTACAGTTGTTGCAACTGATATAGCACTTTCGTCCATTAGATCTGTTAGAAGTCATAAGTGGCTTATACGTAGGAACTGGAATCGTGCTGATTTGTTTCTGTATACTGTTACGCTATCTTCCCTCCTTAGTAACATCAAAGTCCCGCTCCACCTTTTGCAGGCTTCTGAGCGGTATTCAAATGACAATTCGTGTCTTAATAATTATTACGACCAGATCGTTTCGAGTTTGAGGGTGGCGGAAGAAGTGGCCGTGCCGGAAGAAAGAATTCGAAAAAATACTCGGGAATCAAATTGGTCTCTTGACCCAGAACTGAAAATAGTGAAGAATAAGGCTAAATTTTGGTTAAGACTTTGGGTTTCTTGCGGCAGACCACGTTCTGGCACCGTGTTTGATATTAAGCAAGTGAACTAAGCGTATTTATAAGAAGCACGTTCGTTCGATCAGTTCAAAGGGACTCGAGTTCCCACGTACACAAGGCGATTGGTCAAAAGTAATTAATGCAGACAAAATTGATGGAAAGTCGTCGCTCAGTGTTAACAGTGATTCCGCATGGAATTCATATTATACGTCAATGTTTAGTGCCGCAAATTTTTATGTTCATGCAGTTTATTCTAAGCTGCTGAGTGCTTCACTTCCCCCATTCCTCACTCAAGCACATATTCTCCCTGTGTCTTTGTCATCGGTCTCACTTGCTATTAAGCGTCTCCGTTCCTCTTCTGTTGATAACGACGGAATTTCGGCTCGACATCTAAAAATAAATTGCCCACCTCTTGAGCAACATCTTCAATTGCTCTTCCAAATGTGCTTGAGTTCCTCTGCCGTCCCCAATAGTTTTCTTTGCGGAATTGTAACATCAATTATTAAAAAAGGTAAACCCCCTTCCGAGTGTGCCTCTTATCGTCCCATCACCGTTTCATGTACGATTAGCAAAGTCTTCGAGTATGTACTACTCCCCTCATTTATTAATAATGCTAACTTCGGAGAAAACCAATTGGGTTTCCAAAAAGGTATTGGTTGTCAACATGCCCACCGAGTTCTTTCGTCTCTCCTGGTTGAGGCAACAAAAAAAGGCTTGGAACTGCATATTTGTGCTTTGGACCTGTCGAAAGCTTTTGATAGCATTGTACATACCCAAGCCCTTTTCTCGCTTTTTTCACATGGCATAAATATTTCTATTATTTTTTTATTACGTTATTGGTATACAAATTCTTTTCTGCGCACTAAAGTGGATGGACAGATATCTGATTTTAGAATCCCGATAAAACGTGGAGTTCGACAGGGCGCGGTTCTTTCACCATCCATTTTTAAAATGTGCATCTCTAACATCCTGTCTTCTATACCTACCACTTGTATTATTAATTCCATTAATATCTCTTATATTGCTTATGCCGATGATATTCTGCTGATAAGCCGAAGCAAGACCGGATTAAAGAAGTCAATTTCTTTTGTTTCAGCTGCTTTCGACCGGATCGGTCTGGCTCTGAACGTTAATAAATGCGAATACTTATCTTTCAATTCAACTAACCAAGAGCCGCTTATTCTCCCAACTAAGACTATCCCCCTTGTCACATCTCTTGGGTGGTTGGGCATCCACATTACTAACAGCCTCAAATCGTTCCGGTCTCAATCGGTTAATAATGCTAAAAGAAAGATTCAAGTATCATACTCGAAGATTGTTGCTAATCGTGGGAAATACAATAAAAAAGCCCTTAGTAAACTTTACAGCAGTTTTACTGACCATTCTATCTTATTTCTTTCTGGCCTCTCTTCAGTTTTAAAGAAAAAAGATCTTCATTCCCTCCGTTCTTGTTATTACCGATATGCAAAATTCCTCCTTTTCCTACCCCCCTGGTATAAAAACAGACATCTGATTTCGCGTTACAAGCTTCCGGATATATCGCTGAAACTTTCGGCCATAAGTAAAAAATTGTCCACAACGTCCCATCTCAGCTTCCCCGCACATCACGGCTTGTCCCTTCTTCTAGAGTGAATTTTAGTGTATTTTTGTTTTTTGTGTTGTTTTTCCTTGTTTGTACTCCGCTATTCTGTCTTTTCAGCGGGTTATAAAAATAAATAAATAAAATAAATGTGCAATTAACTATCTTATTCCCCTTAACACTGAACTTGCTTTTCCACTAAGCAGTAACAGACACAGAAATTGGACAGTTTACAAATCCACCACCTTGCTTTTTATTATGTGCAGTATAAATATCTGAAATGCTAAAAACTGAAAATTCACTTGCCCCAACAGTTTATCGTTACCATCAACATGTACAGTCTGAAGAGCATGGTCAGAGCTGTATTGCCTTCTCCTAAGACGTCTTCTCCTGCGGCAAGCAACAAGATCTGGCTGGGTCGACTGCAATGATGCCCTTAATTGGGGTTCCGGCACACGAATACCTTGCGAAGCAAGGTGGCCACTGATCATCCTCCTTCCCCACTCCGGGAATTCTTCTCTGTATTGGGATGTAACTCCATCTAACGATGCCCCTAAAAATTCAATTATTTGCTGTATGAATGAATGACTGAATAATTTGTTTGTGCCCATATAAGACACAAGATATGACACACTACGGAGTACGAAATAAAAGAAATCTTATGCAACATGAAACATGAAATGAACATGAATTCCCCTTTTTCCCTGGAAATGGATAGGTAAACCAATAGGAAAAAGTGGTCTTCATTAAAGGCAAAATTTCTTGGAAGTTCTCTAATATTTTTAAAACTGGAAAAAGAGGTTAGACAGAACATAAGATCAAGTATCTTGTGGTCTAGGAGAGGAAGACAGCCCTATTTAGGTATGTAATCAATCTCAGTTCAACCAAATATCATGGGGGTGCCATGCTAGTACCATGCCCATGCTCCAGGGCATGGTGCCCCAACGTATGGGCACCATGCCCAAAAATTGAGGATTTGTGCTTGACTGACATGAAGACAATGAATTGTTGCTTTTGCTAAAAATCCCAGTGTAATGTACAGTTATACAATTAAAACTACCTGAGCAGCAGAAATCGCATGTGTGAGCCAGATTTTCAGGGGTGGAACTGCCCATGAGCCGCTCACTTCTACTTTTCTTATGTGGTCCAATCCCAGATCCTAATTTTTACCATCTTCATGATGCAATGGAAAGCAACTTTTCTGAAGCACTTGCTGCTGATTTTCATCAAAATCTCTCTGCTTCCTCAGGTGGAAATTTCTTTTGGCATCAGTACAGCTTTTCAAAACTGTCAATTTTGAGCAACTGCCATAATAAAAATTTTCACTATTTCAAATACATGCCAATGCTGTACCAGCAAGTTGCAGAGCTCTGCACTTGAGGAGGTCAATGATTGGCACAAGGTGTGTCAATTACCAAAGAAAAAGCAGACCAAACTTCCTTAAAACTTCCAAACTATGTAATCCAATACTACGAAGTTGCTCCAATGAATTAGTGATTTATGAAGAAACAAGAATTTTTGAGCTGTCGAGACAAAATCTTGGAAATGTGTAAAGATATTCTAAAATCAGTTGAAACACATAAGTTGCGTTTTATTGGATGTAGTTTAGGTGTAGTTTCGCTTAGCAGCGTTTTTTTTTGAAAAAAGTTTTGCTTCATGCCGTTTTATTTGTCCATTCCAAGGGCTGTAGTTTCGAACCTGAAACTACTTAGCTCAAACTACAAACTACCTCGCATATGTAGTTTGACTAGTAGTTTTTCGGAAACAAGAACTCAATAAAACGCAAGTAAGACAAAACAAGAGCCAAACTACAAACTTTGATGAAACAGAAGTGAATCCAATAAAACGCAACTATAGTCTATGGACATAGACGCAGACTTTGACAGGAGAGTTTTAAAAAGTTCATGAGTATCAGCCTTTGCCCCTTTGGATTTCATACCACATGACGTAGAACCCTGGTAGAACCACGCTCAGAGGCGCTCACGCACCTGGGGCTGAAAAGGGGCTAGTAGTGTACTAGACTGCATTAAAGTAACTGTTCACATAAGCATACCTCTAGTTCTAAGCTACTTACTGTAGGGTACGAGCGGCTGTAGTCGGGCGGCAGATAAACACGGGCACTACACCAGTCTAGTACACTAGCCCCTTTTCAGGCATGGTGCTCAAACGTCTAGCACCATGCCTGGGTGCTAGACATTCAAGCACTGTACCTTGGATTTCATGTATGGTGCATGGATTTCAGTATACAGTGCATGCATGAAAAACACAGTTTCTGTCATCACAACCGAGAACTGGCTCGGACAGGGCTGAAATTACTACCATGAATTAGAGAAATCAAAGACAATCCTATCATTTTTTTCACAACAAAAACAAAAGGACGCGACTGATCATGGAGATGAAAAACCTCATTCCTTTTCTACATAGTCAAGGGTTTTTCATGTAAAGTGTCCTGTGCCTCAGCTTTTTCTACCTAGCAGCCAACCAGAATATTGGCTCCTGGGGCCTGCCTGGGGCAAACTACATCGAAAATAGATAGGGTGCTGTCTGATTTTTCATCTCCATCATCATGTCGCGTACTTTTATTTTTGTTATGAAAAATATGATAGGATTGTCTTTGAATTCTCTAATTCATGGTGGTAATTTCAGCCCTGTCCTAGCTGCTGTACAATTATGATGACAGAAATTGTGTTTTTCATGCATGCACTGTGTACTGAAATCCATGCACCATACATGAAATCCAAGGTACAGTGCTTGAACGTCCAGCACCCAGGCATGGTGCTAGACGTTTGAGCACCATGCCTGAAAAGGGCTAGTGTACTAGACTGGCACTACACTAACCAGTTGCTGCTAGCGCCCAGCAAAGAGTTAATCTCGGGCACGTGGTTTATGCTGCCTGATTTTTCTTCCTCGTGAAGTAATTTTTTAATATTTTGTCTTGTATATTCTTTTGTTCTGCTGAAGCTCAATGTCCGTCAACGGTTGCCGTTTAAAAATCAGCAGCTAAAGTAATTGAAGTCGCCCGAGTTTAAGCGTGACTGCCCGTGATTATCTGAGCACAAAAAGGACCGCCCGTGAAAATAGTTTTGGGCGGAATATGCGAAAATCAGGCGGAGGATACTTGTTTGGCAACAGCGGTGTCAAGAAACGGCAAAAAGAAGCGCAATTTTCAAACGAATTTTTCAATGCGTGAATGAGGTCTGTGAGTTGAGTGGTTTAGTTTTTAAGGTGATTCAAAGCTAAGTGAAGAGTTAACTGCCTGACTACCGCCGCTCGTACCCTACAGACTATCTATACATACCACTTAGCGTAAATTCTTTCTTCTTTCCATGAAGCCTTCTTTTAGCCGTTGACACAGAGCATCCTAAGCTAGCAGCTATCTTTGACCAAGTCTTGCCACATTTAACCACATTGATCACCTCTTCCTTTGTAATTTCAAGCTTCGGCCTTCCAATGTTGTTTTCCATATTTGAAATTTCTGCCTTCACCTTTTCAAGATAGAGAGATTTCACCTTACCCAAAGAAAACGGATATTTCTACAACGTCATCGTCGGGATCGTAATTGGAAGTGTATTTTAAACAATGGAACTTTAACTTTAACTTGAATTGTAACTTCAATTTGAAATTTAACTTTTGCGGTAATTTTAATTGTAACTTCAATTTTAATTTTAATTTTTACCCCAATTCTAATTCTAATTTTAATTTTAATTTTCGTTTTGACCCGATTTACCCCTTCATACTTTCCCTTTCTTTCGAAAATAAATTGCTAGCTTCACTCACTTAATCAGGACTCACCAAGGTGCTCTAACACTCACATTTCCACTGAAGAGACAACTTGTCAACTGAAACAAGTTACTTTCCTTTCCTTTCAGAAAGATAATCGTTCTAACAGGCCTATTTAGGCCCTACACAAATGTCTTCCCCTTCGAGACCAGGAAATAAGTTTTGTCAAATGTTGCAGTAGTACGTAATTAAATATTTGACTACTTGTAGGCAATTGCTTGACAATATTTTATCGGTAAGATCTGTCACACATGGCTTCTTTTGAGTTAAGACCAGTGCATCAGTACTCCCCGATTCTTATGTTTAATGGTATAGGTTGAATTATATTCAAATGTTGTTTTAATTAAGTTAGTTTGACCCTTTATGTCACACTGGTCATTCTACTGACGAGAAAATGTTGCAATTTTTTTTTCTTCAGATCCTATGATCAATATCTAGGCACCCGCAGTTGTTATATTTCTTGTTGTTTTCTTTCTTAGAACCTGGACGGAAGAATCTCCCATTTCACAAAACTTAAACGTAGGCTTGACGAGAAAAGCACAAGCCGTCAGGACGAGCCACCAACAAAGGTACGGTTACTACTCCTTTTTTATTGCATTTTGGTAACAGATTTGTGTGCATTCTCTTCACAGCTGCACGATAACTACGATGATGTTAAACGATGTTCAAACAAGAAAACAAAAATCAGGTGCGATGTTCATTACTACATCATAGCTGACCAACCAGTCAGCTTTTGCTGAATGATTATTTTGAACTAATATAATCAAGCAGGATCCTTTTTTGTTAGTCAGTCTTGCAGGTATGGTCGGTAGTTCAGAGCGAACAGTTTTAACAGTATAAAAAGATGTTGTTCCATATATTGTGAGTCCAACTATTTTTTTCGTGATTTTAGCCCGGTAAAAAGTTGAAAGAGTAGTTCAGCTTTGAATGAATGTTTTTTTCGCGACAAGTTGGGATTCATAGCAAATATATTAAATAAAACAGTTGGTTTGTAACTTGAAGTCTTTTCTCATTAAAGTACAGAAGGATTTGTTTCAAATTATGTATATTCATGTTCCCAAGGTAAAAATAATAATTTTGACCTCAAAAGCTATTCTTAACACATCAATGTCAATCCCTCTGTTTACGTTCTTTGTGAAGATGTCCCTCTTCTACACCCCGGGTTTAACTGTTAGCGCTCCTTTTCGGACACAGGGGCGTTTTTTTTTCCTGACTCAGCTGTTATTGTGTTAGCCTAACCTAAACTCCATCCCCTTTCCTACACCCCGGACTCAACGGTTAGCCCTACTTTTTCTGGACCTTAACGAATTATTCCATCTTGATTGCCTATTTTCTTCTTTGCTGAGTTTCTGTTTACCTCCTATTTTATTATAGGACGACGTCATCTGAAACGTTCTCAAATTCTAAAAACTTGGACAACGTTGCAGTTTTTTATGAAGAGGAGTTGGTTCCTTTTGAAACGGTGATCGATCGAGCGTGGCCGAAGCGAAACTAATCAGGAAGAAAATGTTTTTTCCTACTGTCACTCCCGAGGAGATTATAAGCGGCGCCTTCTGGGAGCTCTGCGAGAGATTTTTCACTATCTGCTCAGAAAAGGAGCTGGAGATGCATCGCAAGTTGTAAGTCCCACAGATCTAGCCATTACCTTTAAAATTTCAAAATCAATTTCAATCGAATAGTGCTTAAAATATTTTTTTTGCTGGTAAAATCTGAGTAGCCACTTTTTACAGCCTGTACTTTACTTAGCCTTTAGCCTCAAACATTATAATTACTACATATTTGACCAGTGAAAATAGTGATTACCGCCGGAATTGCAAAGATAAGTCCAATCGAAATGTGCTGAAAATAAATTTGTTGCTGATGAACGCTTAGTAGACTAGCCTGGAGTTTTAAAAAATCAGCTAAAATCATAGCACTACATCCTTTCAATAAATTCTTCAGGCTTGAAAGCTGAAATACGTCTGAGCACGCCTCGTGTTAGTCCCTAGCTTGTCCAATTCAAGAAAATCGATTCTCCTCGGAAACAATGGTTTCCACCACCGCACCAAAAACATTGTGGGTAGATTGTCGTTCGTTTTCTTTTTATATGAATTATGCAAGAAAATTCCTAGTCAGAGTCTCGTTTGTTGAGCCTTTGGAGAAATATCACCCTAATTCCAGAACTCCGCCTTGATCGTCCTTTTGTGGTAGTGGGAAGAGACGGATCACTTAATATCGGCATAGAGTAAAGCAAGAATGCCACGCAAGTGGTAAATAAAACGCAATTAGTAAAAAAAAAATAGTTAGAAAAATAATAAACGAAGTATATATAACTCACGAAAAATGAGTGGCTGAGTAGAGAACATGCTCTCTCGTCGAACCTTTGCACCTCTTGATTCCACGAACCTCTTATTTTTGTTGAATTCTTGAGAACAGATATCTTATTGAGACTTTACACTTAATGCTGGATGCTCAGAAAAGAGCACGGTTCAATCCCAGTTCCTCTAGTGCATTATCAAGATAAATAGATGCAGGATGTGGACATAACCTTGAGGGACACCATCAAAATTCGTTTGTTTGCACTTCAGACGACGTAATATCAGTCCATCTAAATGCTCATTTCGGTACTTTAAATACTAAGCTATAATGGTATTGGTTTCACCACTATCACCACTACCACTGCATAGTGAATTAATTGAGAAATGACCGAAATTGCGTGGTTGGTTGAGCGGTTCATCTTGAAGAAAAATAGCGACGGAATGAAGTTATCCGCAGGTATTTTTTTTCAAAAAATGTTGATATTCTAAAAGAATAGATATTGATCTGTAATATGACAGGTTTGTTGGTAAACATAATTGTGTTTTTCTTGATTCTAGAGGAAGAAACTGGAACTTCCAAATCCCGGACTTCGGCCTCATATACGGCAACGAAGAGGATTCTCTCCTTCAGCCGATATGGGGCGAAGACGAAATCACAGCAGCAGTGATTCGGAAGAGGGTGAAAATAATCTGCCGCTATTGTTTCTCGTTTTACGGGAACTATAACTGCATATATTCACATTTGAAGATATGCAGTTTCGGTCCCGCAGAACCGCTGAAGATAGGGCAGATTAGCCTCGAACATTTCGGGGCTATTACAGAGGACGACCTCCTCATGGTGACGAACAAGATGACGCAGAAGAAGGGGCAGCTTGAGACGATTGGGGTTACTTGCTCCACCCAAGTCTTCGGCAATCCAAAGTAGTAAGTACAAATCAAGATTAGAAGATCTTGTATTTGGAGCTTCTCGATTAGGCTATCTGTTTCTTGAGCTAAAAATTCAAATTTTGTTCGACATCGAGTCCAACTAGCAAGTCGTCCCTCTTGTGATCCTTAGTCCGGTCCAGAATTAGTACGTATTTACACTCTGATTCCTCGAATCTGTTTGGGTTGAGTCCTTATTGCCATCGAACTCGTAAATACTCGACGACCATCCCTCGGGACTCCACATATTAATGTTCATTGTTGTTCTTTAAATTGATTAACTATGGTTTCTGAAATATCAAGTACTAAACCTGACTACGTCTAGTAACATAGGTCAAGTATTCTACAACCTGACAAATGGCCAGTTAGAACACATTAGACATCAAATACTCGACGTCTTTTATACTCCTTTGCTTTGTTTAGGTAGTAATAGCTAGACACACACTGGTTGGTTAGAGTGCTCAACCAGACGCGTAGTTTCATCATTCCACTTTAATCACTAAATAAATGGTAGTAGAGTGCTTGAGCTTGGCAATTGTGCTAGATTTGAATACACTGCTGTACACTGCCACTAACCAGGCACCCTTTTTATTTGAGAGAATACCCAGTAAAATTGATGCTGAGTTCATATATTTTTATATGGCACTTCAGACTGACCGATTTCTTTTCCATCGGTCGGTCCTTTGATCACCAACTAGGATACATCTATACGTGCTAGGACGATCAAATTTGGCAGACATACCAGGATACTGAACAGAGTTGTATTCCAAAATCCGACAACTTTGTTAGGCTATGCGTATTACGGACTTAAGCCCATATTGTGTTTTTCCCACCAAGGGTCAGTGATCATTTTTTCCCCAATGGTTTTGCTTACAAAAGCATTTTTGGTACGCTGAAAGAGTGCATCTTCACCACAAGAGGAAAGAATATTTTATGCCAAACGATCATTCCCATGTTCCTCAATGGCCCGTGAGCATTTGAGCCTCAGAGATATTGTTCACAAATGACGTTCTAGACCCCTTAAAGTTTGCTATATATTCGATCAGTGCAAACCACTCGAATTTGACGTTTTTTGTAAGGTCACACGTTTTGGTGTTCAGTTAAAGGGTGAATTCTAACGAAACAATGATATGCTTCTGGGACCCGTGCTGGAGGAGGGTATTAGTCAATGATTTTGATGGAAAAAAACTTATCTTATATACATACATGTTAATGATTTACATACATGTGGATGATTTACATGTTAAACAGATGATGGGTAGCCTTTGCAAGAGAGCAAACGTTCTAACTCGTAAGTTTTATATGGCTGATACTACTGTTAAGACGCGATTATTTCAAACGTACTGCTATAGCTTTTTTGCACTTGCTTTGGTGATCAACCCCACTGCTAAGGCTATGCAGATTATGAAAGTGTGCTACAACAATGCATATCGTCGGTTCTTTCGGCGTCTGCGTATTTGCAGTGTTAGCTCTGCACAAGTGTCGAATCACAGCCACACTTTCACGGAAATTCGCCGGATAGCGCAAGTGTCTCTACTGTCACGTCTTAAACTATGTGATAATGGGCTCATTGCGCTCGGTTCCAAGCCTATGTTTTTATATCTACCCATTTGGCGGTCGTTAAACGACAATTCTAATGTTCTTTAGTGTTATTTCTTATGTTTTTCTTTTGTGTTATTTATGGCACTTGTGCTGAAATACTGCTAATTGATTGATTGATTGATTGACATACCACCTTTCATTGCGATTGCCATACGACCTTTCATCTGTTGTTTATTATTTGATTTTCATCTGTTCGACCTACCCCAAGGTCTCTTTAAATTCCAAGCAGCACATCAGCCCTTATGTACTGAGAGTATGCTTAACTATGAAAGTATGTTCCTACATAAAGTCTTCTTAAAAGGAAAACACAAAGCATGCAATGATTAATACTGGCCAGTCGGTTGCGCAAGTCATTTGTTATATTATTTGAGGTTTGTAGAACGTATCATCATCTTCTCCGTATCTGATTAACCATTTTTTTTAAGCTACATGCCCCGAAGCAAGAAATTTGACGCAAGTAACCTTGACGTCGACGAGACGTCTTCTTCTGCATCTTCTTCTTCAGCACCATCTTCCGAATCAGAGTCTGACACTTCACGACATTATTTTACTTACCTATTGGAATAAAGAAATTCATACAGCTTGTCGCATATTGTGTTGTTTTGAATAGTATTTCACCGTTTGGTGGCCTTGGTAGTTGTATTGACGATATCGACCTATGATAGGTTGTTTCAAATATATCGTCTTTTTGTCAGGAAATTCTTCTTCTACTTCCCTGATGATGCAAGATCATCTCATTCAGTTTCTGTTGCTACCGTTGAAGGTTCGAAGTCCAAGGTTGGACCAATTTTCCTTTCTCCAACGACCGTAAAGGGACTAAAACGAATGCATGAAAGTTGGAATACAAGCAGTTGCAAGGCACGTAGAAGGAGCGAGAAATATGGCAAATGGTCTCCCCCCCCCCCCTTTGGACCGTCCTGTTTGTGCGATTTTTGTTCGACGATTTACTGATCGTAACTCTTATACTTTATGAACAAACATTTTTATCTGAATCTTTCTGTTTTGTTTTGTAAAAACAAGATGACCGGCTCTCACGTATGATCCATCCAATAAGTGAATAGACGTGCTTACACACAGATAAATAACGGAGTATAATATAGTTCGTCTTTATAGAATCGGTTTACGTAAGTGAAGTATTTCGTTGTTCACCACAACCGGTATGAAAATAAAACTTACATGGTTATATACGATTCTTAATGTTTGGTAAATGGTTTCTGAAATGTAAGTGAAACCAGCTGGTCTACTGCAGTCGTGCTATCGCTCACTCATACAGCAATTGATGACACCAATGATACAACGGAAAATGTTGGTATTCTTCGTTATTGTGAATAATCTTCGAAGCTTACTCACATAGAAATAGCGAAGGATAGTGTAATTTTACTGTGTAGGGTCAGTTGAACGACCTAGCTAAGCTGCATCAAGCGATTTTTAAACTTTCAGTGTTAATGAAGAAAATTAATATCCCGCTACACGGGAGATTCTTTCTAAAGGAAATGAAGCGAGTTAACCTTTAAACTATTCTTTTTGCTATAGATTTTACGTGCTATTACCTTTGAAATTTGACGATGAATTTGTGCCGCCTAATGTATTGTTACGTCGGAACGCGCTTTCTCTCTTTATTATTCTACCTCTTTGAATGCAGCAAAGTATTATTCCGATAATAGTTGTCAGTTTGTGGAGATTAGTTCTGACCAAATAACCAATTTGATTCATCTCAAATGAGAATAAATATAGCGTGACTGCGTTGATCTGTTGGTCTTCTTTAGATCCCAGTTGAAACGACATCTGGTCACAATCCCTTTACGGGTATGTGTTTTGCCACTTTGCTACGTTCGACAAGGTCGCCCCCTACTAGAAGAAGTGAGCGCGTGCATCTCCGAGCTACAAAACCGGATGACGAAGCTATAGAAAAAGTTTTGAACTCTGGGAATGAAGATGGATTAGAGGTAATTATCCCTAACGAAGATCAAATTTTGGAGGATTAAGTTGTCTTAAAGCAACAACATACGGTTTCTTGTGTTGGAACTGGGGATAGTGCTGTTGATGAATTTTATGTTGAATAGAAGTGTTTTTGGTGAAATAGAATGTAGGTTGAAACCGGAGAAATATTTGAAGCCATCTTGATGAACCAGAAATCATAGCTACTTAGAAAGATTACCAAGGTTCAATCTTAAACCCGGAGACCCTACTTCCATATACTACATTTCAAGCCGGCTAGTTACACCTTACTGACTTTCACCCTTGCCGTGTTTGACCATTTTCTATGCGGATCATGCTCCCGAAGTGTTTTCGTCTATCTTATCTATCTTGCTATTGATGCAACTTCCGGTTATTGAAGTTTTCTGTGATGTTGGTAGAAGTTAATGGGCTTGGAAAAGGTGTGTTTAAAAGCAGAGCTTAGTTTGACAGTATTCAACTAGTTTTGCACTATTGAAAAATAAGTAATAAATAAAGCGAGGAGGTGGACATTGTGTGACACTTTTTTTTATTCTACTAGCTAAGCAAATTAAATGCACGAGAGATATGATATGAATAAGAACTCTTCCCACCCGTTTCAGGAAACCTATTGTTCCAAAAAAGGAAGAGGCGTAGTGACCACCAAAGTACGCTAATGAGTATGCTTCTTTTAAAATTTACAAGTGTACTTGAAGGTCAACTTATGAGAAATCTTGGAAATATCTAACAGTTAATTCTACTTATTTTTCCTCTGCCAGCCCTATTGATCTATCAAACTATAAAAGGAATAAACTTTTTGATTCCGAGTTTATGTACTTTCAGATGTGGTAGTACGGTGAAATTCAGAGTGATTATCAGGAACCCAACCAGATCGAATTGTAAATGATCACTCTCCGATCCGACCATCGGGGGGGGGGGGGGAGGAGAGCTCGTGTCTTGGAAGTTCCACTTCAATTCCGGACCAGAACAGTTAGTTCTTGGGAGAGCGGGGGGGGGGGGTGGCACCGTGGGGAATTAGGAGGGGTGTCCAAGATTTCTGGTTATCGCAAGTTAAGGTAGTTTCATCTACACTTGGCAAGTATATCAGGTACCCAATCGGGGTCTTCAAAATAGTTATTTCTTCCATCTTGCCATCCTGGAGGAAGTGGAGTGAGGGAACTCGGAGATATTATGTTTTGCATAGCTTTCAGATGGGTAATTGATATGATATGATACAGATTAGTTACCTGCCAAAACTGTAAAAGTGTGTCGCTCTTATCCGAATGCCGAATGAAACAGATCTGAATGAAACCTTTTAACTGGAAAATTTCAGGTTTGACTCGGATTCAATAACGGGGGATGGGGGGGGGCTGAGGGGGTCACTGGAAATCTCGTGGCACAATTATTATGTAGGGATTTCGTTTCGTTTACAAACCTGGACTTGAACTGGTCATTGTGGTTGTGTGGGTGATCCTTTTTTGTGAGTTATGGGACTTCCAGATGTACTAGGACAATAAAACTTGGCTTGGACACTAGAGGTAAAACAAGATTGACTTAAGAATCTTCATTTCCTGTATCCGACCATCCGATGCGTGGTGGCGTGAGGGGTTGGAAAATCTGGCTAAGATTGTCTGCTCTTTTTACAGAAAAAAGGGTTCGACCTGTGTTCTGGCGCGAGGATGCTGGCGGGGGCTGGACGAGATGTATACCAAGTGTTGAAGCGTGATCAACTCCTAGGTACAAGTATCAGATAAGATTATAAGTCTTGTTATTTTTTCTGAGAGCTTATCGGTTCTTTATTTTCCAGTGTAGATGCTTCTGAATATCATGGGAAGCTGGGACGACTAGTCAACCATTCCAAGGACGGAAACCTTAAGCCCAAGATAAAAGAAATTGATGGGAGACCAAGAATTTTGTTGTTTGCTAATCGCAAAATCTGTGTTGATGAAGAGATTAGTTTTGATTACGGCGACAGAAAAAAGACTTCCCTACTTGCCTTTCCTTGGTTAGCTAAATAAGTAGCATCAAGAACAAATAAGATCAAGAACTGCTGTCGTCCTAACTCTTATACAACTAGGCTGAGTCGATTAGACGGAGGTGCAGCTTACCCGGGACACAAAAGTCGTTACCTCTACAGGGAATGTGTAACCCATGGTCCACACTGCTGCTTTGTATGTGACACGATTTTTTCTTTGATTTTCCGACGTGCGACAGAATCGCAACGACGTTCCCACTACCAAGCAGACGCAATACCACCCGCCATTAGGAAATTTTCAGTCAAACCCCATAAGTCATCTTGTTCAAAACAGGTTAACATAAGTTTATTCAGAAGATATTTTGCATTCAGACATCCCAGGATTACAGTCAGAACAAGGTAGAGCAATTTTAAACTAAACTAGGACTCCTATTTGGGTCATAGATAGACTAGAACCCACATGGCAAGGCAAAAGTAAAACCAAAGCCATTATTTGACGGGAAAATACGTAGTTGACATCGAATTATTTATAAGTAGTGAACTAAAAGACAAGAGAGATAGACCAGGTTGAGGTGAACCTCCGTCTTTCAATTAACTACTAAATCGAAATCTAAGTCACTAAATCGAAGTGTTTACAATTATAAATTTTGGAAAAAAGAAGAAAACCCCCAAAATACACACTCACCTAATTCCATGCTATTCTACCTTTTTGGTAATTTCACTAATCCTCTCAAGCCTTAATTATGTTACTCTTAATTTACACTCATTCGAAAAAGTTAAAACTACTCAACGGTCAAGACTTCAGTGAGTGTGCTTTAAATCCCGGTTTTTCATTGTATGGTTCTCCCCGGAGACATAAAAATAAATATTTTCAATCTCCATATTGATGTTCATAGTATAACGAAGGCGGTTGTGAATGACCATCTTCAAGTTCGCTTTTATTTTTCACATCACTAATCAGACTCCAGAGTCTACTCAAACAAAATCAAAGCTGTTTCCTTCCCGTGTGAACAGGCCAGAACGTACGCCTCACTAGCCGCTACGTTGTTTTCTTTGCAATGAGTCAAGTGTATAATGGTGGGGACATTCGAATATACACGAGTGACCAAAGACGCGTTCGATTCACTTTTCAAGTTAATTGAGATGGTCAGTCAGTCGTTTTATTTGCAATTCTCTTTTAACTGGAAGCGTTCGAATATTCAACGTCGACTTGAAAGTTGATGAAAAGTTGACTTTCAACGACGGGGAGAAATTGTCTGTCTCATGTTAAGTAAGAAAGAAGGAGGAAGTTTCAAATATTGTGAATCATAGAGAGATTGCAGCCTACACAACGAATAGAGGCAATCCTTTCGAGAGACAGAACAAATATGCAAATGTAGGAAGGAAAGGAAAAGTGATTGACAGATTTGATTGGGATGCAAGAGATATTTGAAATGCGAAGGGAACATGTAGTAAATGTTGAAGAATAGCAAAATTGATGTCATAGTTATCATGAAAATCTGGAAGGGTTGGCTTAACTATGCGGAAGCCCCGGTCGTCTGGTAACCTGGAAGGTGAAGCCTTGCTTTTACTTCCACGGAAACTCTTTTGCAAAAACAGAATTATACGATTAAAAAATAGCCCAATTAGCATTCCTCGCAAGTCCCTGGCTCAGAATGATCATCAAATTTCTTGACGCGATGGGCTGCTCGCAAACTGACTGCATACAATGTTTATTCTTTTTTGGTAAGGAATACCGAAATAAGGCATTTTTATTCCCCAATTTAAGCACACTTTGTGATCCTCAGCTCTCACACAACGTACTTGTTACGCTTACTATTGTTTTTCAAAGTGACAGGATAAGTGTGAAGATAAGCGTGCAATCGGAACTTCCCTTACCGAGAAAAGACAAGGGAATAATTGGTGCAACCAACCTTCGTACAATCATTTGCAAAAGTGCTACTTTTTATAGTTTTTTGTCTTTCTAGTGTCTGATTTGCTAAGAGATGGTTTGCAATAAATCCCTTTATATATCGCTTACAACTATCGATTCAAAAATTAGCGAAATTTTTTCTTGAACGCGATGGACTGCTCGCAAACTGGCTGCAGACAATGTTTATCCTTTTTTGGTGATGAGTGCTGACATAATGCATTTTATTCCCCAATTCAAGCACACTTTGGGATTCTCAGCTCTCACACAAGGTCATATGGAACATGAATTGATCAACCATTGAATTTCTCCACAAGATGCGGTGAAACTGTTCGTAAAAAAGATCAGCCCAGCCTCGAATCTTTTGCAACTCAAACTCATCCGAGCTCTCAACTCAAACTGTTAACTACAACCCAACAGTTGAGTTGCAACTCAGCAGTTGATTTATAAGGCTTTAACTTACAACTCAACAGTTTAATTGTAACTCAACATTGGACCCAGAATTAAGTCCCATTCGACTCAACTGTTAGCCTGTTTTTTTGAGTTGTCACATAGCAATATTGAGTTTTAACTCCGATAACAGGTGAACATGGTTTCGTGTTTTCGTGTTTGCTAGGCACTCTATCTATGTGTCTCTTTTACTGTCGACGATTATCGGACCATGAAGCACGGTGTCGAGGAGTTCATGGATCTGATTTTGGCCAGGCTTGCCCGCAACCGGCTGTTGGAAGAAGACAGACAGAACATCACAGCCTACATCTGCTTCTTCATCAGTTACCTCTTTGGCCACAGAAGATTTTGGCCAGGCTTGCCCGCAACCGGCTGTTGGAAGAAGACAGACAGAACATCACAGCCTACATCTGCTTCTTCATCAGTTACCTCTTTGGCCACAGAAGTGGCGTCGCCCCCAAAATGACTGTAGAAGAGTTTCTTCAGCGGGTCGACCTACTTCCGACCGAGGGAGTACCCCTCTACGTCATCTTGGTGGAGAAGCACAAGACGGCAAGTCTCAAGTGTGCCGGTGTTGCACTTAGCCAGAAGGAAGAGACGGTCATCAAGCAGTACCTTACCTACCTACGTCCTGCTCTGCTCAAGCCCGGAAAACCAGATCCGTGCAACCTTCTCCTGACAAACACCGGCACCAAGTTGGAGTATGGCTCTCAGACCGTGCGAAGATTCTTGGAGAAGATCTTCCCCAGCAAGATAAGACCAGGAGTTGGAGTTCCCTCCCAGCTTACGATTCGCCACCTCATCGTCGACATCAACCACAAGGCAACTGGTACAACTAAGGACGAGCAAGACAGGATGAGGGAATATCTCTGCCATTCAAGTAAGACATACACTTGCACTACTTGTTTGCCATCCATCATCAGAGTCCTGTCAGAGGCCTTGAGGACGAAGGTCAGTTTATCGGGTCCAGGTTCTTCACAAGAAGTGTGTCGAAGTTTATGTGTTTGTACTTCAAGTTATTTTTTAAAGCGTCTGTAGGTTAATATTTGTTGGTTGTTTTCAGTTTGTTTGGGCTAGGATTGTGCAGCCTGGACTGCCCTATGAGGAAAGACCTCAGTTAGTGACAGAGTCTAACTCTCTAGGAAAGCCATTGGTTACCTTGGGAAGACACTCTTCAAACTTGTTGACAACAACTATGGCTTATTTTGTCTAGACATTGCCTCTATCGAAACACTCCAGAGAGAAGAGGTGGTGCGGCAGATAGAAACGTTTAAAAGTGGTCAAGGTGAACGAAATACATGTAATGTTTGAAAACTACCTAGGGGCGGAACTGGGAAGACTAGGAACAGAAAAGGTATCTTTTTCTTCCCGGCAAGTTTTAGACGACTCGTCTGAAATTGTTGCTAAAGCCAAACTTCCATCCAATTGCTGGGAGAGTGGAAGCAATCTGCGGCCATTTGACACTCATCAGTAAGAGCAATAATGCCACATGATGCTACATGCTTCTGGATTCGTGAAAGAGGTTCCGTGTTAGTAATGTATTGATTTTTTTTTAAAGTAATTAAATGCTTATCTACAAGAACTATTCTGGCAACTCCGTAATTAAAATAAGAGCCATACAATTACTTTTTATTCACTGAACAAACCGTCACATGTCACCAACAGAGAGAGTCTCAATCGACTCATCAGTTTTGTTAGCTTGCTTCTCAAGGTGGAGAAACTACAGCAGACAGCCAGCAACCGTCCAACAACCAAACTCATTTTTGCCAGCGAATACCTGGTAACAGTTACTGAAATGATGCTCTGGGAGAAGCCAGACGACAGATACGATGTCACAGTTCTCCAAAGATATACTATCGTTAATGCGAATATTAATGTCTTCCGGAACAAAACGAACCTGGGTCCGTCGCTGATTGTTTCAACGAGGCTTATCGACCTTGAACACAACCACGGCTTACCTCAATGACAGATTGAAAGATTACAGGTCATACGGATTTTTTCCGGACAGTGTCAAACGCAATCTATGTCATGACAAGAAATGTGTGTGTGTGTCTGTGTGTGCGTGTGTATAATGCCATTTGTAAGATGGATTAAGGAGAGCCATTTAGCGTTCTTCTATATATGGAAGTCGAATTAGCAGCACTATTATTTGAACACATTTTGTGCGTACAGCAGTGTAAGTTATCTTTTTGTGGTTTAGTTTTCGTGGAAAGCACTACTGAAGTGAAATATCACCGTCAATCCCTTTCGCCAATGCAGTTAATAGTAGAGATTTTGATGATTTTATAACCAGGGCGATCTAGGACCGATTATCGAAGGGTATGTTTCGGCGGCAACCACTGTTTGGCGCAAATCGGCAACCGCTTGTCGCGAAAACACTTTTTTCATCCTGACCAACAATCGTTCCTTCCAAACCATTGGAAATTACGCAAAACACGGTCGAAATTCGAAGACGGTGACGTAATCAAGGAAGATATTTGACAACAAAAGATGGAGGAAGAATTTGTAGCTGCAACTGGAGCTACAGCAGCAGCTAACTGAGTTTTGAAAACTCTCCTTGCAAGTGAGGCAGCAGTAGTGATGAGGAGGAGGAAAACACATCGACATTGGCATATGCCACTGCCTTTGGTGTGCATGAAGCCCACCCAAAACTTAGTGAATACGTTGGTACGGTTAGTCCCTATTCTGAGGCAGACTTATGGTCCCACTTCAGAATGAGCAGATCAAAATTCGCAAGACTCAGAGACTTCCTCATATAGCCTAACTCATGTGTTTTCGAAGGACAAACTAATGCAGTCAGCCCACAACTCATGATGCACTATACCAAATCATGGTATGTCTAACATCCGGCATACCCGATGCCCAACTTCGTATACGCTCTCAACTGACGGATTCCCTAACCCAATAACTAATAAATAATGACGATATAAAGTTTTAAAAGCAACAGTAATTCAGGCAGCCACAAACCCGTGCATTTTCGAATATACTGTGCCAAACACTATGTAGTTCTATGAAACTAGGGAGACACACCTGGTTTCGTGTTTGACCGGGAAAGTCGACAAGTGGCTTGAAAACCACTTGTTTTCAAGTGGTTGAACCAAATGTCAGAAGCGAATCTTTAAGATACCAGTCGATGCGCAAATACTGATATAGTAACTCTTCAAATTTTCAATTTAATCGGTGAAGAAACTTTGACTCTATTAATAAATCCGACACAGAACTTTAAGCAAATCCAGGTAAAAAGCACAACGAGCCTGCGGAAAAACCTAATATTTTCCGAACCAAATGTCAGAACCGAATCTTTAAGATACCAATGCTAACTATTCTTACTATGTTAACCGCAACTGAAGGCGACCGTGACCGAAGGCGCCTGCGTCCGAAAGTACCCCTCCACCGACTACCGCCTATCTAATATTTTTTTGGGAAATTCTCAAATTTAGTTAAAATTGTATTTCAGAACCAGGGTGAGCTTCAAGCTCACCTGAACGATATGCATAAGGATCAGATGAAGCCCAAGCGGAATGGCTGCCGATATACCCTAGATGAGAAAACTAGAATCATCATTTGCGAGGAAGTAGACGCGGGCAAGCTCCCCAAACGTGGTATGACCCGCCTCTACTTCCCGCACCTGACGACCAGGGTTCGCAGGAACCTTCAAAAAGGCCACATGTTCCAACGTCTGTCCGAGGAGATAAAGGTAAGTTCCAACAGTCAAGTAAGTTGTTGCGTATATCAAAGGACTTTTTGGCGTCAACCCGTGCCTGCGGTAGAGTATAACTAAAGTAAGTATAACTTTCTAACGGGCGACCGGATCTTAAAGGAACTTACTATTTGGAAAGACGCCTGGGTCTCAGACGACCCACTTCAAATGATCATGAATCGGCAACTGGGGGATGGGAAAGTGTGGGAGAGTCTTAGATATCGTGTGATACACTTAGGTTGAAGATATCTATCAGAACTTGACGGACTACTATAGCCTTCTGCAAAGTTGCGCAGGAGGGTATCAGCAGAACCATACTGATACCACCTCAAGATCGCGAACCTTAGCTTAAACAGTTGCTACCTACCCTTTCACATTCCAAATGACCTTAAGCTCTTGCCGGTTCTGCTCGTCTAGACAGTTGTTTCTATTTCAATCAGCGAATTCACTTGTTTAATTTTTAAGGTGGAAAGCACTAGGAAGCCAGAAGCAAATCCGTTTGCTGGTTTTCGTTATGAAGATTTCGTTGAAAAACGGGTAAGTCATGATAATTTGATATTTCTCTTGGCAGGGTATGAAATAACATAAAACCACTGGCTCTACGGTGAGGAAATTTAGTTTAGTGTCGAGTTAGTGGAGCGGTACTCAATCTTACTTTTTGCCCATTAAAACCCGTTAAAATGGTTGTGCAGTCAACATTAATTTTCAAGATTATAAGGATTTCACATTGAATAATGCAAATTTTTGTTTAAAGGAATTTTGTTAAATTACCGTAAAAGAAAAATTTGATTGGTACAACGTGTAAATTAAAGTAAAGTCGGATATTTAATGACAGCTTGTGCGCTTGGGATATGTAGATTTTAAAGAAGAATTTCAAAAGAACTTCCTGCACTTCAAAAATAAGAAATATTTTTTCAATTTATTTGTGGAGCACAAGATACACATAGGAAAAGTGATGGTAACACTGTGATTACACTAACATAGCAATATAAACAGCTCAAGGTGACCTGAGTAGTAACTTTACGAAATGCTCAATGGCTCCCTTCTCTTCTCGTTAACCCCAATTCAGGCAAAAACAGTCATGGAGTCGGAAAAACAGTCATGGACTCGTTAACCCCAATTCAGGCAAAAACAGTCATGGGCCCAGAATCGGATCCCTTTCGACTCAACTGTTAGGATCAGCTGTATACCTCGACCGTTGGTCCATGATGCGGTATATTCAAATGATTCTATAGGCAGATTGTTTCTTTTCGTCGTTCCTACTTCTCCTACTTTGGTCAATCCGTCATGTTCGATTCCTTTTCCGAGTGCTTTTTAAGAAATCATGTTAAAAGATGTTTGATCCAAGCATACTTTACGCGAACTGAGTGAAGAAGAAATTGCTTTTGTGAATAAAGAAAGTCTATTTACATGTAATAAATTGATAATAAACTGATGATTAGTTCGCTTTCGAAGAAGCAGCTGAAGGCTCCATAACGATTTTCTGACATAGTTTTTTTCAGCCTGTTCCTGAGACGACCGAAACACTGAGCAAAAACATTTGTTATTCTCAATGCTTAATGGATGACGTTGAGAAAAGGTGCGCCGATGCGTTTGCAGCAGTGAGTTTTTTTTTTTTATATTTGTTTGATAGTATCGTAGTAAGACTTAACTGTGAATAGATCACAGAGAAAAAGAATACAGTCATCGCAAATTCATCAGAAATAGGAATATAATTTTTCCTATTTCTTAATAGGAATCGTTAGGAAATCGTTCAGAAATTTCCGATCGGGTCACTGGTAAGCCAATTAATATACAATTGATTTTCCTGAGTCGCTTTCTCTGAATTGTCATTTGTTTGCGAGAATTTGTTTTTGTTTTCTTTCCCTTTCTGTTCAGGGTCTCGAATCAATAGGTAAAAAGCAGCTCGAAAGAAAGTCGAGATATGTATCGCAAAGTTTGAGTGCCACAGTCTTTAGGATAAGACTGTGTATGAATATGTGTATTAGTCTGTATTTAGTTGTACTGTATTAACAGTATCGGGCTATGCAGTGTGTAAAACAATACAAATGCAGATACAATAGTCGTCAAAATCAAGGCCAAAATGAGAGCAAGGTCGTGTGTAAAACAGCAACAGACAGAGACAAACGAAGAGCCAAATAGTTTCCGAAATCAAGGCCAAATGAGTGCAAAGGTCTTAAAGCAATATGTCAAATCAGAGAAAACCAAATAGAACCGAACAAGTGACAGAGTCTAACTCTCTAGGAAAGCCATTGGTTACCTTGGGAAGACACTCTTCAAACTTGTTGACAACAACTATGGCTTATTTTGTCTAGACATTGCCGTGGTGACTCTATCGAAACACTCCAGAGAGAAGAGGTGGTGCGGCAGATAGAAACGTTTAAAAGTGGTCAAGGTGAACGAAATACATGTAATGTTTGAAAACTACCTAGGGGCGGAACTGGGAAGACTAGGAACAGAAAAGGTATCTTTTTCTTCCCGGCAAGTTTTAGACGACTCGTCTGAAATTGTTGCTAAAGCCAAACTTCCATCCAATTGCTGGGAGAGTGGAAGCAATCTGCGGCCATTTGACACTCATCAGTAAGAGCAATAATGCCACATGATGCTACATGCTTCTGGATTCGTGAAAGAGGTTCCGTGTTATTAATGTATTGATTTTTTTTTAAAGTAATTAAATGCTTATCTACAAGAACTATTCTGGCAACTCCGTAATTAAAATAAGAGCCATACAATTACTGTTTATTCACTGAACAAACCGTCACATGTCACCAACAGAGAGAGTCTCAATCGACTCATCAGTTTTGTTAGCTTGCTTCTCAAGGTGGAGAAACTACAGCAGACAGCCAGCAACCGTCCAACAACCAAACTCATTTTTGCCAGCGAATACCTGGTAACAGTTACTGAAATGATGCTCTGGGAGAAGCCAGACGACAGATACGATGTCACAGTTCTTCAAAGATATACTATCGTTAATGCGAATATTAATGTCTTCCGGAACAAAACGAACCTGGGTCCGTCGCTGATTGTTTCAACGAGGCTTATCGACCTTGAACACAACCACGGCTTACCTCAATGACAGATTGAAAGATTACAGGTCATACGGATTTTTTCCGGACAGTGTCAAACGCAATCTATGTCATGACAAGAAATGTGTGTGTGTGTCTGTGTGTGCGTGTGTATAATGCCATTTGTAAGATGGATTAAGGAGAGCCATTTAGCGTTCTTCTATATATGGAAGTCGAATTAGCAGCACTATTATTTGAACACATTTTGTGCGTACAGCAGTGTAAGTTATCTTTTTGTGGTTTAGTTTTCGTGGAAAGCACTACTGAAGTGAAATATCACCGTCAATCCCTTTCGCCAATGCAGTTAATAGTAGAGATTTTGATGATTTTATAACCAGGGCGATCTAGGACCGATTATCGAAGGGTATGTTTCGGCGGCAACCACTGTTTGGCGCAAATCGGCAACCGCTTGTCGCGAAAACACTTTTTTCATCCTGACCAACAATCGTTCCTTCCAAACCATTGGAAATTACGCAAAACACGGTCGAAATTCGAAGACGGTGACGTAATCAAGGAAGATATTTGACAACAAAAGATGGAGGAAGAATTTGTAGCTGCAACTGGAGCTACAGCAGCAGCTAACTGAGTTTTGAAAACTCTCCTTGCAAGTGAGGCAGCAGTAGTGATGAGGAGGAGGAAAACACATCGACATTGGCATATGCCACTGCCTTTGGTGTGCATGAAGCCCACCCAAAACTTAGTGAATACGTTGGTACGGTTAGTCCCTATTCTGAGGCAGACTTATGGTCCCACTTCAGAATGAGCAGATCAAAATTCGCAAGACTCAGAGACTTCCTCATATAGCCTAACTCATGTGTTTTCGAAGGACAAACTAATGCAGTCAGCCCACAACTCATGATGCACTATACCAAATCATGGTATGTCTAACATCCGGCATACCCGATGCCCAACTTCGTATACGCTCTCAACTGACGGATTCCCTAACCCAATAACTAATAAATAATGACGATATAAAGTTTTAAAAGCAACAGTAATTCAGGCAGCCACAAACCCGTGCATTTTCGAATATACTGTGCCAAACACTATGTAGTTCTATGAAACTAGGGAGACACACCTGGTTTCGTGTTTGACCGGGAAAGTCGACAAGTGGCTTGAAAACCACTTGTTTTCAAGTGGTTGAACCAAATGTCAGAAGCGAATCTTTAAGATACCAGTCGATGCGCAAATACTGATATAGTAACTCTTCAAATTTTCAATTTAATCGGTGAAGAAACTTTGACTCTATTAATAAATCCGACACAGAACTTTAAGCAAATCCAGGTAAAAAGCACAACGAGCCTGCGGAAAAACCTAATATTTTCCGAACCAAATGTCAGAACCGAATCTTTAAGATACCAATGCTAACTATTCTTACTATGTTAACCGCAACTGAAGGCGACCGTGACCGAAGGCGCCTGCGTCCGAAAGTACCCCTCCACCGACTACCGCCTATCTAATATTTTTTTGGGAAATTCTCAAATTTAGTTAAAATTGTATTTCAGAACCAGGGTGAGCTTCAAGCTCACCTGAACGATATGCATAAGGATCAGATGAAGCCCAAGCGGAATGGCTGCCGATATACCCTAGATGAGAAAACTAGAATCATCATTTGCGAGGAAGTAGACGCGGGCAAGCTCCCCAAACGTGGTATGACCCGCCTCTACTTCCCGCACCTGACGACCAGGGTTCGCAGGAACCTTCAAAAAGGCCACATGTTCCAACGTCTGTCCGAGGAGATAAAGGTAAGTTCCAACAGTCAAGTAAGTTGTTGCGTATATCAAAGGACTTTTTGGCGTCAACCCGTGCCTGCGGTAGAGTATAACTAAAGTAAGTATAACTTTCTAACGGGCGACCGGATCTTAAAGGAACTTACTATTTGGAAAGACGCCTGGGTCTCAGACGACCCACTTTAAATGATCATGAATCGGCAACTGGGGGATGGGAAAGTGTGGGAGAGTCTTAGATATCGTGTGATACACTTAGGTTGAAGATATCTATCAGAACTTGACGGACTACTATAGCCTTCTGCAAAGTTGCGCAGGAGGGTATCAGCAGAACCATACTGATACCACCTCAAGATCGCGAACCTTAGCTTAAACAGTTGCTACCTACCCTTTCACATTCCAAATGACCTTAAGCTCTTGCCGGTTCTGCTCGTCTAGACACTTGTTTCTATTTCAATCAGCGAATTCACTTGTTTAATTTTTAAGGTGGAAAGCACTAGGAAGCCAGAAGCAAATCCGTTTGCTGGTTTTCGTTATGAAGATTTCGTTGAAAAACGGGTAAGTCATGATAATTTGATATTTCTCTTGGCAGGGTATGAAATAACATAAAACCACTGGCTCTACGGTGAGGAAATTTAGTTTAGTGTCGAGTTAGTGGAGCGGTACTCAATCTTACTTTTTGCCCATTAAAACCCGTTAAAATGGTTGTGCAGTCAACATTAATTTTCAAGATTATAAGGATTTCACATTGAATAATGCAAATTTTTGTTTAAAGGAATTTTGTTAAATTACCGTAAAAGAAAAATTTGATTGGTACAACGTGTAAATTAAAGTAAAGTCGGATATTTAATGACAGCTTGTGCGCTTGGGATATGTAGATTTTAAAGAAGAATTTCAAAAGAACTTCCTGCACTTCAAAAATAAGAAATATTTTTTCAATTTATTTGTGGAGCACAAGATACACATAGGAAAAGTGATGGTAACACTGTGATTACACTAACATAGCAATATAAACAGCTCAAGGTGACCTGAGTAGTAACTTTACGAAATGCTCAATGGCTCCCTTCTCTTCTCGTTAACCCCAATTCAGGCAAAAACAGTCATGGAGTCGGAAAAACAGTCATGGACTCGTTAACCCCAATTCAGGCAAAAACAGTCATGGGCCCAGAATCGGATCCCTTTCGACTCAACTGTTAGGATCAGCTGTATACCTCGACCGTTGGTCCATGATGCGGTATATTCAAATGATTCTATAGGCAGATTGTTTCTTTTCGTCGTTCCTACTTCTCCTACTTTGGTCAATCCGTCATGTTCGATTCCTTTTCCGATTGCTTTTTAAGAAATCATGTTAAAAGATGTTTGATCCAAGCATACTTTACGCGAACTGAGTGAAGAAGAAATTGCTTTTGTGAATAAAGAAAGTCTATTTACATGTAATAAATTGATAATAAACTGATGATTAGTTCGCTTTCGAAGAAGCAGCTGAAGGCTCCATAACGATTTTCTGACATAGTTTTTTTCAGCCTGTTCCTGAGACGACCGAAACACTGAGCAAAAACATTTGTTATTCTCAATGCTTAATGGATGACGTTGAGAAAAGGTGCGCCGATGCGTTTGCAGCAGTGAGTTTTTTTTTATATTTGTTTGATAGTATCGTAGTAAGACTTAACTGTGAATAGATCACAGAGAAAAAGAATACAGTCATCGCAAATTCATCAGAAATAGGAATATAATTTTTCCTATTTCTTAATAGGAATCGTTAGGAAATCGTTCAGAAATTTCCGATCGGGTCACTGGTAAGCCAATTAATATACAATTGATTTTCCTGAGTCGCTTTCTCTGAATTGTCATTTGTTTGCGAGAATTTGTTTTTGTTTTCTTTCCCATTCTGTTCAGGGTCTCGAATCAATAGGTAAAAAGCAGCTCGAAAGAAAGTCGAGATATGTATCGCAAAGTTTGAGTGCCACAGTCTTTAGGATAAGACTGTGTATGAATATGTGTATTAGTCTGTATTTAGTTGTACTGTATTAACAGTATCGGGCTATGCAGTGTGTAAAACAATACAAATGCAGATACAATAGTCGTCAAAATCAAGGCCAAAATGAGAGCAAGGTCGTGTGTAAAACAGCAACAGACAGAGACAAACGAAGAGCCAAATAGTTTCCGAAATCAAGGCCAAATGAGTGCAAAGGTCTTAAAGCAATATGTCAAATCAGAGAAAACCAAATAGAACCGAACAAGTGACAGAGTCTAACTCTCTAGGAAAGCCATTGGTTACCTTGGGAAGACACTCTTCAAACTTGTTGACAACAACTATGGCTTATTTTGTCTAGACATTGCCGTGGTGACTCTATCGAAACACTCCAGAGAGAAGAGGTGGTGCGGCAGATAGAAACGTTTAAAAGTGGTCAAGGTGAACGAAATACATGTAATGTTTGAAAACTACCTAGGGGCGGAACTGGGAAGACTAGGAACAGAAAAGGTATCTTTTTCTTCCCGGCAAGTTTTAGACGACTCGTCTGAAATTGTTGCTAAAGCCAAACTTCCATCCAATTGCTGGGAGAGTGGAAGCAATCTGCGGCCATTTGACACTCATCAGTAAGAGCAATAATGCCACATGATGCTACATGCTTCTGGATTCGTGAAAGAGGTTCCGTGTTAGTAATGTATTGATTTTTTTTTAAAGTAATTAAATGCTTATCTACAAGAACTATTCTGGCAACTCCGTAATTAAAATAAGAGCCATACAATTACTTTTTATTCACTGAACAAACCGTCACATGTCACCAACAGAGAGAGTCTCAATCGACTCATCAGTTTTGTTAGCTTGCTTCTCAAGGTGGAGAAACTACAGCAGACAGCCAGCAACCGTCCAACAACCAAACTCATTTTTGCCAGCGAATACCTGGTAACAGTTACTGAAATGATGCTCTGGGAGAAGCCAGACGACAGATACGATGTCACAGTTCTTCAAAGATATACTATCGTTAATGCGAATATTAATGTCTTCCGGAACAAAACGAACCTGGGTCCGTCGCTGATTGTTTCAACGAGGCTTATCGACCTTGAACACAACCACGGCTTACCTCAATGACAGATTGAAAGATTACAGGTCATACGGATTTTTTCCGGACAGTGTCAAACGCAATCTATGTCATGACAAGAAATGTGTGTGTGTGTCTGTGTGTGCGTGTGTATAATGCCATTTGTAAGATGGATTAAGGAGAGCCATTTAGCGTTCTTCTATATATGGAAGTCGAATTAGCAGCACTATTATTTGAACACATTTTGTGCGTACAGCAGTGTAAGTTATCTTTTTGTGGTTTAGTTTTCGTGGAAAGCACTACTGAAGTGAAATATCACCGTCAATCCCTTTCGCCAATGCAGTTAATAGTAGAGATTTTGATGATTTTATAACCAGGGCGATCTAGGACCGATTATCGAAGGGTATGTTTCGGCGGCAACCACTGTTTGGCGCAAATCGGCAACCGCTTGTCGCGAAAACACTTTTTTCATCCTGACCAACAATCGTTCCTTCCAAACCATTGGAAATTACGCAAAACACGGTCGAAATTCGAAGACGGTGACGTAATCAAGGAAGATATTTGACAACAAAAGATGGAGGAAGAATTTGTAGCTGCAACTGGAGCTACAGCAGCAGCTAACTGAGTTTTGAAAACTCTCCTTGCAAGTGAGGCAGCAGTAGTGATGAGGAGGAGGAAAACACATCGACATTGGCATATGCCACTGCCTTTGGTGTGCATGAAGCCCACCCAAAACTTAGTGAATACGTTGGTACGGTTAGTCCCTATTCTGAGGCAGACTTATGGTCCCACTTCAGAATGAGCAGATCAAAATTCGCAAGACTCAGAGACTTCCTCATATAGCCTAACTCATGTGTTTTCGAAGGACAAACTAATGCAGTCAGCCCACAACTCATGATGCACTATACCAAATCATGGTATGTCTAACATCCGGCATACCCGATGCCCAACTTCGTATACGCTCTCAACTGACGGATTCCCTAACCCAATAACTAATAAATAATGACGATATAAAGTTTTAAAAGCAACAGTAATTCAGGCAGCCACAAACCCGTGCATTTTCGAATATACTGTGCCAAACACTATGTAGTTCTATGAAACTAGGGAGACACACCTGGTTTCGTGTTTGACCGGGAAAGTCGACAAGTGGCTTGAAAACCACTTGTTTTCAAGTGGTTGAACCAAATGTCAGAAGCGAATCTTTAAGATACCAGTCGATGCGCAAATACTGATATAGTAACTCTTCAAATTTTCAATTTAATCGGTGAAGAAACTTTGACTCTATTAATAAATCCGACACAGAACTTTAAGCAAATCCAGGTAAAAAGCACAACGAGCCTGCGGAAAAACCTAATATTTTCCGAACCAAATGTCAGAACCGAATCTTTAAGATACCAATGCTAACTATTCTTACTATGTTAACCGCAACTGAAGGCGACCGTGACCGAAGGCGCCTGCGTCCGAAAGTACCCCTCCACCGACTACCGCCTATCTAATATTTTTTTGGGAAATTCTCAAATTTAGTTAAAATTGTATTTCAGAACCAGGGTGAGCTTCAAGCTCACCTGAACGATATGCATAAGGATCAGATGAAGCCCAAGCGGAATGGCTGCCGATATACCCTAGATGAGAAAACTAGAATCATCATTTGCGAGGAAGTAGACGCGGGCAAGCTCCCCAAACGTGGTATGACCCGCCTCTACTTCCCGCACCTGACGACCAGGGTTCGCAGGAACCTTCAAAAAGGCCACATGTTCCAACGTCTGTCCGAGGAGATAAAGGTAAGTTCCAACAGTCAAGTAAGTTGTTGCGTATATCAAAGGACTTTTTGGCGTCAACCCGTGCCTGCGGTAGAGTATAACTAAAGTAAGTATAACTTTCTAACGGGCGACCGGATCTTAAAGGAACTTACTATTTGGAAAGACGCCTGGGTCTCAGACGACCCACTTTAAATGATCATGAATCGGCAACTGGGGGATGGGAAAGTGTGGGAGAGTCTTAGATATCGTGTGATACACTTAGGTTGAAGATATCTATCAGAACTTGACGGACTACTATAGCCTTCTGCAAAGTTGCGCAGGAGGGTATCAGCAGAACCATACTGATACCACCTCAAGATCGCGAACCTTAGCTTAAACAGTTGCTACCTACCCTTTCACATTCCAAATGACCTTAAGCTCTTGCCGGTTCTGCTCGTCTAGACACTTGTTTCTATTTCAATCAGCGAATTCACTTGTTTAATTTTTAAGGTGGAAAGCACTAGGAAGCCAGAAGCAAATCCGTTTGCTGGTTTTCGTTATGAAGATTTCGTTGAAAAACGGGTAAGTCATGATAATTTGATATTTCTCTTGGCAGGGTATGAAATAACATAAAACCACTGGCTCTACGGTGAGGAAATTTAGTTTAGTGTCGAGTTAGTGGAGCGGTACTCAATCTTACTTTTTACCCATTAAAACCCGTTAAAATGGTTGTGCAGTCAACATTAATTTTCAAGATTATAAGGATTTCACATTGAATAATGCAAATTTTTGTTTAAAGGAATTTTGTTAAATTACCGTAAAAGAAAAATTTGATTGGTACAACGTGTAAATTAAAGTAAAGTCGGATATTTAATGACAGCTTGTGCGCTTGGGATATGTAGATTTTAAAGAAGAATTTCAAAAGAACTTCCTGCACTTCAAAAATAAGAAATATTTTTTCAATTTATTTGTGGAGCACAAGATACAAATAGGAAAAGTGATGGTATTACGAAATGCTCAATGGCTCCCTTCTCTTCTCGTTAACCCCAATTCAGGCAAAAACAGTCATGGAGTCGGAAAAACAGTCATGGACTCGTTAACCCCAATTCAGGCAAAAACAGTCATGGGCCCAGAATCGGATCCCTTTCGACTCAACTGTTAGGATCTGTATACCTCGCTGTATACCTCGACCGTTGGTCCATGATGCGGTATATTCAAATGATTCTATAGGCAGATTGTTTCTTTTCGTCGTTCCTACTTCTCCTACTTTGGTCAATCCGTCATGTTCGATTCCTTTTCCGAGTGCTTTTTAAGAAATCATGTTAAAAGATGTTTGATCCAAGCATACTTTACGCGAACTGAGTGAAGAAGAAATTGCTTTTGTGAATAAAGAAAGTCTATTTACATGTAATAAATTGATAATAAACTGATGATTAGTTCGCTTTCGAAGAAGCAGCTGAAGGCTCCATAACGATTTTCTGACATAGTTTTTTTCAGCCTGTTCCTGAGACGACCGAAACACTGAGCAAAAACATTTGTTATTCTCAATGCTTAATGGATGACGTTGAGAAAAGGTGCGCCGATGCGTTTGCAGCAGTGAGTTTTTTTTGTTATATTTGTTTGATAGTATCGTAGTAAGACTTAACTGTGAATAGATCACAGAGAAAAAGAATACAGTCATCGCAAATTCATCAGAAATAGGAATATAATTTTTCCTATTTCTTAATAGGAATCGTTAGGAAATCGTTCAGAAATTTCCGATCGGGTCACTGGTAAGCCAATTAATATACAATTGATTTTCCTGAGTCGCTTTCTCTGAATTGTCATTTGTTTGCGAGAATTTGTTTTTGTTTTCTTTCCCATTCTGTTCAGGGTCTCGAATCAATAGGTAAAAAGCAGCTCGAAAGAAAGTCGAGATATGTATCGCAAAGTTTGAGTGCCACAGTCTTTAGGATAAGACTGTGTATGAATATGTGTATTAGTCTGTATTTAGTTGTACTGTATTAACAGTATCGGGCTATGCAGTGTGTAAAACAATACAAATGCAGATACAATAGTCGTCAAAATCAAGGCCAAAATGAGAGCAAGGTCGTGTGTAAAACAGCAACAGACAGAGACAAACGAAGAGCCAAATAGTTTCCGAAATCAAGGCCAAATGAGTGCAAAGGTCTTAAAGCAATATGTCAAATCAGAGAAAACCAAATAGAACCGAACAAGTGACAGAGTCTAACTCTCTAGGAAAGCCATTGGTTACCTTGGGAAGACACTCTTCAAACTTGTTGACAACAACTATGGCTTATTTTGTCTAGACATTGCCGTGGTGACTCTATCGAAACACTCCAGAGAGAAGAGGTGGTGCGGCAGATAGAAACGTTTAAAAGTGGTCAAGGTGAACGAAATACATGTAATGTTTGAAAACTACCTAGGGGCGGAACTGGGAAGACTAGGAACAGAAAAGGTATCTTTTTCTTCCCGGCAAGTTTTAGACGACTCGTCTGAAATTGTTGCTAAAGCCAAACTTCCATCCAATTGCTGGGAGAGTGGAAGCAATCTGCGGCCATTTGACACTCATCAGTAAGAGCAATAATGCCACATGATGCTACATGCTTCTGGATTCGTGAAAGAGGTTCCGTGTTATTAATGTATTGATTTTTTTTTAAAGTAATTAAATGCTTATCTACAAGAACTATTCTGGCAACTCCGTAATTAAAATAAGAGCCATACAATTACTGTTTATTCACTGAACAAACCGTCACATGTCACCAACAGAGAGAGTCTCAATCGACTCATCAGTTTTGTTAGCTTGCTTCTCAAGGTGGAGAAACTACAGCAGACAGCCAGCAACCGTCCAACAACCAAACTCATTTTTGCCAGCGAATACCTGGTAACAGTTACTGAAATGATGCTCTGGGAGAAGCCAGACGACAGATACGATGTCACAGTTCTTCAAAGATATACTATCGTTAATGCGAATATTAATGTCTTCCGGAACAAAACGAACCTGGGTCCGTCGCTGATTGTTTCAACGAGGCTTATCGACCTTGAACACAACCACGGCTTACCTCAATGACAGATTGAAAGATTACAGGTCATACGGATTTTTTCCGGACAGTGTCAAACGCAATCTATGTCATGACAAGAAATGTGTGTGTGTGTGTATAATGTCATTTGTAAGATTGATTAAGGAGAGCCATCTAGCGTTCTTCTATATATGGAAGTCGAATTAGCAGCACTATTATTTGAACACATTTTGTGCGTACAGCAGTGTAAGTTATCTTTTTGTGGTTTAGTTTTCGTGGAAAGCACTACTGAAGTGAAATATCACCGTCAATCCCTTTCGCCAATGCGGTTAATAGTAGAGATTTTGATGATTTTATAACCAGGGCGATCTAGGACCGATTATCGAAGGGTATGTTTCGGCGGCAACCACTGTTTGGCGCAAATCGGCAACCGGTTGTCGCGAAAACACTTTTTTCATCCTGACCAACAATCGTTCCTTCCAAACCATTGGAAATTACGCAAAACACGGTCGAAATTCGAAGACGGTGACGTAATCAAGGAAGATATTTGACAACAAAAGATGGAGGAAGAATTTGTAGCTGCAACTGGAGCTACAGCAGCAGCTAACTGAGTTTTGAAAACTCTCCTTGCAAGTGAGGCAGCAGTAGTGACGAGGAGGAGGAAAACACATCGACATTGGCATATGCCACTGTCTTTGGTGTGCATGAAGCCCACCCAAACTCTCCAGTCCCTCCACTCCCCCCACGGTGGTCGGATCGGGGAAGTGACTAATTCCAAGTTAGTTTGGTCGGGTCCCTGATATGCCTGCCAAGTTTCATCGTCCTAGCACATCTGCAAGTACCGTAACTAGCAATCAGCGGACCGACCGACCGACCGACGGAAAAGTGATCGGTATATGGCACTTGGCCGGAAGGCAAGTGCCATAAAAACAAAATATGCTAAAGACATGAAGCCTCCAACAAAAACAAGAGCTACGAGCTCATATGGCACTTGTTACGAGTAGGCAGTACAAGAAAGTAGATGAGAACGTGATAAAATACACCCGCCATCCAAAAATGCGGTTTGGAAATAGAAGTAGGATAGTTTGTTTCACTCAAGTCTAAGCAGTTCCGGCATCGTCTCGATTATCAAATGCACATGACTGCTCAAACTTCCAAGTTTCAGCCTAATAAATCCACTAGTTTGATCCCTAGACGTGCTACAATATTTCCGGTACTCCCTCCATCTCCCCCTACCGTGGCCGAATCTGGTTCGGACTAAAAAATGGATCATCTAAAGTATCTTCTTTTATACCACGGCTAAAGTTTCGGTCGAGTCTGAGCATTTTTGGAAAATTCTGGTACCCCCTCCCCCAACCAACGTTGTCGGATCCGGATCCTTGCCCAAAATATGTCATCTAGGGTATATGCTCTCTCTAAGTTCTATGTTTCATTTAAACTGATGCACTCGTTTGACTCCTATGCGAGCCTCAAAGTTTCCGGCAATCTCCCTCCAATTCCCGCCACTGTGGCCGAACAGGACTTGAAAACATAAACGTCATATCTCCTAATTCCCTCTTCCTGTCCATCAAGTTTCACTGAAATTGGAGCATAGCCTATCTGCAAGTTTCCAGTACCCCCCCCCCCCCCCCTACCTTGGCCGCATCCGGCCCGGACGCCAAAGAACAAATCTAGGCCGCATAAACTCGGCACTGTCGAACTAGCATCTCATTCGGGCCATTCGTTTGGTTTTTGTGCATGTCAAAAGTCCCCCCCCCCCCAATTCCCCAAATCGTGGTCGCATTTGTTCGAACGCATCTTTTACATGTCGAGGCCATCGATTCTTATCACCCATTTGTTTGACCCTAGTTAGTCGTATCCTAGTTTAAATAAATAAGTCAATTAAGTCGGGTCGCTAATATGCCTGCAAAGTTTCATTGTCTTAGTACTTCTGGAACTATTCTAACCCCCGACTACCGGTATTCCAGGAAACCCCCTCCACCCCCCCCCCACAGAGCCCCGAAACCATCTGGCTCAGTCAAATTCGGATCTAGGCCTAATGCTTGTTCTCTCCATTAAATTCCGTCCCAATCCCTCTGCTTTAAGCGTTTCTTGAATTTTCGGGTCCCCCCCCCCCATCCCCACAGGCATAACCCGACCCCCCCCCCAACTCCCCCAGAGTGCCCGGATCTGGTCCGCTTATATCAATGACGTATCTAGGACTTGTGCTTGTTCTTCCACCAAGTTTCATCCCGATCCCTCCACTCTAAGCGTTTCTCAAGATTTCCGGTTCCCTCCTCCAACTCCCCCCAGTGTCATCGGATCCGGTCCGGATTTATAGTGGGACGTCTGAAACACGAGGTCATCCTAAATATAAAATTTCATCAAGATCCGATCACCCGTTCAAAAGTTATACACGCCACTAGATTCCGGACTCCCCATCCATCCACTCCCCCCACTATGGTCGGATCGGGGAAACGGCTGTTCTCAAGTGAACCTGTTCGGGTCCCTGACATACCTGCCAAGTTTCATCGCCCTAGCACATCAGGAAGTATGCCGAACTCGCGGGATCGCTAGAAATCCGGAACCCCCCAACTCCCCCAGAGTGCCCGGATCTGGTCCGCTTATATCAATGACGTATCTAGGACTTGTGCTTGTTCTTCCACCAAGTTTCATCCCGATCCCTCCACTCTAAGTGTTTCTCAAGATTTCCGGTTCCCTCCTCCAACTCCCCCCAGTGTCATCGGATCCGGTCCGGATTTATAGTGGGACGTCTGAAACAACGTGGTCATCCTAAATATAAAATTTCATCAAGATCCGATCACCCGTTCAAAAGTTATACACGCCACTAGATTCTGGACTCCCCATCCATCCACTCCCCCCACTATGGTCGGATTGGAGAAACGGCTGTTCTCAAGTGAACCTGTTCGGGTCCCTGACATACCTGCCAAGTTTCATCGCCCTAGCACATAAGGAAGTATGCCGAACTCGCGGGATCGCTAGAAATCCGGACCCCCCCCCCCCCCCCCAACTCCCCCAGAGTGCCCGGATCTGGTCCGCTTATATCAATGACATATCTAGGACTTGTGCTTGTTCTTCCCACCAAGTTTCATCCCGATCCCTCCACTCTAAGCGTTTCTCAAGATTTCCGGTTCCCTCCTCCAACTCCCCCCAGTGTCATCGGATCCGGTCCGGATTTATAGTGGGACGTCCGAGACACGATGTCATCCTAAATATAAAATTTCATCAAGATCCGATGACTCGTTAGCAAGATAAAAATACCACACATTTTGGCTTCCCCCTCCCTCCACTCCCCCTCCCAGATGGTCGGATCGGGGAAATGACTATTTCCCATTTAATCTGGTCGGGTCCCTGACGTGCCTGCCAATTTTCAGCGTCCCAGCACATCAGGAAGCACCAAACTCGTAGGATCACTAAAAATTCGGACTTCTCCCCCCCCCCCCCAACTCCCCCAAAGTGAGCGGATCCGTTCCGGTTATATCCATCACGTATCTAGGACTTCTGCTTGTTCTTTCCACCAAGTTTCATCCGGATTCCTTCACTCTAAGTGTTTTCCAAGATTTCCGGTTTCCCCCTCCAACTCCCCCCAGTGTCACCGGATCCGGTCTGGATTTAAAATGGAGGGTCTGAGACACGAAGTCCTTCCATATATCAAGTTTCATTAAGATCCGATCACCCGTTCGTAAGCTAAAAATATTTCATTTTTCCTATTTTTTCCGGATTCCCCCTCCCTCCACTCCCCTCCAGATGGTCGGATCGAGGAAGCGACAATTTCTAATTTAATCTGGTCCAGTTCCTGATATGCCTGCCAAGTTTCATCGTCCTAGCTTATCTGGAAGTGCCCGAACTAGCAAATCCGGGACCGACAGACCGACTGACGGACAGAAATAACAATCGCTATATGGCACTTGAGTAAACTCAAGTGCCATAAAAAAGGAGCATACACAACACAATCAAGATGGGTCGAGCTCACACTAAATTCAATCAGGATGGGTCGAACCCCATAGCAAATTGGCCATATTCCTGTTCAGCGCTTCTAAGCGGACTAGTTTCTGTTAATCCCCCCATGCCTCACAGTCATCACTTGGATCAGACATGGTAAAATAGATCCACAGGTTAGTAAATGGAAAACCTATCATCTGTGTCCAAGGTAATGGAGGTTTTACATATGTTATAACAGCAGAAAGAGAAAGTGACCCACTACCCTATCGATTCGACTTTTTACTATGTCTACACAAGTGTTGGTTAGACATAGTAAAAAGTCGAACATAGGATAGTGGGTCATTTTCACTTTCTGCTGCTGAAACATATGCAAAACCTCCATTACCTGGGACACAGATGACAGGTTTTCCACTTACTAACCTGTGGATCTATTTTACCATGTCTGATCCAAGTGATGACCGTCAGGCATGGGGGGATTAACAGAAACTAGTCCGCATATGAACAGGAATATGGCCAATTTCTTTACCCCATGATTGCCAGAGAGGCAGAGACAGACGCATTTGCGGTCCGCACAGGATCATCAGCAGAGGATTGCTCGACGCCCGAATTCCAGACTGAAGAGAAAGAAAGAAGGAGAGAAGGAACGTTTTAATATACACCTTGTTCAAACGAAAGTAAAAGGTTCTTACCAGTGCAACGTTCGGTCTCGATACAAGGTTCGAGCATCTAAAATTCAGAAAAAAATTATCTTAGTTCACTTGACGTACACGAGTACAATTTGACGCCCATTACACATCGTACAAAACTACTAAATGAACGGATGGACAGCATTTCGGTGGTCAGTTAACAGACCAATCCGTGTTCTTAAAAAGAAAATTTTCATCAATTTCAACCTCCAACAAAGTAGAACTTTAGTGCTTCCGCGGCAACCCTGCTCTTTCCTCGACCCACTGACGAAGACCAACCAAGCGATCTGATTGGCTCTGCTTAGTCTAAAATAGAACCGGGCTCTATTCTATAAGCACTTATTACAGCGCACAACCGTTAAACAAAATACTGTGTACACGCCGCAGCCGTATCACACCTTTTTGCACCTTTTCTGAATAATACTGAATCGGAACTGCGATTTCAGAATGCCTCAAAACTTTTACGACAAAGGCTCGCATCCTATTGGTGTGTTTCTGAATCTTTGCGTCATAGCCGCGATTAATATGACCGAGACTCTTTTTTTTACAGTATGACTCAGACAACTATCTACTAAACAGTGACTTCACAGACCTTCCTCAGTCCGAAGGCCCCCAAAGTCTGATGGTTTCAACCTAAATTTCAAGACCAAAACTCCGACTTTGACTGAACCAGGGCAAATAATGTTGCTGCTTGCACCAATAGTCGATAGCGATAACGATATATCGGACGACATCAAAACAGAAATTTCAGTATCGCAGAAGATATTTGCAATTGTAATTACTGCAAATATTCACAGCAAAACCAACACTTTGATTAAAGGTTAACTTTCGAGATGGAGGTGTGTTAAATGTTATCCCTTGACGTTCACAATGCTGTGTGAACGTCCCCTGATTCACACTGCTGCGATCACGAACAAACCTCTGTATTACGCTATATAAACAAATCGCGTGACAAGCAACAGGAAACGCGTTTTGACGCAGAGTCGGACGCGCTGAAAAATTTCATCTCGTCCGGCAAAAACACATGCGAATATTTGATTTTTCAACACTAAAAGCTGCACTCACTTATTTAGAGACGACACTGCATTCCTTGAACGATTGAACACAAACATCTTATGAGTAAACCAATTCAATGTGTACTAGATGACACACGAGATCTGACTGAATTCCCATACTAATACCTAGTGATACTGTCCCCGGAGTGTTCAGAGTAGTTTAGCTCAGAGGTCAACTCCCGAGGGCTTCATTGTCCCCCTGCAGAATCTTCATTGCTTGACAGAGAAGCACAGTTGCCTTTGGCTAGTTTGGCTTCAGCGTTAGGGTGCAAACTGCATGCGATTATATCGCATGTCAGAAAAAGTGTCACATACAACGTATCAAGTGTGAACCAAGATTATGCTATTTTCAGGAGCCTGGCCAATAAGAAACACTATATATTATCGCCCGAAGAAAATCAACGGCGATAATGATTATAACACTAGTACATTTGTTTTAATTTTCTGGTATTCCCCTGATGTTAAAAGAAAAAAATTCCAACCGTGCGTTTTCACTTGATATGGCATGGCTGGCCGGGCGTTATCAAAATAAATAACGCCAGGCGTTATTTATTTTGTATAAATAACAAAATATAAATATTTTGTAAAATAAATAACTTTTTTTTCTTTCAACATCAGGGCAACACCAGAAAATTTTGGCACTGGGTAGGATAGGACTGATATCATGGGACTGCACGGTGTACTGGTGTTTGTTTTATGCTTCAAAGTTTAACCGAATAGGGTTGAGATTCAACAGCTCAATTACTCCTCACTTATTCACTTAAATAAGCCCAAAATTCCCGATTAAAATTTGTCACTTCGTTTGTCCGTTACACTGTCAGAAGTTACATAACGACAACAGAAGGATACCCGGTTCCAACATATAACACTTTGGGATGTTGTCTGTTATGTTTCTTTCGTTCCTGTTAGTATTTTTACCAATGATGATGATGATGATAATATTATTAACGCGCTTAAGGAGAGGAAATAGTGCAGTATAAAAAAAAAAAGGAAAAAGTTCACTGAGCTTTCAATAATTTAGTAAATGCACAAGATCAAAAAATAAACAATTAAAAGAAGAAAAAAACAAAAAAAAGGGACTAATCGGGTCTAAAAAATCTTCTTCCTAGATGGAGTGCGGAGAAATGGTCAAGGGCAGAAACGTGAAGGTCCTGGGCAATTGAAGATAACTTTGCACAAGGGTCAGAAAGCAAAAAAGTTGCAGTTATACGGGAATCCCTATAACGTCGAGGAAGGTACAAGAGAAATTTACAATACTTGAAATAATAAGTTCTGATGCGTTTTAAATCTTTTAGCCTCAGAATACCAAAAATCCGGAAAGGTTGCAGACAGAGGGAGAACAGAAACTATTATATAAACTACCAAACGCTTTTCTGTTATACCTTCCTCTATTTGGAACTATCTTTCCATATCCGACACGAATGGAATCGTGAACAGCCGAAACAGCGTTATCGCCAATTTTTTTTAGAGACTGTGCTATGAACATGCCAAGCCATTTTACGGTAGGGGAATTGGGGAGTTTTTCATTTTGAAAAGAAATACCGGAATCTTTTGGGCTGTTGAATTTCAGATACTGACATTTAGAAATGTTAACAGAAAGGCCAATTTGAGAAAGACCCTGACAAATCGTTTTTATGTTAGATTCTAACCCACTTTTAGTTCGACTGATTAATAGAATGTCGTCTGCATGTAATTAATACTTAGGTCTCCAAGAAAAAATGTTGGCAATAAACCTGAGAGGCATTCATAAATGGCACTTTTAAGAACAAAGGGAGATAGGACTCTACCCTGTGGTACCCCCTTGCTCACAGGAATGGATTCCGAAACAGCCCCTGACCATTTCGCCCGAACAATCGCGTTACGGTACCAAAACCTTAAAACAGAAACAATGGAAGCATTAACACCCTGACGCAACAAAGAAAGTAGAGCCTGTGAATGTACTACATTATCGAAAGCTCCAGAAATGTCGATTGCACAAAGATGAACGGCAAATTTTCCAACAGTCGCCTACTTGAGAATTGTAGACAGAACTCTATGAGCATGGTTGCAACTGAGTCTTTTTTGGAAACCAAATTGGAAGTCGCCGAACTGGCACTTCGACGTAATCTCTGGCACTAAAAGATATTCAAAAATTTTGCTAAAGATGCAAGACACTGTTATTGGCCGGAAAGAGCTGCACTGGTTTTGATTTTTTCCTTTTTTTATAATTGACGTAATAGTTCCAGAAAGAAAACTGTCTCGAACTATAGACGTTGCCAAAATCATCTGTAATAGCAGCTGTATCTGGAAGATGAGTTCCGGAGAGCTGAACTTGAAGTGGCTAGAGCAGAGACCGTCGCTGTCAATGGAGGTGCTTTTCAGTCGGTGTATAGCTTTTATGACTCCGTCTCTGGTGACGGTGTAGACTTTTGACTGTTTCATTTTGTTCGGAAGAAGTTTTGAAAGGCGCTCGCCAAAAAAACGTTGAAGTAGGCCATCACTAGAGCTGAAAACAGAAGAATAGTGGTGCAACCAGTCCTTCATCTGAAGTGGCGACGGAAGTGGAGGAGTGGTTCAAGGTTCAAGGTTTAATTTACACTTCTGTATAAAATCAAAATAAATAGGGTCAAGCCGGGGACACAAGGTCGGTTTTGTCAGAACGCAAAACCGATGCCCAATCCTTCTTATTAGTCGGGAAATCCAAACCCTTAATGCGTATTGACCTAAGGGCCTTTTTGAAATTGCGCTTGGTTTTTTGCTTCAGGTCAAAGACAGTCCCATGCATAGGGCGACCGCAGGCATTCCATATTTGGTACCAAGTCCGAGCACGGCTTTTAACTTTTTTTATTTCCGGGTCGATTTTCCACAAAGGTTTCCTTGTCCCTATCTTGACACGCTCGAGAGGGACAGCCATTTCTTCAGCTTGTTTTAGACACCATACAATCTGATTGTAATAAGAGTTGATATCGAGACGGGCTGACTGATGGGGTACCAGGGTCTGGAGCAAATGGAAAGGTATTCTTATCGTGGACAGAAGCGTAGTTAGGTACTGTAAAAATATCACTTTGTTGCACCTGTCCCAGTTGCGCTTTTCACGCCATTTAGGGGGAGTGTTCAATTGAAGGTGTTGTTGGAGATCTAGGCACGAAATAGTGTAAAATTAATTGGTCATAACACTTAATTTCTAACTGAAAAGGTTTTATTCTTGAAAGAGTTATGCGCTATCTGTTATGAAACTTCTGACAGTGTAGTCACTGATAACCGATTTCATCCAACAAACTTTCTCTTTCAGATTTTGCACCTGTATGAGCTTGTCCTTCCACGCTCGAAATATTTACGAACTAAAAATGTAGGCCACTTCCGAAAAATTAAATAAAAATGTCCGCTTCCTCGCAAGACACCATTTTCCTACTTTCCACAGGCGTCGAGAATTGCATCATAAACCCTGAAAATGCAGGCCTCTGTTGGTTCAAATTTTCCAGGTCTGCATGAATTTTGGGCTGTCGTGCAAGCAGCGCACACTCTGAACGCCATTACTAGAGCCCCGGGTGACACGACGGTACGTCGAACGACACTACGTGGACACGTCACTACGAGGATAAAATCCGACACTACGTCGAAAATCAAAAAGTGTCTACGTAGTGTCGGTACCTGTACCGTCGTGTCTATGTAGTGTCGGTACTTGTACCGTCGTGTCCATGTAGTGTCGGTACCTGTACCGTCATGTCCAAAGTAGTGCCGGTCTTCGTACCGTCGTGTCTCTGTAGTGACGTGTCCATGTACTGACGCTTTTTTCGTTTCGATGTAGTGTCGTGTCCATGTACTGACGCTTTTTTCGTTTCGATGTAGTGTCGTTTCTTCGTACTGTCGCCTGTGTGTTTTGTCTCTGTAGTGTCGCCAGTCTGTTGATATTCTACAGCGTTTCTATTTTAAGGAATATAGGATGTATTGCTAGCTAGCTTCACTTTTGTTTCCTGGTTTGAGTCAGCCCATGTTCGTAGTCATGTTCGGCGCCCGGACAGTAGATGGTGCTATGGGTTTGCGGAAGCCGTTTTATATATAATGAAAAGCTTGACGGTAGGAATCGGATTGTATGTCTCTGAGCTTGAGCATGCGTGGGTTAGTAGTTTGGGGTTGGGAAGATATGGTAGGATGGTTGAAATTCTGACCAGACTTACGATTCACCAGCAACATTTCTTCCCCTAGGCTAGCTTAGGGATTCCGCATGCGATCATATCCAGTCGGTTTTTCTTGAAATCAGTCGATTTTTTTTCAAAACTTTCGTTTTTTCCGGCAAAAATATTCGGTAAAAATGACCGCCATTTGGTAAAAACCTTGCCCCCCCCCCCCAAAAAAAAAAAATCTTTTGGCTAGTAACGCCTCTGATCCTGAATATCGTCAAGTGAATTGTAAATCACAGTCTACTGATTGTCCCCAGAGTCACCAAGGGTCACATCCCGAGGACTTATAATCCTCATCGGTCAACACAATGAATATACCCACCAATATGCTTTTAAAACGGAATGTTCTAAAAAAGATAATCACATGATCAAAAGCTATTCTTCAGCGTGTTAAAAACAACAACAAAATAATATCGGAAGAAGGGACTAAATTGACTTTGCAGTCAGTTGAACTTTTTCCTTTTCAATCGTTGACATCGTGACGGATGAAAACTTGGAACAATATCTTATACAATCTAGTTGGTATTAGAAAGCTATGCGTAACTTTCCAGGATTAAATTACCATAGATGACACTAAAAATTATTATGAAACTACCTCATTGTTTACATTTTCATTTGTATCCGTCGCGTAAACAGTTAATCCTAAGTTAGAGCGATAGACCATCGACACAAACTTTCTTACCGTCAGATTTATAGAAATCGAATACAACGTGCACCCATTTGCAAAAATGTCTAGACCCTCGTGAACCGATTCCTACTTACAAGTCCCTCTTCCGTGATGGACATCAAGTTCACAGAAAACAAATAATGGGTAGGCCTACACCAGCTAGCAGAAGCTGCAAAGCCCTCATCGCTGAAGATGATTGTAACATAACAGCCGGTCATTGCTTACAAGTCCTTTGCATATCTTACCACTGGAACCAAATTGTTCTTACCATCGAATACACCGGAAACAAATAACAGTTACACCAACTAGCAAAAGGTGCAAACCCCTCATTACCGAAGATGATTATGAGCTAACAGTAGACTGTTTGCTTAGAAGTCCCCTACATGTCTCACAACTGATATCGCCTATTTTTGGTTTCAGTGTGTACCTTACTACTGAAGTTGTCAACCCCTTGAAATTTTCAAACTGGTGTATCTCATGAAGGAATTTTTGTCCCAAGAAATGGTTGACATATACTTTGATCAACTCATCCACGGCTATCGATTGCCGTCAAAAAAAATTCTACCTGTCTTAGTTCAAAAGTTGGCCAACTTTCTAACGTCACCACTTAGAAAGGAGCAAAGGATAAGCTCTAGTTTCTTTAGCAATGAGATAACTTGTTAAGGGGCAGTTTAAGAGGCATATCTGATACCATTTCTCTACCGCAAACCCAAATGCAAAAAAACGAAACAATAGATGGCAGCACTTTCGGAACCGTGTGAAAAAGCCACTTTTTTGTTTCTGTAGGTTTTTCTATCTATCACTTTCTGATTATCCTGAATATCGTCAAGTTATAGCTTGTTACACGGGGCCGAAACAGCGGCCAATCCTCGATTATCGGCTGATTTAAGCGCGTACTTACCGGTTGAAAAAAACAAAACAGCGGTCGATCTTCCAAATAGGCGCGTATTATTGAGATAAGGTGAATTCTCGGAATGCGACCTTTGATGTCTCAAGGGATAGTATACAAACCGTATTTAGGGGAATTAGGTCAAACTTGGTGAGTGTTAGGTCAATACAGTTCAAATTCTGTCAGACCGATGTTGGACACAGCATGGTTTTTCATCCGAGGATTACTAAACGATTTCGAAAATGGTACATCAGCGGATGTTCTGTTTATGCTTGATTTTCCCATTCAGCCCTCACTAAAAAGTGACTAAACAATAATAAAAGTTGCATTCTGTTTTCGTATTATTTATTTTATAGATAATTATCCCTCTCATATATATTCTCATATAAACATGAAAATATGTAAATTAATTTTATTTGCTTTATGAGTTAAAATTGCTAAGTCGCCTGAAATCTGTCAACTATTTGGCTGACCCACAAGATGTTTTGCGTTAATTTCATAGATTCTGTTACAAACAAAGAGAATATTCGAAATTTCGGAAGTTTTGCAGTTTTGCAACAGTTGATACGTCGTATTGAGCAGGTCAGCCGCTATATACGCGTTTATTTCGGTCCCGTGTGAACAAGCTTTTACATTGAAAACCCTAAATTACAGTCTGCTGGTCATCCCAAAGGGTTTATAATCCTCATCGATCGTGAAACCCGTGAAAATGATGAAAACCCGATGAAAAACCGTGATGAAAATCCGCACGTGGCTGAGTTTGGATTATTTTTTAACCGCTAATTACACGCGTATCATCTTTGAATTCCGCCAGCGCTCCTAGCAGATAGGCTGCTGGCAAGAGCTTACAGACTCGCTCCCCCCACAAAGGCCGGATTGGGTTCGGACTCCTAAAGAGACGCAACTAGAATCCTAGCTCTTAGTTCCGACCAAGTTTGGTTTGGACCCGACCATCTTTTCGGGTCTATTTGCTGATCATTGAATTCTGGAAAGCCCCCGCCCTCCCCTAACCTATGGGTCGGATCGCAACCGGACTTGTTTCTGTCTATTTCAGGCCCTAAGCTTTATTTGGGTACAAAATTTCATAGTCCTCGCTTTCTCATGAGGGCCCGAAATCGAGATCCCGCAGACGCACAAACCAAAGCCAAATTTTAACAGATAGCAGAGACAAGGTTGGGGTGTCATCTAGCGACTTTAAATCAAGTGTTGGCGTACGCAAGGGGGAGCAGGCAGAAACTTTATTGTTATTTTGAACTTAAACATGTAAAAAAAAAAAAAAATCCTGGACAGTATCCTAAGCTGGAATTTCGACATGGAAGAGACACAAATTTCCGACACTACAGGGACACGACGCTACATGGACACGTCAGAACGAAGAAAAACAAAGGCACGACACTACGAAGACACGTCACTACGTCGAAAACGAAAAGGCGTCACTACATAGACACGACGGTATGTCGAACGACGCTACGTAGACACGACGGTACATCGAACGACACTACGTAGACACGACGGTACATCGAACGACACTACGTAGACACGACGGTACGTCGAACGACACTACGTGGACACGTCACTATGAGGACAAAATCCGACACTACGTCGAAAATCAAAAAGTGTCTACCTAGTGTTGGTACCTGTACCTTCGTGTCTATGTAGTGTCGGTACTTGTACCTTCGTGTCCATGTAGCGTCGGTACCTGTACCGTCGTGTCCATGTAGTGTCGGTCTTCGTACCGTCGTGTCCATGTAGTGTCGGTCTTCGTACCGTCGTGTCTCTGTAGTGACGTGTCCATGTACTGACGCTTTTTTTCGTTCCGATGTAGTGTCGTGTCTACGTAGAGACATCATCCCATACTCCATGCCCGTCTCGATGTAGTTTTCCGATATCAACCCCCATGTCTGAAACTAACGTTCAATATCTGTTGCAACCCTTTTAAATGCAATCTGTCAACGAAATATAACACTGAAAAGAGTATTAACAGACAAATCCTCATAAAGTTCAACAGAAGGACGCGGAAACATGCACCATAATATACATGTACTTCAAGAGTGCACCACAGTGACCTCTGTACTCCGGCGGTTGAATTAATTTACTCTCAATCCAAATTAATTTTATTATTTCAGTCAGGGGGCGTCGTTTCGCGAAAACTAGGGGGCAGCAGATTCCTTGACTCCGAAAAGTCTAAGTATGCTGAGGGACCTTCTCATTCTGTCCTAATTATGTCAAATCCCTCTGTTTTTCGCCGATTTTACAAGTTTCCATGGGTTGCTGACCCCCCCCCCCCCTTGCGCGGCCTACCACATAACCCTGCCCCCCCCCCCCTCTACATGACGCTATAGACTCACCAGTAATCTCGTTAGGAAGTTTCGACATTCGAATTCGTGATTCCTCTAACCGCCTCTGTCAACAACAAATTGCTAACCATACGTCTTCAACTTGGTACTGAAGAATTCAGTAACTTGGCAATTCCTGTCCAATCTGGAAAAGAACAAATTACCACATTTAGAACCACCTTTAGAACCCTGCCGAAGCTCCTCGGGCGGCTGGCGGAGCCCAATCAAGCGATCTGATTGGCTGCATAAGACCAGACTGATCCAGGGTGAATTCTCCTTATGCAGCGTCTTACAGCGCGCCCGAGGAAAAGAAAAATATGTAGCACTGTTCACACAAGTGGAATAAGGTGTGATAAGGCATGTACAGGTTCCACTTTTCCTCTTGGCACGCTTTTATAAGAGCTTGGTCACACCAAGAACAAATAATCAGATGTAACCTCCGTTGTTGGTCCCACACAGCGACTATGGATATCTCGGCAAAACTGAGCGAAGATCAAGGTGTTTGCTCTAGCTTTGAATTGATGTTAATACCCGTCTACTCTACTTCTGCCTTCGCCGTTGCTCACCGCAGAGCAAAAAGTGCAGGAGGCGCGCTAGTGGAGCGTGTCCAGATAACAAATCGGCTCTGACTTTGAATGATTCCTCTATGCGGCCTATGAGCGACACAGCTGTTTTTAGAGGTAATGAAACGTGATGTGCCACAAAGCTACTAACCTCCGCTCATTTGCAACGGGCAGGGTACGGGGAAATATTCGACTCCGCATGGTCATATTACAGAGATGTGGAGACCGAGGTCCTGTCTGATTATTTGTTCTTGGTCATGTCTGACTTTAATCTGCGCAGATTAGGCGCCAAAGTGGTGTCACTAGAACCAATAAGACAGCTAGGCTATTTGGGTTGCTTAAGTAGAAAAAGAACAAGATACACCTAATTTGAATTTTTTTTTCTTTTAAATTCGGGATATCAGTTAGAAAGAAAAATCATTTCGGATTATGCTACAGGAAAATTGTTACAACCTGCTTTCTACGCTACGCTTGCGAGCGTAGTAAGCGCGTTAACTGCTCTCTGACGTGACTTGATCGATTAGCCCGTGACACGACATTTTCCGGAAAATAGAAAAATCCGTTCCAGCCTTGACACCACGAAGCTAGGATAGTGAAGTCATCCGTGTTAACAACGAGTCAACAATAAGTTAGGGTGGAACACGCTCAAAATTTTGATTCAGTGATAAGTGTAATTTCTTGATAAGCATTATATACTAAACCGAAGTGGGAAGGTAAAACATCCCCCGACGCTTGAACCTCTGAGCTTTTATTACTTTCTGCAGCCTATTCAAATAGTATCTTTGGTTCTTACCCAGGAGGGTCTACCCAATAATTACTGAAAAAAACGACTGTTTATGAATGAATAAATTAAACTGCGAACCGGATTAGGAGAGACATGGTACAGTAAAGAGAAAAAATTGTGGTGGGATATACTTACATTCTTCAAACAGCGCGCAGGTATCCGAGAGCACCTGAAAGGCAGAGAGCAGAAATGTGATAAGCTGGTGGTAACTTAGCTTTTCCGACAAAATGAGTTTAGACACAAAAACAGTTTTTGCACTATTTCTCCCTGTGGTGTCAACATCTTTGCCAGATCATCGTAGAGGCCCCGTCGTAAACCACACTCTAGCTTTGGAACGGGGTATCCAGTATCTAACGTATAGGACAGAGGGAATACACATTTCGGTATGTGAGCAATCTCAGTTCAACCGTTTATCACGGGGGTGCCGAGCCCTTCCTCCAGGGCATGGTAGACTTTACCCCCAAAAAATTAGGATTTGTGTATGACCCGACGAACGTGATAACTAGCTTTTGATATACTAACTTCCCAAACTTTGAGCACGATTACCTTGAAACTAGCAAAAAGTGACTTATCACCTTTGTGTGCTCAGTTCTTCAACTGAAAGAGAGTATCAGCCAGCGTTTTTTTTTTCTGATGGACACTAGTTTTTCCAAGGAGAGACACACGGTACAGACTGAGCTACTAAGCTAAGGTTTGGTGGGGCTTCTTTAAAAGCTCCATTCTCACCTTACTTACATATCCCAGGCGGATGCCGTCTTCTCGACGAAGTTGTCATCGCATGAGCTGTGGTTGCCCCCACAACAAGTGTCCGAACCTGCTTCCTGTTTGTACCACTTTGAAAACTGAGAGCTCTTTCGTCCTTCGTCCCGGGAGCCTTGCCACTGCACCGCGCATAGCAATGTAGTACGTACTGCTCGCAGCAGGCAGATGAAAGTGTATCCAGTCCAAGCGCTGCTGAAAGAAAAGAACTATTTGAGCTGTCGCGGCAGAAAAGAGGGCTTTTATGCAGTGACTGGGAAAAGTCTTGTAGTCGGTAGCCCTTTTGGGTAAAGCACCGACAAACAGTTTCTCGTTCTGTTCCTTGTCGGTAAGTCGACCACCGGCAAACTTTTCTTTGGTCATTTGTCTGTTTGCAACCGGTAACTGCCCTTTTTGGTTGATGTGCCTGCACACCTTATGACCGGAAAAAGCCGTTGGCAAACCAGGAACCTTGTTTCGTGTGTTGGTCTTTTCGGTATGGTGAATAAACTCGGTAAACAATCCATCCGGGAAATAGTCCTTTTACTCAAGTGACTTACGGCTTTCAAATTCCCAACAATGTTACCTACCCCACACAACTCCGCCGACAGAAGATTGTAATGGCTGCAAGGATCATATTCGTCATTCTGTCCATTTGGTTTGATGATGCCTTTCAAGAATATTTCCGTGATTAAATCCCCCTTCATATTCCTTCACCGTTGTCGGATCCGGTTCGACACATAAGTAGAATATATGGGGCATTTGCTCCTACCCTACCAGGCGTCAGTCGTTTAGCCATTTCGCAATTTACGTGTATCACAGTACAAAATTTGGACAGACCAACAGGAGTCAGAGACGGAAATCGGACAGACATTATGATCGCTATATGGCACTTAGAGCTAAGTTTAGAAGTGAAAAAAACTTATTTGAGCAGGTTAGTGCAAAGCTACTGGGTCTATCACGAATTTTCTGGTTTGCTAGACTTTTGACTGCACGGCACATTTTCGGGCCCATGTGGCAACCATTGATGCAGGGAGTAAATGAAAAATTCACACACTTTCCATATATTCCGAACAAATGATTATTACAACGGTTCTATGCTGCGTTAGCGGGGAACGTGCGCCGTTGTCGCGAAGGGTAAAAGTTGTGCTTTCCCCCTCCCCCACGAAAATGGGATATTTTCGCCATTGCTTATAGTTAATGATACAAACATTTACGAATAAACACTCCCTCAAAGTCGTGCATACCAGACCGGTTAACCGCATGGGTGCGAGTGGTTTTGTTTAGAAAGCTGCCACTCTCGATAAACAGATCCCAGGAGTTGGTTTCTCCCGAGAGACCGATTCAGGCATAATCAGGGTAGTGTATTGGCTTTGACTGGCCACATGGAAGTCTAGGAAACTGAGCCCGATACTCGTTATTGATTTTTTCGTTCGTACCTTTCTTTTGCTACTCCACTTTTGTTTGCTTCACTGGATAGGCAACTGGACTTCAAAACATAGCGCCCAATTTTTCAGCCAGAGATCTGTTAAAGTCTATCGCGAAAAGGGTACAACAGCACAATGGTACAATTCACTGCCTTAAACTTGCTTCCGTGCCACGACAAATTTCTGACCTTACAGATAGATTGAAGTTTTTCAAAACTGTTAACTCGACAACTGGTGAAGTCGTCAATTCAATTTTATTTGAATGTCTTAGCGAGAATGCCAACCAATCAGATGTCCAAAGAAGGATATGCAAACTCTCACCCACTTAAGAATGGTTCTAACGGAGGACTATAGGACCTGGAATATTCTGTAGGAGCTGCGCGCTTTTTTTAAACTTTTAGCTGCACTCTCTGGAAAATATGCTCAATGTACAACCCAACTGGAGAAAATGATATACACCAAGTAATAGAAGAAGAGACACTAGGAGGCAAAACCATTATAGTAGGAGACCTCAACGCCCACAGCCCAGTTTGGGAAGACAAGGGATCAACGAATAAAGCAGGAAGAAGTCTAGAGAGAGCGCTGCTGGATGCAAATGGTCTAACCATGTACACACCATTTAACATGCCAACCCATTTCGACAGGTCCCGCAACAAATCCTCAACCATAGACCTGCAAATTGGCCCAGCAGCACTCAAGGGGAAGGTGACGGTCAAACAAGTCAAGGAGTTACAGACAGACCACATAGGAATCCTTACAACGATCTCTAATCTGCCGATAGAGAAAGTCCCACCTACTTATCGCTTTAACAGCAGAAAGGCCGACTGGAAAGCCTTCAAACAAGAATTAGAAGCAGCAGACTACACCGTAGTGCAGGCAAAGCGTAGTGTGGATGAGAAAGCAGAACAAATAACAAACATCCTTATGATGGCAGCCGAACGGACCATACCAAAGACTTCAAACCAAAAACTCAGGCCCCCAGCTCAAACCCCAAAAGTCTGGTGGACGGAAAGCTGCGCTAAGGCAGTTCAGGAGAAGAAAACCTGTCGCAAACGCTTCCAGCAAAATCCTAGCCAGCAGACAGCAGTGGAACTGAGGAGAGCAGAAGCCAAAGTGAAGAAAGAATGCAACCTAGCCAAGAAGAATTCATGGGATAACTTCGCAAGTCAGATGAACTACAACACTGCCCCTTCCAAAATTCATCGTTTCATCAGCAAATTAGAAGGGAGAAACGCTGCTTCAGATGACAGAAAATTCAGCATATCAGTTCGGGGGTCCCCAGTGGAGAAGGATCAGGATAAGGCAGAGATATTTGCCGACCTCTACCAGAAACCAAGGATTCCATCAGAGAGAACCAATCCATTTGTATGCACTCTACCCACTAAGTCAGCACATAAAACCACGCTAATGCTTCCCTTCACGATGGGTGAATTGGAGGATGCTATCACGAAATCCAACCAAAACTCCGCGCCAGGCTTTGACGAAATAAGCATAAGATGGGTGGCTGAATCGAGTAAAACATTTAAGCGAAACCTGCTGGAAATCTACAAAGCAGCATGGAAACAACACAAGTTTCCAAAAATCTGGAAAAGAGCAGTCATTCACCCTATCCCAAAACCAGGAAAACCACAAGAAGAAGTGAAATCATACAGACCCATATCAATATTACCAACTTTAGGGAAAATTCTGGAAAGAATGGTGTACAGGAGAGTCGAATGGTTTGCAGAAACGAATGACATCATCCCAAAATCCCAAACGGGTTTTAGGAAAAGACACAGTACCATGGATAATCTGACAAGACTGGAGCAGGATGTGAAGATAGCCCTAAAGGAAGGGGAGTATCTCATAGCAGTGCTTTTCGACTACGAGGATGCGTACGGGAACGTGAGACGCGAAAAGCTCCAAGAAACACTGAAATCCAAAGACTTCCCAGAAGGACTCATCAAATTCACAATGGACTTCCTTGAAGAAAGAACCATCGAAGTAAAAATCAACCAAGCGAAATCAGCCCAGAAGCAAATCCACGAGGGACTCCCGCAGGGATCCATCCTAAGCCCCCTTCTGTTCATATTGTACATCAGCGAACTCCAAATGAGAAGAAGTCAAACTAATCAAGGGGAGTTTGCGGACGACCTCCTGATTTGGGAAAGAGAGAAGGACCCAAAAGAACTACGTAAAGCAGTCCAACAATCAGTCGATGACGTCAACCAGTTCTCCAAATCTTTTGGCCTCCCGATTTCAGCGGGGAAATCAAAGGCCATAGTTTTTCATAGCAGGAAGTTGCAAACCCTCCCCGAACTAGAGATAGATGGCAGCCGATTAGCGTATGAAGACGAAGTAACTCTACTCGGAGTAACCCTGGAGAAAAGGTTCACCCTACAGAGGCAGGTACACAATATAAGGACAGCGGCAGTACACAGGATCCAGATGATGAAACGACTGGCCGGAACCAGGTGGGGCTCGGCGCCAAAGACACTTTTGGACTTCTACAAAACATATGTGAGAGGAAAAATCGAATATGCCCTCCAACTTATTGAAGCCGGTCCGGAATCCCACATGAAGACACTAGAGACAGTCCAAAACATGGCAATTAGGATCGCCCTCGGGCTCCACAAACATACCCCCGTCCAGAAGCTTCGCGAAATTGCTGGGCTGCCCACCCTAAGTGAACGAGGAAAAATGCTACGCATTGTTATGGAGACATCCCATAGCACTTTGCTCTGCAATAGTCCTCCTAATTATTCCCTCCATCTATCGCCTACTTTTCTATATATCCCTTCGGTTTCCATCACCATCATTAATTTCCCGGCATCGTGACAATAGGTCACTCGGTCTTTATCCTAGCTTCAGTTAGCTGCTCGCTAATCCGAGGTCAGGCTTTGATCCATTTCATTCTAAGTATTTTGGCTGCGTAATGAATCCGCAGCCAAAAGTAGTTCTCTTTCATCCTTGGTCGGAGTAAGACCTCCGTTACTCTGTATTATAATTTATGGTAAGGACCAGTTTACATATTTAGTTAGGGACCCATTAGTGCTATATTATATGTGTCACACTCTTGTACACGATTTACATAGATAAATTAACTATAGACGTTATGGTCCATCTCGGCTAGTAGGCCTCGGGCTTGACTGGATATGTGAATTCCAGCTTCGCTAGAATGTGTGAACCAGCTTGATTAGGGATTTCTGGATTGACTGCGGCTGAGCTATAGAATTCCCTGAGACTTTCCCTTGTCTCTTTTGTACGGTTTCCTGACTGGTCCTGGGGCTAGTGGGCACCTACGGTGTCAGAATGTCTTCAGCCCACACCCCAGGAGCCTTATCTTCATTAAACCTAGCCTCCACTCGTACATCTTCTTAACAATGTTGCCAGAAGTGGGATATATTCTTAACAATGGTGTCAGAAGTGGGATTCGATCACATCTTCTTAACAATGGTATCAGAAGTGGGAAGTTTATTTTTGTAAGCCCTTATTTTCTCATAATAAGGAGGACCCACGTCCAAATTTTTTTGTTCGTAGTCACGACAATTAAATTTTTTTTCCTCCCACCCGCCCTACCCTTTAATTTAGCAAAATAAAAATAACTCCCTTATTTATTTTATTTCATTTTTTTTTATGGTTCAGCTCGGTCAGTCCAGAACAAAAATGTAGGTTTAGGTTTTTCCATTTTTGCTCTTTGATATTTCCGTCGGCTTTCTTCACATATGAAAATTATTTTATGTCCGGTTTATCCTTTTGTTTTTGTTTTCCTTTGTATAGTTTTTTGGATTTTTCCGGTCGCCATGTGAGTGTGTGTCGCGCCACTGACTGTGAATTTTCCTTCCTTCTTTCCTCCCACTTTTTTCTTAAAGAATTTTCTGGTCTACATGTGAGTGTGTGTCGCGCCACTGACTGTGAATTTTCGTTGCCCCTTTCCTCCTACTTTTTTTTGTTTTAAGAATTTTCATATCTACATGTGAGTGTGTTTCGCGCCACTGATTGAGAAATTTCTTGTCCCTCCCCCTTCCCTTTTAAGGATTTTTCCGGTCGCCATGTGAGTGTATTTCGCGCCACTGACCGCGAATTTTCTTTTCTCCTGCCCTCTTCGCCTTTTCAGGAATTTTGCAGTCTTCATGTGTGTGTGTGTCGCGCCACTGATTGCAGATTTTCTTTTCCCTGCCCCTTTGCCTTCCAGGATTTTTCCGGTCGTCGTTGTATGTGTATCGCCGCACTACAGATCGCGATTTGTCCATCCCTTCAGTATTTGTTATTGTCTACTTGTCGTCAAGTGAGTGTTTTTCGCGCCACAGACTGCAAATCCTGTTAATCGTCATCGCATCGGCAAAATAATTTATTCTCCGGGGTACATCATTGCGTCATTTCGCCGTGTCTATTTTATATCAGTGCTCTCAACACTGACAATGCGTGCTTGCGGTACCATTAATAAATTAGCATTCGCGTATGATTTCATATTTCACGTACCTGGAAACGTAATTTTGCATGCGATTATTCCATGACGATTATTCTGTTTAGTTCCCCGACATAATATTTTTTTTTTTTCATGAAAGCCATGGTTATTCGGAATAAAATCAACCTTTTTCGCCGTTTTTTTCTAGACGTTGTCTTTATGGCACGATTTTCAAGCCCTATGGTGTGATGCAGGGACGTCGTATTTCTTTTTGTGGCATTTTTTCGGCTTATCCTTAATTTTTCATATTCCCCTATCGGCCAGTTTATTTTTTTGTTTGGTGGTGATCTGTTTGTATATTTTTCTTGCGGAGATAGATACTCTCTCAAGAATGTACATCGCACTTCATTCGTGACATTTTCGTCGAATTTCGACTGGTTTCGGTCTAAATGTGTGTAGTAATTTGCCACATAGACGTAGTGTGCGTTTCGCCAGTCGTTCCCTCTGTCATCCCTCCCCCACCACCACATTTTTTTTTCAGGTTTTCTTGCGTTTCGATCGCCATCTAGCGTATGTGTGTTTATTCGCCATCCGGATGCGGCGATTTCGCATGAAGCCTCTGGCCTATTTTCTTTTGATAATAAATTTAAGGTTAATGCCATTATTCATGCCACATATTTTTTTTCCCTCATGAAGTAAAAACATTGGTTAGATATCAAGCTGGTTCCGCGTCTTAGTTTAGTCTGAGTTTACACGTCCAGTCGAGCTTGTTCCCATTGTCTTTGTAAACCATATATTTTTGTAAGCGTTATTTTCACATTTTTCGATATTTTTTTTTGTCAGAACTTTCTCTCATGAATTTTTGAGCGAATATTTTTGGTGTTTTTGGCAATTTGGATTGGTTTTTGTTATTGCGGACATTCATACCCTTGATTATTCTGGTCTCGTTTTTTTTTCTCGGAAATGGAAAACTTTTTTGATCCTTCTCGTTTCCCTGCCCCTCGACCCCAGACATCGCGACCCCTCGCATCTCGGTTATTTTTTGAAGATGAATGTTCGCAACAATTTGACAATCCTCCGGCAGAACCTTTGTCTCGGTGGTCTCAGTGTATGCCTGATTACCGACCACAAGTACCGCAATATCCCGCCTACCAATACCCGGCCCATCGAGCTGATTTTCACCAACCACAAGAATACCATGACCACTTTTATGCACAACAAGTCCCCACCCACCCAACCAACATGTATTTACCCCAAACATCCTTTTACGGTCCCCAACAATATTCCCAACAGTTTATTCATACCCGACCGTCTCCTCCTCGACCATCATTTGATACGATGCCCAACTGTCGTCCCTATGCCCCTGCCATAAACCCGAACCCAGCGCCACCCCAGCCGGCTCACCAAGACTTAATTGTTTTCAACGATCCACCGGCTCGGGAAGAAAACCCAGAAGTCACTCTAGCTCGGCTACGGCTTAAGCTAGAGATAGCCAAAGAAATCCCTACTTTCAACGGGGAAACAAGCGCGGCATCCTGGCTTGAGCAAGCACGACACAAATTTTCTTTTTGTGGAGTTGTTGCATGGCCAGAGCAGTTCGCAATCCTTTCTTCTCGGCTGGTTTCACCGTTGACCAGTTGGGTTGAAAGTTTGGACGCTCTACAGAAAGTTTCATGGGCAGCATTCGAAGCTTCCCTCCAGCTCCGCTGTCGGGGCAGGGAGGAGGAGTTTCGTCTGGCTGAGGAACGAGTGATTTATCAGCCGGAAAGCATGACGCCTGACCTTTATGGTCAGTTGATTCAAAAGTCTTTGGATTTGCGTTACTCTTATACTCCGGCTGACAGGACGAAGAGTGAGGTTCTTAGGGTCTACTTGACCGAATTCATCAGAGGCCTCCCCGTCCCTTACTATGATGAGGTAAAAAGAAGGAGCCTGACTAGTCTTCCACAGGCAATAGAGGTTTTGCGACAGGTTAGGGCTGACCGCTCAGCCAGGGATTACCATGAGGCGGCACTTTCCCAGTCACGATCGATTTATACCGTCAAAGCCGACACTGTAACTACTCTTCCCGGAAATGAAAGACCTGCCGCGCCTACATCTTCGAGGTCCTTTGGAGACCAGCCAATTTGTGATTTTTGCTTGCGTGTCGGTCACGAAGAAAAATGGTGCCCGGACAAAGCCCGCGGTTTTCGCCCTTTTAACCAGGGAAACGTGCAAGGTCCGCGCTACTTTGGGGCTCCGCGACGGACCGGTCCTTCTACCCCACACCAATACCGGTTCCAGAACCCGCGCCACAATGTCCCTCATTCGCCCAGCCTAATGAGAGGCCCGAACAGGTCGCAAAACCCTCGTTTAGGCTAGAGCACTCTCCTCCTGAGTCTTGTTTAGTTTGCACGGTACAGGGCAGTTCAAATCTGTCTTTTGTAAATTTGTGTTTTGGGACTTACCGTGTCAAGACTTTGTACGATACCGGTGCCGAGTGCAACCTCATTTCTGAGGATACTGCTGCGAATATTCAGAGCTGCATCATTGACCGATCGAAAACATGCATTTCAGCGTCTACATTGTGTGGTCCGCTTACAGTCACCTCCGAGGTTACTGTACAATTTTCTTTATTAGGTCGAACGTTTGTGGAGAAATTTTTGGTGATCCCTAGGCTATGTTTCGGTGCTTTGGTCGGCCGGCCGTTCATTCGGTCCGCAGGATTGATGTTAGACCCAACCACCGATATTTTCTCCCTCAAATTCCCTGGTCAGTCCCAGCCTTCGACAAGGGAACCTAGAGTTTGTAGTATAGGTATCGGAGAAAAATTAGTCCCGTCGAAGTGCGCTTACCGCATAAGACCGCATTATGCAAGACCCATTAGTTGCAGTGTTTTAGGCCTACCCACGGGTACGAAAAACATATTGATTGAGGGCAATGAAGCTTTACAAGCCCGAAATATTATGGTTCTTCCACAGTTGGTCCCTATTTCCCCAGGTGGTACTGTCGTATTTATCGCAGAGAACCATTCTCTGACGAAAGTACGAGTACGGAAAGGTGACCTATCCCTCCTCTCGATTGACCCCCTCCCCTCCGATGCAACCGCTTCTGATCTGGTTAACGACCTGGTCGAACCATTGTTCGAGTCAATGGTAAACTCTGTAAAAATCGGATGGAGCGACATTTCGAGGGATGATTACCTGAAAAATTTTCCACTTGATCACATTCCCCCCACTTATAAGACTGAAATGGAAGACATATTGTGGGAATTCCGGACCATTTTTGCCAGGTCTGATGATGATTTGGGCGACTGTACTGTTGTCACCCATCGCATCGAGACCGGTGACCACCCCCCCATCCGCCAACGCCCCTACCGAGTACCTATCCAACTTCAAAGTGAACTGAAAACACGAGTTGAAGCCATGCTCCGACAGGGTGTTTTAGAAGAGAGTTGCAGCCCCTGGGCTTCACCAGTATCTCTAGTTAAGAAAAAGGATGGTTCATATCGGCTTGTGAACGATTACCGGCGTTTGAACAAAATAACTAAGTTTGATAGTTATTCCCTTCCACGTATCGATGACATCCTTGACAGAATGCATGGCTTCACGGTTTTTTCAAAGATGGATCTCGTACAAGGTTTCCTCCAAACCAGCGTCCACCCTCCACATCGCGAGAAAACTGCCATTAATACTCCCTTCGGTCTATACCAATATCGCCGCATGGGTTTCGGTCTCTCTAATGCCCCAGCCACTTGCGAGCGGATGATAGAAATTGTTCTTCGTGATATTTTGGGGTTAAATACGTTTGCCATGTTGGATGATACGGGCGTGGGCACCAAAGACCACCCTGAGCATTTTTCTGTCCTTCGAGAAGTTTTTACCCGGTTCCGTGACCACAACCTAAAGCTCAAACCCTCCAAATGTGAATTTTGCGTCCCCAAGCTTACCTTTTTAGGCCACGTGATCTCTGCGGACGGTATCCAGCCGGATCCCGACAAACTTTCTGCGGTTAAAAACCTCCGTTATCCCCAAAATATTGCGGAATTGAGGTCCAGCTTAGCATTGCTAAGCTATTTTCGCAAATTTGTTGACGGGTTTGCAAAGATTGCAAAACCTCTTTCTGATTTGACACGTAAGGGTCGGGCCTTTGAATTTTCTGAACCCCAGATCACGGCCTTTGAGACACTGCGAAGCAGTTTACTTTCAGAGCCTATCCTCTCGTATCCCGATTTTGAGGGATCCGAATTCATTCTCACATGTGACAGTTCCGGTTTTGCCATAGGCGCTTGTCTTTCTCAGGTCCAGAATGGGCAAGAGAGAGCCATAGCATATGCCAGTCGCGTTCTTTCCCCAGTCGAACAAAGATATTCCACGACCAAAAGGGAAGCTGTAGCCCTTTGGGAGTTTGTGAAGAAGTATAGACACTACTTAGTGTCTAAACCCTTTCTGGTCCGAACGGACCATCAGCCCTTGAAAGCCTTGCCTTTCATGGACTGCCCTAACGGAAAATTGGCTAGGATTTGCCTGGAGCTTCAGGAGTACACTTTTCGTGTCGATTACATGCCAGGCAAGGAAATGTTCGTAGATGCGTTATCCCGCCTGGTAGAAGCTCCAGTAGGCGAGAAAACTGACCCCCAACCCTTGGTGAATGTTGTTCAGCTATCTGAACTTCCCCAAGAGATAGGTTTAGATGGAATTCGAAGGGCACAGTCTGGTGATATATTCTGTAAAGGAATGGTTCAGCGCTTAGCAGGCACAGCAGAGCTCCCTCCCGATTACTCTATACTTGAAAGAAGTGTCGAGTCCTTTTGTGTTGAAGATGAAATTTTGTGTTTTATTTTTTCACCTTCTGCTACGTACCGTGACATGGTTCACGTCGTGCCTGTTATCCCTGACAGTCTTGTGCCCCAGGTCTTGGAACATTTTCATGCCTTTTCTGGACATTTTGGTCTTTCCAAAATGCTCCACAAAATGAGATTTTCCGTGTGGTTCCCCAACATGTACACTAGGGCCCGACATCACGTTTCAGTATGTGTCGACTGTCTGAAACGTAAGGTCCCCAATAGGACTCCCATAGCCCCGCTAGGTATAATCCCGTTTCCATCTGGCCCTATGGAGCTTGTCTCCATCGATATTGTTGGCCCCCTCCCAAGAAGCCGTAATGACAATTCCGTTATTTTGACAGTTTGCTGTCATTTCACAAAATTCATGTTCGGCATTCCCCTCCCAAACCAACAAACTCATGTTGTCGCCCGGGCTTTAATCGAAAAAGTATTTCTCCCTCATGGTTTTCCGAGCCAGATTTTAACAGATCGAGGCTCTAATTTCACATCAAAAATGTTTGAAGAAATTATGAAAGTCATGAGCATGCACCACCTCACCACTACTTCTTTCCGTCCAAATTGCAACGGTCAGGTCGAGAGAATGCACCAGACTGTGAAAGACATTCTTTCCCAGTACCTCTCCCCCAGTCGAGATGACTGGGACGAACACTTGCCGTTTGCGATATTTTGGTTGAATACCGCACATAACGTGTCTACTAAGGAGACCCCGTTTTATGCTATGTTTTTGCGTGATCCCATGCCTTCCCTTTTCGATGTGGCACCACGTCGCCTGTTTTATGATTCTATGGAGAACTACAAATCTGAGATCCTAAACAGAATGAAAATAGCACATGACCAGATTTCTGCCAATATTCATGTTTCAAAACATAAGCAGAAATCCCAGTACGATAAAGATTGCGAAAAATTCACCCCGCATAGCCCTGGTGATATTGTTTTTCTCAAAGTCCCCCCTGCCCCTGGTATAGGTTCAAAACTTCGTAAAGAGCGCGCAGATGGACCATACCGCGTTATTCGCGTTATGAATGAAGGCCGGAATTATGAGATCCAAAAGTTCGGATCAAAGACGCAGGTCGTCCATTTTGACCGTTTGGAGGGATCTAGGTTAAGATCCCCATGGGTATTAGAACCCAAGGTTGAATCGACAAATTTGCCTGCCGTGCCGGCTAGTGAACGCCAGGTTTTACCCCCAATCGCAACAATTACGGAGCAATCTGCTCCATGTTCAGTACCGTTGGACTTGGCAGCGCTGTGTAACGCGCCTCTACTTCTGCCGCAAACACCAAGGGCCTCGAATTATTGCCACCTCGACAACCCTATCCCAGAATCTTTCTTACTACGACCAACGGCAGAAGCACCAATGTGCCCTCGTGCGCCGCCACATTTTGACAGTGAGTCAAATCTTCTCGAGACAACTGTCTTTTGCGAGGCGCCGGTGTTAAGGCCCGCCTCAATAACCCCTACCACTCTCCCTCCCCAGAACAGCACTTTCCTTTCTTATTCCCCTTACCAAATCGAGTATACCGAGCAAGCTGATACTATGAGAAGCGATTGGCCCCGGCCATTAACGCCGGAGTGTCCCTCCGAGCAGGCATCTTTTCTCTTGCAGGTGTCGTCGCCGCTGGTGGACCCTCGCCAGTCGCTGCCCCGTGCCGTTTCTTCTATGAACCTCAGTTCAGATAGTCAAATCTCAAGTCCGTCACTGTCCCTTCTGACTAACGATTTTGAGTTTATCAATGCTTCGAATACTACTTACGCAAGCTTGCCGGACCGACTCTCAGTCCCGGTACAGCACTCATTTTCAAATTCAACTCCTAGCACACCTAAAATATCAGAAAGCAAATTCAGAAATTTCAAGTTCAACCCAAACCAGTCGGACCTCTATCAGCTAACTTTTAATTCAGAGCCATCCGAATCTAGTTCAAATTCTCTATCTGAAATCTCCGACGAAATTTTCTGTCACGACTTTTCCGCACGGCACGCAGGTAGCGACAGAAGAAGCAACGGCGTTGAGGTCCCAGCGTCTCCGAGCGTCACAGCGCCACCGATGGGACAACTCACATCGCCAACGCCGCCAACGGAGCCCGTAACGCCGTCGACGCCCCCGACAGTCATCATCACGCCACCAACGCCACCAACCTTGTACGTCACGCCACCGACGCCGCCAACCTTGCACGTCACTACGCCACCTATGACACGCACGCCTTGCCATCCGTATCCGCCCTCCTCACCCGGCGCTCCAGACGCTCATTCTCCTGTCTCCCCTCCACGGGTCGAGCTTACCCTTCCCCTCCGGAAATCCAACCGCCTGCAGAGACCACCAGATCGGTACCAGTCCGCCGACTTCCGTACCGCATCACGGTCCCGCTCACACGATGTGCCACGACCTAAAGCCACCAAACCAACTTACCCGCAACAATCAACTAAGAAAGGAAGAACCTACTCTACTACGTATCCTCACTCCAGCGATACAAGCTCGTAGAGTCATCAACAACGCCATTTCCAACTTTAAACCAACAACCAACAACTATTCCACCATCAACTCAACCCCCATCACTAGTCAAATCCTCCAAATCCACCTCCATCAATCCGTATCACCTGGACTGGACACCACGACAGCCAAGTGGAAATGTAAATATTTAGGTAGGAGTGTTAGGTCCGCGTTTTCCCGCTCGCAAGTGCGGCTATAAATATTTCCGGTTAGGTATATATATGTTCGTCCCCCCCCCCCCCCTTCTTAGTTTAATTGTGTAGGCCCTCTTTAAAGTCGCTTTTGTACATATGCTGATTTCGGTTTCGCTTCGCTAGCCCTTGCGATAACTGCACTGTTCCTTTAAGCATTGCTTTTTCTGCTTCCGCGCTTTTCATGCAGTTCCTTCAACTTTTCGGTCGATCTGACTGAAGCCGTTTGTCGGCCACCGCTAGCTTTTGTATTCCGCGCTTTGTTGCCTTATACTTCTTCATATAATGTATATATTATAAAAAATCATATTGACGCCGTGTGTTCGGCCATCATTCTTAAAAATGCTTTGCGCCTGTCTTTTGCGCTTTCATTACTTGCGTGCCCTTACCTTTAGTGCTTTATTTTGCGGCTTAGAGTGCGTAGGACCTCCCCCATTTCTACTTCAAGTTTTTTTTGTATCAAGGTCTTACCTTAGGTCGTTGCGACAGCTAACTGGAGTAATTTTTAAAATTGCGGCCTTTCTTTTTCCCTTTCCTCCCAAATTCCTCCTAGTTTTCCCTTTTCCATTTTCTATTTTTAACAAATCTCAGAGACTTCTCTTTTGGGACGAGTTGTGGTACTGGCAACATTTCCCCAATATTTCCCTGATAATCCCTTTTTAAAGTTTCTTCCAGCCCCTAATTTATTTTAGAACTTAAAGGCATCGACGCTTCAAATATTAATTCTGCCTTTATTTCGCATTTTATATTTGTTTTGGTTTGGTTCGTGTGGTCAGGGTAAGGTCAGTAGGACTGAAGCTCAATAAAGGACCCTGAACTAACTGAACAGAGAGTGGGCTTTGATTTTTCACACTTATTTGATTGCCCCCTCTGTCAGAAACCTGGGTTGCCGCGATGGCTTAGCTATCGATGGTATGTTAGTAGGTGGGGCTGGAATGGAAACATTGTAGACTCTTTTGTTGCCCGTACACCACTCTGCCCAAGGGGGGGAGGTGTGTTATGGAGACATCCCATAGCACTTTGCTCTGCAATAGTCCTCCTAATTATTCCCTCCATCTATCGCCTACTTTTCTATATATCCCTTCGGTTTCCATCACCATCATTAATTTCCCGGCATCGTGACAATAGGTCACTCGGTCTTTATCCTAGCTTCAGTTAGCTGCTCGCTAATCCGAGGTCAGGCTTTGATCCATTTCATTCTAAGTATTTTGGCTGCGTAATGAATCCGCAGCCAAAAGTAGTTCTCTTTCATCCTTGGTCGGAGTAAGACCTCCGTTACTCTGTATTATAATTTATGGTAAGGACCAGTTTACATATTTAGTTAGGGACCCATTAGTGCTATATTATATGTGTCACACTCTTGGTACACGATTTACATAGATAAATTAACTATAGACGTTATGGTCCATCTCGGCTAGTAGGCCTCGGGCTTGACTGGATATGTGAATTCCAGCTTCGCTAGGATGTGTGAACCAGCTTGATTAGGGATTTCTGGATTGACTGCGGCTGAGCTATAGAATTCCCTGAGACTTTACCTTGTCTCTTTTGTCCGGTTTCCTGACTGGTCCTGGGCCTAGTGGGCACCTACGGTGTCAGAATGTCTTCAGCCCACACCCCAGGAGCCTTATCTTCATTAAACCTCGCCTCCACTCGTCCATCCTCTTAACAGCATAAAGTACTTCACGAAAATCCAGTGCTATGGTCAAAAACACGCGGTATACGAAAAGACATTCGGCAATACGGGCCTACAGAGCACCACAAAATCATCATGGTCAAAATTCGTCGCGGAAGTACCTGGGTGGAAGGCAACGAAAGCAGAAGCACATCCATTTTCAGAATCTCCTCCATGGACAATGGCCCAACCTATAGTGCAAGACCAGCTGATCCCGTTGGACAAATCCCACTATTCTACGGATACAGTAAACCAAATTTTCAAGTACGAAATGTCGACCCGTTTCGCCAACCACCTACAAATATACACAGATGGTTCAGTGAAAGGCAAGAAGGCAGGGGCGGCAGCCTGCATTCCCGAGTACAAGTTGAATATTGCCATTCGCCTCCCTGAAGGCACATCCATCCTCACAGCTGAGTTAGTGGCAATCGAAAAATCACTGGAAGTGGTTACCCAAATGCCTCCGGAGTCGAGAGAAGTGGTGATCCTGTCTGACTCCCGATCAGCACTACAACTACTACACAAAATAAACTCGGCAAGTGAAGACACAGACCTCAAGAACATCAGAAATCTCCTTCAACTTCTCGAAGATCAAAACATCAGCTGCAAGTTTCAACATATCCCGAGCCACAAGGGAATCCATCACAACGAAGAAGCGGACGCCTTGGCTAGTAAAGCAGCGGACAACCCAGCTCAATCCCAACTGCAAACGATGAGAGACATCATGCGAAACCGTATCTCCACGAAGAAAATGCAGTTACACCCGTCACCCTTTAAAACACGTCATCAGTGCGTCACTTACTACAGGCTTAAGACTGAGACTCTCCTTCTAAACAAAACGCTGTTTGAATGGGGACTCCACAACACTCCACACTGCAGAACATGCCATCAGGTGGAAGAAGATGTGTAACATGTTCTATTCGACTGCAAAGGAGACAACCAAACAGCCAAATTGAGGACCACGTGCCGGAAACTAAGGATACAACCGTCTTTAAGCGCTATCAACCTAGCACCACTTCGGAAGTTGGAGGAGAAAGAACTTTTCCACCAGATGATCAAGATCCTACAGGAGAGAGAAGCCAGCTAGATCCCGTCTGACCCAAGCAGACATATGCCCAACGAAGAAGAAAAAACGTGCAGACGACGCAGGCCACCGAGCCAAGAAGAGAGGCCGAAAGGGAACGACGCTGACGTTGCTCCCAATGGCTTGATGATTTGGATGATGATGGAAAACCCGCAGCTAAGACCAAAATCGCTCCTGTTGCAAGACTAATCCTCTCTCAGGTTTCTTTCGGGTCAAATCAACTGAGCAACTGGCCTTTGATTTTGTACTTAGAACTAATAACCTCTGTGATGTGAGAAGCAAAAGCTGGACATGACAGTTATGGTAGCCACCCACTTTGCCAGATACGGCATACCGAAGACCGTAACGTCAGACAACGGGCCTCAGTTTTCAACGAAAGAGTTCAAAGATTTCATGGATAGATGTAGCATCGACCACAAAACATCCAGCCCAAAGTATCCACAGTCTAATGGATTCAGCGAGAAGTCCTTTCAGACAGCAAAACGGATCATGGCCAAAGCTGTAGAACACCAATCAGACCCATATCTGGCCATGCTAGAGTACCGGAATACGCCAGTCGATGGACTGGCTTCCGCAGCTCAGCTGCTGATGAGTCGACAACTACGATCTATACTACCAATACTTCCCAAACGCCTGGAATCAAAAGTTGTTCCACGATCGACATTTCAAAAAACGAGAGAGAGACGGCAGAAACAACAGGAGAAGTCATACAACAAAAACTCGAAAGACCTGAAACCACTGCTCAACCGTCAACATGTTTGGGCAAAGCGTGATGAAAATGCCAGGTGGCAAAAAGCAGTGGTATTGCAGAAACACGAATACACCCCACGGTCTTACATCATTCAAACAGAGAATGGAAAGATCTACAGACGCAACAGGCGACACATTAGAGAGACAAACCAATACTCACCCACTTACCTTGAATTTGAGCACAAGGACCAGCAACATGACATGCAGGCACAACAGGCACCTTCACCACCATCAGCGGGCGGGCCGGGAACACCGCGTTGCTCACCTACGAGCCCAACGCCACCCCTAATGTCACCTCTGCCCGCAGCTACACCAGCAGAAAGATTCACCACTCCGCCAGATGATGCCAGAGCCACAATGCCTCCCTTGCGATCACCAATCCGATCCAGCGTACCAACCGGAGGCCCGACCATGCGCACCACGCGTTCCGGCAGACATGTGAAGGAAACGAAGAAGCTCAACCTCTAATCCCAACAAAGGAGAGAGGATGAAGAATCCTGCCATGCATGCTTGCATCCGTGTTTAGTGCAGTGTCACGTTATATGCTTGCTTTGCTTATGCTTGCGTTTTTGTTATAGGTGCTTGGGTTTCAATAAACCATTAAATTGAGCTGAAGATTTTGCAGCAACCACTACATTAGGTTAGCATCATAATCTAAGGTTAGCATCATTTAACTAAGAAATAGGTTATCAACGAATTATGAGGTTATAGCAGATTTGATTGACCTAAGTATTCATGAACATTTGATGTTTTCTTTTCCCTCACTAGGAGTCAGGAATAAAGACTGATTATAAGTTGGCCCAATGATGAAGTTCAGGGCAAGTTACAAAATGACCCCATGATACAAGGCTATGGTTTGTTTGGAATTGGTTTGGGGCAGCAAACCAAGCTCTTTTGCTCTGCTTAGGATTCGCCGAGAGTAGCTTAGTCTTCATAGGAGGAATTAGAAGGAGGAGTAGCCAAGCTGGTCAAAAGTTGAATAGAGATAAGATGCTGGAGAAAACATGCATCCTGAATCCCCGTCTGAACTTGGTTATAGGTTATAGCAAAATGTCGTGCTCGGATTTGATTCTCGCTATTGTTTTCGGTTTTCTGGTCGCTTTCGCGTCACAACATTGTGCACTTTCAGCCTTGATGCATGGAACTCTGGATCTGCATAGCAAAAAATCTGGATTTTGGTGAATACATAATACGTAACCTGTCAGCAGTTAATACTTACTTGAAAAGGGTGTATCTAATTTTTTTTTGCTTTTTACAGTATCTTACAGTATACTTGACAGACAATATTGGCGACCGTGGTTGCCATATTCTCAAATAAGAAAACTCTCGGAGGTTCCATAAGAACCTGTCGATTGCGGCTTGAAATCCTAAAAGCAAATGATTATGAAATAGCTCAATAATTGTATCAGCCATCTGACAAGGTATCAGAATTTGTGATTTTTGTTTTGTGCACAGTTGTCCCTTATTAACTCTTCAGGAAATTTCAGTTTGGTACAAAAGGCTGTCCAATTAAAATAAAATCTGAATCTTTGGCTCTAATAAAACCTTTTAGTGAGCATTTTTCATCTCTGCTCAAACGTAACATGAAAACCTCATGTGCCCCTGTAGTATCATCCATACAATTCATCATCCCTCTATAACACCAGTACACTCTGCAGTCCCATGATAACAGTCCTATCCTAGTGGCAAAATTTTCTGGTATTACCCTAGCCTAATGTTAAAAGGAAAAAGTTCCAACCGTGCGATATCAAGTGATAACGCACAGGCAGCCATGTGATATCAAGTAATATTGCACGGTTGGTCTGTTCATCAAGTTCATCAAGCATTTTCCCTCAAGTACTGAAAAATAGAGCCTGATCTCCAAAAAATGAATAAAAGACATCACTTTCAGGAGGAAAAACAAAAAACACTAAAAATTAATACAGTAAACAATAATGTTGGAAAAGTTTTAGAAAAGTCTTTAAAAACTGAAAAAAAATGTTGCTTTCCTAGCCAGCCAACCTGGGTTAGGCTATACCTTGTTACAGTCACATTCACACTGGAAATGGAGCTTGTCAACTGAAACAACATTACTTCCAACTTAATCTAACTTGTTTTCCTCTAGTCTCCAGAAGGCAGCTACTGAGCAATTCCAAAAGTATTAGTTCTTAATTTTTCTCTGATAAAGGTCCATTTACCATTACCAAATCTCCAGTGTTCCCACTTTTTCTGATGGAACCTGTGACTTTTGGCCAGAAAAAACAATGATATTTTGGCACCTACGAAAGTACGTCTTTTCACAAACTATTAACAAGAAATCTCGCTATATCATCTTCACAATTAAACTACGCATCAACTTTTAAAGCATTGTCCTAATAGGTGTAATAAGGTGAATAGCGCTATACGCGATGTTTACGTCTTCATACACACGCCTGTTCAAATACAGCCCAAGAGGTTCTTATCATTGAGGCGTTCGGTGTTGACAAGGTAATACAATTTTTCGATCTCTAAAATATCCGAAAAAGTTCTTAGTACTACTTGAAGAACAGGAGTACAGGCTATAACGGAAATTATACTGTAAAAAAGCTATTAAAATAAGGGATGGACAGCACTGATCCTCGAACTGACGAAAAGCAGTCGTAATAGAACAAAAACGTGCTTTTTTAAAGAAAAGTCGTTTCTTTGCTTCCAACAAAGTAGAACTGTTGTGCTTTCCTTGGCAACCCTGACGATGCTGCGTCTCTCCTCGGCCAGCTGGCGGAACCAATCAAGCGATCTGATTGGCTCTGCATAAGGAAGAATAGAGCTGAGCTCTATTTTCCTTATTCGCCTTATTACAGCGCGCCCCGAGGAAAAGAGGAATCTGTAATAACCCTTATACGCGGTAATACACCTTACAACACCTATTAGGAGTACCCTTTTAAGTTCTTGCTCACTCTCTCGAAGAAACGAAACACATTGCAGAATTCTGCAACCAGCAGCAACAGGGTTTGAGCTTTATCAATTCTATCTACCCTAAGAATTCTGCCGCTAGATGACATCGACTTCGCCACAAAAGAAAGAGATGACGCTAAATAAGGACGTTTATATGCCTGGGTCACAACAGTAGTCGTTTTCACATTTCAACAGTAAGCTAGGGTTGCCATTTCACTAATCAGAAATACAGAAAAAAGACGCTGCTCAGCGAACCCTTCAGCGACAACCTTGCAAAGGTTAAAGATAGTTGATAATTACAACGGATACATATTTCCTGAAACAAAATCCTACTATCCCTTACTATTTTGCGTTACTAGCTACTAGCAACGTTAGCATTAATTTAAAAAAAAAAGATTGGAATAAAACAGTTGCTTTTTTACCGAATTTCCGCCAGGAGGTATCATGGGGCTGCACAGTGTACTAGTGTTATAATCGTTATCGCCCTTGCTTTTCTTCGGGCGATAGCAGAAAATTTGGCCCTTGGGCAGCATGACAGACTGCGCTCGGGCGATATCGGCCTATCGTGCCACCCGCGGGCCAAATTTCTCCGCTATCACCCTCAGCAAGGGCGATAATAAGCCATGGCGCCTGGCACTTTTGATGTTTTTTGGGGATCCCAAAACGTAAGTGGAGGGATACCTATGACATCGCAAAAGTGTCCGTCTGTCCGTCCGTCCTTCCATCCGTCTGTAAGCACGATAACTCTCGAAGGGAATGAGATATTTTGATGAAACTTGGTGTGAGGATTCTTTGGGTCGACGGACCAGTCAAGTTCATAGATGGGCTTTGTAGCCCTACATTTAGGGGTGAGGGAGGGGGTTCAAATTAAGGGGCAAACAAAATATTTTCAAACAGCTAATTTGATAGTCGATTATGGGGTAGAAGACATGAGGCGTATATCTCGGCGTTCCCCGAGGACTCCACTTGAGGAGTCCCTGCGTTTTTGTATGTCCAGGAGACTCACTCCCCGTATTCTCGCGAGTCCCCACGGACGGGGAATGCTCCGATTATCATCACCATCATCAAAAAGGACTCCCTTTCAGATTCTGAGGGGAATCAATTTTGCCTGGTGTTGGTGCAATGTAAAATTAATTAAAAAAGAATCAGAATAAAGAAAAACAAAAATAAAGTGGATCTAGACTAATTTTGTCAACTGCAACTTTTTTTTTCCAACAAAATCCATTCTGGAAGCATTCCCCGTGTTCTTGCTGTTTCTATACGCTGAGTCCGCGTGAAGTGACTCCTTCTATTCTCGCCGTTCCCTTTGATTCCCCGAGGAGTCCTCGCGGAACGGCGAGAGTACGCCTATGCTGAACACTTATGTGAACAAATTTTCTACCTGGACATGTAGTTCCCCCCCAATCCGGCCAAAACCGGAAAATTGTTAGAAGCTTAAGCTTTATTTCTAGTTGATTAGATAACCGATTTAAAGCACAATGGACACTTCTAATGCTTTACTTTGTATTAAATGCTTCACAAATAAACATTTCCGACTTCCTTTAAAAGGCGCTACGAAATTCGGCCGTTTTCTTGTTATCCCTTGTCTTTACCTCTCTGGCATTTCGGCTATCCAAAGCTTAGGAGCTGGGATATCGTGACAGGAAATTCAAAACCTCCCAGCAATGCTTGATAGAAAAGGATATATTTGAGATGTCACCAAGGTTAAGCCGCAGATGCAGTTTACCTGATTGTTCTAGTGTTTCGTCAGAAGTTCCATGGCTTAAAGTGTCTATCAAAAGTTTTTCTTTGTGGAATAGTGTTGTGAAGCTTGATTAGCTTGCTTTATAAACTGTACCAGCATACGCAATAAGCTTATAAAAAAATAACATAGCTTCAAAAATCATTAAAAAACGAATAACCTATTCAAATCTGAATTATACAAGCTGATTTATGCATAAAATAAATCTACTAAGTATTATAAGAAACATCACTTTTATCTTTGTCCAAGCTAGTAAATTGAGAATGTACTGGCCTCAAAAATTACGCTTTGAAATATCACAGAGAGGAAACTGTTGAAAAAGCTGCTGATCTAGGGGGTAGGCACTGCACCTAGGTTGTTACAGAGTGGGATTGGGGTAGTTTGATGTGCCCATTGAACTTTAACCTTTACTACACAAAAGGCAACTTCAATGAGACAGTGCGTCGGAAAACGATATTTTCCACTTACTTTCATCTTCTGAGGACCAGAAACCACGGTGCTAAAGTAGTTCTTTTTTGACCAGTGAGGACGGTCTCACGACAAACCAAAACAAGACGACACTCTCCTTTGCGAGGACATACCACCTACTTCTACAGCAATTTCGTGTAGACATCTCTCGAGTTTTCCTAGTTGTGAGCCTCACAAAACCGACAGTAAACTGAAAACCGAAGCGCTTATAACAAACGCATTGTACTACAACGTTATAAGGTTTGAGGCCAAGCTGACCATTCATTACGAAAAAAGTAGAAAACCGTGATTTTCGGTTTTTTTATTGATCAGCTAATTATCCCTCTAGGATGATGTGCGAGGGGATGATGTAGGATGATGTGCACTTTTCTGTTGGTATTGTGTTGGATTTTATGATTTAGTTGCTTGTTTTTCGCTGAGGACGGTTTGCCGGAAGTGCAACCGAAATATCTGAATTTACATTTATCCTTCGCACATCACCCTAGAGGGATAATTAACTGATCAGTAAAAAAAAACCCGAAAATCACAGTTTTCAAATTTTTTTTTTTTTTTTTTTACTACAACGTTAGATGAAAGCATTTAATGAAAACCATCATGGGCCAAGCAAAATACAAAAAGACCTGAATATTCCAGTAGAAAAACTAATCTTTGGCACTAAAGTAGGTAACTAACACTTACAGACTAGCAATGCATACATTCCGATTTCGTAAATCGTTCAACTAATCCGGAAATGGTACCGGCTTAGAAATTATAGTGGAGTAATAAAACCATACCCTTAAAAGCGTCGTTGGCTAATGCCGACGGATCGCTGCATAGCTGCTACAGCACTTTTATTTTGACGGTATGTGACTTAATATGGAAATCTTAACTGTTTCAAGGGTCCTTGACTTCCACAATAGTTTCGTTTCTTATCTCAGTTCTCCTCTCGATTCTCCTGTTTCGCATTTTTTTGTACCACTGAGATGAAGCTAATTCTCGTTTTCTTGCGTTTTTGACAGAACCAAGAATGTGCTTCGACAGCAACTTCTCGATTCTCGTTCTCCTTCCTTATTGGTCAACAACAGGCGGACATTGAATCCGTATAAATGGATAACAGGTGGCTAAATTAGAGTTTTTGTCAAACGCGAGGCCTGAGAAGCGAGAGGAGCAAAAGCAGTAATTTGTGCGAGAATCAAAAATTCAGATCGAAAACGCAACCATTGCTTCAATCTTCTGCTATTTTATATCTCTTTCATTCTTGGCAGCGAAGATTTGCCCTTCGACAGCGCAGTAGAGCGCCAGAGTAACATGCCCTCCAACTCACTTTTCATGTGCCATTGACAACAGCATACTCAACCTAAGTATCTCTTGGCTATAGCAGCTAGCTACCTAACTGTCTTCGTAAGACAGATATCTATCACTGAACCAATTTAGTTACAAAGTCAACATTTTCAGTTCAAACAAAAATTGCAGAAAATTACTTTTGATTCTGGAAGACTGTCCATAAACGCAGCAAACACAAATACTTGCACTATTTTTTGTGCACTGGCATTAATTCAACATCATGTACTGGCCAAAACAACATTGCGCCAGTAATTAAGCTAGGCCTCCTTGAAGGGCATTTCTATCATTTTCCGTGACACTTCAAGCTGCATTCCGGGCGAACCTCACGCCACTAAGAACAACCTTGAAGCCATCTATAATGTCTCCCTTCTGCTACAGTTCCACTTTGGCCTTCTGAACCACATCCGGGTTTACCCCTTCATCCCCCTTACCACCTGTTAGGTTGCAATTGGTTAGATCCTCCCTTGATCCTTTCTTGTCACAGCCTCCTTCGATAAGGGTAGTATTGGCGAGAACTTCCACATTTACTATCACTGAATCTTCCGTGTCACTGATGTAGCCGTCTTCACCGACGTAGCGAAGGGGGTAGACGAGGAAGGGGGCGGCTGAGAAAGCTTTCAGGTTTCGGACGGGGAAGTGCTTGCTCCATTCTTCCCTAGAAGCAAGACATAGGCGTTAAGGGTTAACTGAAAAGAGCTGGGATAGGACAAGTTAGTTACCCATCACTCATTCCCTCAAATTGACTTGACCAGTTGAAAATGCGTTCCTTCGCTGTTCCGCTGATCAATTTTCAAATAGTGGAATTTCCGTGTGACCTGTGCACCATACGCTTGTACCTGTGTTGTATGCCTTACCAGAAAGATTTATGAGTTTTTGGGATCCCAAAACGTAAGTGGAGGGATACCTATGACACCGCAAAAGTTGTCTGTCTGTCCGTCCGTCCGTCTGTAAGCACGATAACTCTCGAAGGGAATGAGAAATTTTGATGAAACTTGGTGTGAGGATTCGTTTGATCGTCGGACCAGTGGAGTTCGTAGATGGGCTTTGTAGCCCTACATTTAGGGGTGGGGGAGGGGGTTCAAATTGGCAAACAAAATATTTTGAAACAGCTAATGTGATAGTCGATTATGGGGTAAGAAGACATGCTGAACACGACGATGAAAACCATTTTGTCATCGGACAAGTAGTTCGCCCGGAATCCGGCCAAAACCGGAAAGTTTGTTAAAAGTAAAAGTTTCATGTGAAGTTGTTTAGATGTTCGATTTAGGGCAAGAAGACATGCTGAAGACTTATGTGAAAACAATCTTCTACCCGGACATGTAGTTCGCCCAGAATCCGGCCAAAACCGGAAAATTGTTAGAATTTAAAGTTTTATATCTAGTTGATAGATGTAGGAAGACATGCTGAAGACGTCAGTGAAAACCATTTTCTCGACGGACAAGTAGTTCGCCCGGAATCCGGCCCAAACCGGAAAGTTTTTTAAAATTAAAAGTTCTATTTGGAGTTGATCAGATGTTCAATTTAGGGCAAGAAGACATGCTGAAGACTTATGTGAAAACAATCTTCTACCCGGACATGTAGTTCGCCCAGAATCCGGCCAAAACCGGAAAATTGTTAGAATTTAAAGTTTTATATCTAGTTGATTAGATAACCGATATAGGGGTAAGAAGAGATGCTGATCTTTTTACCCGGACATATAGTTCGACCGGAATCCGGCTGGAGCCGGAAAATTTGTTATAAGTTAAATTTTTATTTGAAGTTGATTAGATGTTCATTATTGGGGAAAGAAGATGCCCTGAGTTAGTTTTTGAGCTTTCTTTTTTCGCCGGACAAGTAGTTCTAGAGTTCGGCCGAAACCGGGAAATTGGCAGAAGTGGCAGGAAGTTTTCGTCAAAACAGATATGACTTATAGAGGTAAACACACATGCTGAATCCATATCTGAACTTGGTTTTCTGAGATGATCAGCTATTTGGCCTTAATCAGTTTTTGAATTTTAATTGTAAAAATGTTCAAGGAGTCTGGCGACGACTGGATCTGGCTGAGACAAGACCAAGTTGTCTGGATCAGACACTGAATTTTTGGGATCCCATCGAAACCTTTGGTCTTGTTTTCTTTTCCGGCACTAAGCAGTCTTCACCAAGCTAACCACGGTCCACTCAAAAGCCGCGTTTGTGTTGAGGTTAAAATTGCCCGCGTCATAGTAGAATTTAGGCTGTCGGGACTGCCGCAGATATTCTGAACGTCATAACTAGAGCAGATGGTGGAAAATAAAAAAATCCCTTGGCAGAATCCAAATTATTCAATGTATGCAGTTAAATGACACAAAAATCAGTTGGCTTTTCAGTTAAACTAATTGAAATTAATTCAAGCGTCCACCGTGCAAACGCTGTGGTCCGTGTGTGTATTTTCAGATATACATTTCATCTATCACGATTTCCATGCTACATTGACCAAATGTAACTTCATAACAATTTAACTTTCAAATAAGTTTCCTATCAGCAGAAGTGCTATCTAGTCCAGCGTATCCCGAGTCCGAACCGAACCCAAGCAAGTCGCGGCCAGATGAGTCCGAGTCCCGGACAGAACCCCCTCGAGACTAGTCACGAATGAAAACCGTTACACTATGTTTTTATTTGACTCGCTCGCTGAAGACGTTTGTGGGATTTATCTGCTGGCCGAGACGTTTACACGGATTACGGACTCGGCCATGTTTTGAGACGAGTCGAGTCCGGGTCCTACTTGATAAGCGGTGACGTGACCGAGAAGAGCCCGTGAAAAAGGATCTGTCAATCGATAATGTCCCCTAATGTTAATTGTCTTTAGCGCATTTACCACGAGTCAAGCATTGCTAACTTCGCCGAGAGCTTCAAAATTCTGCCGACAACTCTTTCAAAGATTCAAAGTTTTGTTCTTCCTTATGAAAGAGTCAAAGCTGATTCTTTGACTTGTCTTTTCCCACTTTCTAACCACGATGGCGCAGAGCTTTCAAATACTGTGCATCGAAACTCAGTTTCAGTTTCAGAGAGCAGAAAGTCCAGACCAAGTCCGCAAGCGCCAACAAGAAAATTGCGATTTTCTCGGAGCAAGTATTGGTATTTTCGAATAATTACGAAAGCGCTGCAATGTGGAGTGTGAAAGAATGGATTGTTTCTGCCATACTGTGGCACATTTCCCATAACTGCATCACAACTGAGCTCAGTTTTGCCTATCTTTCTAGTTTCAGTTTTTTTATGTCTTGAAATGACTGTCGATTTGCTCCGCATCTCCTACTTCGACCCAAATCAACCACGAATGACCTGACTGTCTCTTTGTTTATCTTGTCCGGACTAACTAATGAGGTAGCTAGAAAATTTCATTGCCCATTGTAACACCTTAGACGGACCAGGGGCTTTTCAGATTCGGTAAAGCCCCAATATTTTAATAAAATTACTAGGTAATCTTTCGATACCAGAATTTACTGAATTCGGTGTTTTTACGGGGATTCGGTAGTTATACTGTCTCCCGAACATGCTATGGGTACAAATCTATTCGGTATAATGACCGGGAATTCAGTAATTTATTCGTTATAATTGCCAGGATTCGGTAGTTACCACGAACCACGAACGTCGGTCGACGACAATTTACCAAAAATTGGGTGAACGAATTTAGGTGAACGAAATCGTAAATTTTCGTTGCCAAAACTATTAGGTAATTTATTCAATAAAATTGCCAGGATTCGGTAGTAATAGCGAATCCCGAACCTCGGTCAAGTTTCGACGAAATTATACATATTTTTCCGGTATAACTGGGACTCAGTAGTTGAAAAGATCCCGAATGGGATACCGGTCCAAGATTATTCGGTATAATAATATGCTAGGATTCGTTAGTTACCACGAACCCCGAAGGTCGGTCCGACTTCGACGACAATTTACCATAACCCGAATACCAGTCCATAATTATTCACTAATTCTTATCTCGAATTCCAAACTTGGTCCAATATCGACGTCAATCCTAAAATCCGGTGCCCCCCTCCCTCCCCATACCGCAGAGAATCGTACTCTCAGTCGTATGTTTACATCTTGTCACAGTATCAGTCGTATGTAAGCTGCCAAACGTAGAAACTTCAGTCTGGTTTGTACCGAAATCTTTCTGTCGGAAAGTGGATAGAGGACGATTTTCGAAATTTTTGCCTGCGACTCATAGTTTATAACATCATCTGGTTCTGGTTTAAAAAAAAAACATGCAGGGCAAGGTTTGAACATAAAGATTTGTAAGCACTGAGAAGAGGTCAAGTGAAGCACTGGTCAAAGACAATCCTTGCTGTTTATTTGAATCCCAAAAAGACGCTCTAATCATAAATGTGTCCAAAGATTCCGCCTGCGTCGCCTTTCGTACTTGTGGAAGGGCGAGTCACTTAGCTGGGGATTTTAAGCCAGATTTTGGGCTTGGAATGAGAGACATTAAAAACTGGAATCTTTATGGAAATAGTTAAATCTGGCAGGAGAAGGCGAACTTAAAAATCTCGCCTGAGGCGTCCACTTTATGAGGTAAGAATAATATAGTCTAGCCTACAGTAGCTACAAGCTGCTGCCATGACGGCGCTCCATCCAAACTGAATATAGAAAAAATAAAGTAGATAAAAGCTGCTTCTGGAATCGTGCCCGGCAGTATACTGTCCAAGTACGCTTCGCAAAAAACCACACCTAAGAACTGTCTTATCATCCTTCCTGCTGCATTTTAGTGCTACTCTTTGTACTTAATCTTTTCTATTTAATAATTCAAAATAATTTAAAGCTCGAATTCTCAGTGTCTAGGATTCGGTGGGATTTTTGAAGGATTCTGTACAAAATTTGCCCCCCCCCCCCCCCCCTCTCAACGAAAATGCACTTGCGTCGCACGTGGTGAGGGCACATATTAGACCCGTAACTGAGCTCTCGGAAAGCTTGGTCAATAATTCTAGTTCTAGTGTTGCCACATACAAGCCGTGTAGTTTTGTTCTACATACTAATGGTACTACATGGGTCAATCAGTAAAATAGTGACTGTCAACTCATGTGTTAGATCTCGCCAAAAAAGCGCATACAAAAAAGGACTTACTCTGGATGTTTGTCGAACATAATCGGTATATATTCATCAACGGGTACCAGCTTAGTTAGGGGTTCACCTGCCAACAGTTTCTCAGCTCCTCGAAGGCTGATCATGTAACTCAAAGTCCAGTAAGAGTAGTCCACCTGTGACAGGGTTTTGGAGTTGTCAACCCATTTTTCTCCATCCCGAAGACGCTTACGGCCCAGATATCTGCAAAAGAGATTAGTGGAATGTTAGGCACCTCAAGTGGTTCGAATGAATGAGGCAATGAATGATGGGATCGAGAGGCACGGCACGGTCTAGCTGGGAGATACGAGAACTAAAAGGGCCCTTTCAGGCTACAGAGTGAGAATCAGGAAAAATGTTCTAACGCGTCTTCTTTAGGCTCTGGAGTTACGAACTCTAACTTACTTGTCTACTTCTACCACTTGCTAATATCTTCTTATTACTCGTACCTCCTGCGCTATGCCGTGCCAGGTTTTGCTATCGAGTTCGACTTGAATTGACTTGACTTGACTTGCTTTATTTACTACTAAATACAAAATAAATTATAAAAACACGCAACCGCCTGGGGAAGGCTCAAAAAGCCTGATGATGGACGACTGCAATCCTCTGATTCTCAACCTATATCAATTTCCTAAGTTTTATTTTAAATGACCCAATGTTTTCAGCCTCCCGAATGACAACTGGGATATCATTCCAAATAGCCGGAGCTAGATACCTAATTCCGAAAGCTGCACGTGTGGAATCGAATAAAAAGGAATCCCTCTATCCTGGCAGGCTGGCAGTAGTAGACCAATTAAGCATTGAGAGTCAGTCTTTTGAAAGTATGATAGAATAGAATAGAATAGTGTTAATGTTAGTCCCTCAATGGGCCATACACAGATTTTTATAAACACTGCATACACATATATCAATGGATTGAAAACATAATGATCCTACGACACATATATAAACCATCTCCTTTTAAATTCCCACTCACATGATCTACCACCGTTTTAATAACGTTTTCTTTAGTCGATGTCAACATACCAGGGGGTAGAGGAGTCTCCTGGCACTGCCCTAGGAGGTGGCAACAGTGTCCTCTCCAACAAGACAAATCGGACGCCTGTTGACACATCACTTCAGAGGAGACGTCTTTCGACTTGCCTTTGATTCAAAGCTACGAAATATTTGTGAGAGGTTTGAAGGAAAGCATGTCAGAGCTATAATAGTATAGAGCTAGTTTGCTCCTATAAGTACCAAGCGAATTACGCATGGTTGCTCCTATAAGTACGTTCAGAATAAGTGATGGTTCCATTATGGCAAGATTTTACATGGTCCGTTTTTATTACGTAGAGAAGATGAAGGTAGTTATTTATGGTTTTGCAACGGAAACATCCTTCTGCCTATTTTTGCAGTTTCTCAAAAGCTTCAGACGAAGAGGTCTATTCTGCTCGATTTCTCGGTAATCTGAGAAGATATCTGTTTAAGTTCTGTATGACTGAATGTTTGTTTTCAGTTTTTATTACAAGCTCAACAGACAAAACTGTCATAAGTACGAGAAAAGAAAAGAAGCGTGAAAATAGGCGTGCAAGAAGAAACACCAATAACTAAGTGTATGGGTGTGCCAACTGAACAAAAACAGACTTTATAAATGGCACAGCAGAGAAAAACAGCTCTTTGCTCTGCTTTGCTTTATTTTAAAAAGGGAAAAGAAATCAGCTCATATGGCACTTGTCACGAGTAGGTGGTGTGAGAAACGAGAAAGTAAATCTGAGCATTTCTTCGGAAATTCCAGTACTGCTCCCCAACGTGCTCGGTTCCGGTCCACCAATTCCCCCAAGCATGGCCGAATAGGTTCAGACACATGCTTTATATATCTAGATCGTCAGTTCTTACCACCCATAAAGTTTCATTTGAATCGAACCACTCGTTCGCAACCTACGAAAGTCAGTAATTCCCGGATTCCCCCTCCCTCTACCCCCCAAAAAACTGTCGGCTCCAGGTACGGAAGTCTTCCTAGGGCATTGTGTCGGGTCCTTAAGTCTATTTGGTCGGGTCACTGGTATGCCTGTCAAGTTTTATCCTCCTTTCCACATCTGGAAGTATGCTAACTCGCGATCGCCGGAATTCGGTAAAAACCCTCCAACCCCCCCCCCCCCCTAAAGAGTCCGATATGATCTAGTTATGTTAAGAAAATATCTAATGCTTATGCTTATTCTTCCCACCAAATTCCATCCAGATCCCTCGACGCTAAGCGTTTCAAAAAAATTATGGTCCCCCTTCCAACCCCCCCCCCCTAGTATCGGATCCGGTCCGGACTTGGCATGGTACATCTGAGACAATAGTTCTTTCCACCTGCCAAGTTTCATTCAAATCCGATCGTCCATTCAAAAGTTGTACATGCCACTAGATTCCGGATTCCCCATCCCTCCACTCCCCCCCCACGCTGTTCGGATCGTTCAAACGACTATTTTAAATTCGGTCTATTCGGATCCCTGATATTCCTGCCGAGTTCCATCATCCTAGTGCCTCGTGAAGTACTGAACTCGCTGAATCACCAGACCCCCCCCCACTCCCCCCACAGTGCCCGAATCTGGTCCGGTTATGTCAACGAACTTGTAACTGTTCTTCTCACCAAGTTTCATCCCGATCCCTCCACTCTAAGCATTTCCCAATATTTCCACCCCCCCCCCCTTCAGCTCCCCCCAAAGTCATAGGATCCGGTCCGGATTTTAGTCGGGTCTTTCCTAATATCAAGTTTCAGTAAGATCCGATCACCCGTTTAAAAGTTGTAAATTCCTCCATATTCCGGATTCCCCCTCCCTCCACTCCCTCCAGATTCTCGGATCGGTAAAGTGACTATTTCCAACTTAATCATTTGGGGTCCCTGATATGCCAGCCAAGTAAAATCGTCCTAGCTTAAGTGGAATTGCCCGAACTAGCAAAATCCGGACCGACCGATGGACGGACAGAAATTGCGATCGCTATATGGCACTTGGCCGAAGGGCAAGTGCCATAAAAACAACTCTAAGCACTGTCTGCCACTGCCACTCATCTTAGCGATCTGTGTAGAAACTAACGTGTTCCGCCAGATCAGTATATGGGATCCGCAAAATATGTTCCCAGGTCTCGGAACCACCTGAGTTTTGCAAAAAAAAAAATGGAAAAGTATTGTTTTGCATACGATGGAGGCAGCAAATATTTACAGTATCACAAAACGTATACATAAACTAGGACCACGCTTTTCCTTCCTTGATACTTGATAGTACGGGCCAACACGGAGTAAGTGCTACCACATGTGGATTAAAGATAGCGACGAACAGGAGTGCTAATAATGTGTCGGTTATGTTGGCACTTTCATGAAAGAGAATATATTGAGTGTGTTCCATCCTACTTACCGTAGTTACTACGCATGACGTCACGAATTATATTTTTTTGCCGTCAAGGCTGGAACAATTTTTCTATTTTCCAGCAGGATCTCACGCCAGGGGCGAATCCGACCAATCACGTTACAGGGATGCGTAATTACTACGCTTACTACGCTCCCAATCATGGTAAGCAAACAGTAACTATTAGTTACTATTCCGACAAGGCTGGAACGGTCAGCGTAGTAACTTTTCGTGAGCATGGAACGGAAATAGTAACTAATAGTAACTATTGTTAGAAGGGTGGAACACGCTCATTACGTAGCCTGCTCAGCCAACAACGACATCAAGCCTACTATCTTGCCATTTAATGTAGTTGTTAGTTCGAAGGGATTTACACTAGCACGGTAGGCGGGGATCTCCTACGTAAATTGTATGTAAATAGTAATGAGACAGATCTAATGAACAATACAAATACTTTTCAAAAAATAAGAACAATTTACTCTTTTTAGAGATCCGTTTTTATTTGTTTTTTTTTAAATAGCTAGAAATGGCAGTTTGTTTATGGCATTTGCAGAAAGACATCACAGATGCCAAGGGCTGGATGGATAAGTGAATACCAAGCATTGCAAAATAACCCACTCTGACAGAGAAAAAAAAATGTGTTGGACATATACTTAACCTTAAAGAAAAAAGAATGATTCACTCCAGTTGATATTTATAATTATAGCCCTCTATCGCACGGGCAAGGGTGAATCCAGATGTAGGTTTCAGAAGGACCTCACTAACCTAAAGGCAAACCGATAGCCATGAAATCAACTCTTCAATTACACCCTCACGCGCTTCAACCTTTTATCATTTCTTCGTCTTTCCCAGCCTTTGCTGAGTATCTAAACAAAAGAACAACCTTACACATTTTTTTTTCGAGTCTCGCCTAAAAAAGCACAACTGGCCAAAAACGTAACTTTCCTCGGAAGGTGAAAATGCATGCGTAAAGTTTAGATATCACCAACGGACTACGTCCCTCGCTACCTGTGGGTGGGTCTGCTTATCTACGCACTGGCAATGCGGCCTGCATGTTCCATTATATTTCTGGAACAGCGGTACCATTACAATCTGCAGAACCTTCAGCGGCGCTTGAGAGATTCCCTCCTTGGAAATGGGCGGAAACGGGTTCCAGCAATCTGGCAACACGTAACTCCACTGACATGACCGGATAACACCAGAAACAGAATCCGCCTCGAGAAGTGTCTCGCAATGAAAGAACCGCGGTAGACCCTAACCACGTAAAAAACAAATAAGAGCGACAGATAAATATGGGACATGTTTGAGCTTATGTTCATACGAGGAGGGCTTTGGGAAGCCTGGCCTGCCAACCCCTGGCTGAAAGACGGCATCAGCTCACAACTGCGATCGGGAGGAAATTTTTGGCATCGCACGCGCATCGTGCCATTTTAACGGATTTTAAGACCCTTGCAAATAGCAGGCACAATACGCGGCAAAGACAGAGGGACGGTACTTCCCACAGACTAGTAAGACCACCCATAAACTCAACTGATCGTTATCTGAAATCTTTTGTACCCTATATCACCCAATATTTGTATTCTATTCAAGTTATGACATTCCTAAATTGTCCGTATAGATGTATATTTACATTATCGTGTCATTTGTTATTTGCGTGAATGACGATCCAATGATAGCATGTGGTGTACAAGCTATTAAGGAAATACAATTGTAGTTATTATTATCTCTACCAACAAATGGGCCATCTGTAACCTGTACTCTTGCCATGCACCAAGTTCAGTTCAAGGTTCTACCTACTAGAATGAGAGGAAGTTCATCTCCATGGATGTTACCGCGGTCCTCAGTATCAATCAATCAATCATCATATCTATTCCTGAATATCTGTTTCACAACATGATAACATAGGACAGTCAACTTAAACAAAATATAACTGATATATAGGGGAGAGGTGGGTACAGTGGCGCACTTTCAGGTCAAAGCATCGTAACTTTGGCAAATATTAACATTTTTGGACGATTTTTAAACTGTTGTGTAGGCAGTTTATTATTCTACACTGGTGATTTATTTCAAACTTCTTCTTTGAACCAGTTTTTGATGGAGTCATGTTTTCTGACAGCCACTTTTTGCGCCATTGTTGCCGACTAGGCGGGAACTATGGCGCACCCCATCTGGAACAGTGGCGCACCCATCTGGAACAGTGGCGCAATCAAACTGCTAAGATGAATACTTCGTTTAATGAGTAAGGAAGTACAAAATAGTGAACTGAAAATACCTAAAAGATGAATACTTCGTATAATGAGTAAGGAAATAAAAAATAATGAACTGAAAATAAAAGAAGAAGGCACACTAGTTAATATTGTAAGCAGTCAGGTCAATGGGGAAGACCAGTTATTCCGCCTGTCTTTCTGTGCCACCAGAAATATTCGGAGCAGGTAGCTTCATTTCGACACTCGACTTGCTGAAAGTGTAATTTTCACTGGTCCTGATGAACTTGTAGAAAGGAACCATTATCTTAATATACATGAGCTCAATGTCAAAGCTGGACTCAGAGAGGACTTCGCCCACGGAGTAAAGTTTGTTCTTTTTGATCTCCCCCTCGCAAACAAGAACATAATCTCCAACACGGACTTCATCGTCACACAAAAAATCGTTTTGGTCTTCAAGGCCACAGTGGAGGCTTTCATCAGGGGGACAGGATGTCCCACGTTAGGCTGGGACGAGATCATAAGAAATTACCCAAAATCTTTGGGGGCAGAAGCCTTAAACAGGGTGGTATGGAGGAGAACTGTTCGCCAGTGTGTCGGTCTCAGGCGGCTTAAGGCTGCGACGAGTTTGTAGTAGTAGTAATAGAAGTCAAAACTATCATATAGGCTACCTACCGCGTGAAGTTTATGAATTTAAAAAATGTTGGGGTGCGCCACTATACCCTCCACCAAAATGCGCCACTGTAGCCGAAATGCACTCTTTTATCCATTTTGTGAACCAAAATTTGAAATAATGACCGAGAGACAAACAGATGGCTGCACTATGTTTAGAAATGTTGGAGCTTCCAGATGAACTAATATTCGCCAGAATTCGACACTATTTGTAGCCTACAAACCTTAGCAAAGTCAAAAAATATTTTCCATTTGTCCAAGATTTTATTTTTCAAAGCACTTAATCACATACCTCAAAAACTGCAATCGCCCCAAAAAATTGAAAATGGCTGACGATCATAGACCACGTGAATGCCCTCCTAGTGCGTATTTTTTTAGATTTTAATCTAATTACAGGTGGCAGTGGGATCAAGTGCGCCACTGTAGCAGACTGCGCCACTGTACCCACCTCTCCCCTACAATTCATTTAAATCTTGTACGACTTCATAACTTGTAACAAAATTAAACGGAATGTTAAACATAAAAAATATAAAATATGTAATACTAGATTAATTGTTAAAACAGTATACACAAATGGCTCAAGGAATTTATCAGAAGAGTGAATAGGTGGGTTTTGTAGCGTGAATTTATTTCCCGTTCTGGTGCGTGCTTGTTCACCATTCTTTGCTGCGCAGCAGTGCAATTTGGATGGTACAAAAAAAATCTTCGGGAAAGACCATTCTGCCTATTATATTTCGTCGCCACCCTTACGCCCATTCACAAGAACCGCGTACCAAAACAGCCTTTTTCAGGGACACCGGTTAGGTTTATGTCCCATAATTGTACCGTGTTCTTCAAAACTGTGCTAACTGAAAAAGATTTAAAAATTGAGTTAACTATACCATAGGAAAGAACAGGTAGATTGGTTTTTACTTTATGAGTTCCTACTCTCTTCATGCAGATGGAATACACAAAACTGGGCCAAAAACTTATGATCACGTAGTTAGCACAGTTTTGAAGAACACGGTACAATTGGCTAAGAGTGGTTGCAAAACCAACACTGACAAGATGATGAACACAAAGCATTGAGTCGCGAATCCAAGATATTAACAGACACCCCTAAAACAAACTAAAACAAACCGGAATGAATTACACTGACTCGTCAATCGACAAAAATGAGTCACGAAGGCGAGCGCGAGGGGTTAGTGCTTTCTGCAAATCGCAAAAAAGACACAAATTGTGCTTGGCACAACAGCACCCATACACCTTCAAACCCTAACGTAATTGGATTCGGTCCAGGTCTGCACATGGCCGACCTAGGGGTTATGAACGGATGGTCGAACGCAGAAAATGACAATTTCGAAGTGAATGCGGTCTGGAAATATCCTAAGTCGAGCTTCGCGGACCGACCGAAGGATATCGATGGGAATCTGGCACTAGAACCAAAGGCTGCAAGTGCCATAAAACAATCCCATTCTATTCCAAGAAACATAGTGTATTATAACGTAATAGAACAAGTTCGGTACCTTCCAAACAGATTAGGATGCCGGCAAACTACTGAGACTCGCAGTGAAGAACTCATTGTTTCTTGGGATAAAGAAACAAAACTGGATAGGCTATGGCTAATGGTTTAACTACTAACACAGGAAAGTTCGCCTCCTCGAACTAAAATTTCGCCTCAGCTCTCCGACTCTGATGCGAGAAAAAAAGTATGTCCAGTAAAATCGTCACCGGGCGACGAGAAGGGAAACCACTATCTACAAACCCGGTTAATCAATATTTTCTTCTTCCCTCCACGATCTAGCACGTTGCCCCGATTACTGATGGACATGAAGTTAAACTTGAGTGTCACCGCTGTCTCTCTCCGAAATGGACAGAAGGTTTCGGGCTAGCTCTTGATTAGGAACATACAGTGTAAACACTTAAACAAACAAAGCTGTCAGGTTCGTTGCCTTGCAAATTCATTGGCATCCAACTCTTCGCCGCTCTACTTTCCAGACGGAAACGATAAGATAACGAGGTCTAAGGAATGGCCGCTGTGTTGAATGATTCGGTGCCAACTCAGCAAGAAAACAAACAGAATCTCCACGGCTAACGGGATTTTGTCGAATGCTAATTCCGTACGTAAATACAACAATTCAGCCAAAACTTAAGCGGACGGGAAACGGACTTGTGCACCCCTCTGACAAGGTCCTAGCGGCAGAATCCGGCTGGTCAGCGAATATGCTCGGAATATGGTCAGTGCTCGAGAAAGAGCTTTAAATGCTTGCGCAAACCATATACAAACTCGATTCGTGGTATAGATTTTAGTATTATGTTTAGTGCGTGTATATATTTTCTTTTCTTTTCCTTTACATACCCCCCCCCCCTTTTCCCTTTTATAAGCGGGCAAAAATAAACATATATATATAGTAAAGGCAACAAAATTAATGGACTTTGCCACTAGGAGAAACTCGAAAATACATTCTGACAACCCTCCCACCCAATTTCCCGATTAAAAATGTATGTAAAAAAAGGATTAAAGTAAGTAGTACGAAAAAGTAGCATGCAGTACTAACGATGGTTACTACTGGTTTATACTTCAAGGCTACCGTGTTACTGCATACTTCTATACGCTACTATTAGCAAGACTGGATGCTACTGGATACTGCTACATAAGATGGGACCAGTCTCAGGCACATTAAATGATAGTGTTCTTTGCTATTACATAGTATTACATGCAACGTTTTCGTACTACTACCATACTACTACGAAGGCTACAAATGTTTCGTCGGGTTAAAGCCTCTCCTGTTTTCCGTCTGAATTCAATCAGAGGTAAACGACGGGCTTGGTAGCTGTATCGTACGTATAAATTGCTGTCTTATCTCATAATCAGTTATGATTATGAATCTAGCAGGCTTAATTAAAGTACTTAGCCAAATGGGACAGGGAATCCTAAGACTAGACGACACGTGTAAATACTGCTTACATTAAATCCCACTCAATCTCCAAAGATTGAAGGTCGTCCAACATGCTCCTGAGCTTGGGCCTGAAGTAAGGCTCGAACCGAATGTCATCCTCAAATACCACAGAAACTTCCAGTTTTCTCTCCACAATCTAGGATAAAATAAGAGATGAGTCCTCGATCGCCGTCTCTGATCCAGAAGCAAGTCCCTCCAACCGGGTCACCAGTTTCCTGATGCTAAAGCTGTAGCCTAATTCTTACTCTGCCATTTATGGCAAGGGTACCACAATGCGGCGCACTCCTTACCTAGCACTCGACCTAGTCCACAGGTAGTCCTACGCAGCACTAACCCGCTCAAGGGCATCAGAATTTCAGATCCTGTCTATTATATTGTCTACTCTTTTACCCATTTTACTCATTTACTGATTGATTTACTCATATATAGACAGAACGAAAAAAATAAAAAAATCAGTTTTGTTTACCTCTTTCCATGTGTTGTAGTGGCTAAGGAAACATCCCATCTCCCCAGTGGTCATGGGTCTTTTGTGGTATGGATCGGAGAAGTGGGGCAAAATCTTGATACCCATGGCTTCGATAACGGAGTCGTTCAGGAGCCTATAGGGATAACATACTAAAACAACTTTAAAGGCATCACGTTTTAAAAATTTAAGATTGATAAGACCGTTGGCGTCACCGAGGGTAAGTAGAAGCGTAGTCACCTGGCCAATTCATACGGGACTGTGGAAGAACAGAAAAGATGCTACGCGTAGGCATGGGCACTGTTCCTGTTTTCTGTTTCTGTTTCTGTTTTTTTCCTCCTGTTTTACTGTTTACTGTTTTCTGTTTCAGGGACCCAAAATAAACAGAACAGCTGTTTTGAAGCCAGCTGTTTTTTTTTCTCACCTGTTCTGTTCCGTTTCGGTGGATCCTGTTTTGCCCTGTTCCTGTTTTTTTTTTACCTGTTTAAACAGCCAAATCTGTTTTTTGGGGGGAACCCCCCTTATCAGTTAAACAAATCTTTTAACTCAAGATTTGCATCATTTCGAAATGTCACATTCCAAAAGAGGCCGATTTGTCAACCTTACCAGTGACCCACGCAAAATGTGGATGCGATGACGGCTATCAAAAATATTGAGGAAGAATCAAGCAATAGTAGGAACAACAGCAAAAAATGGGAACTTCAGACACTGTAAATATTTATTCAGCTCAAGCTGACGGCGAATTGCATTTGACTGAGCTAAATGGATACGTAGTCAGCTAAGTCTTAGACTACTGTTGCAGCTTTCCGCCGACTCCGTGGCAGCAGCTGTCTTCGGGTCCAATATGAAAAAGTGCGCAAGCGCCCAAACGTGATATGTAAAAGTAAAACGTATATCATATCAGAGATGGGCGAATCCGATCATGAAAGGATTCGAATCCTAATCCAGGGCTAGGTACGAATCTGAATCAACTATTTCATGCTGAGGATTCGAATCCGAAACTGAATCCGGATTCGAATCCGAACTTAACAAAAATTAAATCATGCTCATAGGCAGGGGCGTCGCAAGGGGGGGGGGGGGTGCGGGGGGTGCAGCACCCCCCCCCCCCCACCTTTTTGAGATTCGGTAAAATTTTGGGCCGGATGCCCAAAAGTATACTAAAATTGTTCGGTATTTTTTCGATTTACGGGGATTCGGTAGTTATACAGAATCCTAAATAGGCTATCTGTACAAATCTCTTCAGTATAATGTTCGGGATTCGGTATAATTGCCAGTATTCGGTAGTTATCACGAATTTGGTGAGAGAATTTACTGAAACCATTTGGTAATTTTTCGATGCCGAAACTATTTGGTATATTTATGGAGATACCGCAGTTACACAGACTCCCGAATAAGCTATTGGTTCGGAATTATTCGGTGTCATGATTGGGATTCGGTAATTTATTCAGTATAATTTCTAACTTTGTTCCAGTTTCGACGAAAGTATACCGAATATGAATATTGTTCGGTAGTCTTTCGATACCAAAACAATTAGGTATGCTAACCGGTATACGGTGGTTATACAGAATCCCGAACACGCTATCGGTCTAAACTTATTCGGTATAATAACTGGGATTTGGTAACTTATTCGTTGTAATTGCCAGAATCCGGAAGTTACCACGAACCTCGAAACTCAGAAGAGGTCGAGTGAAGCACTGGTCGCAGACAAAAGGGATGATCTGTGATATCATCGATAGTCCTTACTTCTATTTTGGATCCCAAAAACAATATCTAATCATAAATATTTCGAAAATTCCGCCTGCAGCACTTTTCGTAATGTTCTCTATTTTGTGGAAGGGCACGTCATTTTACGGTTTTAAGCCAGTTTTAGGATTGAGATTTCGAAACATTAAAAGCTAGAATTTGAATGTAAATTAAATTTGGCAGGAAAAAGCAAAAAAAAATTTCGCCTCCGGCGCTCACTTTATCTTATCATAGGTAGTATATTGACTAGACTACACTTGCTGCTGCTGCCGGAGAGTCGCTCCATCCGTTTTCTAGAACTTCTTAAGATTCTCGGTATTTCAACAACGGAAAATGATACAGTTTGTAAGAGAAGCCGTTAAATTTTAGCCTACAAAAAAAAAATGGATTTCGAAAATTTTCACCTGCGGTGCTCGATTTAATTTTCTATTGGCTATAATAGATAGTAGCTCTTACTGCAATCATGACCGGCAACGTATTCTCTAAGTGGGCTTCGCCAAAACGCCGCCTAATAGTTGTCTTACTGTCGTTCATCCTGCCTTTTATTGTTTCCTACGCAATCGTTTCTGTTCCATAAATTAAAGCTCGAATTCTTAGTTCTAGGATTCGGTAAAATTTTTGAAAGATTCGGTAAAATTTTGGCTCTGCACCCCCCCACCGAAAATGCACTTGCGACGCCCCTGCTCATAGGTTATAGTTTAAAAATCAGAGGTGACAAAAACACTGATACTTCAGGTAAATCAGGTAATGTGATAGATTACTTAAAATATTTGGTGGTGGACACCAAACAAATTTGATTGTCTAAAGCCCACTGCGTAAAAATTGGGAAAACGGAAACTGAAAGGATGTAGAATAGAAATTTGAGCGGATTCGTAAGATTGAGGGTTTGGAATACGAGTCCGAAACCGAATCCAGCCTGAGAAGCAGAAGATTCGAATCAGGCCAAAAGGACGAATCCTGGATTCGAATCTGAATCCGGATTCGGATTCGCCCAGCTCTGTATCATATACTGTGTACGAACAGCCTAATAACCATTCGCCCTTGACTTTTAATTCATTGGTCAATATGGGTCAATATACCAGCGTTTGGATGTGGGGGGGGGGGAGGTGAGTATCACCGAAAGATACATCTAGATGGGTCTTTGGGTAGTTCCAAAGACCCATCTGGACAATGATGTTCACGCATTCCAAATTTCCACCTTAGTACCAGGCATGTTTAGCAAGTTTGCGAATTTGGTCAGGCAATTTACTCTGGGCAATCCGGGCCCAGTTGCACATAATTTGCAAAATGGTGGTAAGCCTTTAAAATTTGACTGAAAAGCCAACTGATTTTTCTGTCATTTCATTGAACATACTGGGCTATTGGGATTCTACAAAGGAAATTTTTTATTTTCCACTATCTGTTCTAGTTATGACGTTCAGAATATGTGCGGCCGTCTCCACAACGCAAATTCTACTATGATCGGGAAATTTTAATCGAAATACAAACGCTGCTTTTGGTTGGGCAATGGTGAGATTGGTGAAGATTGTTTAGTGCCGGAACAAAAGCAAAATCCTAAATCTTTCTCGTAAGGGGTGCAACAAAAATACAAGCGCATGGAGGTACCACAAATCACACGGAAATTCCACTGTTTGAAAAATAATTATTCGTGAATAGCGGAACAACGAAGTAACGCATTTTCAGCGGCTCTTCAAGCTGTGTTAAGTGAATAAGCGATGGATAACTAGATTGTCCTATCCCAGCCTTTTTAGGTTAAACTTTAAAGGAAACATTAGTCACTGGTGGAATTGTGACCAATTACCCATGAACCAAGAGTGTATCGAAGGTTGAATCCCAAAAGTGACAACTAGACCCCAGGGCCCACAAGTACACCAAGTTTCAAATTAGCATCTGTCATGGTTCACGAGATAAGAATGCCAAAATAAAATGGTGAAAACCGAAAACGGAAAACCGGCTATCGCGGCCGCAAGAGTGGAGTGTTTATAAAGGAACTTTCCACTAAAACCGAATATGTGATCACCAAGAAGGGTTCACATGACGTATCTGTTCAGCGAAGTTTAATGTGATTTCAAAAGACTAGTACTTTCAACTTCAAAAAAGCTAGAAAGGCTGAAACTAGCTTAGCGACATCACAACATCCGCACCGGTTCATGATGTAAACAAACGATAACTGGAATTCCTGACAGTATTTTTGGCACAACCTCAGTTCTATACGGAAAAGTTGAGATTTTTTCAACTTGATGATGAAAGTGTAACTCCGTTTCACGGATTTTCGCAGAATAGTAGACTCACAATCAGCCGAAAAATCCGCGCGTTTTGAGCCTTGTATGACCATGCTCAAAAGAAACCACCGAGGAAAAGCTATTCGGTATTCTGATTGAACATGGATCCCTCGCGACCCTCCCCTCACAAAAAAATGACCATCATCACCAACCGCTGTCACGAAGTGAAGCTTGCTTAACTTTGAGTTTACATGATCCGTAAACTTTAGTTTATTACCAATCACAATGACAAACAATCCAAGTGGAAAGGTAGGATATGCGAAAATTTCTTGTTAAGACAAACGAAACTTCCATGGCTCATTTTCCATCGGGAAAAAGTGTAATTCATTGATAAAGGCAGCTGGAATTCTGGACCAAGATATATGTTGTTCTATGAAATGAACTCGAAGAAAGGCATCTGTGCGGTGCAAGGAAGAACTATTTAAGATACTTCATGGTACAGGGTAAACTATAATACAATACTATAATACATAATACAAAATACGGAAAATTAAATAATAAAAAAAAAACTGTTTTAAACAGCCGGTTCTGTTTTTTTTCGCCTGTTTTGTTTCTGTTTTCGAAGTCATCATTTCTGTTAACACAGAACAGGACCTGTTTTCAAGTTTCCTGTTTTCTTTCTGTTTCTGTTCTTATGTGACCTGTTCCTGCCTGTTCCTATTTGAATGCATAAACAGAACAGTGTCCATACCTAGCTACGCGGCATTATAAAAAAAAAAAAAAAAAAAAAAGGCACCACAATAAAGAGCTGATGGACTCGGACTTTAGACTCCTCTCAAGACGGTCTCGAGACACCTGTTTCCACGGAGCAGAATTCCGACAAGTCTCGTCTCGAAATCCGGCCGAGTACGAGCCCAAGTGAACGTCTCGGCCCGGTAATTTAAAATAAAACGAAGTCTCCAGCGACCAATTGAAGACATTGGGCAATGGATGATTATGTCGCACCTTCTCCAGCAGGATTAAATCAAGTAATACCTTGGAGGAATAAATAATAAGACTCCCTCAACTCAAACGCAGTGCAGAATGCGGTTCGAGCACATAAATACGATATACAGAGCGTTTGATCTTACTACCATAAATTTGTAATCTAACATGAGCATTACCGGGAAATACTCCGATGCTCCTCAATCCCCACGGGTGAGATCAAATCCGTCTGGGAAGTCTGAAACTCCCAGGATTATCCCTCCAACTACCTCCACTGTGGCCGAATATGACTCAGATACATAAACATCGAATCTCCGACATATATTCTTCGTTCCATCAACTTTGACTCGGATCGGAGCATATCTGCCAATTTCAGGTACCACCCTCATCCCTCTCACCGTTACCGAATCCGGTCCGTACGCCAAATAACGTATTTTTAGGCCGCATAAACTCGGTACTGTCCAACTTTCTTGTGCGCTTACACAATTTCTGGACACCCCCCCCCCCCACCCTAACCCCCCAGTCATTGCTGCAAGTGGTTCGAGCACATTTTATACATCTAGGTTTTCAGTTCACCACACCAAAACTATCACTCGAATCGGACCACCTGTTCGTAACTTACACATCACTAATTGTACGGGTTCCCTTCAGTCAACTCCCCCAAAAGTGGTCGGAGGGCGAGTCCCATAAAGTTTCATTTCTTGCGACTGATCAGGATTCCATTTATAATGGAAATCTTAAATACTTGTTGAGTAAACCAGTGTTTCCGAATCAAAAATAAGTCAGACCAATGAAAACCGTCGTTAGAATGTTTCAAAAACCAGAAAATCGGACCTTCTGCCTGGACTAAATTTGTTAAATACCAGTGCCAGTCACTCTTCCCATTCATTCTTTGTCTCCACTTCCGTTGGCTGTTTCACAAATTTCATTTTTTAAAAACTCTTTTACATTAATATATTTCAAAAATCACATCCAACATTGAGATGTTTGGTTGGCATTAAAGTTTGGCTCAGTTGTTCAATGTCCTTAGTTAAGCTCTTCTAATCCATTCTGACTGTTGTTGTTTTATTATCAAATTATCTAGCTTTAAATACGGAAAAATGTTGATGCATGCTTTTCTCATTAAGTATGGTCAGTTTCAACTACTGTTAAACCTCGTCTCTCTGATGCCGAACATTTAAAATCGTCTATTTTCATATATGTTAGCCTTACCCTGATGATCTCTTTGAAACAGCACATTGATTCTTGGGCCAAGAAGCTGATCCAAATAATGGTTTCTTCTACCTCAAATATTTTCTTCCATAAAACATCCTTCGGTTGATTTATTTCGCCTGGTGCATTCTAATATCAAGCATATGAAGAATATAGTTAATTATTTAAAGAAAAAAGAAATTGTTAGTACTCGAGGCGTGACGCTGTCTCGAGACACTTTTTCACGGACTCGGTCTCTGAATTTCTCGGACTCGGATATGCTGGACTCACAACAGCTCTGCCACACCGCTATGATCTCTGAACTACGGTATCTGACACGTTTATTGGGGAGTTGGGTGGAACATGTATTTCTACTGCCCCAGCATAAAGCTCCCGCCTGACAATGGGTAGGGCTTAACCTTCGTTTATATTCCATATTAATAGAAAACAAATCGAACAAACAAGAAAATATATAAGAATGAAACCATGGAAAAAATAAAGAAATACAAATTTGACAATGCGTAGGGCTTAACCTTCGTGTACATTCAGTATTAATAGGAAACAAATCGAATAAACAAGAAAATATATAAGAATGAAACCATGGAACTAATAAAGAAATACAAATTTGTAGAAAATTAACCGTGACATGCAAACGATCTTACGCAAACGTGAAGCAATTTTCCTCAGAAGTTTTTTGTAGGGACAGTGTATCGCAACTACATACAGGTCATGGGCCAAGCTTTCTGTATATTCATCCATAAGCAACTTCAAACTGGTTTTATCTCTCCTGGAGGTTTTAGTAAACCTGTCTGGTTCTGTTTTAACTTTAACTAGAATATTTTCTAACATTTTTATAAAGTTTTCAACCCGTGCATCGGACTTCAGAAATCAACAAACCGGATAGCCTACTGACTATATTTTGTAGAAGATTCTTGTTACCTGTCCAGAGAAAACTCAGAAAATATGATCAGAAAATATGACGCAAAGTCTATGCTGGCCAATCGTATAATATATCCAAAACAAAATCAAACGAAGCAGATATTCCTTCATCCCAAGCTGACCGCGAATCATATTTGACGATGCAAAACGGATACGTCAGCTACATTTTATTCGAGCTATATATCCAAAACCAAAATACCCTTTCGACGACACAGTCGAACAGCAAAAACAGCAACCGTGTCTGGAATGAAAGAATGAATTTCAGAGAAGAAGTTCACAAAATCAGATTTTTAAGGAAGAATATTTAATTGCTTTTCACAAGTTCATTTTCCAGCTTGAGCCTGAAGAGGACCCTTGCCAAGAAGGGCCGAAAAATAGTTTTAATAAAATGTAGTTACCTTCCATCGACGGCGCTTATCCTCTTATAGTCAAGAAGTAAAGATTTCAAGTTGTACTCCATCCTCTCCAGTCGGTCTACACGTCTGTCCAAATTGATCAGGAAAATCTCATCGAAGTACTTATCAAACTTGTCAGCAGTACGATTCTCGACCTTCACGAACTTTTCCAGTGCTTTGGCTGGAGACAGTGGTTTGTCCCATTCAACTACATTTATTAAAATTTAACCAAGAGGAATCGGAAAAGCAACACTCTGCCAGCCTACATTCAAGTGAAGACTACTTGCTAAAATAATTTTCTTGCACCATACTAAGGGTTACAGGAGTGTTGCATGAAGCTGCCACCCTAAACTCCTATTTTGGGGAAATGACTTAGGGAAAAAGAGTAAAGGTTGAAATAAAATTCAGTGGAGTATCCTGAAAGGAAGCTTAGAACCTTCGCTTTCTGCTGGTACCATAGTTTACTTGTAATTGTTCAAGACTAAGCTGGAGACCACAAAAGAATATAGGCACCCAAGTGATCATGAAGTCGCCCACTTTGCTAAAAATGGTATTTTGCTACATGGTGAAGTTAGAAGCCAGCTGTTTGGTCAGAGAGGTTCCTTGACCTTTTGCAAATAACAAAATTTGCTGTTTTCTTGGAATTTGCATGATTTTTCTGGGGGTGGCAGCTTCATGATCCAAGGTGGCAGGATCATGTACCATGGCCAATTGGGGGGTGGGCGGTGCCATAGTAAGGGCAGCTTCATGCAACACTCCTGTAATTCAAGAAATAAGAAAGTTTGCATTTGTCGTTCTTTCTTTTCAAGTTGTCGCTGTTAAGAAATCCTCTCACACCGAGTTCGGTTGGCAACCCATTTTGCATAGCGCTGAAAGACGGCATGCATGTCCTGTTTGTTCAAAAACAGCTAAAAGTCGAATTGTAGCCTTAACGAGCCCGTATACGCAACCACAAACACTGAAACGTGAAACGAGAAAAGTAGAATCTTCCTTTTTTTTATTGGCTTGTATTCATGAATACCATACCTGTAACTTCCAGCTTCAAAGACTCCAACTGGTTGATTTCATCCTCAATAGTCTGACCATCTTCAGCAGGTACTGGCAGGAAACCATAGACTTTCTCGTTCAGTACATGGATCGGTAGGTCTAGGAAAAAAGCGTGGCTTGCAGACATTTTAGAGACACCCTTTTCGTTATTATTGATTGATTTTGATTTGATTTATTGTATAATTCAGGTACAAAATTTCGTAGTTGTCCAACCAAATTGTTTGACCTTTGTCAAATAATATATACAACAATTGTTAAAATCAAATTCGTAATCAAAATAAAAGGTAAACCATTGAAGTCAACAACCGAAATAAAATTCATAACAAAATAACTAAGACTAAGAAAAATCAACAAATTTCGGAATGAAGCTATTACAATATCTTTCCCGGTTACATGCGATCGGCATGAGCTTCGGGACTTTGGTGGATACTTGCCTTGGTGGCCTTGGTCGTCCAACCTCAAAATCCGGGGGTAAAAGGGATCGGAGAGTTGGGTGTTCAAGGAGTTTTAGTCCAAAATTTTGACACAACTTCTGCCTCCTATTAGACAGCGCATCCAGTCCAAATAAAGAAAGAAGGCCAGAGTACGGTATTTTAGGGCCCCTGTTCACAATTCTTAGGGCACGTTTCTGAATATTCTCTATACGATCAGATTCATCCTTCGTAATACCATATTCTCTATACGATCAGAATATTCTCTGTACAATCAAATTCATCCTTCGTAATACCATGTGGATCAAGACAGCATAAGCGATCAGCCACCTACTGCCAAGGAATTCCGCAAGAAAATGCACGGAAAGGGATGCCCCCCCCCCCCCCCTGAAACTAGAACTAATCACTCTCTTCAGATTCGCTTTAAAGCCATATTTCAGATCAAAGTGAAACCCCCTCAGGTAACCTTTAAATATCGATCTAAAAATATGAAAACTGTTCAAAACTTGAAATACGGCCCGCAACTTCGATGCTATCGTGTATGTCAAACACCAGAGCAAATTAAAACTGGGGAATAGGGTCAAGACATATGCTTTCATTGCTTCACAAGCGGGCGATATTCATAGAGCCTCTGACTACACTTGCGGCATTTAAACGAGACAAACTTACGGATCTAGAAATTTCTAGTAAAGCTAATATGCGGTCTGCACACATCGAAGAACTTCGCAAAACCATCGCAAGCTACCAGCAAATATTGGTCCTAAAGGACATACTGAATCCCCGAAGTGAGAAACATTCGCAAACTGAAAGCTGTGATGTTAAATCGGTGTGTGATAGCCCGACTGATCAAAGTACAGCCAACGACTCTCCGATCCACGCGACTGGGCTTGTTTCATTGCCTAGTGAGTTGCCCTGTTATTTGCCTGGATATAACTGACGATAACATGGAAAACGGAGATAGCTTCGACATAGTCGTCAATAAGCGTAAGTGCCGTTTTTTCAAGTCCGGGCAATGCAAATTTGGAAGCAACTGTAAATTTAGCCATCGTGTTGCAGGGAAAAACTCGCCTTTAGCGCAAGTATCAGTGCCGGGCCCCACCACTACTAGACCCCCCTTTGTGCCGATTTTTGTTGAGCGGTTCATGTAAATTCGGCAGTTCTTGCAGATTTTCCGATGAACTCCCGCCTGTAACTACGACTCCAAATCCGAGTGTAGGTTTTTCCGTGTTGGTTTGTGTCGTTTCGGCAATTCTTGCAAATTCACGCATCAGACCATTAGTGCCCCTGCAAAGTCTGTACCAGTGACTCGTGCTGACCCCAGCAAGAGTGCCGCTTTTTTTTATCGGGTCATCCCAAGTGTTTTAGATCCGTTACCGCTTCCCCCGCTGCAGCTTCTGCGGCTACTCCCTCCCCCAAGGTTGTACGGCTCTACAACGGGTTGGAACAAAACTTGGAACAAACGACTTTCCACATCCCTTCCACCTCTCAACCACCCCCTTTAATCAATTCACAGCCAGTTTTTACTCCTGAATCTGCTCCTTTCCCACTTCAAAATCGATTTGGTAGTCTTTATGTCCAAGTTGGTGTGCCCGTCCCTGCTGACAAGCCTTCTGATCCTAGCCCTCGTGATAATTATTCTCTTCTAGGTGATGTTACCCCCCCCCCCCCTCCCAGTATTAACGTTAATATTTATGCCCCCCCTAATTTATCCCAGAATAAGGCTACTTTAAAGAAATCAGTTGTTAAAGAGTTTGATCAAAATCGTTACAGTTTCCCCGGTTTTCTCCTTACGAATGCTGAGAGTCTGAATTTTGAAAAGTTGGTTGAGCTAGAATCAACAGCAAAACTTAACCATATTGATATAATTGCAGTTACTAAAGTCCAGGCACAAAATCAAAGTTTCCTTAAAATGACAGGTTTTCAGGAGTTTATTAAACTTCGCCCGGCTAATCATCCACTTGGGAAAAAAGGAGGGGGCGTTATGATTTTGGCCAAGGAATTTTTATCTCCTACCCTTATCCATGTACCAGGTCTCCATGATTGCGATGAAATTATTTGGATATCTGCAAAACCGAAATGCCTCCCTCGACCATACACTAATTTCATCATTTGTTCCTTTTATTATTCCCCCGGGCAGAATGTTTGTTCTCGCCGTTAGTTTCATGACAAGCTGCAAGCTAGCCTCGACTTTGTTACGACAAAGTACCCAAATGCTGGTATATTCATGGCAGGCGACGCAAACGAACTAAACGTTGATTATTTGTGTAAAGACCAGAAGCTTAAGCAAATTGTAGATTTCCCAACTACAAAAGGTGGTACCAGTTTGGATGTTATTTGCACTAACCTTAAAAAATTTTTACAATCCTCCAATTACCCTTCCCCCTCTTGGTGGTAGCTATCACTTTATGCTACAGCTGATACCCCTTCAAGTGTATAAAACTAATTACTCCGTTTCTAAATTTTCGCACCGACCATTAACTAGTCAAGGGCTTTTAGATTTTGGATCTTGGATCACGGCTGAGAGTTGGGAGGATGTTGTTTCTTGCGTTGATCTTGATTCAAAGGTTAGTTTGTTTCAGTCTAAATTAACGGAAAATTACCAAAAGTGTTTCCCAGAGGTTGTTAAGAAGGTATGTTCTTCAGACAAACCTTACGTAAATGAAAAAATTAAAGAGCTAATCCAATTAAAGGTAAAACTTTTTCGCCGTGGAAAGAAAGACGAAGCGATTGCTCTTAGAAAACAGATAAAGAAAGAAATAAGACGTGCTGCTTCTCGTTATGGTAAGAACAAATTAAATAGTTTAAAACAAAGTAAACCTCAGCAGTGGTTCAGGAAAGTGAAAGAAATTGCGGGTCTTTCGCCCAAAAACCTAGATTTTCGACTTGATGAACCGCCGTTTCAGACAGCCAATGAGCTTAACAAACATCTTGCCACGATTGTTCAAACATTCCCTCCTCTCGCAGTCAACCAACACATCCCCGAAACTCCAAAAGAAAAAATTCCCGTAATTTCAGCGAAAGAAATAATTACAAAAATACATAGGCTGAAGATTACTAGTATATGTCCGATTGATATCCCAGTGGATCTAATAAAAGCATTTCCTGATAAGTTAGTAACACCCCTTGCAAACATTTTCAATGATATCAGTAAATCCGGAAATTACCCGTCCTGCTGGAAGCTGGGTTATATCACACCAATCCAAAAGAAGGGGGGTTCGAACGATTTCAGTGGTGTTCGACCAATAACACTGACCCCAGTTTTTTCAAAAATGTACGAGGATTTCTTGGCTGATTGGTTAAAGGCAGAGATTCTTGATCTTATTGATTTACAACAATTCGGGAACCTCAAGGAGGTATCTACTTCGCACTACCTTGTTAGTCTTCTTGACACTATTCTGAAAAATCTTGAAAACCCTGATACTTGGTTGAATCTTTTATTAATAGATCTCCAGAAAGCTTTTGACCTAATTGACCATAATATCCTTGTAAACAAACTGTTGATTGAGTTCCAAGTGAGTCCTTTTTTAGTCAAAATTGTTGCTTCATTTTTAACAAATCGTTCTCAAGTGCTTAAATACAAAAACGTCTTTTCTGATCCCCTCCCTATTTTTTGTGGTGTCCCCCAAGGAACTCTAATGGGACCAATTTTATTTTTAATAATGATCAATAGCCTATTGACTGACCACCCAGATCGTTGGAAGTACGTGGACGACCTGTCTGCACTGGAGGTATGTCGACGGAATATAAAAAGTTCAATTACGGCTCTACTTGAGGACGCTACTAAGCAAGCGTCTTTGTCGAAGATGAGGGTTAACTCCCAAAAATCATCGGTCATGACTGTGAATTTTTTAAAATCCGTGCCCTCTTTCACAGACCCCATTCCTCCCGAAATCTCCGTTAGTTTTATTAAATTACTTGGAGTTACTATTTCAGCTGACATGAAGTGGGATGCCCGTGTTCAAAACATCCTCAAACAAGCTTCCCCTTCGGTTACCATGTTAAAACTTATGAAAAAAATTTCTTGCCCCCCGAAGGATCTCCTCCAACTGTACTGTTCGTTTATCCGGCCAATACTGGAGTATGCTTGTCCAGTGTGGCATTTTGGGCTTACCTCTGAGCATGTTTATAAGATTGAAAACATTCAAAAACGAGCGCTTAGGATCATTAATGGGGAGGGTAAGCTTCCTTACCATTATCTGCTTGGCAGGTTCAGGCTCACCACCTTGGACGCGAGAAGAAACCTTCTATGCCTTAATTTCGGCACCAAGACCCTGTCTGTTCCCAGATTGCGTCCTATTCTCCCCGAACTCTACACACCCATCCGCAATAGACCGCAGCGCGACAAGGCTCAGAAAGTACCCAAATTAAATCCAGTCCCCACAAAACATGAAAGGTACCGAAGGAGTTTTGTTCCAAGTTTTGTTGAATTGTACAACAGCCAGTAAACTTAGTCATTATTTTTGTTGAATTTGTTAGTTTTAGTTTTTGACCCTTTTAGAATGTTTTATTTTGTTTTATATATATTTTTAAGTGAAATTACTTTTGACGTAATGATTAAAAATTTACTTTGATTGAATTTGAAAAAAAAAAATTTTTACCATTTCTTTAAAGTGACTTTTATTTGTTTTAGAAGTTTTTGGCAAAATGTTCGCCGAATGAGCCTATCGACGTAACTTACTTTTACTATCGACGACCTACTTTTGACGTAATGATTAAAAATTTACTTTGATTGAATTTGAAAAAAAAAAATTTTTACCATTTCTTTAAAGTGACTTATTTGTTTTAGAAGTGTTTGGCAAAATGTTCGCCGAATGAGCCTATCGTGTAAATTGTGGTAGTTAAGTTTTGTATCGACTGATGAATTTGTTACGAATTATGTTTCAATTATTATTCGACTGACAAATTGATTCGAGTGTTTAGTTATGTTTGGACGTAGAAGTCAAATTCGGCGTTCACGCTGTGAAAGTTACTTTTTAGAATTAAAAATCTACTACTACTACTACTACTACATCGAAGAAACAGTGGAGGATGAGTCTTTTTTTTTGTGTTCAGAATATGAAGTTATTGGAGCCAGCTGGTGCATGACTGATTGAGTTTTAGCAGGGACGTTCACTATCACTACTGTTGCTACTGTCACTGCTATTCGAATATGTGTCACTTCTTTCAAGCCCTGGCGCTACTTCCTAGTGTTAATTTTGCTGTGTCAAACACTCCTTGATCCCAAGACGGGAGAGGACATGAAAAGACACACTGTGTTCAAATAGGCTACTGGTGTATAATGGAGAAGGTACGGGACGACTTCAAGGCACAACAAATATCTACTGCCAGGGCGGGTGAAGAGGAACTGGAGATGCAAACATGTTAAACATACTAGGCTAAAACACTGGCATGCTACTTGGGAGGAGACACCGTATCTCAGATAAAAATAGGGTACTTACCATTCCAGAACGCAGATATGGCTAAGGTGATCATATCATCAGAGGGGCCAGTGTATCCATTTAACTTTTTGGGGTCGAATGTCAGCACTTGTGATTCAGGTCTCCTGAGGTTTATGAGTATACACGAGTTGACCAGAAGAACTTTATGACATCCTTTGTTCTTCCTTTCTAAGATAGGCTTGTACTCATCAGTCCTACGATAGTAGTAATTTGTCTGCATTCCACACCAGAAGTTCGAGTACATGCCAAGTGAGTCAAGCTTGGGTGCAACAACTAGTTTCTCCTGCTGTACCAGTTCCTTGAGGGTTTGGTCGTTGACGAGTAGGACGTCTGAATCCAAAAACTGCAGAAAATAAGCGAATAAGGCCAGTGGTTGGGCCTGGATAAAGGATGCTGACAATTTTAGAAGTAGTCTTTATCTTCTTCCTTCCATTTTGCGCACTGACTTAGAGTAAATCAACACAGCCTAAGGGAAAAACAAGACCAAAGGTTTCGAAGGGATCCCGAAAATTCCATATTTAATCGAGAAAACTGGGTCTTTTAGATATCTGGTCTTCGCAAGACTTCTTGAACATTTTTGCTATTAAAGTTTAGAAACAGATTAAAGCCAATGAATAATCATCTGTGAAAACCAAGCTCAGATATGGATTCAGCATGTGTGTTTAACCATACACATGATATCTACTTTCACGAAAGTGATCAAAACTTCATGCGTTACTTTTGCCAAATTTCCGGTTTCGGCCGGATTCCGGGAAAACTACTTGTCCGGCGAGAAAACAATTTTTCATATATGGATTCAGTATTTTTATTTACCACTACATCGAACCTCTAGTCAACTTCCGGTAAACCTTTACTTGTAAAAAAAAAAACGGTTTCAGCCGGATTCCGGGCGAACTATATATCCGGGTAGAAAATTACTGTCATATACGAATTCAGCACGTCTTCTTACCCCTAAATCAAACATTTAATCAACTTCAAATTTCTTTTTTCTTTTGGTTTTGGCTGGTTTCCGGGCGAACTACTTATCCGGCGAGATAATGATTTGTATATACATATTCAGCATTTCTTCTTACCCTTAAATGGGCTGTCTCATTAGCTGTTAAAAAATGTTTTGGTCGCCCCTTAATTTGAACCCCACCCCTAAATGTAAGGCTACAGAGCCCATCTACGAACTCGACCTTTTCCTTGAACCAAAGAGTCCTCACACTAAGTTTCATCCAAATATCTCTGATACTTATCGTACACTCTGATACTTATCGTGCTGACAGACGGACGGACAGAAGGACAACTTTTTCCAAGTCATAGGTAACAAGACCAAAGGTTTCGATGCCATCCCAAATATTTGAAATCAGATCCAGACAACTAGGTCTTGTATCGTACGGTCTTAACCAGACTCCTTAAAACATTGACTAGTAAAATTTCGAAACGGATTAAGGCCACTGGTTGATCAGTTCGGATACTGATGCAGCATGCGTGTTTACCCTTGACACGTCATATCTACTTTGACGAAACTGATCTAAACACCCTGCCTTACTTCTACTGAATTTCCAGTTTCGGCCGGATTCCGGGCAAACTACTTGTGCGGCAAAAATCTAAAGCTCAAAACGCATTCAACATGTCTGATTACGCCCATACAACCTTTAATTAACTTGAGATAAAACTTAGCTTTTAACAAATTTTCCGGTTTTGGCCGGAATCCGGGCGAACTATTTGTCCGGCGATAAAAAACAATTTTTATATAGGGATTGAGCATGCCTCCTTACAAGTATGTCGAACCTCTAGTGAAAAACTTTCACTTATGGCAAATTTTCCGGTTTCGGCCGGATTCCGGGCGAACCATGTCCGGGTAGAAAACAATTGTCATTTACGGATTCGATATGTCTTCTTATCCCTAAATCGATCAATAATCAACTTCAAATAAAACTTTTACTTTTTAAAACATTTCCGGTTTTGGCCGGATTCCGGGCGAACTATTTGTCCGATGAGAAAATGAAGTTCAGTTGTGGATCATGTTTCCCTACCCCTAAATCCACTTTCACACAGCATGATATTTAATATTTTCTTCATCTCTTAATTTAAAACCCCCTCCCCCGCCCCTAAACCTTGGGCTACAGGGTCCATCTATGAACCTGATCTGTACTTCGACCTAATGGATCCCCACGCCAAGTTTCAACAACTCAGTGTGTATAACTCAGACTCGGAAAATAATCAAGCAAAAAGAAACAAGACCAAAGATTTCGATGGGATCCCAAAAAATCAATATTTAATCAAGACAAATGGGTCTTGCAGATATCCTGTCGTCGCAAGACTCCTTGAACACTTTTACTATTAAAATTTAGAAACAGATTAAGGCCAATGGCTATTCGTCTCAGAAAATGAAGACCAGATATGGATTCAGAATAAAAGTTTACCCCTATACGTAATATCTACTTTGACGAAGTACATCAAAAGTTCAGCCGAATTTCCGGTTTCGGCCGGATTCCAGGCGAACTACTTGTCCCGCAAAAAAAATTAAGCTCAAAACCGAATTCAGTATATCTCCTTTCCCCTATATATCTCCTTTCCCCTATACTGAAACTTCAACTTCAGATAAAACTTTAACTTTAAAAAAAAAATTTGGGTTTGGCCGGATCCCGGGAGAACTATTTGTCCGGCAAAAAAATAGTTTTCTTATACATCATCAGCATGCCTCTTTACAACTACATTGAACCTAAAATCAACTTCAGATAAAACTTTTACTTATAACAAGTTTTCAGGTTTCAGCCGGATTCCGGGCGAACTACAAGTCCCGGGTAGAAAATGATCGTCATATAGCCTACGGATTCAATTAAATGTCTTCTTACCCCTAGACCGAACATCTAATCTATTTCAAATAAAAGATTTACTATTAACAAATTTTCCGATATTCGCCGGATTCCGGGCGAACGACTTGTTCGACGAGAAAACGATTTTCATATACGTGTTCAGCATCTCCTTTTAAGGCTACACCCAAATCGACTTTCTCATTAGCTGTTAAAAACAAGACCAAAGGCTTCGATGGGATGCCAAAAATTTAATATATACAGACAACCGAGTCTTGTAGCGGTCCAATGGTAATCATCGGAGAAGACGAAGTTCAAACATGGATTCAGCATGTGAGTTTACCCCTAGAGCCTGCGTCATGTCTACTTCGACAAAGTTCCTGCCTTACTTCTGCCAAATTTCCAGTTTCAGCCGGATTCCGGGCGAACTACTTGTCTTGCAAAAAACTGAAGTTCAAAAACAGATTCTCCATACCATGCATATCTCCATAATCAACTTCAGATAAAACTTCAACTTTTAACAAATTTTCCGATTTCAGCAGGAATCGTGGTGACATGTGTCCAGGTATAAAATGATTCTCATACACGAATTTAGCATGCCTTCTTACCCGTAAATCGAACACCTAATGAAATTCATATAAAACTTATATTTTTTAACAGATTTTCCGGTTATGGCCGGATTCCGTGCGAGGAATCCGAGGACTATCCTTAAATCGAACCTCTAATCAACTTCAGATTAATCTTTTATTTTTGACAAACTTTCCGGTTTTGGCCGGATTCAGGGCGAACTATTTGTCCGGTGAGAAAATGAAGTTCAGTTGTGGATCATGTTTCCCTACCCCTAAATCCACTTTCACACAGCATGATATTTAATATTTTCTTCATCTCTTAATTTAAAACCCCCTCCCCCGCCCCTAAACCTTGGGCTACAGGGTCCATCTATGAACCTGATCTGTACTTCGACCTAATGGATCCCCACGCCAAGTTTCAACAACTCAGTGTGTATAACTCAGACTCGGAAAATAATCAAGCAAAAAGAAACAAGACCAAAGATTTCGATGGGATCCCAAAAAATCAATATTTAATCAAGACAAATGGGTCTTGCAGATATCCTGTCGTCGCAAGACTCCATGAACACTTTTACTATTAAAATTTAGAAACAGATTAAGGCCAATGGCTATTCGTCTCAGAAAATGAAGACCAGATATGGATTCAGAATAAAAGTTTACCCCTATACGTAATATCTACTTTGACGAAGTACATCAAAAGTTCAGCCGAATTTCCGGTTTCGGCCGGATTCCAGGCGAACTACTTGTCCCGCAAAAAAAATTAAGCTCAAAACCGAATTCAGTATATCTCCTTTCCCCTATATATCTCCTTTCCCCTATATTGAAACTTCAACTTCAGATAAAACTTTAACTTTAAAAAAAAAAATTGGGTTTGGCCGGATCCCGGGAGAACTATTTGTCCGGCAAAAAAATAGTTTTCTTATACTTCATCACCATGCCTCTTTACAACTACATCGAACCTAAAATCAACTTCAGATAAAACTTTTACTTATAACAAGTTTTCAGGTTTCAGCCGGATTCCGGGCGAACTACAAGTCCCGGGTAGAAAATGATCGTCATATAGCCTACGGATTCAAAATGTCTTCTTACCCCTAGACCGAACATCTAATCTATTTCAAATAAAAGATTTACTTTTAACAAATTTTCCGATATTCGCCGGATTCCGGGCGAACTACTTGTTCGACGAGAAAACGATTTTCATATACGTGTTCAGCATCTCCTTTTAAGGCTACACCCAAATCGACTTTCTCATTAGCTGTTAAAAACAAGACCAAAGGCTTCGATGGGATGCCAAAAATTTAATATATACAGACAACCGAGTCTTGTAGCGGTCCAATGGTAATCATCGGTGAAGACGAAGTTCAAACATGGATTCAGCATGTGAGTTTACCCCTATAGCCTGCGTCATGTCTACTTTGACGAAAGTTCCTGCCTTACTTCTGCCAAATTTCCGGTTTCAGCCGGATTCCGGGCGAACTACTTGTCTTGCAAAAAACTGAAGTTCAAAAACAGATTCTCCATACCATGCATATCTCCATAATCAACTTCACATAAAACTTCAACTTTTAGCAAATTTTCCGATTTCAGCAGGATTCGTGAAATGTGTCCATGTATAAAATGATTGTCATACACGAATTTAGCATGCCTTCTTATCCGTAAATCGAACACCTAATGAAATTCATATAAAACTTTTAACAAACTTTCCGGTTTTAGCCGGATTCCGGGTGGACTACTTGTGCGGCGAGAAAATGGTTTTCATGTCCGTGTTCAGCATGTCCATTAGCTTTTAAAAAATATTGTTTTCGAACCTTAATTTGAAACCCCTCGCCTAAGTATGCAGCTATTAGGCCCATCTACGAACTCAACCTTTCCCTTGACTCGATGAGTCCTCGCACCAAGTTTCATCAAAATATCTCATTCCCTTCGAGAGTTATCGTGCTGACAGACGGACGGACGGACAGACGGACAACTTTTGCGATGTCACAGGTATCCCTCCACTTACGTTTTGGGATCCCAAAACAGCTTGTTCGCCCCTTAATTTGAAACCCCACCCCTAAATGTAAGGCTACAGAGCCCATCTACGAACTCGACCTGTCCCTTGACTCAAAAAATCCTCACACCAAGTTTCGTCAAAATATCTCATTCCCTTCTAGAGTTATTATGCTGACAGACGGACAGACAGACAACTTTTAAGAAGTCATGGATATCCCTCCACTTAAGATTTGGGATCCTAAACAAGAAAATACAAACTAGATATATTTCAAATACTTACAAAAGCGTAGTCTCCCCATTTATCCTTTGACTGCTGCAGGGATTCCTCTCTCAAACTTATTATGTAGCGAAAACGGTCTACTGTCCACTGAGTTTCTTGATCCTCCTGGTAGTCGGATTTCCCGAAGGTTGCATTGATAAATGCATAACTTCCAGCAACTGAATTAGTCCACTCCTTTACAATTTCTGCAGAATTGTCCCGTGACTCATCAACTCGGAGCCTGTAAAGAGTCATTTCAGTGAAAAATAGTGAAATTCGAGAACGAGTTAAGGTCCCTTGGATATACGGGATAAAATGGGTTCAAGGCTGCTATTTTGGAACTAGAAAGCTTAACCGGAAACTATAGACTACATCGCATCGGGTTGTCCAGTCTTTTAGTTTAAAAATAACCTGCAGCAGAAGGTGTTTAAGATCATCTGAGTGGGTATGTTACTTTAGCCAAAAAAATGCAGAATCGCAGCTAAATAACCATCCAAAGTATAATAACGTAGGCTACCTTTACTCTGCCAACACTCTCCATTATGGTAAAAAGTCAGTATATAGGATATAGGATATATAGGATGGTCTACTATAGGCTAGCTTAAATCACAGAAAATACTCGAGCGTTAGGGAAAATAACGAATCAGTAGGCTTTTGCAGCCTTCCCTTGACATAAAATTGCCTGCAACGATCCAACCAGTCATAACCGGAGCACGACAGTCCATCAAGGACCTTATTCGCTCTGAAGTGCACATTAAAGCACAACTCTTACTAGAAATGATCTTTCCCATATAAAATGGTTCAGAAAAAATATTTTCTAAAATACCATTACTTTCCACCTGAGGCGTATTCTCGCCGTTCCCCGAGGACTCCACGAGTCCCCGCGTTTTTGTTTGTCCCGGGGACTCGCTCCCCGTATTCCCGCGAGTCCCCACGGACGGGGAATGCTCCGATTATCATCACCATCATCAAAAAGGACTCCCTTCAGGATTCAGAGGGGAATCAATTTTTGCTGGTGTTAGTACAATGTAAAATTAATTGAAAATAAACACAATAAACAAAATAAAAAATAAAGTGGATCCAGACTAATTTCGTCAACTGTATATATTTGTCTCGAGCAAAATCCATTTTGGAAGCATTCCCCGTGTTCTCACTGTTTCTGTACGCGGAGTCCACGTGGAGTGACTCCCTCTATTCTCGCCGTTCCCTTCGATTCCCCGAGGAGTCCTCGGGGAACAGCGAGAATACGCCTCTGAAACTAGCGATTCTCTTGTCAGCGCTTGTCGATTATATCCAGCGTTCCTGCTCTCCGACGCGGCGGCTGGGCGCAAAATATTTGAAAACTAAACGTGCCTTGGTTAAAAAGTGGGAAAACTAAGCAAACAAAAGAAGTAATAAACAGATGATAATCACATCCTTATCTAAAGAGTTGTCAGCGAACAATGAAGATTCCGGCCAACTTTTCGCTGAGTAACGGGAAAACTCGGCACGGCCGAAAAAGCGCTAAAAATTCGTAGTTAGGAAACGAAACAATGGAGAAAGGTAAGGATTTTAGAAGCTTATAATTCCATATGGGAGCTAAGCATATTATAAACGGTAGAACAAGCAAGAGGGGTCCTTTAAGGCAATTAAAGTAACTCTAAAGAGTCTTGGTGGCTTGAAGGCAGTCTATATTTCGGTAACCGCGTTCAAATATTGGGAATGATTGCAGGGGTGTGTGGGGTGCTTCTCTATCGTGCCCCTTCGTCCACATTGAGTATCACCATATCCCATAGGCTATTCCTAACAGAAACGGTGAGACTTCCAGTAGTGCTACCACAATAAAACATACGAGATTTTGCTAGATTCGACACTATAACGACACTCTAAATACATGAATAAGTAATCGACAGGCTTATGGACGTATCATGAAAAGTTGATAACCAATTTTAGTTTATCGTATTTCTCGCATAGTATATTTTAACAAATTTGACAGATCACTTGTATATAATTAATATAATCGTTTCTTTTGTCGTCTAGCACATGCATGCTAACATTGTCTGCGCTATCCAATGGATAATACAAATGAATGATTGATTGATTGATAGATTTTGCTCAAAACTCACGAACCATACTGTTTTACTGGCACTGGTATAAAACTTATCTTTTCCCCACAAGCTCTTGTCCCAAAATTCGTAATATAAATTTCTTTGGTGTTTTATATGAAGAGGAACGAGTCTGAAAATCGAGACCGACAGCTAAATTTATGTTTAAGGAAGATTTGTATGGCAATATTTTTCGTAGGCCTGTTTTATCGTCAGAACATTTTTTACCAGGACATCTTCAACTGTGGTTGATTAGTTGAGTTCTTTCGCTTTTATGGATAAAGGGGTAGGGTAGGGACCACCCTTGTTTTCCGAAAACTGGGCGACAAATTTTTATTGAACTGGTCACCAGACAGTTTTCGGATGCATTCTGCCTTTTCGACCCAGTAAATGCCGGGTTGGGACTTATGACAACTAAACTGATCGTATACACTTTTTGTGTATCTTTAGTATGTTCGGAAACCAAAACTCTATATCGACTATATGATGGTGTTTTAAAATTTCACGCTAAACTTCCGGATTCCGGGCAAACTACTTGTCCAGCCAAAAAATAATTTTCAGATTCAGCATGTCCTCTTACCCTAATCAACTTCAGATTCAACTTTTACTTTTCCGGTTTTTGCCGGATTCCGGGTGAACTACCGTACTTGTCCGGTGAGAAAATAAATTTCATATTCGAATTCAGCATGTCTCCTTACCCACAAAACGACTAGACTACATCATTAGATGTAAACAAAAACATTTTGTTCACCCCTTCATTTGAACCCCCTCCCCCACCCTTAACTGTAGAGCTATAGAGCCCACCTACGAACTCGATATATCCCTTGACGTAAAGGATCAACCTGACGTAAAGGATCAACTCCAAGTTTCATCAAAATATCTCGTTCTGTTCGAGAATTATCATGCTTACAGACGGAGAGAATCCCAACAAGAGCTGGAAGCTCATACGGCACTTCCAAGGCTGGGTGAGAGGATGAAAGTAGGAAAACCCATGGATTTGTTGCAATCATTTGTAGGCAAAACCCTTGAGATAAGAATGATCATGGGTCCTTACAAATCATGTGAATGTATTGTTCATAAAAACTATTTTATTTGTGGCTGTGATGATGCGCACTTTAAGAACGCTAGAGATTCATCTGTAACGAGCACTCTTGAAGCCCAAATGATGATATGCTCATTGGAATCATGAAAATGTTTACTTTGCTCAAAATTATTGTTTGAACTTTAAGAAATTCACTTGTAAGCAAACCCTTGAGGCAAAAATGATCATGGGCCCTTGGGGATCATGAATATATATTATTTGGTTGAAGTATTTTTTTTTTTTTACTTTTTGGATGAGAAACGCACTTTAAGGCTGCTAAAAATTAATTTTTGAGCAAAACTTAAAATGTATACGTATTTTTTGTACCTTGTGGTTAGGATTAGTACTTTAAGGTTAGGATTAGTACTGGGATGGTCGGATCTGAGAAGTGACAGTTTTATGGTCGGATCTGAGAAGTGAGAATTTTTAAGCCAATCTTGTCAAGTTCTAATGTTCAAGCCAAGTTTCATCGCCCGTACCTTGATCACCGGAATTCCGTCCCCCCCCCCCCCCCCGACCAACTCCCCTCACAGTGCCCGTACCCGGTCCGGTTTTGTCACTGATGTATCTAGTTCTTGTCTTTGTTCTTCCCACGAAGTTTCATCCCAATCGCTCGACTGTAAGCGTGTCACGAGATTTCTCCCCCCCCCCCCCTTCCATATTCATCGGAACCGGTCCGGACTTAAAATGGGACATTCAAGACACGAAGCCTTTCCAAATATCAAGTTTCATCGTCCTAGCACATATGGAAAAAACTTGACTCGCGATAACCGGAATTCCGGATTCACCCCCCCCCCCCCCTCTAGCTCCTCCCACAGTGCCTAAATCCAATCCGGTTCTACCACTGACCTATCTAGTTCTTGTGCTTGTCCTTCCCACCCAAGTTTCATCCTAATCACTCCATTCTAAGCGTGTCACAAGATTTTCTGTCCCCCCTTCCTTCCCCCTCCCCACATTCACCGGATCCGGTCCGAACTTAAAATGGGTCATCCAAGACACGAGATATCTCCAAACGTCAAGTTTTGTTAAGATCCGATCATCCGTTCCGAAGTTTTTCGCATTCATCGAGATGGATTCCCCCTCCCTCCACTCCCCCCACGGTGGCCGGACCAGAAAGTTGACTATTTACAGGTTGGTCTGGTCGGATCCCTGACTTGCCTGCCAAGTTTCATTGTCCCTGGAAGTAACTTAACTCCGAATCACCGGAATTCCGGAACCCCGTCCAACTCAACCCACAGTGCACGAATCCGGTTTGGTTCTGTCAATGATGTACCTAGGGCTTGTGCTTGTTCCTCCCACCAAGTTTCATCCCGATTGCTACACTCTAAGCGTGTAACATGATTTCCAGTTACCCCCTCCGACCCCCCCCCCCCCACATTCATCGGCCAGTTCGATACAGGGGTAAGTAGACATGCTGAATCCTTTTATTATTTTCTCCAAGGCCATATAATGCGCTCGGAATCCGACCAAAACCGGAAATTTGTTAAAAGTAAAGGTTTTACTTGAAGTTTATTAGAGGTCTAAGAAAGGGGTAAGGAAGGAGACATGCTAAATCGGTATATGCAAACTATTTTCTCCCCGGACATACAGTTAGCCCGGAATCCGTCCAAAACTGGAAATTTTTTAAAAGTAAAGGTATCACTATAAGTTGATTAGAGGTCCGATACAGGTGTAAGGACACGTGCTGAATTCATATACACAGAGTATTTTCATTCCGGAATTTCTTCGGACATGCAGTTCGCCGGCAATCAGGCCAAAACCAGAATATTTGTTGAAAGCTAAAGTACTATCTCAAGTTGATTACAGGTCCGATGCAGGGGTAAAAAGACATCATGAATCCATCTATGAAGATTATTTTCTTGCAGGACAAATAGTTCGCCCGAAAACTGGTCAAAACCAGAGAATTTGCTAGAAGTGACAGTTTTGTCCGAAGTTTAGCCGTTTGGCCGTATTTTTTCAAGAAAACATAACAATGATGTCATTTCTGTTTATTTTCAAACGGTTGACTAGTCAAGAGATACTGAATGACGAAGACCAGATCTGTACGCCCCGATTGCCTGGGTAAAATAGTCCAAGTTCCATCTAAACTTTTGGTCTTTTTTAACTCATAACAGAATAAAATAGTAGTCTGCCATGCACGAAATGCACCGTCCGAAGTCGCGCTAGTAATGTGTGAGGGGGGTGCTTTAATACCCTAGCTAAAAAACTGAAGAAGGAGTGAGTCGGAAAGAAATCAGTGTTATAACTGAATGTTTTATCTATCCATAGAGATGAAAACGAAAGCCCATACTTCTACTCCAACTTGCAGAGACCCTGAAGTCAAAATCTTCCGGACTCGCCCCAGTCTCCTTACTTATTGTTAACGTTTAGGCTGCACCAACCACACTTGAGGGTAATTACTAATTTATTTTTGAATTATAAAAAGAAAACGAGATTTTCGTTTTTTTTCTTGAGGCGCTATCTATGATGATGTGCGGTAGCTAAATATAACATTGAATATTTCGTTTAAACTTCCGGAAAACCGTCCTCAGCGAGAAGCAAACTAAATCATACACTCCAAAACAATTTAATACCAACAGAACAAGAGCTGTAAACTCATATGGCACTTGCAAGCATACGTAGTAGGTAAGGGTAAAAGCTTACTGTGTTGAGGCCCAGACGGTTACGGACCTTTCTGTTTCATGAAAATGTACGGTTTGGTTAAAATATGCAATGCAATTTGCTGTTACAATGCGCAATTTAAGGGGTTTAGGAATCCATTTGCAAGCAAATGCATTGGTATTCCAATGCATCCAGTAGTATCCCAGTATTCCAACCAGTAGCGGCCAAACACAGCCGTTACCAAAACAGTTTTATACCAAAGATTGTTGAAACTTTAAATAGCCTTTGACCATTTGTACGTGCTCTTAAATGTTATGTTATGACAGTACTCACCAATTTTGGTTTTGTAACCGTGAAAGTGTGAGTGAATAAATTACTATTCTATTCTATATACACAAATGATCGTGGGGCCCTGGGTGATGAAAGTATATCATTCGCTCGAAAGTATTTTTTGTTTGCATTTTGCGGCTAAGATGCAAACTTTTAATGGTCTCAAACTGAATTTGGAAGCAAAATACTTGGGGCACAGATAATCATGGGCCCTTGGAGATCTTAAAAATGTTTAGTTTCTTAAATATGTTTTTTCCACTTCGCAGTAACATTGGTGCTTTGAGTGTGTTGGAAAGTCATAAGCAAGCTCCTTGAGGCAAAACTTATCACGGGCCCTTGGAATCACGAAAATGGATCTTTTGGTCAAGAGTATTTTTTTACTTTGCATTTAAGATACGCACTTTAGGAAAATAGACTATTTGAAAACAGTTTAACTGAAAAGCCAACTTATTTTTGTGTCATTTAACTGAATACACCGAATTATTTAGATTCTGCTAAGGGATTTTTTTTATTTTCCACTATCTACTCTAGTTATGACGTTCATAAGAACATGGCCGTCCCCACAAGGTAAATTCTACTATGACGCCGGAAATTTTAATCTCAACATAAACGTGGCTTTTCACTGGGCAGTGGTGAGACTTGCGATTGCTTAATGCCTGAATTTTTTTTTTTTACTATTTGAAAATCGATTATTCGTGAATAGCGGAACAACGAAGTAACGCACTTTCAGCGGATCTTCAAGCCAACTAAAGTGAATCAGTGATGGGTAACTGGATAGTCCTATCCAAGCCCTTTTCGGTTAAACTTTAAGAGTCAGGTAGCAAATAGTATCGACTCATGCGGTAAGAAGTATTAATAAGTATAATCACGCGCTACCGGAACCTTAGCTCACAGGAACTGGGTTCCGTGAGTTAAGAATATTCACTCCCGGTTTCCTAGTATGCACAAACGTGGGTGCGTCAGTTCAAAATTTGTTGGTACTAACGGAACCTTAGCATATGGTTGTTTGTGCCCGTGAGCTGGTTATTTTCAACCATATAGTTGTTGCTACGGGACCTTAGCTCTCGACATATGGGTTCCGGTTGCTTATTTTTTCCTACGTTATTTTCTCGAAGCCAGTAAAAATCCCGGCATCCCAACTCTCATCCAAACTACTCCGTGAGTTCTATCTTCCATGTAGACACTACCTGAACACAAGCTCCAATTATATAGTTTCCGGTATCACGTACCGGCTCCCTAGCTTCTGACTACATAATTCCGTGAGACTACCCGACGAGAAGCTGGTAGGCTACGATGAAGTTTCCGTGAGCTACTAAAGGGAGGGGAGCCAGCACAAACAAGTTTCCGTTAGTCAATGACGTGAGATCCCGGAATTGCAGCTCATATGGTTTGATTTCCGTGACAACTACCGGTTCCGTAGCCCGTAGGATATAAAGTACGGCTCCGGTTCCCTATGCAGTGCCTATGCCATGCACTTTGCAGTTACATTGCGCATTTAACGGATTTGCAAGCAAATGCACTGGTACACAAATGATCATGGACCCTTGGGCCATGAAAGTATATCAGTCGCTCAAAAGTATCGTTTTTTTTTGCATTTAGCGGCTAAGATGACACTTTAAAGTGCTCAAACTGAATTTGGAAGCAAAATACTTGGGGCACAGAGAATCATGGGCCCTTGGGGATCTTAAAATGTTTAGTTTCTTAAGAATGTAGGCCTATAGTTTCTTTAAAATATTTTTTCCACTTTGCGGTAACATTGGTGCTTCAAAGTACCCCTTGCACTATTTACTCATCAACTTACAGTGTTTTAAAATATTTGAATACTTTAAAACTATGCTATGCTTTCAACGAACAACCCACGGTTTTCGCTGTTAAGCCTTTTCCGAGACCCGTTGACTTGTAGCAAAAACATGGAAACAATTTACATAACAGCTTTTTCTGAGGGAAAAACTTCTTGCAGACAACCGTCGACAGTGTGATACATATCGAAGGTAGCAAAACACGTCAAGTGAGAAAATCAGCGTGGTTTTGTTAGAGGGGTTAGAACGTAACATTCGAAATTGGGACCTCCGGCTTTAGAAATATATGGAGTGATTATGGAAGTAGGTTGCATTGGTATTATAGGTAGGACAGGTCCTTTAAGTATGTTGGAAAATCATTTGTAAGAAAAACCCTTGAGGCAAAAATTATCACGGGCCCTTGGAATCACAAAAATGGATATTTTGGTCAAAAGTATTTTTTCACTTTTCAGTTAAGATACACACTTTAGGGGGTCACAAAAATCATTTCATATACTTGAGGTATTGTACAAATGATAATAGGCTCTTGGGGGATTATGAGCGTGTTTGTGAGATCAGAAACACGTCCCTTTGTCAACTGTCAACGGATCCAACCAACCGTTCAGAAGTTATGCACAAAATCCTGGTATTCCTGTCCGGATTCCAATTCCCTCCACTCCCCTGAGGATAGCCGGATCAGAGAAATGACTGCTTACAAGTCAATCTGATCCGGTCCCCAATATAATTGCCGAATTTCATCTACGAAGTCCATTTGAACAGTTACTACAATGTGAACAGTCCAGTTTCGGGCTAAATGGTAGAAAGAAGATCCAAAATACCTATTCAGGTGGTGTCACAGGCCCTTAATTACCAACTTTGCCAACCGGCAGTTGACTTTAGTCACAGCAAGTACAGGAGGGGTATCCAACCTCGAATTTATATGACCTCAAACTTGACCTAAAATCTTACAAAGAAAACTCTGTGCAGTCCGAATAAGACCCTGGGCACATCCTGGGTCACTCAGGGTTTCCTTCTTGACAGACAGGACCTTGTTAGGACTGCACTGAGGTGCGAGGTTGTGTAAATTCAAGGTTGGATATCCATCCTGCAGGCCTACAAGAGAGGCCTACCCAACCTCAGGCAGGATTTAAAATTTCTCTGGAAATTTTTCTTTAGTGAAATCTATCTGGTTTAAGAAGGAACCAAAAAATATGACAAACATACTAGATTGAAGCTAGTAGAATGCTTTACATATTTGGGAAATAAATTTTACTTCAATATTTCTATTTGAACATAGCCTATTTTGATTTTCAAACAGAAACGTATCACCCATTTTTAGGCTGTAACTTAATTGTATCATAATTCTATACAACAGTTGTGACATAAATAGTGACATCAGGTCATCCAGGACCCAATCAAGGATTTGATTGTCCCTAGGTCATTTTATAAATGTAAACTCGACCAGCACCTCGCTGGCTGCTAAATAATAAAGTACAGTTTTTCATTTTCTGAGGTAAAATGCATCAAACATGTACAATGCAGTATGTATGGAATGTACAGTAGAGGTATGCTTACGTGAACACTTTTTTAACTGTTCCAACACCTTGGCTTTTTTACTTGCATATAAAAAAGTAAAATGGAAAAGAAAAATAACAAACTTGATATCAGCAAACAGCGAACTATTTCAGGGTTATTCTGGCACAAACTTGAAGCAGAAATACAATTAACTTTCTTTGATTTTGAATTTATTAAAAAGGTCCTTCCACTTTTGAAGGCATCTGATCACATCTGATGGTCCGGACCGCCATCTTCTCCATTGAAGGTGCGTTTCTCGCAGCAAACTTTTCAAATTATAAAAAGCAAACCAGGTGTCACTTCCATAGATGAATTACCAAAGCGACAAAAGCGTGAGTGATTATTACTAGTGTCTTTAGGAAAAAATGCCTGGTTTGGGTTTTAGTTTTTTCTTCGGCGATCATTCGCTGTTAGCAGACGTTCACATAAGCATACCTCAACTGTAAGTATGGAAACGCTTGTATGGATTTTTACCTGAAGTCAGATTGCTTGCAAAGTGACGAAAAAGATAAAGAGTTAATAAAGCTAATAACCAGAAAATCCCTTTTTAAACCAGGTTCACAACAAAGAAAAGACAAATACTTCTAATATTTTGGGACATAGCTCTGACATAGCTCCTGTATATGAAAATGGCAAAGTTCGAAGTCAGCAATGTTCAAATAAGCATACCTGCATACCTCTACTGTATTGCCAAAGCCAAAGGTGATACAAGTTGCCAGAAAGAAATATTAAAGTCTTACCATATTCCAATTCTTGACTTGTCATAATCCTGAGATTCCAAATAGTTGAAAAAATATGGCAAAAAGTGAGCTTTGTTCTTCACTAGAATGTTGACCACAACAGTTGGGTCAATTTCACTAGCTATTGCATGATCTACAACAAGAAAAAGTGCCAGTAGACTGGTGAAGACTTCAGCTTTTCCCATTAGAAGACTAGGTCTATCAAGGGCCAAGGGAGAAAGCAAAGTGAAGGGGCTCTTTGCTCTTGATCTCCAGAGACTTTAGATTCCAGTCCAGAAATACCTTGGTATCAGTGTTTCCACCTGGAAAGTTTCAAAATCAGGAGCAGGAGCCCAAAAATAATGAGATACACATGAGATTTGTGCTAGAAAAGATTTTCTGGTGAAGATATAGACGAGAAAACGATAAGATTTTCGAAAAGGCATGCAGATTTTAGCTACTTACAGGAAACATAATAAGGACTCCCCACATCCCCAGAGAGAAGAGAACAAGCTTTTGTTCGCTCCCCCTGATGGAGAGCGATATGAGCTTCTGACGACTGTATATAGGGGCAAATTGAAACTGAGCGCCACAGGAAAATTTTTGAAATCAGCCTTTTTTTTGGTAAAACTTTTTATTTCTCACATAAGGGAAACTTCTTGAGCCCCAAAATCCCAAACCTGCCCTTCAAGTAAAGAAAAAACGACGTCATGAAAGGCAAATTCGGCGAAATTTATGTGAGGGGAGCTTTTATTTATCTCAAAGAAAAGTAAGGACCAAGATAAGGGCCACCTATAAAATAACATTACCACCATATTTACGAGATAAATCAAATGACAGATAAAATCGACGCGAGCAGGTCAACCAGCGATACATTAAAATCACTGTGATCGTGACAAAATTAACCTGAGCGCCGCAGGTTTTTTTTTCAAATTTCCATTTTTTTCCTAATGAAATACGAAAGCATCCAACAATGAATGAAAGCTATCAGACGAGTTTTATGAAAAGTCTAGAATTAAATACATCTAGCCTATTCAGAATACAATATTCAGAATACAGCATTGGAGTAAAAAAGAGGAGAAATCCTGAAAATCATGAGTTTATCATGAGATCATGAGAATGGAAAAAAAAATTAATGAGGTTGGAAAAAAACATGAGATCTCATGTGAAATCATGGAACGGGAAAGCCTGCTTTCTACGGTTGGCCAGCGTTGCCAGTTGTGTTACAGAAAATAAGCCGCGGCCTTTGAAAAATACGTCGGAAAAATATACACCTCCCCAAAACTAAAAGGTCATAAACACAGAACCCCCAAAAATGTTCCGGCCTTCCGTCGCTACGGTTAACTGGCAACAGAGGGCTGGGGCGAGCGCAGCCAGCGTTGCCAGTTTTCTCTTATCTGGTCCTTGCCAAAAATCTGTGACATTTTGGCACCTACGAATTTCGGTCATTTTTATGGCACTTGCTTTACGGCCAAGTGCCATATACCGATCACTTTTCCGTCGGTCGGTCGGTCGTTCCGGTGATCGCGGGTTAGGATACTTCCAGATGTGCTAGGACAATGAATTTTAGCAGGCATACCAGGGACCCGAACAAACTGACTTGGAAATAGTCACTTTCCTGATTCAACCATCAAGGAGGGAGGGGGAATTCGGAATATTGAGGCATATTTAACTTCTGAACGGATGATCAGATCCGAATGAAACTTGATAAGTGGAAAGAACAAAATGCCTTCATGTCCCGTTTTACCTCGAGACGAGACCGGGGGCCGGAAATATCGTGACACGCTTAGAGTGGAGGGATCGGAATGAAGGTTGATGGGAAGAACGAGCACAGATCCTAGATACATCGTTAACATATCCTGACCGGAACCGGGCACTGAGGGGGAGTTGGAGGGTGGGTCCCAGAATTCCGGCTATCACGGGCAGGGGCGTCGCAAGGGGGGGGGTGCGGGGGGTGCTGCACCCCCCCACCTTTTTGAGATTCGGTAAAATTTTGGGCCGGAGGCCCAAAATTTCACTAAAATTGTTCGGTACTTTTTCGATAGCAGAACTGTTCGATATATTTACGGGGATTCGGTAGTTATACAGAATCCTAAATAGGCTATATGTACCTATCTCTTTGGTATAATGATCGGGATTCGGTATAATTGCCAGTATACGGTAGTTATCACGAATTCGGTGAGAGAATTTACTGAAATCATTTGGTAATTTGTCGATGCCGGAACTATTCGGTATATTTATGGAGATTCCGTAGTTCTTGGTTACACAGAATCCCGAATAAGCTATTGGTTCAAAATTATTCGGTATCATGATCAGGATTCGGTAATTTACTCAGTATAATTTCCAGGATTAGGAAGTTAACCACGAATCCTGACTTCGTTCCAGTTCCGACGAAAGTATACCGAATAAGAAAATTGTTCGGTAGTCTTTCGATACCAAAACAATTCGGTATAATAACCGGGATAGGGTAGTTATACAGAATCCCGAACATAACATCGGTCTAAACTTATTCGGTATAATAACTGGTATTCGGTAATTTATTCGTTACAATTTCCAGGATTCGGATGTTACCACGAATCTCGAAACTCAGAAGAGGTCGAGTGAAGCACTGATCGCAGACAAAAGGGATGATCACAATCAATAGTCCTTACTTTTATTCTGGATCCCCAAAAGAATATCTAATCATAAATATTTCGAAAATTCCGCCTGCTGCACTTTTCGTAATATTCTCTATTTTGTGGAAGGGCGCCTCATTTGACGGGGGGGGGGGGGGTTAAGCCAATTTTAGGATTGAGATTTTCAAACATTAAAGCTAGAATTCGGATGGAAATTAAATTTGGCAGGAAAAAGCAAAAAAAAAAATTAGCCTGCGGCGCTCATTTTATGTGATCATGGGTAGTATATTAACTAGACTACAGTTGCTGCTGCTACCGGAACGTCGCTCCATCCGGTTTCTGGAGAGTCTTAGTGTTTAATCAACGGTAAATGATAGAAATTTGTAAGAGAAGCAGTCGAATTTTAGCCTACAGAAAAAAATGGATTTCAAAATTTTCGACTGCGGCGCTCGATTTAGTTTTATATTGGCTATAATAGATAGAAGATGTTCCTGCAATCATAACCGACAATATATTCTACATTTGGGCTTCGCCGAAACGCCGCCTAATAGTTGGCTTATCGTCTTTCATGCTGCCATTTATTGTCACTCTTCCCACGTAATCGTTTCTGTTCCATAATTTAAAGCTCGAATTCTGAGTTCTAGGATTCGGTAAAATTTTTGAAAGATTCGGTAAAAATTTTGGCTCTGCACCCCCCCACCGAAAATGCACTTGCGACGCCCCTGATCACGGGTTAAGGTACTTACAGATGTGCTAGGACTATGAAACTTGGAAGACATATCAGAGACCCGACCGGATTGACTTGAGAACACGGGCGTTCCTAGCCTTCTACCTTTGGGGGGGGGGACTTCGGTTTGTGCCGACGGACTCGAACGGCGTACATTTCCCGCCAGAATAGAATAGAACCGGGCTAAAACTAACTGTAATGCATCAGTTGAGATTATTCCTCTGATGTAATTTCGTATTTTAAGTTCACATATTTGGCTTTTCACTTTAGCTTTCGATAAAAAGCAAAACTTCCAACGACTGTATCAAGAACAAGTGAACTAAGCGCAGCATGCGAATTTAGTTGTTAATCTGTGTTTTTTTCCGGAATAATTTAGCTATACCTACCATACAAGTTGTAGTTTTTAACGTGTTTCAGACCCCCACGAATTTCAATCAAACGCCAATTAAAGGAAACAGCGTTCTTCCAAATTAAGAATACCACAAAGTGCGCCGCAGGCAAAATTTGTGTGTAAACTAACTGTAATGAATCAGTTGAGATTACTCCTTTGGTATATTAAAGTGCCAATATTCGGCTTTTCATTTTAGCTTTCGTTAAAAAGCGAAGCTTCCGACGACTGTACTAAGACAAGTTAAACGAAGCGCCACAGGCCAAATTTTTTTAACCTGTCATTTTTTTCGGAAAACTAGCTATAGTACCGTATAATTTCCGGCTTTTAAAGTTTAACTGAAAAGGCAACTTATTTTTACATCTTAGATTCAAATACATTGAATTATTACAACACCTATTGGGGATTTTCATTCTGTCCACAGTAGTCTCCAGTAGGGACGTTGGGAATGTGGACGCTTTCCCATGGTGAATCCGTCCACAATTCGCCCGCGAAAATCACTGCACTATCACTACACAAGACACATCACTATCTAGCTCTAGTTTTTGGCACTGCACACACTTCTTTGTTTATTTGATACACAATTTATTTACTCGTTTGCTGCTGGTATTGTTGCCAAATGTTCCAGGCACCATAGAGATATCACAAAAACGGGGAGAGCGGCAAGCACAATGGGATAATCGATTATTTGGAAATATCAGAAAAACAAACTAACGCTTTTTCATCGGGTTTTCAAGATTACTTAAGCGAACAAGTGATGGGTAACTAGACTGTAGTATCCTAGCCCTTTTCGGTTAAACTTTAACGTGTTTAAACCCCAAGAATTTCTATCTTAAGATGAAAACTCAACGATGCAGCGTTCTTCCAAATAGAGAATAAAATTTTTGGTAATACTAACTGTCGTGCATCAGTTGAGATTGTTCATTTAATGTAAATTCATATATTTAAATGCACATATTTGATTTTTCGTGTCAGCTTTCGCTAGAAAGCGAAGCTATAATGACTGTACCCAGAACAAGTTGAAATCAGCGCCCGACAAATGATTGCCGAATTCGATTTAATACGTATAAAAAAGGCCCGATGTGCCGACGAGACTTGAACCTTTCGCATGCGCCCGATAAAAATTTACAGAATTTGATTTTTTTTTTTTTTTCATATAAAAAGAACCTAATGTGCCGACGACAATACCGACGCCCGACAAACCCATGTGCCGACGAGAATACCGAGGTACTACCTTGGTACGACAAAAGCATACGAAATTCGATTTCTTCAGTGCTTTGCCCGACAAAATGTTTGCAGGATTTCATTTCTTGAGTGTAAAAAGAACCCGATGTGCCGACGAGACCACCGAGGCATGACAAAAGCATTCAGAATACGATTTCTTCGGTGTTTTGCCCGACAAATGTTTGCAGGATTTCATTTCTTGCGTATAAAAAGAACCCGATGTGCCGACGAGTCGACGCATATAAAATTTTATTTCTTCTGTGTTTGCCGGCGTTTCGCGCCGACAGGTGAATTTTCGCCGGGCTTCGCCCGACGAAATTACTTTCTCAAGACTTTTGGGGGGGGGGGGGATTCCCCCCTCCCCATAGTGACACCCCTGTTTAAGGGTAGGCAGAGCTTGAAAGAAACAGGTCTCGTAGGGATAAAAAGGGGGGTAATTTCTTGTTAGAAATACAGGAAAAGTACATAGGTTTAATTTTCTTTTTTCATTTGTTCCTCATGGTAGATTTACTAATACCCACCAAAACTATAGCTGGACCGTAATCTCCAATAGGTGTGCCGTTGGAATTTTTGGAATATATACCATGGCAATTGACGGACCCAAGACAGACAGGTAAAATTGAGGTTGTCGTCAAATGACAGAATGCGGCTTCTATGAAGACTACTGATATTGGTTCGTATAGACGACGATCGCACTTTTAAGACACGGTTGGCTGCGCCTATATTCTAATCTGCGACGTCTTCCAACTCAAGTTTATATTCACATGTATGGAAAAGCCAGCTTCTTTCTGATGGGTACCAGATGAAAAATTTTTAGCCTACGTAGTAGTATGGTAGTAGTACGAAAACGTTGCATGTAATACTATGTAATAGCAAGGAATACTATCATTTAATGTGCCTCAGACTGGCCCAATCTTATGTAGTAGTATCCAGTAGCATCCTGTCTTGCCATAGTAGCATCAAGTCTTCCTAATAGTAGCATATAGTAGTATGCAGTAACACTGTAGCCTTGAAGTAGAAGCATGTAGTAGCATCGTTAGTACTGCATGCTACTTTTTCGTACTACTTCATAGTACTATTTTGAGATAAATTTTTCATCGGGTATAGATCAGCCAAAAGTAGCGTCCTCGAAACCGAGAAGGCTTCAACGTGCAAGTATTTCTGGTTGCAAGAAGCTTAAAATCTTGGCTGACGTTTTTTCTCAGTTTGGGGGACGACTCGGGCCTTTCTGACTTGTCGTAACCTATAGCGACCAAAACGATGACTGGGTCCCAGAAGAAGCCTGCAAAGCGGATGACGAAACTGGTTTTCCGGTTGAGTTTTGGGAGGAAGTGGAACGAGAGTTGCAGCAGGAACTGAACTCGAGAAACTAACTCCGAAAGGTCCAAATTCGTAAAATTCCTGCAGATGGAGAAAGAACTGAGTATCAGCGTTGACGATCAGATCGTTTCCTTCAAAAGGAAGACGAAGATAAAAGAACATATTCGATAGAATCCCCGCGCTTATGGCTTGTAGAACCCTGTCCTCTTTTGAGGTTTACCAAGAAAAAACAACCCACATCAGTGAAGCTCGCAAATAAGCTGGAGTAGGAATGGAACTGTGGAAGATCCTAGTTCGACTAATAGAGAAGCATGTTTACTTCTATTTTTTTTCAACGGCGAAGTTGAAGAGTTCACTCACCGAACTCATCGAAAAGACGCAGACGGTCTTCTTGCGGCTGGTATAATATGAAAAGACAGGCTTGGTAAAGCAAAGCTATTAGAAGAAAAAGGGCTGAAGAAGAAATGGATTGGTGCATGGGATGAGACGTGCGAGTCGGACAAGGGTATTGGCTTAGTTCACTGCATGGTACGACAATAGCATATTCACTAAAGCTTCAAACAATGGTGAGTTCATTCACCGAACTCTTCGTCAATACGTAGACAGTGTAGAGCTGAAGAAGAAATGGAGAGGTGCATGGGATGAGATTTGCGAGTCGTAGTAGTTCGCTGGTTCAAATTCAAATTCGTTTATTTCCATGATATCTTTTAACAAAATAGTGGTGGATCGTCATACGTGGTCGACATAGTCATAAATAATCACATATAATATGTTACAATTTTAAAATTTTACACAATCCAGTAACAAACATAATTTCCTATTTTTATCATGAAGTGTGTCATAGAATATTACTGGAATTTGGATACTTGTGTATTTGCGTGTTTTATTGACTCCAGAAAAGCTTTCGACAGAGTTAACCATGAAATTTTGATAAAGAAACTGTTGTCAAGAGGTGTCCCGTATCACTATGGGTTCGTTCCAGCTCGGCCCTAAGGTTACTAAATAGTTACTTTTCAGTCACTTTCACCGTTCCAGCTCGTCAAAAAGTTACAGGGAGCACAAGGAAGATCGTTACTTCGAAGTAACTTTTTGTTAAAGATAGTACCCGACCGTCCTTAGCACTTTCACTTTCTAAGAGACGCAGAAGTGAACTCGGGGCAGCAAAATGAGACAAGGTGTAATTGCTAAAAATAAACAGGACATTATTTTGTGATCTTCAGCTGTACTTGGCCTTTAGCTTATCTTGAAATATGATTCACTGATTAACTCCAAAAGTAATTTTTTGTAAGCCTCGTTGACGGTTTACCGGTCGGTGTGGTGACTTGATTGGGACTGTGACAAGAATGAATTTCCAACGCCTGTAACCCAGATGGCAATTTGTGCACTATATAATATTAAATTTCAAATTAAACTTAAATAATATTATCCATTAAACTTCTCAGAGTTATTTAGAGGCGAAAGCTTTTTCTGTTACTTTGTATTTTTAGTGTTGTCATTATTCTATATATTGTAGGAGAAGATGATAATTGACTTATGAACCTTGTTAACCACCTTTGAAATCATTGGCTTCTAGATAGTAGAATTTGCGCGTTCCATTCGTGATAAAGACTAAACATTGTGCTATGAAATTTACACGGGAATAAGAACGACTGTTGCAATTCTGGCTAGGAAACAATTTTAGTGAAAAGAAGGATTTGGCGACCAAAAAGACACAACCGGAATAGAGACACTGAATTAACGGGCAGACAGTCAATGTCACTGCTCCATTAACGAGCATGAAGCGTTAGCTCCTCTTCTCCTTCACTTGAAGATTCTGTTTCAAAATAATTATCAAGCCGTTCTTGTGCAGCAAAAACAAACAATTTTGTTATGTTAATCCTTCCGCATACAGTCCCCATCTCCTCTTGCATTCATAGCTTGTTCACACGGGGCTGAAACAGCGGCCGATTCTCGATCAGCGGCTGATTTACGCGCGTAAATAGCGGTTGAAAAAATTCCAAAAATCAGCCGCTGATTTTACAAATAGGCGCTTATTTTCGTCGCGGTCACCGATCGGGGTTAAGTAAATCCTTTGGAATGTGACCTTTGATGACTCTAGGGACAGTAAACAGACTGTAATTAGGAGAATTAGTCAAGCTTGGCGAGTTTTAGGTCAATCCAGTTCAGATTCTGTCAGAGCAATGTGAACATAACATGATTTTTACATTGAGCATACAAGAATTACTAAATGATTTCGAAAAAAAGGTAGAATAATTTTCTAATTTCAATAGCGTATGTTCTGTTTCTGTCTGATATTTTTTTCAATATTTTTCTTTGATAAAATATTAATTTAAATAATTTTTCCATTCAGCCATCACTGAAAAGTGACTGACAACACAAAATGATTGCATTCTGTATTATTTATATTTATTATTAGTTATATTTTATGTTCAGTTTTAAAAACAAATTATTTAAATTAATTTTATTTGATTTTTAACTTGAAATTTACCCAGTCGCCTGAAATCTGTCAATATTCGATTGTTGCTTTTATGTACTCTAAAGACTACAAATCAACTATATTTGACTTTGACAAACTCACAAGATGTTTGTGTTAATTTTATGTATTTTTCTACAAAGAAAAATAATATTCGGATTTAGGTTTTTCTTTTTAATTCACCCGTCAACCCCAAACAGTGATCTGTCGTCTGAACAGATCAGCCGCTGTTTACGCGCTTATTTCAGTCCCGTGTGAACAAGCTATCAAGAAACACGCGTTATCTCGTCCCGTAGTAGCTTCGTCCGTTCCAGGTAGTAGTTACTCCGAAGTAACTACGAAGAGGAGCTGGAACGAACCCTATGTAAATCTTCTTATTCATTGGTTCACAACTCAGAAATTCAAGATTCGTTGGGGAGATATTTACAGTGAGTCTTTTTCGGTGCAAAAGGGAGTACGTCAAGGAGGTGCATTGTCTGCGTAGTTATATACATTTTACGTAGATGAGCTAAACCTTCGTCTGAAAGCGTCGGGCTTTGGTTGCCATATTAGACGAGCTTGTTACAATAACCTGAGGGTTCGTTCCAGCTCGGCCCGAAAGTTACTAAATAGTTACTATTCAGTCACTTTCTCCGTTCCAGCTAGTCAAAAAGTTACGGGGAGCACAAGGAAGATCGTTACTTCGAAGTAACTTTTTGTAAAGATAGTACCCGATCATCTTTAGCACTTTCACTTTTCAAGAGCCGTCTTGAGAAGTGGACTCGGGGCAGCAAAGTGAGACAAGGTGTAATAGCTAAAGTAAACAGGACATTATTGTGTGATTTTCAGCTGTACTGGGCCTTTAGCTTCTCGTCAAATATGATTCGCTGATAAACCCAAACAAAAAAAGTTCTAGTCAACCTAAATCGACGGTTTACCGGTCAGTCTGGTGACTTGATATGGACTGTGACAGTAATGAATTACAAATGCCAGTAACTGAGATAGCAATAATATCTATTAAATTTCTCAGTTATTTGGAGGTGAAAGCCTTTTCTGTTGCTTTATATTATTATTACAATATATACTGCAGGAGAAGAAGCTAAAAATGTATTCAGTGAACCTTGTTAACCCCTTTGACATCATTGGGTTCTGGAGGATCTTGGGCTAAAAAAATTGCACGGTAAAGACTGTTGCGGTTCCGGCTAGGAAACAATTATATGTGAAAATAAAGATTTAGCGACTAAAAAGACAAAATCTGAATAGAGAATCTGTTCCAAAATAATTATCAGTCGTTCTTATGCACCAAAAACAAACAATTTTTCTGTTCATCCTTCTCAGGCAGTCCCCATATCTTCTTGCATTCAAGAAACATGCGTTACCTCGTCCCGTACTAACTTCGATCGTTCCAGGTAGTAGTTAATTTGTGACGTCACACGTAGTTACTTCGAAGTAACTACGGAGAAGAGCTGGAACGAACCCTGAGTTTCTCAGATGACCTAGTTCTACTATCCACAAGTGTGTCAGCTTTAAATAAAATACTAGCGATTTGTGATGAATTCGCCCATCAGCATGAAACTTTCTGCATGTTATTTCGCCCGAAAATTCTGCGGAAAATAAAACCGCCCCAGGTATTTTTGTCAGGAAATGTTGTTAGTTTGTGAATGAATTTATGTACCTAGAGTTCATATTCTCTAGCGATCTTAGTGATGATTGTCACCTTAAACACTTGCACAGATCTCACTGCATACGAGCAAATATGTTAATAAGACGGTTCAGCAATTGCTCTACTTTCGTTAAGAATCTTTTGTTTCGGAGTTACTGTACTTGTCTGTACGGTGCTGGAATGATGTCGTTACATACATTTAAGGCATTTACTACAATACGTGTGTGTTACAATAATTCATTCCGTCTCCTACGTTCTCTGCCATGTTGGTGTAGCGCTACGGAAATGTTTTCTGATGCTACACTGCCTGATTTTGCGGAGGTAGTTCGCAGGAGCCGGGAGTCCATTAGACTCCGAGTTGTACATAATTATTGCGGTAATAGTCTTATCGAGGGAGTGACTACCCCATTTATGCAGTTATCATTACCCATCTGGGATAAGATCAATTCCGATCTTTTTGGTTTCCCAGGTGGGTAGGTGATATTCGTTATGTTACTGTACTGTCAGGGGCGTCGCAAGGGGGGGGTGCGGGGGGTGCAGCACCCCCCCACCTTTTTGAGATTCGGTAAAATTTTGGGCCGGAGGCCCAAAAGTTTACTAAAATTGTTCGGTATTTTTTCGATTTACGGCGATTCGGTAGATATATACAGACTCCTAAATAGGCTATCTGTACAAATTTCTTCGGTATAATGATCGGGATTCGGTATAGTTGCCAGTATTCGTCAGTTATCACGAATTTGGTGAGAGAATTACTGAAATCATTTGGTAATTTTTCAATGCCGAAACTATTCGGTATATTTATGGAGATTCCGCAGTTACACAGACTCCCGAATAAGCTGTTGGTTCAGAATTATTCGGTGTCATGATTGGGATTCGGTAATTTATTAAGTGTAATTTCCAGGATTCGGAAGTTAACCACGAATCCTGACTTTGTTCCAGTTTCGACGAAAGTATACCGAATATGAATTTTGTTCGGTAGTCTTTCGATACCGAAACAATTCGGTATACTAACCGGGATACGGTGGTTATACAGAATCCCGAACACGATATCGGTCTAAACTTATTCGGTATAATAACTGAGATTCGGTAACTTATTCGTTGTAATTGCCAGGATCCAGAAGTTACCACGAACCTCGAAATTCAGAAGAGGTCGAGTGAAGCACTTGTCGCAGACAAAATTGATGATCTGTGATATCATCGATAGTCCTTACTTTTATTTCGGATCCCAAAAAGAAAATCTGATCATAAATATTTCGAAAATTCCGCCTGCAGCACTTTTCGTAATGTTCTCTATTTTGTGGAAGGGCGCGTCATTTGACGGGGGTTTTAAGCCAGTTTAGGATTGAGATTTCGAAACATTAAAAGCTAGAATTTAAATGGAAATTAAATTCAGCAGGAAAAAGCAAAAAAAAATGTCGCCTGCGGCGCTCACTTTATGTTATCATAGGTAGTATATTGACTAGACTACAGTTGCTGCTGCTGCCGGAACGTCGCTCCATCCGTTTTCTAGAACTTCTTAAGAGTCTCGGTATTTCATCAACGGTAAATGATAGAATTTGTAATAGAAGCAATTAAATTTTAGCCTACAAAAACAAAAAAAAATGGATTTCGAAAATTTTCGCCTGCGGCGCTCGATTTAATTTTCTGTTGGCTATAATAGATAGTAGCTGTTACTGCAATCATGCCCGGCAACGTATTCTCTATGTGGGCTTCGCCAAAACGGCGCCTAATAGTTGGCTTATCGTCGTTCATGCTGCCTTTTATTGTTACTCTTCCTACGTAATCGTTTCTGTTCCATAATTTAAAGCTCGAATTCTTAGTTCTAGGATTCGGTAAAATTTTTGAAAGATTCGGTAAAATTTTGGCTCTGCACCCCCCCACCGAAAATGCACTTGCGACGCCCCTGTGTACTGTTATTTGTTTTTGTTTGTATTTCTTTATTAGGCTAGTAAATACAGAATTTCTTTTTCCGGATTAAAGAGTATGTATGTAGCCCCGCATCTAGGGGTGGGGGAGGGGGTTTAAATTAAGGGGCAAGCAAAATATTTTTAAACACTGTGATAGTTGATTATGGGGTAAGAAGACATGCTGAACACGATGGTTTTGAAGTTGATTAGATGTTTGATTTAGGGACAGAAAGACATGTGAACACGATTATGAAAATCATTTTCTCGCCGGACAAACTGTTCGTCCGGAACCCGGACAAAACCGGAGAAATTTTTCAAAGCAAAAGTTTTATTTGAAGTTGATTAGATGTTCGATTTAGGGGTAGAAAGACATGCTGAACACAATTATTGAGATCATTTTCTCGCCGGACAAGTAGTTCGCCCGGAATCCGGCCAAATCCAGAAAATGTGTTAAAAGCAAAAGTCTTATTTGTAGTTGATTAGATTCCGATTTAGAGGTAAGAAGAAATGCTGAATTCATATATGACAATTATTTTTTTTACCCGGACGCGTAGTTCACCAGGAATACTGCTGAAACCGAAAAATTGTCATTTTTTTTTTTTTTTTTTTTTTTTTTTTTTTTTTTTATTTAATGCCGCGTAGCATCTTTTCCGTTCTTCCTGTCCAATATGATTTGGCCAGGTGACTACGCTTCCACTTCCCTCGGTGACGCCAACGGTCCTAACATCTGATATTTAATTTTTTTTTTTTTTCAATGACCGACCTATATATTTAGCGTCACCTACACTTTCCTCTATCTCTACATTTAATTATCTTTTTTTTAATATTCTTTCTTATTCCCTCTTTTAACCCTTATTTCTCATTTTACCATTTCAACACATATTTAAAACCTTTTCTTTGTTTTCCTTCCTTAATATCTCCTTTCCTTAAAATTTTAATTCTTTGAAAACTTAATATTTACAAAAATACTTAATATTTACAAAAATACTATCCCTCGTTATTTTTTTGCAACCAAACCAAAAAAGGGGTTTTCTCCTGGAGACAAAAACAACACAAAAAATATTCGACCTCTTCGCACTCCCTGCGTCAAAGGATGCCCTTCCGTTATAGGGAATCCCTTTTGCAGTGGCATTTCTTACGATCTTTTTCATTTCCTTCTCCGATACCAAAACCCTTTTTTTAAAAAAATTGTCATGAGTTAAAGCTTTATTTGAAGTTGATTAGATGTTAGATAATTCGTTTATGAGCTTTATTTTTTTGTCGGATAAGTAGTTCCCGAATTCGGCAGAAACCGGAAATTTGACAGAAGTTAGCTAAGGCAGGAAGTTTCGATCAGTTTCGTCAAAACAAATACGACCTGTAGGGGTAAACACACATGCTGAGTCCATACATACATACATATCTGAACTTGTTTTTATTTTCAGATGATTAGCTATTTGGCCTTAATCTGTTTCTGAATTTTTGTAGTAAAAACGCTTGAGGAGTCTGGAGAAGACAGGACCCAATTGCCTGGATGTGATATTAAATTTGTGGGATCCCATTGTAACCTTTGGTCGTGTTTGTCTCTGTGTCCTCCTGATATTTCCGGTCCTGAGGCGTATTCTCGCCGTTCCCCGAGGACTCCACTTGAGGAGTCCCCGCGTTTTTGTTTGTCCCGGGGACTCACTCCCCGTATTCTCGCGAGTCCCCACCGACGGGGAGTGCTCCGATTATCATCACCATCATCGAAAAGGACTCCCTTTCAGATTCGGAGGGGAATCAATTTTTGCTGGTGTTGGTGCAATATAAAATTAATTAAAAACAATCAGAATAAACAAAACCAAAAGTAAGCTGTATCCCGACTAATTTCGTCAACAGCATATTACTTTTTCGAACAAAATCCATTTTGGAAGCATTCCCCGTGTTCTCGCTGTTTCTGTACTCGGAGTCCGCGTGGAGTGACTCCCTCTATTCTCGCCGTTCCTTTTGATTCCCCGAGGAGTCCTCGGGGAACGGCGAGAATACGCCTCTAGGGAATTGGATCATGTTGTTCTTCAGCTCGGCGCTTTGCTTTTTGGCATGCGAATCCCGTGAAAATGCCAAAATTGCGCCTTTCAGATTAAATAACCGGCAACACTGCTACAAAAGACAGGTCTGCTATTAGATAAACACATTTAAAATTAAGCCAAAGAATAATTTTGAAATTTTGTTTTTTATTTCACTAGTGAGATAATCATTTAATAGCTGGACAATAGTGGCGTTTTCGGTCGGCCTGCTTACTTTCACTTTTTGGTTGGAAATTAAGCTTAACCTGTTGTACGATTGTCTTATAGGAGCCCCTATGGTTTGACATTAAATATTACCCTCAGCTAAGAAAATGTCTGTATCTGGAGCCATACATAGGCTAGGCTAGTCAGCCAAATATATGTGGCTGGCACAACCTGGTGCCAGCAGTGGCACAGTTTCTGTATGAAACTATGAATGTGTGAAGCTTTGAAAATAAATAGTCAGGATCAGTTTAGTACTGTAGACTAAGCCCTTTTTCTTTTATGATAACCATGATTAATTTTAGGTGACATTTTTTTTGTATATATCAATATTTTCACATTCGATAATCAGTACAGTCCAGTCTAGTACACTAGCCCCATTTCAGGCACGGTGCTCAAACGTCTAGCACCATGGCTGGGTGCTAGACGTTCAAGCACTGTACCTTGGATTTCATGTATGGTGCATGGATTACAGTATACAGTGTATACAGGAAAAACACAGTTTCTGTCATCACAACTGAGCACCGGCTCGGACAGGGCTGAAATTACTAGTGTGGATTAGAGAAATCAAAGACAATCCTTTACATATTTTTCAAAACAAAAGGGCTCTAATGATGATGGAGATGAAAAACCTAACAGCACCCTATCTATTTTCCATGTATTTTCCCTATCTATTCCCTAAGAGCCCATATTCTGGTTGGCTGCTAGGTAGAAACAGCTGAGGCACAGGACACTTTGCATGCAAAACCCTTGACTATGAGAAAAGGAAATGAGGTTTTTCACATCTGTCATCAGCCGAGCCCTTTTGTTTTTGTTGTGAAAAATATATAAAGGATTGTCTTTGATTTCTCTAATTCATGATAGTAATTTCAGCCCTGTCCGAGCTGGTGCTCAGTTGTCATGACAGAAACTGTCTTTTTGATGTATGCACTGTACACTGAAATCCATGCACCATACATGAAATCCAAGGTACAGTGCTTGAACGTCTAGCACCCAGGCATGGTGCTAGACGTTTGAGCACCATGCCTGAAAAGGGGCTAGTGTACTAGACTGGTACAGTCTACCACAAATCCCTGATTTTTGGATCCCCTATGCCAAACGTTGAAAATATCTAGCATTTGGCATAGCATATGCCTAGCGCTGGATACCCTATGCCAAACGCTGGATACCTGTTGGTAACCTAACCTTGACGTACGTCAGTATAAAGAAGTTCTGACTGGTTGATCTTTTAGCTTCACTCAAATCATCAATATTTTACTTTGTTACAGTATCCAGCACCTGGCATAGTGTATCCAGCCTTAGGCATAGGGTATACTAAACGCGAGACATATCCAGCGTTTGGCATAGGGTATCCAAAAATCAGGGTTTGTGGCTGACTGAATCAGTATACAGTATTGATATCGATATTTTGTACCATGCAGGTACCATGTTTAGCTGATTGTAGATTTTCACCAAATTTTAGGAGCAAAATTTTTGTAAAAAAGCATCTTGCATTGACCCAACTTCTAATAAATAAAAACTGCATTATTGATGCACTGATACTAATGATTGTTTGCATGTAACATACATATTTTAATGTAATATAAACACATAACATTCCTGTGTAGTCAGTGGCTATGTCAAAGACAGGGTTGCACTACTTGGCTATTATTTGCTCATATTTAATTCAAAAAAATAATGGAAAAGCCACCATTATAGCCAATCTGGATATGGCAAGGATACAGGCCCTTCTGGTTTTCATAATGCCTTGTTGCTTGAGAACAATAACCTATTGATTTTATTTTAAAAAATTTGGACGACCCTAATAAGTGGATTAACTTAATAACCATAGATTTTAGAAAAGGTTTTGATCTCATTAATCATACAATTTTGATTAAGAGACTTATCGAAAAGTTCAAGGTCAGTCCTTTTATTGTAAATATTTTAGTTGGATTTTTGAAGAATAGAAAACAAACAACGAAGTACAAAAACGTGTTCTCTGAACTATCGGATATTTTCTGTGGTGTTCCGCAGGGAACTTTACTTGGACCTATCCTGTTCCTTGTCATGATGAATGACATAGCGCAAGAGCACCCGGATCGCTGGAAATTTGTGGATGATTTAAGCTTAACCGAAGTATGCTACAGAAATATTAAAAGCAAAGCTGTAGGCATAATAGAAGACATTAAAGATGAAGCCAGGTTGTTGGACATGCAGGTAAACGAAGACAAAAGTGCAATTTTAACCTTTTCCTTCCTCAAAACTAGCATTTCCTTTGAAGAAATACTGCCATCTGGTTTACAGGTACAGAAGCTAAAGCTCCTTGGTGTAACTATCACGTCTGATCTTAAATGGGAGGACAACACCAACGTAATGCTAAAGCGTGCAAACGCTGGTCTACAGCTGTTAAAACTTCTGGCTAAGTTCCAAGTACCTAATTCCCATCTTGTCCGAATTTACGTTTCTTTCATTCGATCCACTTTGGAATACGCGGCTGCTGTTTGGCACTTTGCCCTTACTGCCGAACAGTCACAACAAATAGAAAGAATACAGAAACGTGCACTCCTAATAATAAGTCGTGAGCCCAAAGTTCCCTATTCTGCTCTCTTAAAAAAGTTTAAGATGGAAACCCTTGAGAGTCGGAGACTGCGGCTGAGCTTAGCGGTTGGTCATAAGCTCCTCCACCATCCTGTTCTATTCGATATCCTTCCCCCTCCTTATGAAAACACAAGAAACCGACAGGAGAGGGTCGCAAGTTCAAAGGTTCCAAAGTTATCCCCCGTACCTGTAACACATACGCGGTACCAAAAAAGCTTCGTTCCGAGTTTCACCAAAATTTATAATGATGGTGGTAGCTGTCTGTAATATTATCCCAACGTCCGTGTTCTGTTTTTGGTTTTTATTTATATATTATAATAGGTCTGTGATGACGAATTGATGATTATTGTATATACTATAAAATGTGCATTATACGACGTAATAAATTGACGTAATACCCAAATTTGGCATTGCCATGATAGTGGTTTTTTGAAATAAATTCGTTACTTACTTACTTACCTATTCATTAAAATGTCATATAAGGTTAGAGATAAAATCTTGGGTTGAAAGGTGATCAGAACGCCACTAATGCTTCCCTGCTGTTTAGCTCAACGAGAATGTCAAGTCTAAGAGAAGATGGGGACTGGCCATGTGAAGATGAAAAGTAAGTGGCAGCTAGTTTTGTATGGCTCCTGAAGTGAGCTAGCCTGAAATCATGCTCAAGTCGCATTTGCTAGTGAAAGCTGTGTTGCTTCTTGATATGTATTAGTGCTAGGCTAAATGCTGATGTTGACAGTGGAGAACCTTGTTTTCCAAGATTATTCTTTTAAGGTAAAGCCTTGGATGATCCTCTATCAAATCCCGTCCAGCTCTAGTTTTATAATTGCTTTAGAAACAAAAGTTCAAAACCTGAAGTCTTGTCCATGTTATCTGGTACTGCATTATCTCTAGTAGTGCAGTAGGCTAGCTCTAAAGCATTGTCCTAATTGGTGTAATAAGGTGTATTACCGCGTATAAGACTTATTACAGATTCCTCTTTTCCTCGGAGCACGCTGTAATAAGGTGAATAAGAAGAATAGACTAGCGTTCTATTCTGGCTTATGCAGGGCCAATCAGATCGCTTGGTTGGTTCGCCAGCGGGCCGAGGAGAGGCGCAGCGTCGTCAGGGTTGCCAAGGAAAGCACAACAGTTCTACTTTGTTGGAAGCTAAAGAAACAACTTTTCTTAACAAAAACACGTTTTTGTTCTATTACGACGGCTTTTCGTCAGTTCGAGGACCAATGCTGTCCAACCGTTATTTTAATAGCTTTTTTACAGTATAATTTGCGTTATATTGTACTCGTGTACTTCAAGTAGTACCAAGAACCTTTTCGGATATTTTTCGAGCTCTAAAAATATCTGAAAAGGTTCTTGGTACTACTTGAAGTACACGAATACAATATAACGCAAATTATACTGTAAAAAAGCTATTAAAATAACGGATGGACAGCATTGATCCTCGAACTGAAGGAAAAGCCGTCGTAATAGAACAAAAACGTGTTTTTGTGAAGAAAAGTTGTTTCTTTAGAACAAAGTAGAACTTTACTGCTTCCCGTGGCAACTCTGACGGCGCTGCTCCTTCCTCGGCCCGCTGGCGAAACCAACCAAGCGATCTGATTGGCCCTGCATAAGCCAGAATAGAACGCTAGTCTATTCTCCTTATTCACCTTATTACAGCGCGCTCCGAGGAAAAGAGGAATCTGTAATAAGTCTTACACGCGGTATTACACCTTATTACACCTATTAGGACAATGCTTAATGAAACTCAGTATTGCAGAGATGGAACTACTCAGAGACCGTTGAATTTTATTTTATTTTTTTTTACTTTTGATGTTTGTTGACTATGCGTTGGGTAGTTTGGTTGTTTTTCGCATTGAAGAAAACTAAGCTTAGCTACTCAAAATTTGCCAATCATGTAGATGATTGTTTCTCTTAAAATTTCAGGAAAAGCAAAAACATAAGAAAAATAAAAAGCTATTTTAAACAGATTTTCCTGAAATTTTAAGAGAAACAATCATCTACATGATTGGCAAATTTTGAGTAGCTAAGCTTAGTTTTCTTCAATGCGAAAAACAACCAAACTACTCAACACATAGTCAACAAACATCAAAAGTAAAAAAAATAAAAATAGAATAAAATTCAACAGTTTCTGAGTAGTTCCATCTCTGCAATACTGAGTTTCATTAGAACTAGCCTACTGCACTACTAGAGATAATGCAGTACCAGATAACATGGACAAGACTTCATACCTCAGATTACGTTAAATTGCACTTCGGAGCAATAGTATGGCCCACAGACAGCTTACAGTGTTTTGTTTGCCATTCAGTGTCCACTCCACGGATACCACAGCATCTACGGATGTACGTACTTCTCAGACAGATCGTTCCAAAGCGAAATGCCTCGCTTCCGGAAGAACTGACTTCGAGTTCTTGTTTTCTGTAATGGCTTTTGCAGGCTCTCGAGTGCCTGGCGTTGCAAGTGCATTATCGTGGAGCCAACATTTTCATAAAAAACTGTCAGAAAGTAAAAAATTCTACCGACTTCTAGAAACCTACAATTTGAGCTTAATTATTAATTACAAAAGTTAAAATTATAGGCTGAAGTAAAAATAGTAGGTATTGCTAAAGGCCAGCACGGAATATAAAAAAAACAGCTATCGTACTAGGTTTTCAGCTGCTTTCCATGCAAATTAATAGCTTTGGCTATTAATTTGGCTTAATATCAAATTAATAGCAAACCCGAAGATCCCAAGAATTCCTAGAAACATCGAAAACAAAATTCTTTTAAGTTCAAGTATTTCCAATATAGATTCTTGCTTGTAATGTTTCTGAAATCCCAAGCTTGGAACTGGCTAAAATCCTTATGACAAGAACGTCTTTTCTGGATCCCCAATGAAGGTACGGCTACTGATAAAATAGTAGACACCAGTGATTCACTCGACTCTCTTCTTTCATTGCTTACAAAGCCGTTTTATGGAATTTATTTTTTAATTAAATTACTTTTCTGCTAAAATAAAGATACTTTTGCAGAAAAATAAAGAGCATGCGACGTAGCAGCGAAATTCGTAATTCACCTTTATGCCAATATGGCTAACCTTAAACATACGACGAAGACGGATAGTGTAACAAGGTGAAACATACGAAAGAGAACACGATTCACCGAGGCATGGGAGTAAGTCATGGCAACCAAAGCCTGACGGTTTCAGACGAAGATTTAGCTCATCTAAATAAAATGTATAGAAGTACGCAGACAATACACCTCCTTGAAGGACGATGAAACTCCTAGAGTCGAGAGATCGGGATGGGACTTGGGAGGAAAGAACAAGCATTAGCCGTAGAGAAAATATTGAAAAACAGGACCTGATCATGTCACAGTTGGGGGAGTTGGAGAAGGTTTTCGACAATTCCGGTGATCACGAGTTGGGGTACTTTCGAATGTGCTATGACCATGAAACTTGAAAGGCTGTGCTATGACCATGAAACTTGGCAGGCATGTCAGGGACTCTCTCAGATTGGCTTAAAAATAGTCCCTCCCCCGATCCGATCATCGTTGTCGAGGAATAGTTGTCAATGAGTGGAATAACCATTTCAGATTTGCTAGATCAAGCCCATTTTCTGTTGAAATGAGTATCGGGAGAGAGATCCAGCCTTGACAACTGCAAACCGTATCTGACAAACATGCTAACTGTTCTTACACGTGCCATATGAGCTTTCAGCTCTTGTTTAATTATCCCGAGTTTTTTGCTAGGAGTCAATAGGTCTGGGAAAAAGCTTAAAACAGTCAAAGCTGTGGATAATTTGTTAAAAACAGAGCTTAGTTTTACAGTATTCAGACAATTTTGGAAATTGGAACATAAATAGTAAATAGTGCAAAAGGACTTGTGATGGCTTCTTACCAGGCCCTTTCCTTGAATGCTAAATTGTGTGTTCTTTCATACATTGCTAATTTTTTTCAGGTGTGGAAACATGAATTTTGCAAGAAGAGACAGCTGCAATAGATGTGGCAAAGGTAATGGTAACAAGGTATAGTACTTTGAGACTATTGTTATTTTAGTCAGCATGTCTAGGGGTGAAAGGCTTAGGAAACGAAGGATAATCTCTGTAACGGTTAAAGTGGAGTCTCTTTTGGATTGGCAGTCCTTTAAACCTTAAGGTTTGACTGAAAAGCAAACATGTTTTTGATTTTGAAATACAGTGAACCGTTTTGACTCACCGAAGGGATTTTAAAAATGTTTTCACCCGGGGCAGAGTATGCGCTGCCTGTAGGGGCGTCACGACTGGGGGGGGGGGGGGGGGGGGGAGGGCCCCCAATATTGTCGGCCAGTCGGTAAAAATAACCGAGACGGGGCGAAGCGCCGCGATTTTTCGTTGAAACAGTTGATTTTTTTCGCGTTCGTATTTTGATGAATTTTATTTTAACCGTGAATTTTATAATAGTAGTGACACTTATGACGAATTGTTTTTGTAATTGTCATTTTAATTCGCGTTCGTATTTTGATGAACTGTATTTTAAACTGTTAATTGTATATAAATCGTAGGTTACCATTGTAAATATATCCCTTGGTTGATCTTTTTTATTTGTAATGACATGTCCAGCACTATTTTGTGTTCGTAAAAGATATTTATGGATAAATAAACCGAATTGTAATTGTAAAAATTGTAAAATCAGACCATTTTTTTTTATTTTTTTTCTTGGAAACAGTCGTTTTTCTGCCAAAACAGTCGGTAAATACCTTCCCCCCCCCCCCCCAGCAAATTTTGGCTAGTAAAGCCTCTGGCTGCCTGCACGACAACCACGAATTCACTCAGACGCAGAGAATTTGAATGTCAAGCTCTGGCTCAAACAGATATGGCCTAATGACAAGTGTTTCGTCGTCACTTTCAATTTCCCAACTCGCTTTAATTTTCGTCACTGGAAGAATGAAAGTCTGTCATTGTGAGTTGTGAACAAAATCCATTTTGGAAGCATTCCCCGGGTTCTTGCTGTTTCTGTACGCGGAGTCCGCGTGGAGTGCCTCCCTCTATTCTCGCCGTTCCTTTCGATTCCCCGAGGAGTCCTCGGGGAACGTCGAGAATACGCCTTTTATGTCGGGTCTTCATGTCTATTTAAGTGAATAGTCGCGTTTTTTATCGCGGTTTTGTCCGCCGTTGGCGTAGCCGGTTGCTTAATTTCCGTTTTCAAACGCTGCCGATGTTCCTTAATTAGGGTTTTACAACTTCGGCGATGATTGCCCAGTCGCCGTTTCAGGTAGATGTCGAAAAAGTAGCTAGCTCTCAAAGTTCGACGGTGAGAGTTTCAAGGGCAAAGAAACTGTGACCGGCGACCTAAAACGGTATGTAAAAGGAGGACTTTGAATTAGAAGGTAACTTCATACATCGATCAAAAACGCAACTAACATATGATGGGTAACTACACTGTAAAACACAATCTTGCAGTATTTGCTACTGGGACTAATCTTGTCTCTACTGAGATAAGATTATATCTAATTCGGATTAATCTTATCCTAGTAGAGATATGATTAATCCCAGTAGCGAATTCTGCAGTTAACTTTAATCCTTACTCGGAGAAACTTTTACAGCGTAGACTGTTGTACCTCAGCTCTATTCTCTTAAACTGTAAAGGGCTTCAGCTGATCAAAGTCTGTGGCTGAATTGGTTGAAACGAGTGTGGTTTTGAATCTGGTTGTGTGTGTTTATATGTGCTCTACTTCACAGAGCGAAGTGATGCCAGTGCCCGGTTGAAGAAATTGGGGATAGAAATTGGTTCACAAGCAGCTGAGAAAAGCAAAGGACTCTTCAGCGCAGATGATTGGCAGTGCAGCAAGTAAGTCGTTCGCGTCAGATTTTCAAGTGAAAATATAATTTAGCTATGAATAGGATGTTACTGCAGTAGACCTACTTGCATTTTCTGGCTGAAAATTGCATGGTAACGATAAGCATATAGAAGTTGTGGGTACAGTGATAATGGCATTGACACCGGGACACGCATGGTCATCGGAGCAGTACCGTATTATGATATCTATTCCGTAGTGACATTCAGGGGCGTCACGACTGGGGGGGGGAGGGGGGGACGCCCCCCCCCCCCCCAAAGCTATCGGCCAGTCGGTAAAAAATAACCTGGTCGCGCCGCGATTTTTCGTCGAAACAGTTGATTTTTTTCAAATTAACAGTCGGTTTTTGTGAAAATTGGTCGATTTTTCGTCAAAATAGTCGGTTTTTCTGAAAATCAGTGGATTTTTCTGAAAATCAGTCAATTTTTTTTCAAAACTGTTGCTTGTTGTTGGAAACAGTCATTTTTTCTGCAGAAACAGTCGGTAAAAATTACCAGCCAGTCGGTAAATGCCTCGTCCCCCCCCCCCCCCCATATTTTGGCTAGTGACGCCTCTGGTGACATTTACCAGGTCTGAACTATCACTTTTCCACAAAACTGTACGGATCGTAAAAGAACATGGGGACAATTTACTCTTTGTGAGTTCAGGCTCGGGAGTCTCATTACTGGAATAAAACTGATCCGCCTCTTCTGAATGTTTTATAAGTAGTGAACTGAAAAACAAGAATGCTCCTCAGCCGGGATTTGAACCCAGGACCCTCTGCTTAGAAGGCAGGCGCTCTTACCATTTGAGCTACCGAGGGGCTTGTGAACAGAGTTCGCAAACCACTACAATAGTCTAGTAGAAGCCGGCCATAGGAACAGTGATCCCACCCGAAGGCAAATTCATCTAACCAGTTCACTTCACATCCCCCTGTCACGGAAATCAATAATAATACATAGATGACATTTCACACAAGGGACTTGTACCGTGACCAATAAACCAGAAACACTTTTATACTACATTCAAAAACTTGGTCACGGTCACACGGAACAAGTCCCTTGTGTAAAGTGTCACCTATGTGTTATTATCTCCTGAATGGGTTTGTTAATTTCGTCTAGTACTTCGAAACTGGTCCCGGCTGCTAGAAATGTGCATACAAAGTCTGCCCTAGTCTAGCCTTTTAGCCATCGTAATGTCTGTCCGGGTTTTGCTAGTTTGGGCACTTCTGTGTAAGCTAGAACCCGACCCAATGCTCAGCGAAAACATCTTTTCCCGGTACTTATTGAGTGGTAGAGGCAGACGGGAAATCGAAAGATTAAGATGAAACTTGGGTAAAAGGTCGTTTGTCCTAGATATGTCAATATTAGGTCCGGACTGGATCCGTCCTAGGTGAGGGGAGGTGGAACCGAACATTTTCTGCAAGTACTCGGATTTGAGCGAAACATGGAGAGCAAATGCTCTAAACGTTACGTTTATTGTCCAAATCGCATCTGAAAAACAGTCGGGGAGTGAAGAAGTGTGGTAGGATGGAGGAATAGTGATAACTTGACCGGCACGGAGGTAATGAGCCATATCTAGACCGGATTCGACCTCTGTGGGGAAGATGAATGTGCGGTCCTGGAAGTTGTCATGTTCGAGTTAAACTTCGTGGATTGCAAGAGCAAATGCTGTAGACAGCTGTAGATGATGTTGGTCGGTACGTACCGTGGGGGGGGGGGGGATACACGCCCCAGGTCTTCCACTGAATTCGTCGGCTGTTGGTAGTTCGAAGGTGGGGATTTTCGGAAATTTTGTGGCTTCCTCAGAGCCGATAAATTGGAACGGGGCTTGGCGACAAAAGCCCTACCTGTACATTTACAGATCCGAACCAAGCACTGTGTGGAGGAGTTGGGGGGGAGGGGGATATCTCGTGACGTGCTTACCTCTCGGACGCGTGACCCGACCCGGATGGAACCTGATAGAGCACATTTGCTGGACGCTCCGCTTAGGTGTTTGGCCGTATGCGACATGTAGCTAAATAAGACCCACAACTACGCTTGCAAGTGCCATAGGAACTTTCAGCTCGTGTTGACTTTTCGTTTTTTTCGTAATTTTTTGTTTCTCATTAGATGTGGCAACGTGAACTGGGCCCGTCGTGGGACATGCAACCTCTGCAATGCCCCAAAAGTCGCTGAAGTTGAAGTGCGAACTGGTTATGGCGGTGGTTTCAATGAAAGAGTTGGTGTGGAGTATAAAAAACGGGAAGAATCTGACGACGAATATGACGAAGTAAGGAGATTTAAAGCATAGTGATCGTTGAAGCGGTCATATCGATATCTAATTTCACAGCTTAGATTTCTGACCACCCCTGTTTTTTTCTTGGTTCGGGGTACGAAGCTATGAAACTTTAGCCGACCTGCGAAAGAGTTAAACGAAACACGTGCATCTGAAACACCCGAGTTGTGGGTCACAGGCAAATTCCTGCCCGGAATTTAATTCGTGCTTTGCCAGGAACTACAATAGTCCTTTGCCCTTTAATCTTCTCTTCAGTTTTAATTGACGGAAGCAAACCAGTGTCTTTTCGGTTTCTCAACTCTTTTTTGGAGTATTTCTGTTTCGTGCAGAATGTGCAAAGAATTGGCGTGTCTACCATTTCTTTGAGAGAAAAAAGATCGATAGCGAGTCGAATGAAAGTATTTGACCGAACCCCAACTTAGACGAACAGAAAACGATTACCGCTTAAATGTTAAATGTAGGCTACCAGATAAAACAGTTCCTGTCTTTCCAATTGGAGGAAGCCAAATAAGTTTCTCCTTAAAACCCGATTGTCTGGCATCAAGGGTGGGAAGGTACAATTCAAAAAGTCTCTTACGAACCTTAGACTCTAGGGTACAAGACATTTCATCGTCTTAAGTCTAACTGTGGTCAAGTTACGATCTTAAATAGCTGGGCAATGTTGGCTCAGTTGCCTATGAACGGGTAGGGTGGGAGAGGTGCAATTCCCAGACTCCGTTCCAAACCCTATGATCTGTAAGTTGAGTAAATTTTATCTTCCAAACTTCAACCATGGTCAAGTTACGATCATAAGTCGCTGTGCAATCTGTGCCTGATTGCCCCTAAACTGGGAGGGTGGGCGAGCTGCGACCCCTGAAAGGCACAACTAGACCCCATGCCACAAGTATACCAAGTTTCAACTTGATACTTGTCATGGTTCACGAGTTATGATCTCCACAATAAACGGCGAAAACCAAAAGCTGCTAAAGCGCTCGCAAGAATGGATTGTTCATAAATGAACACCACTAACAAGTGTGAAGAGCTCACATGTAGAGTGTGAAAGTATGAATTGACTTAATTTGGATTCCTCCCATAGCGTACTACGCAACTCATATTGCATAATCAGAATTGCCGCCATGAAGTGCTCAGAGAGTCTAAACAGTGGCTTACTTTAATCGATCGTGAAATGGAATTCGTTCGGCATGCCTTGCTGGGATACACTAATGTGAAAGTCATTAAATTTCAATCCTTCTCTGATTCAGATCGTCAACTCAAAAACACATGTTGTGTTCATACGACAAAACCTCCGCGCCCAACACGGATCGTGTAATTATTATTGCCGGCAATAAGTGAGATGGGCAATCTGGGCCTATTTGCCCACGAGAGGTGTTGCAACTTCAGAAGTGTTTTCCCGGCTCAAGGGTCTACAAGTATATATCCCAAAGTATATCAACTTTTCTATGCAAATCACAGGTCAAAAGTTAACTCAGTGGCAATATGGGTCCAGTTGCCGAGGAACATGGAGGAGGGGGGTGGGTCAACTCCAAATGTATCTTTCCAACCCTAAGATCTAAAAGCACAAGGAATTTCGTCGTGCTGTCTCCAGTTATTGTCAAGTTAAAATCCCTAAACACTGGTCAATCTGGGTTTCATTGCCCCTAAAACCAAGTGGATGGGGGGGGGGCAAAAGGCAAAAAGTGACCTCAATGCCAACCTACCAAGTTTCAGCTTGATACGTGTCAGTACTGCCACGATCACTTTGTTCTTAGGAACTCTAGACTCAGTTGCCCACGAACAGGGTGGGTAGGGAAGGTGCACCTTAAATTCTTTTTCGACCCTAGGGTCTTTTCGGAATTTCAGCATTCTATATCCAGCTCTGGTTAAATTATAAACATAAATCGCTGGGCAACCTGCGCCCAATTGCCCCTGAGCCAGGTGGGTGTGGCGGGTGGGACCCCCAAAAGGGACAACTAGACCTTAAGACCGACAAGCTCGCCAAGTTTCGAGTTGATATATGTGATATCTTGTGAAGTCCACAAAAAATGGCAAAAACCGGAAACTGGTTACCCTGACCGCAAGAGTGGGTCACTCCACTAAAAACAACTATAACTTTTTCCGGATTAAAAGGTCCTCTTTTTCAGTTTGGTCGAATAAAAAAGAAGTTTCGCCTTACGGGCAGACATTCTGGCAGTGAGAGCGATTCTCGCACTAATGAGGATAGAAAAGTCAACAAAGCGTCGCCGTCGAAACCAGCAGCCGACGACGATGATGACGATGACGATGATGTAAGTGCCATCATATGTTCTTGGTCAGCCCGATCTTATGCCCGATTCTGTCTCGAGAACGAGACCGAGTATTTATTAACGAGATAAGTTTCACTTTTGGCCCGCTTCGTTTTTAAACGCTCTCACCGACTGTAGTTTGGAGTCTGACTTCTAGGCTGCAAAAGAAGTAGTGACGCTCCTATCCCTTTACGGGGGTTTGTAGGAACTGCCTCAGTTGATAATGTTTATGTTCCTCAAGGGCCTATGCTCATTTGTGTCTCAGGGATGTACTTTACACATGAGTTCCTAGCAACCGTGAAATGTGCATTTTCGCTGCACCGTGGAAACATAAGGGCGATTCTGGCGATCTGTTGGATTCGCTTTCCGAAAAGCAAAGCGAGAATCCGCCGGGCGCAAGAACAAACGGAAAGTCGCTACGCCTCAGTTGCACCTTTACAACTTCTCGATGACTTGCCGAAATTACTTTGCACTCGCGAGGTGGATTCGCTTTCCAAGTGCTGGCGGAAATTAGCGGAGCGCGATAACAGCTCTGGAAAGCAAAGCGAGTTTTAGCCAAAGTCGCAAAAACAGCAGGCGCATAAGCTCGCCGAGCTTTCCAGACCGCCAGAATCGCCCTATAATTTTGGCCAAACAACATAGTATCATCTTTTCCAAGGGCCCATAATCATTTAAGCTTCAAGGGTTTTGTGTACAAATGACTTCCTAGCCCCTTAAAGTTTAACTGGAAAGCAAACATATTTATGTATCATTTAATTGAATACCTTGAATTGTTTGGTTTCTACTAAGGGATTTTTTTATTTTTCACTATCTGCTCAAGTAGTGACGTTGAGAATATCTACGCCCCTCCCTGCAACTCGGAACGTCGGAAAAAGAAATCATCGGCCAGTTTGACATTTTTAGGTCTCGGAAGCTGAATATTATTTAGCTCAGTTGCAAAATCTTCAAGAAATCACTAACGAATTTAGTGTAATTTACGGCGTTTTTTTATGGTGATCTAGTTTACATCCTTAATTCTTTGAACTTAGGGAATTAACAAGAAAAAACAGAAAACCGATAATGCAAATAATTAGTTTAATTTTTCTACACATCTTCCATATGCCGTCTACAATAAGAACATTTTGTTAGATCCAAAGTCAAACTGTGACACCGCCAGATGACCCAGCGGTCGGATCGAATCGCGGCTTCATCTTAGGTCTTGGGTGAGGGGGTTCTAGACGTTGCAAGTGATAGAATGCTTATGATATAACTCCTTTAAACTACTGAAAGGTTGTTTGACAAAATGTGTAAATGAGTAGCTCATTCATTGCAGGAAGACGACGAAGACCTGTCGAAATATGATCTGAGCGGTTGGGGAGAAGACGAGGATGAAGAAACAGATTCGGACAAAAAACTCACAGGAGGAAAAAGCGAGAAACGGGAGGCCAAGACAGAAAGGCATCAAGAACGAAACGAACGAGATAGACATTCGAGAAGGCGGCGCTCCTCTTCAAGATCAAGGAGTCGTTCCCGATCCAGGTAGTGCCTCAGTTTTCCTTTTTCTTCAAGCACAACTCTTACTAGAAATGGTCTAATCCCTATGAAATGAATCAGAAAAAATCGTTTTTGGAAATACCATTACTTCCCACCTAAAACTAGCGGTTCTATTGTTAGGGCTTGTCGACTATATCCATCCTTCCTGCTCTCCGACTCGGTGGCTGAGCGCCAAAAAAAATTGAAAACTAAACGTGCCTTGGTTAAAAAGTGGGAAAACTAAGCAAATAAAAGAATAATAAACAGAAGATTATCAAATCCTTATGTGTGAAAGAGATGTCAGCTGACTGTGAAGGTTCCGGCAAACTTTTCGTTGGGCGACGGGAAAACTCGGCAAGGCCAAAAAAGCGCTAAAAATTCATAATTACGAAACAAAACAATGGAGAAAGGTGGGGCTTTTAGAAGCTTATAATTCCATATGGGAGCTAAGTAGCCTATATTATAAAAGGTAGAAAAGCCATAGGGGTCCTTTGAGCTGATAGGTTTATTGGATGATAGCCGAAAAATACAGAAACAAAAAACCTGATAATCAGTACAAGTAGGCCTACCAGCCACTGAATCTCCTGAAAAAATCGGCTCCTACTTAGCATAACTCTCACAAGGGGAGTAAGTTTATAACGGTTACATTTTCCACGCTACATTTACTTTATCACAGTTATCTTTTGTACTTGCTCAAAAAGGCTCAGACTTGATTTTTTTTAAGTATTGTAAATTTCTGATGTATCTTCCAAAATCTGTTCGTAATCGTAAATTGGTTTCGAATTTTAATGTTCAGGATAGTATTAATACACTTTTTCGTTCGCATTCAAATCTATTTTCCCTCCACAAACATTCTGCCCTCTCAGCCCATGAAATTATTAGCCAGTTTTTCATTCCTGAACCCAATAAATGTGCTTGTCACTGTGTACAAATTTTAAGTCTATTTAGTGTGTTTTTATTTATATGAAAAGAATGTTGTCGTGTTTATTTACATTGTTTTGTTTAAGTGTTTTAATATGTATATTTTACTTTTGTATTTTATTCATACTCCGCTGTTACGCAAAAAGCGGGTCATAAATAAATAAAAATAAATACTTATCTACATTTCTGGCTCTCATGCCTGATTAATTAAATGAATTAGCAACGGATCGCGCGCAGGTGACATGAAGATGGTTTGACAGGATATAAGGCGTATTTTCGCTGTTCCACGAGGACTCCTCGGGAAATCGAAGGGAACGGCGAGAATAGAGGGAGTCACTCCACGCGGACTCCACGTACAGAAATAACGAGAACACGGGGAATGCTTCCAGCATGGATTTAGTTCGAAAAATAGATATGCAGTTGACGAAATTAGTCTGGAGCCACTTTATTTTTGGTTTTGTTTATTCTGAATATTTTTAATTAATTTTACATTGCACCAGCACCAGCAAAAATTGATTCCCCTCCGAATCTGAAAGGGAGTCCTTTTTGATGATGGTGATGCTAATCAGAGCATTCCCCGTCCGTGGGGACTCGCGAGAATACGGTGAGTGAGTCCCGGGACAAACAAAAACGCGGGGACTCCTCAAGTGGAGTCCGCGGGGAACGGCGAGAGTACGCCTATAGTGCCAGGGTTTTAGCTTAAAGGACCCCTCGCACTATTTACTCTTCAACTTACAGTATTTTAAAATATTTGAATACTATAAAACTAGGCTGTGCTTTCAACAAATAAACCACAGTTTTGGCTGTTTTGAGCCTTTTCCGAGAGCCGTTGACTTGGAACAAAAACAGGGAAACAATTGACATAACCGTTTTTTGGGATTCCAAAACGTAATTGACATCGCAAAAGTTGTCCGTCCGTCTGTCAGCACGATAACTCTAATTAAGCGGCAAACAAAATATTTTTAAACAGCTAATGTGATAGTCGATTCTGGGGTAAGAAAACACGCTGAAGACGATGGTGAAAACCATTTTCTCGCCGGATAAGTAGTTCGTCCGGAATCCGGCAAAAACCGGAATGTTGGTTAGAATTAAAAGTTTTATTTGAAGTTGATTAGATGTTCGATTATGGGGTAAGAAAACATAGTGAAAACGATGATGAAAATCGTTTTCTCTTCGGACAACTAGTTCGCCCGGAATCCAGCCAAACCGGACAATTTGAGAAAAGCGAAAGTTTTATTTGAAGCTGACTACGTGACAGATTTAGGAATAAGAAAAGACGCTGAGTCTGTATATAAAAATCATTTTTTACCGGGACATATAAAAGTTAAAGTTTTATTTCAAGTTGATTAGATGTTGTTTATAGATAATTCACCCGGAATCTGGTTGAAACCGCAATTTTATTTTATAAGTTAAAGTTCTACAAGTTGATTAGATATTTCGATAGTTTGCCCAATAAGGAGATACGCTGAATTTGTTTCTGAATTGTTCCTTTTTTGCTGGACAAGTAGTCCGCTCGGAATTCGGCCGAAACCGGAAACTTGGTCGAAGTAAAGCAGGAAGTCTCGGTCAGTATCGTCAAAATAGATATGGTTTATAGAGGTATATCTGAACTTGGTTTTCTCAGATGATTAGCGTGGCGAAGACTGGATCGGGCGAAGACAGGACCCAATTGTCTGGATCAAATATCAGAGTTCTGGGATCCCATCGAAACCTTAGGTCTTGTTCTGATGGAAAATCTTTTCGCAGACAACGTCGACAGTGTGATACACATCGAACGTAGCAAAATACGGGACGTGAGAAAATCAGCGTGGTTTTGTTAGAGGGTCAGACTTTACCGTACAAAATTGAGGTCCCCGGGTTTAGAAACATATGGAGGGATTATGGAACCATAGGTTGTGTTAGTATTCTAGGTAAGATAGGTCCTTTAAGAGTGATTGTTGCGTTCTGACGAATTTGCTTGTGGAAAAGTAAAATGAAAACTTGCCGCGCGCAAGACTTCTCGGAAAGCGGTTCCGGCCATACAACTGTTCAAGACCACTTTCAACTCACATCCTATACTCGCTTTCCACCAGAATTTAACAGCTCCGGAAATTGCCAAACCCGCAAAAAAATAGCGGTCGAATAACCAGCATTGCTCTAGACTTCAGTGAGTGTAGTACCATGCATTGTGCTTAGTCCTTTTTTTTTACAGTTTTGTACCAGAAAGTTTCTCGGTACATCACAACTACGTAATCGCCAATATCCCCCCTCCTTAGTTAAGGTCGTCTTTGTCCATGGTTTGGTACGGCAATCAAGAGAACTTTTTCTTCGCGGTCCTTTTTTTTTTTTTTTTTTAAAGCAAAGCACGAAGAGCTTCTTTCGTAGTTGCCTATCATCTGGGGGAGAACCGAGGAGACGTGTAAGGAGGAAAATCGATCTCCGAAAAACAATGCCAATTTTTTTTAAAGATTCACTAACAATAAATCATAGGACATTGCCTCTATCTAAATTCTATGTAGTTCCTTGAATTGCCGTTTCTAATTCTAAGCACCTCAGGTGCATTAATTGTTTTTATTCTTTTATAGCTTCTCCCTTATTATCCATTGGTTCTAAGTTTAGTCTTTTGATTCCAGGGACCACGACAGTTCCAGGGGACAGTCAGACAGATACAGCAGAAGATAGATTTTGAAGTTTTTCATTTTCTTTACCACATACAGTCGAATTTGAAGTCTGCCTTCACATCAGTTTGTGTTGCCTAACTGTCTCCATAGACCCATTCTCAATAAACCATCATTTCTATATAAAAGAGTTAACAGGCAGTTTGCTGGTTCTGCTTTTAAAGAAGATACAGGCCAGAAGTTCTGCAGCTTTCCACGTCTGCCGGCATGGCCCTGTAGTAGAACTAGGTGGAGTCGGTATAACCCTTAGAGTTGGATTCGGAGATGGGCGAATCCGGACTCGGATCTTCTGCGTGTCAGGCTGGATTTGGGCTCCGACACGGATTCCAAACCTTCAGTCTTACAAATCCGCTCTAATTTCTAGTCTACCTCCTTCCACTTTCCGTTATCCCAATTTTTACACAGCCGGGATTTGAACCCAGTACCTTAGGCTTTCATGGCCACTGCTCTATCACTGAGGTACAGAGGGGATCTTGAAACTTTAACTGAAAAGCTAACTTATTTTAATGTCATTTAACTGAATACACTGAATTATTTGGATTCTGCAAAGGGATTTTTTATTTTCCACTATCTGCTCTGATTATGACGTCCAGAATATCTGCGGCCGTCCTCACAGCACAAATCCCAGGATGACTCGGGAAATTTTAATCTCAATACAAACGCGGCTTTCCAGTTGGTAAGGGTAAGATGGGTGAAGATTGCTAAGTGTTTGAACAAAAAAAAGCATTAACCTTTCTCGTAAGCGCATAGATGTACCGCAAATCACACGGAAATCCCACTATTTGAAAATCGAATATTTGTGAATAGCGGGTCTTCAAGCAAATTTAAGTGAAGAAGTGCTGTGGCAACTAGACTGTCTTATCCCAGCCCTTTTCGGTTAAACTTGAACATAGTTCGCAAACCACTACAATGGTCAGGAAGAAGCAGACCATAGGAACAGTGATACCGCCGTAGATAAATCTATATAAGTACTTCACGTCCCCATGTCACGGTTAAGTAATATTCTGTCTACGTAGTATCTGGTCTTACCTTGTCCAGACCAGAAATGGCACAGCGGGTTCAAGGACTCTTCTCAGTCTCTTCTGTTGGTCCCATTGAGTATTACAGAATTTCTGGACCCCACACCCTTACTGTGTCCACCGATTCGGACACGTAAATATCGAACATATGGCAGTTGCTCCTATCATCCACCGAGTCAGTCGAATGGAAGCCTTTCCGGATCTTGGACCCTTTACCATTGTATGATGCAAGCTTCATCCTAATCCCTCCTTCCGTTTGGTCCTTGCAGAATATGTTGCCGAGTCTCCCGTTTCATTCAGCCACCGTACTCGGATGCGATTCTACCGAACAAATTTCATTTGGATCGGAGAACGTCCGGAAAATTTTCGGTGATACCCTACGAGGCCGGATCCGGTCTGTGCCTCAAAATCACATATTTAGGTTCCATGACATTTTGACGATCCACGTGGTACCTGCGCATGTTAAAAGATTTCCGGGCCTCTCCCTTCGCCTCCCGCCGAAGCCGGATGTCATTCGGAAAATTGAATGTCGCATCTAGGGCATTCGCTTTTATGAACCTCCAAGTCTTCAAATTTCAGGTACACTCCTTCCAACATCGAGGTCGCATTCGGTCCAGATTTCAGAATGACACATTTGGGACCCACGATCTTTGTACCGTCCAAGATACGCCCATATTCCTTTGGTCCCTACGTATGTTCCAGAATTATCGGAGTCCCCCCTTAGTCGTGTGCGGTTCGGACATATAAACGGAATATTGCTCTGCTCCTTCGAATCGGGTCAAATTCAGTTTCCGTAATCCCCCTCCCTCCATCCCTGGGAATACCTGTTTTCGCTGAGCATTAGTCGAGTCCTTCATAAGCCTGTCAAGTTGCATCGCCTTAGCGTACGTGGAGTGGAGGGGCCCAAAAACGAGGCACCGCCATAACGATCGTTATATGGCACTTGAACCGAAAACTGCAAGTACCATAAAATGTTTCAAAAATAACATGGGCAGATAACACTATCATGTCATATTACAACCCCCTAGAATGTAAATATTAATTAATTAATAATTTTATTACCCATCATAATGTATAAACTGATTTCAGCTCTTCGAGATGTTTCTTACCTAGCTTATGCTGACGACATAATTCTACTGAGTAAATCCAAAGCTGCGTTGGTTGAGAATTTTAACCGTCTTGCCATTTCTTTGTCAGCAAAGGGCCTTTCCGTTAGTGCTGATAAATGCCAGTTTTTTGTTGTTAATAGTACCGTAGACGGAAGTGATTGTCTTGATTGTGGTAATGGGATTAGGTTCTCAGCATGTGATATAGTGACATATTTAGGGATCCCATATGCATCGTCTGCCAAGGTTTCTCAAACTATAATTGTTAATCATATCCAAGACAGAATTCGTAAGGCATTTGGCCTCCTAATTCGTTTTCGTGGGCGATACAGAAAGGATATTCTTGGGTCCTTATTTACTGCCGTGGCTTTACCTCACGTACTTTTTGCTGCAACAATTACAGAAAATTTTCGAATTAGCGACATTTCTGCGATAAAAATATGATATTTTAAATTTTGTAAATTTCTACTTGGGTTCCCAATTTCTTTTAGTAATTCGCAGTTAGTTTCAGATTTTAAAATAAAGGACCCGGTTTTAATCTTGAAGAAAAAGATGACAAATTTTTACAAAAAAGCAGCGGAAGCCCTCCTAACCCACAACCTGTACCCATTTTTTAAGAAGTGATTAGTGCGATACGTAAGTAATTATATGTTAGTTGTTGAAGTGTATTTTGTATATTATTTCACAGTGTGTTATTGAAAGGAGTTTAGTTGATTTAGGAATGATTTTGTTTTACAATTTATAAGTTGTACCCCTCAATCTTGAGGGAAATAAATGAATAAATAAATAAAATACACAAAAAATGGAGCAGGAAAAATAAGGAAAAGCTACACAATACACAACACTACGTAATCAACAACACTGTATCAACTATTTCAGGAGTCTATACATATCGCATGTCGGATCAAGGTCTTCCCTATACCGCAGTAAACGTTTCTGCACAGCAATTACGGGCTGCGTTACTCCGTACTTCCTTGATATGCTGCTGTTACTTGACCAAGGCGGAAGTCTCAACAGATATTTTGCAAACTTAAAAAAACACTTGCATAATGCGTAATATTAGAACAGAAATCCTAAATAATTTACTTCCGCATATGTATCATTACGGTGTGTTTTGCTTCATGACATACTCCAATTTACCAACCATGACACATATAGGCTAAGTTTCATTTGCTTATCCATTCCTTGTTATTTTACACTCCGAATGATTCCGTGGATAGTATTACATCTGAGAATTTGTCGCACACTCTGGACTCCGCTGCCAGTAGGCTAAGTATATTTGTTCATGTTTTGCAGTTTTGTGACTTCATATCCAGAAATCAAAAGTTTAGTATTTGAGCAATTTGCCAGCTATAGACTGTTTACCCTATTAGCTATGGGACTCCTTATCACTGAACTCCATGAAATGATCGATTTTCGTGATGTTTCGATCGACGTTTCATGATCATGATCAGACGTTTCATGACCATGGTCGACGTTTCATGATCGACCTCCAAAATCTTCTCCGCCGAGACGGCGAAGAAGTAATACGCCCCTCATAAAATTCCTCTCAGATTAGTTCTTTTGTGGCCGCTAGGTGCGCTATCGTAAAGAAAACAGTGACACGTTACTTATATATGTGTGTACGTTTATCCAGGTTTGTTTTGCTATTTTCAATTCCTCTTAGTCCTAACCATGTTTAAAACTGTTGAAAATGCCTCTTCCCCTCTTTTCGCTGTACCCAACTCCGTTTTGTCAAGCGTCATCAAGTGTGTCATTTCTGGCTTCCGACTTCAGTGCTGAGCGCTGGCTGTCTTTTCCACGGGGCTAGCGCGACTCGATATGAAGTGAAAGCCTAATCGCTAATTCACCCGCCAGATCACTTATCCCCAGATCTCACGTGTGACTGTTATTTTTCCTCTAGCGCGTCTGGTAGCAATTCGTCATCGGATTTTATGAAGGACCTATAGTTGTGTTTTATTTGATGCCACGGTCTAAAGTCGTTACTACAGTTACCGTGGTACCTGATACCACGATCAAAAGGCGTTTTTGCACTTATCGTGGTATCTAGCCAGTTATTGTGGTATCTGAAAAAGTCGTCTCCCTGTGAAAGAAGTTTGGAACTTAGTGATGTAACTGAATATCAGTTTTTATGGCACTTGGCCGGAATATTAGTTTTTATGGCGCTTGCCCTTCGGCCAAGTACCATATAGCGATTCTAATTTCTGTCCCTCAGTCGGTCCCGGTTTTGCTAGTTCGGGCCCTTCCAGATAAGCTAGGACGATGAAACTTGGCAGGAATATCAGGGACCGGACCAGATTAAATTATAAATAGTCGCTTCCCCAGTCCGACCATCTGTAGGGGAGTGGAGGGAGGGGGAATCCGGAAAAATTAGGCAAGAGGAGATATTTTTAGCTTACGAACGGGTGATAGGATCTTAATGAAACTTGCGTTTAGTCGTTTCCTCGATCCAACCAGGTTTGGGGGGGGGGGGGAAGGATGGAAGAATCTAGTGACATGCATAACTTTTGAACGGGTGATGGGATTTGAATGAAAATTGTAGGGTGGAAAGAGCTATCGCCTCAGATGTCCAAGGTCAAGTCCGGACAGGGTCCAATACCTGTGGGGGTATGGGGGGTGGGTCGGAAAACTCATGAAACGCTTAAAGCAGAGGGATTGGGACGGAACTTAATGAAAAGAACCTACCTAGATACGAAATTGACGGAGGCAATGGTTTTGGGGCTCTGTGGGGGGAGTTGGAGGGGGTTTCCTGGAATTCCGATAGTCGCGAGTTAGAATAGTTCCAGTTGTACTAAGACAACGAAACTTTGCAGGCATTAGTGACCCGATTTAATTGACTTAAGAACATGACACAACATATCCCCGGAAACTTCCGTTCCTAGATCCGAGCATTTTTGGTGGAGAGAGGGAAGGGAAATATGGAAATTGACTTCTGCAAATTGCGAACGAGTACTCTGATTCGAGTGAAAGCTAATGGGTGATAGTAATGGATGACCTAGACATGTAAAACATCCATTCAAACTATATGCGACCACGGTTGGGGGAATTGGGGGGGGGGGAATTCTGCAAATTGCGAACGAGTGGTCTGATTCGAGTGAAAGTTAATGGGTGATAGTAATCGATGACCTAGACATGTAAAACATCCATTTAAACTATATGCGACCACGGTTGGGGGAATTGGGGGGGGGGGACATGCACAAAAAACCAAACGGATGGACCGAATGAGATGCAATTTCGACAGTGCCGAGTTTATGCGGCCTAGATTTGTTATTTGGCGTCCAGGCAGGATTCGGCCAAGGTATGGGGGAGGGGGTCCAGAAATTAGAAATAGGCTATGCTCCAATTTCAGTAAGACGTGATGGACGGGAAGAGGGGATTAAGAGATACGACTTTTATTTTGCCATGTCCTCTTCCGCCACAGTGGGGGGAGATGGAGGGAGATTGCCGGAAACTTTGAGGCTCGCATAGAAGTCAAACGAGTGCATCAGTTTAAATGAAACTTGGAATGCAGAGAGAGCGTGGGACCCTAGATGCTATATTTTAGGGTCCGAACCGGATCCGACAACGGTGGGACGGGGGGGGGGGGGCCGGAACTTTCCAAAAATGCTCAGATTCGAGTGAAACTTGATACATGGTATAAAAGAAGATGCTTTAGATGATCTATTTTTTGGTCCGAATCGGATTCGGCCAAGGTAGGGGGAGATGGAGGGAGTATCGGAAATCGTTGTAGCACGTCTAGGGGATCAAACGAGTGGATTTATTGGCCTGAAACTTGGAAGTTTGAACAGTCGTATTTCCTACAGATAATCCGAGACGATGCCGGAACTTCTTAGAATTGAATGAAACTAAACATCATGGTTTGTATTTCCGGACCGCATTTTTAGATGGCGTGTGTATTTTGTGACGTTCTCATCTACTTTCTTGTACCGCATACTCGTAAAAAAGTGCCATGTCAGTTCGTAGCTCTTGTTCTTCAGGGGTGACTTAGAAAAGCGCAATTTCGTCAGTTGTCCGTTTTTGCAGAGCAACCTCCGGTATCAGATACCACGGTAACTGCAAAAACGACTAATTGCAGATCCAGTTACCATGGTAACAGATACCATGATGTCTGCAAAAGGCGCAACTAATGACAAACGATAACAAGAAAGCGGCTTATTGTCGAAGCGCTACCCAGGGTAAGTCGGATTTTTTTTTTTGTGAGACATTTTATATGAAAAATAAACATAATTTGTGCCCATTGTATTTTTAAGCCCACTCTTCAAAAGGCCCCAGGTTGTTGTCCTGGTTTTGCTATCAGCATGTGCAAGAGCAGAACGAGTTTCAGTTGTCACGGCTGTGCCGACCGATAGTTAGTATCAAACATTCAATGTTGGCTCGACGAACCCCGTAAACAAAGTTCCAAATGGCGATCGTAGCCTACGGTTTGTGGGTCCGACCCTCTGTCCAACTTTTGATAGTTCATGCACTTCCGGACAAGCTATAGGATGGTGAAACTTGTCATTCCTTCCGGACAGAAGTGCAGTTTCACAAAAACTTCCATTGAAATCACCTCGATTGCTGAAGTTCCGGAGTGGTACTTGCAGCATTCGATTGCAATAAAGCCTGGCATTACAGATCCTCTCCTTTTGCCACTCGGATTTATTTATACTTAATTATAATAAATATTAGTTTGTTTGTATTTGTCAATAAAAATTGTACCTTACCGTTTGTTTGGAATAATCTACCGGCAAGCATTAGGGAGTCTGATAATCATTTATTGTTATAGATTAAAAAAATATTTGTTGGGTAATTGAGTTGGTTGTTTAATGAAGATTGGGGCAGGATTCGGGAGGTGAATGGGAATTGGGTAAGATAGGGGTGTTTGAGTGAGGAAAGTTGATTTGTCTCACTAAGTGTATCGAAAAAAAAAAAAAAATTGATCAATAGATTTTGATAATTTGATGTCCGTCTTGCACAGGTGACCTGTTGTCACATATTGAGCGGGCTATTGGTTTAAGAATATGTTCAATATGTTGTAGAAATGTTGAAGAAATAAATTCCTTCCTTCCTTCCTTCTGTCCCTATATCTCACTTTTGCTAGTTGAGGCAATTCCATATAAGGTACGAAAAAGCACATCACCCGATACTGACCTCAAGGAAACCCGGAGTCGTGTGGGAGTGGAGAGAGGGGATCTGCAAATGAGACCTGTGTAACATGTGAAGGGACCAAATGGATGGAGGGCTAAGGACGACACTTGGACGGTGCAAAGGAAGGTCATGGGTGCTACATATGTAATTTTAAGGTACAGACCGGATCTGGCTTTGGTGGGAAAGTCGAGGGTGGTTCCTTGATATCTTGTCATATGTGACATGCACTACTCTCGAACGCGTGATTCGATCCGGATGAGTCTTGAAAGCTGGATAGAGCACATGTCCCGTATCTGCGATGTGTATGACCGTAGGCGACTCTTAGCTAAAATATATGCTAAACTACCCTTGCAAGTGCAATCCGAGCTCTAGGCTCTCCGTTACCCCTCGTCAAAATCAACCAGGTCGTGTCTATTAATGTGATTCAGACATATAAATGTCACATCTAGAGCACATACCTGTAAAACTCTCAAGTTTCACTGGAATCTGAAAACTTTCTGAAAATTGCAGCTACCCTTCATCTCTCCCACAGACTTCGTATCCGTTTCTGAGTAGTGAACTGAAAGATAATAGTGCTACAAAAAAAGAAGAAGGAGCAGGGATACCGCCGAAGGCAACCTCGTTTAAGCAGTTCACATGCCCATGTCACAGGATTAGATACATCTACGTAATGTCTGGTCGTCCCGGACCAGACCTAAAATAGCGCATCCTGGCCCATATCTATTGTAACGCCGTAGTTTCATCAATACGTTCGTTGGTCCCCGTGATACCGAGAGATAAAAGTCACACCGATTCGGACACATCCCCCAAAAAAGGTCGGATCCAGCAACGATAGTTTTCTGAGGGCATTGTGTCAGGTTGAGTCACTAATATGCCTGCCAAGGTTCATCGTCCTTAGCATTTCTGGGACTATCCTAACTCGCGATCATCAGAATTCCAGGAAATCCCCTCCGACTCCCCCCCCCCCCCACCCAATAGTCCCGATATGATCTGGTTCTGTCAAGAACGTTTCTAGGGCTTTTTCTTTTCTTACCACCAAATTCAAGCGTTTCACGACACTTAACTGAAAGACGTCTTACCGCTAGTACGGAAAGCGTTCAAGCTGGCTTAGACAATCCCTGTTACCTCAGTAAAAGGAGAACGAATTTTTAACAAGATGAAGCTGGTTAACACCACCTTGCGTTCAACAATGGCTGACCAGCGTCTTGAAAGTCTGCTATTAATAGCATGTGAAACAGATCTAGTTGATGAGTGTGAAATTGGATGTGTTGTGGATGAATGGAAAATGGTTAAAATGCGACGAATAAATGTGTAGGGTGTGTTGAGTGTCAGATTTTTGTTTTGTTTTAAGTGTTAACGAGCCTTTTTTTTTTTACTGTTGTTTACAATATGTAATCAAAGTCAGAACACGACAGTATTCTAGACTTTCTGCAGAGATTGTCACTACGAGAATTTCCGGTAAAACCTCGAAAAATTCCGGTAAAATTCTGAAGCTGCACCCCCCCCCCCCCCCCCGATCAGGAAGGTATCGGAACGCCCCTGATCGTAGTATAGATCGGCATTTCAATATGCAAAGGAAGCTGCATATTGATGATTGAATCAAATGCTTTTGGTATATTTTAGTCTTCGGCAACCGATATTCAGCTTCTTGGTTTCTTGTGTACTTGGGACACATTCGAAAAAGACGTGCTGAGCCGTTTTAACAAATCTTCTCCGCCATCCCTGAATTCAAATTAGGCGCGGCTTCGGGGACTACTTATGACACCTTAGGCGTATTCTCGCTGTTCCCCGAGGACTCCACTTGAGGAGTCCCCGTGTTTTTATTTGTCCCGGGGACTCACTCCCCGTATTCTCGCGAGTCCCCACGGACGGGGATTGCTCCGATTATCATCACCATCGTCAAAAAGGACTTCCATTCAGATTCGGAGGGGAATCAATTTTTGCTGGTGAAAACTTAATTAAAAACAATCAGAATTAACGAATCCAAATTAAAGTGGATCCAGACTAGTTTCGTAAACTCTATATTCCTCTTTTCGAACAAAATTCATTTTAGAAGCATTCCCCGTGTTCTCGCTGTTTTCCTAGGCGGAGTCCGCGTGGAGTGACTCCCTCTATTCTCGCCGTTTCCTTCGATTTCCCGAGGAGTCCTCGGGGAACGGCGAGAATACGCCTCTATACTCTTGATGACTTAAACTCTATGGGCCGCTGAAAAATCACCGTTTGGCGAATAGCCAGAACAGAGCGAGAAACGTCACGACAACAAACGTTGTCGATCGATGTTCACAGGATCCGAATCAATTTAGAGTTTTCATTTGGGGATGTTTCTTGCTCTTCCCGAGGTTCACTGCGGTGTGTTTTGGTTTTTGTTCTTGGAATAATTAATCTTTCGGGCTACTTCGGACACTAGAAAATCATCCGTGAGCGTGTTCCATCCCACTTACCGTGGTTACTACGCATGACGTCACGTCACGTCTTTTTCCGTCAAGGCTGGAACGATTTTTTTTATTTTCCCGCAGAATATCATACCCCGGGCGAATCCGACCAATCACGATTCAGAGATCCATAGTTACTACGCTAACTACGCTCCCGACAGTGGTAAGCAAATAGTTACTATAGGCGTATTCTCGCCCTTCCCCAAGGACTCCACTTGAAGAGTCCCGCGTTTTTCTTTGTCCCGGGGACTCACTCCCCGTATTCTCGCGAGTCACCACGGACGGGGAATGCTCCAATTATCATCACCTCATCAAAAAGGACTCCCTTTCAGATTCGGAGGGGAATCAATTTTTGCTGGTACTGGTGCAATGTAAAATTAATTAAGAACAATCAAAATAAACAAAACCCAAAATAAAGTGGATCCAGACTATTTTCGTCAACTGCACATATTTCTTTTCAGAAGAAAATTCATTTTGGAAGCATTCCCCGTGTTCTCGTTCTTTTCCGGACGCGGAGTCCGCGTGGATTCACTCCCTCTATTCTCGCCGTTCCCTTCGATTCCTCGAGGAGTCCTCGGGGAACGGCAAGAATACGCCTTATTAGTTACTATTTCGAGAAGGTTGGAACGGTCAGCGTAGTAACTTTTGGTGAGGTTGGAACGGAAATAGTAACTAATAGTTACTATTGGTGCGAGGGTGGAACACGCTCCGTGATTCCGTTCTCGTCGGTTCGTTGTTTGTGGAAGCCCTACTGACACGATCTTTGTGTGGAAGAACCAGAAGGAAACTAACTGGATAAAGTTGCCAAAATGACATCTGCAAAATCTCTTGAAGACAAATCCTTATGGGAAGGAATTGAGGTATGCTGCAAAAAAGAAACCAAAAGGCGTGATATTCTGTTCGAAGTTTGCTTAACAGAAAGATTAGCCTATGCCTTGGCTTAAGGAGTTGTAGCCTAGCCTACCTCTTCTAGTTCTGCAATTCCTGCTGAACAAGGCACTGTCTAGGGAACCGGGAGTCTTACTTTTTGTCCCACCGGCTACGGAACTGGTAATTCTCATGGAAACCAAACCATATGAGCTGCAATTCCGGGATCTGACGCCATTAACTAACAGAAACTTGTATTTGCTGGCTCCCGTTCTGGGAAATAGCTCAGAGAAATTTCATCCCACCAGCCGGTAGCCGCACAGAGTTGTGTACTCTGAAGCTAGGGATCTGGTAGCTGGGCGGTAGTTACTCGTCACGGACCCATGTCAGTGCAGACTAGGACAGGACTAGGAAGCTGGAAGTGAATCCGGTCCGGTACAGCTCACAGAATCCAGTTCAGAAATCTTAATTGAAGTTCGGTTCGATTAGTTAAAAATATTTGATTCCGGTTTCCTAGTCTGCACTGACATGGGTATGTGAGTTCAATTTTTTTTTTTTTCACTACTGGAACCCTAGCACATAGCCATCTGTGTCTGTGAGCTGGTCATTTTCAAGCAAATAGTAGTTGCTACTGGTACCTTAGCTCTCAATCTATGGGTTCCAGTAGTGAATTTTTCCCATGTTATTTTCTCTAAGTCAGTGAAAATCCCGGCATCCTAGGCTCATCCAAACTATTCTGTGAGTTCTATATTCCACGTAGACACAACCGGAACAGAAGCTCCAATCATACAGTTTCCGGTATCAACTACCGGCTCCCTAGCTTCCGAGTACACAACTCCATTAGGCTACCGGACGAGAAGCTGGTGCGATGAAGTTTCTGTGAGCTATTTCCACTTACTACCGGAACGGGAGCTAGCACATAAGTTTCTGTTAGTTAATGATGTTAGATCCCGAAATCGCAGCTCATATGGTTTGGTTCCTATGGGAACTACCGGTTCCGTAGCCTGTACAACATAAAGTATGGCTCCCAGTTCCCTAGACAGTGCTGCTGAACAAAGCTTTAACATTTAGTTGTTTGTGTGCAATTGATAATACTTGAAACAGAACTGGACTCAGTACTGTTTAAAGCAGTCTAGTACACTAGGCCCTTTTTAGACACCCATTCACAAACGGGGTGGCATGCCCCCAGGTATGAGTAGGGTACTCATACGTATGTGTACCCCTTCTTCCCCAGAGGTCTACCAGTCTACTACACTTTCTAAATCAGAATTAATTACTGCTTACCGACTGCTTCGTCAGGTCTAAGGATTACAGCATTAAATAGCCCTGCTTCAGAGGAATATTTTGGTATACTTCTACTATTTTTTTGAATCTTGTATCCAGCTAAAAGGAGCCACTGGAACGAAGCTAACACCAACTGCTGAAAACATGGCGGATCGCCGTGGTACAAAAAGGACCGTGCACGCTACCTCGCGTCAACAAACAGTGTTGCCAGATGTCAAACAATAGTGTGAATTGCCACAGTAGATTATAGAACTCTCCGCAGCATCTAGTGATTGACAGACGAAGCAAAAGTTGCGATTTTGATCGAATTTTTGTTCGCCAGTTGTTTAATTTCCGATTTCCGAAAGCCGCCAAGGTTTACCGTTTGCTTAGTTAGTGTTTTTACGACTTCGGCAATCCTTGCCCGGTCGAAGTTTCTTCAGTTGCGTTTTTTATCGAAGTTTTGTTCGCCGTTGGCTTAGCCGGTTGCTTAATTTCCGTTTTCGAACGCCGTCGAAGTTCACCGTTTTCTTAATTAGTGTTTTTACGATTTCGGCGATCCTTGCCCCGGTCGACGTTTCTTCGACGATTCGAGCAAACTTCGAACTTAGTTGCGTTTTGATCGCCGTTAGCGTAGCCGGTTGCTTAATTTTCGTTTTCAAACGCCGTCGAAGTTCACCGTTTGCTTAATTGGTGTTTTTACGACTCCGGCGATCCTTGCCCGGTTGACGTTTTTTCGACGATTCAAGCCATTTTCGAACTTGTTAGCTCATGAAGTTCGACGCTCAGAGTTCGAAGGACGAATAAACTGTGACCGGCGACCGAAAACGGTAATTAAAAAAAGACCTTTGAGGTCTTCAAACTTCGATCAAAAACGCAACTCTTGTAGTTTGAAGGCATCTTCAACCTTCGATGAACAAAAGCTAGAAGCTCATATGACATTTGCAAGGCTGATTCAGGAAGTAGGAAAAGAATATGCCAATTCGTGGGTGTGTTGTGATCATTTGTAAGCAAGACCCTTGAAAGTGATCATGTGCCATAGGAGATTGCGAGAATGGATAGTTTGGTAAAAACGTATTTATTTTAGCACTTGGCTGTGATGATGCACACTTTAAGGGTGCTAGAAACTGATCTGTAATTTTAACTTTTGAGGCCAAAATGGTTATGGGCCTTTAACGATCATGGATACATATCGTCAATCAAAAGTATTTTTTTGACTTTTCGGTTAATATGCATAGTTTAAGGGAGATATATATATATCTCGACGTATCACGTATATTTTGCTGAAATGTATTTTTTGTACTTGGCGGTTAACATGAGATGGTCACAATCTCGTCAAGTCTAATGTTCAAGTCAAGTTTGATCGTCCTATCACATCCGGAAGTACCTTAACTCGCGATCGACGGAATCCTCCCCCCCCCCCCCCCATACAACTCCCCACAGTGTCGGAATCCTGTTCTGTCACTTAATGTATCTACGGCTTGTGCTTGTTCTTCCAACCAAGTTTCATCCCAATCGCTCCAGTCTATGCGTTTCACAAGATTCCTTTTCTAGCTTTTAGCTATTCGGATTAAACTTGATTGATTGAAAAAAAAAAAAAAAAAAAGATATTCGGTTCTTCCGGTTTCCTGAGAACCGGTTCCAGTTCTCAGGACTTGAAATGGGACATCTGAGACACGATATCTTTCCAAATATAAAGTTTCATCACGATCCGATCATCCGTTCGAAAGTTATGCATGCCTCAATATTCCGGGTTCCTCAACCCTCCACTCCCCCCACGTTGGTCAGAGAGGGGAAGTGACTTTTTCAAATTTAATTTAGTCGGGTCCCCGATATGGCTGCCAATTTAAGTTGCATTGTCCTAGCACTTCTGGCAGTACCCTAACTCGAGGAAAGTGGGCCGACCGACAGACCGAAAAGTGATTGGTATATGGTACTTGAGCGAAGGTGCAAGTGCAATAAAATTGCAACACGTCTTTATGCGTAAAGAGTTGACCTCGGGAGTGCCTTGAAGCTTTTGGTATAGACACCTATGTGGTTAGTTTTATTAAAAATTGATGTGTTGGGTCATCTGCGAAATGCACTGAGTTCTCACGGGTTCGAACTGGTTCGCGAACTGGAAGGGGGGGGGGGGGGTCCATGGGACTACTCACTTCTGTTGCAAGGTGTTAAGTCCCTGCCGCCAGCCTCTTGGTGTAGCCAAAACAGTCAGTGAGCAGCCCCTTAGGAAAATCAAGTGCTACCTGAGTGTATTTTCACCATAGAGAAATTGCGTAATCTTTAAAGAGCTCTGTTGAAGGGTTAATTAAAGCGGCCAATTGGTGTCGGATCGGAAAGGGGGAAAGAGTTTGAGTACGGTCTGCGGAAGAGTGGAAACGTTATTGTGGCAAGATGGCTAATCCGTTTTCAATTCGTTCACTGTAGACTAGAGCTAAAGTAGGCCAGAGCCGAAATCGTGTGTCTGAGAGACACCTCTACGAGGCAAGACGGGATTGTCTTCGAAATGTCTCCAATCGAAACGTCCCCAAGCACAGATTTTGAAGTTCACCTTTGTTCGCCCTCAGCAGATAGCCTACTTTACACATTTGTGGAAAGATTTACATATAATTTCGTGTACATCCGAGCAAGAAGATAGCCTCAGAAAAGGGGCCGGATCATGACTTGTGAAACTATGAACGAGTTCTGCATTTGAGCTAGAATAAATCTATTAAATTTTAACATGACGTAGGCAAATGATTACTTTTAGAAGTGAACGGGTGGCACAGAGTCTACTTCCGATGCAGGGGCGTAATTTGCTATGGGGCGGGGGGGGGGGCAACCCCCCCAGCTTGAACCTGAAAAAGCAAGAAGCTTGACGTCAATCGCGCAGTGGACAGTTTCGCGAACTTGAAGAAGCGTCGTTTCGCTTTGGTTGATTAGTAAAATATCTCTCGTGTTTCTTTGTTTTTATTACGTTTTTCTTCTTGAAATAAAACTGCTCATTTTCCCTTGATTAGTAAAATCAAACCCCTTGATTGTAGGCATAAGTAAGTCGGAGACCAATTTGGTCGCGGGGGATGGCAACCAATATCTAGTTTTGCCACTTCAGGACAGCAATTAAAATCACGACTTCCATTTTATACTGATTAAACGAAAGAGTATGCAGAATTTTGACACGATTCATGACAATTACTTAAATTTCAATCGTACGTAGCCTGCTCACACATCCAGACCTAGGAAATACAAACACTCCATACGACGTCCAACACCACGACAAATTTTGTTATAATTGAGAAGGTAACACGGACAGAGTCATAACTGAGACGAGCCTATGAAAAAATCAGATACTGAAAAAAGGAGTGAATTACTATGTTGAGGATACACCGAAATAAGCTTGCGAAATATACTTTATTACGGAAAAAAACGTATATGCGTCACAGTTCTTCGGCGAAAGAAGAGATTCGCACCTGACTGCGGAAATCGGACTGTGTGTACACATCTTAAACGTTGGCAATTCTAGATAGGGCGGGAAAACAAGATCGCAATGGCGAAGACAAAATAGGGGAGCTTAAAATGTGAGCTGACCGTCACTGCAATCTGTTAGGCAATCAGCATAATTGTTCAAATTCTGGTCCCATCAGTTTGTTGCTTGGGTCTTGGTTTCAAAAATACCTCTTCGATACGTCGTAAAATTCCAGACAATACTATGCGAATCAATGCCAGGTGGAACAAACTTCGATAAAAACGCAACTGAAGAAACTTCGACCGGGCAAGGATTGCCGAAGTCGTAAAAACACTAACTAAGCAAACGGTAAACCTTGGCGGCTTTCGGAAATCGGAAATTAAACAACCGGCGAACAAAAATTCGATCAAAACGCAACTTTTGCTTCGTCTGTCACTCACTAGATGCTGCGGAGACATCTGGCAACACTGTTTGTTGACGCGAGGTAGCGTGCACGGTCCTTTTTGTACCACAGCGATCCGCCATGTTTTCAGAAGTTGGTGTTAGCTTCGTTCCAGTGGCTTCTTTTACCTGGATACAAGATTCAAAAAAATAGTAGAAGTATACCAAAATATTCCTCTGAAGCAGGGCTATTTATTGCTGTAATCCTTAGACCTGACGAAGCAGTCGGTAAGCAGTAATTAATTCTGATTTAGAAAGTGTAGTAGACTGGTAGACCTCTGGGGAAGAAGGGGTACACATACGTATGAGTACCCTACTCATACCTGGGGGCATGCCACCCCGTTTGTGAATGGGTGTCAAAAAAGGGCCTAGTGTACTAGACTGGTTTAAAGCTGGTAAAGTTTGCTTCTTGAATGCTAGGCGTGGGCTTGCACAGCAATTTTGCTTCTTTACTTTGGAGTTCTGTGACTGTGCTTGATTTGAGTAGCCTAATTCAGATTAGGCCTACTGGAACCTGTACCATATATGTCATAATTTAACTTGCTGATTCTCTTCCCTAACTTCAGTCACCTTCATCTCACTACAGAAACTTCAAATAAAGGTAAACAGCATCTTAAATATTTAATCAAATAAAGACAGCAAATTCCTCTTAATTGTCCATTTTCTTCTAAGATACTAACATAGCCTACAGGCTGTATTTGATAATTTTGTAGCTAAAGCTAATAATATTCTGATTCTGAAGAATCTGTTTCTGTTTTTCGCTAAAAAGCCAATAGTTAAGTAAGTACAGTGCTTTGTTTAATGTACGTCAATTGTTATTTATTGTTATGAAAGTTATTTGTAACAGTGTTTTTTAAATTTATTTTAGTACTCGTCATTATATATTCTTTGAGGGAAATAAATAAATGAATGAATGTATTGCGAATAAAACAAAGCCATCTGTTATTTTTTGGCTAAAGAGGGTCAAATTTGTAGCTATCTATAAGTTATATATAGAGCCAAGCAGCCAGTGAGGTACCGGACGCACTTACATTTATAAACCGTTCTAGGGACAATCAATTCTATTGGTAAATGGAAAATATAGACTTCTTTTATGAGATCATGGGCTGCGGATAACAGGCTGAGGTTTAGTCAACACCCTTTTTTAATGGTTTGGACCCCTACTGTAGTTCCTAGTACAATAGAGGTATGCTTTTTTTAATGTTGCCAAGCATCGAACTGTTACTGAAGAAAACACTAAAACCCTACCAGCCAACTTTTACTGCAAATACTACGGTACCCTGTTTTCTTTTGTTGACATCTAATGTCTAAAAATTAAACAACCTTTTGTCAGTAGGTAATTTAGCCCTTGACTATTTGTTTGAATTTTTCTCTTCACCTATAGGCAGCATTCAAACCAGCACAAAATGTTGTACACAGAAAAATGCTGCTACAGAAGAGGGATGCTTATTTGAACACTTCTCTAACTGTTTCTCTACCCTGGTTTTGTTCCTTAGTGGTAAAAAAATCTGGAAATTGTAGAATGAACAGAATCCTCCGGTAAAATTTACAAGAACTTAATGGATCAGTATTGTTCATGGTTTCCACTAGCATTGGTATTCTGGTTGCTATCTGATCCCAGTCTGGGTAGTCTGAGCTAGAGAAGAACAACATGTTTCTGGATATGGAGAGGAATAAAATCCACAAGACCCGATTATGTGTCCAGTATGGTCATATTCACCTTCAATTTCAATTTCAATTTATTTAATAATAAAGCAAAACATATCTCTTGTGGGCAGGGCCAAAATACGATGTTTTTGTAGTCATAAATAAAGTCATAAATAAGATAAAATAAATTGTCAACATATAATTTAAAAGTAAAAAAAAAGGTAACAAGGCAGAACAATGCTAAAGAGCATTGTACTGCTTTACGAAGCTCTGCACCTTTAGGATCCCATCGAAACCTTTGATCTTGGTAAAGTAGTCAACTATCTCAGAAGATCTGTCCAGAAACACTATGTACTGAGAAATGTCCTTTAAGAATTCTGGGTTGCAGTACCGGATGATAAATATATCCTACCATACCGTTGTTTAGTGTAGGCTACTGTTTTCGGATTTTCGAATATTCTGCATTTGTATTTTTTGGTTCTGATTTTTCAGCTCTGACCTGCAAAATTCGCTGAACTGCGAGTTTGACATACTAAGCATTTGAGGAATGTGCCCCATTACTTATTTGAAATTTATAACCGTACCTTAAATTTGTGTTTTATTTTGTTCGCAGGACAATGTTGTTGATGAAGTCATGAGAATGTCCACTGATGACATCTCAAGTCGAACACGCCTGCTTGACAGTGAAATTAAGATCATGAAGTCAGAAGTGATGAGAGTTCAGCATGAGCTACAGTCACAGAAGGATAAGATTAAGGAAAATACAGAGAAAATCAAGGTCAACAAAACTCTCCCCTACCTTGTCTCCAATGTCATAGAGGTAAGTTTCGCCTTGGAACAAATAGAGGTTGCTGCACGTCTGTTGGGACTGGGACGACTTGTTGTGACGACTCGTATTTGTGCGGTGAAGACTCTTGCATTCTCAACCAGATGATGTGGCGAGTGATTTAAGCAGCGTTTCCAAGTACAGGAAAACTTGAACAGAATCCGATCTTGGTGACAAGATTATGTATACACGCCGAGGAAAACAGTAAATTCTTCAAACCAGAAAATCTGATAAAAATAAATTCACTAGCGAATAGAAAATTTTGTGAGAGCATTACTAATAACTGCTGCTCTCGAAAGCTGGCTAGAATTTTTTTTAGTACCAGTACCAGCGCCGCCGACGAGATTCCTTTCAAGTAGACCGGAATTCCTTTCCTCGTGAAAGAATTCTCGTCCCGCTAGACTTTTTTTCTAGTCGTCTTCACGGACGGAATCCTTTTGAGTCGACCGGAGTTCCTTTCTACTCGACGGGATTTCTTGTCCGTGTAAACGATACATTTAGTAAGTAAGCCGGACAAAGAATGGTAAATATCCAAGGTGCTATACAGTCGTCGATGTGTGACCGGTGTGGGCATTCAGGATGGCCTACGACACATGCAGAGCTTCACGGGTTCATTATGGAAACCGGTGATCAGTTCACACTAGGAGCGTGTTCTACCCTTCTAACAATAGTAACTAATAGTTACTATTTTCCTTCGAACCTCGTGAAAAGTTACTACGTTGACCGTTCTAACCTTGTTGAAATAATAAGTATTTGCTTCCCATGCTCGGGAGCGTAGTAAGCGTGGTAACTACGCATCTCTGTAACGTGATTGGTCGGAATCGCCCGTGGCATGATATTCCGCTGGAAAGTAGAAAAATCGTTCCAGCCCTGACGGCAAAAAGCCAGAATTCATGACCTCATACGTAGTAAATACGGTAAGTAGGGTAGAAAACTCTCTAGATCTATGTTGTAGACCAAACTCATACTGCTAACAGCCACCCATCATACAGGTCATCCCACTGTAAGGGGTGAAATGGTACTGTTTTCTGGAAAGACAAATACAAATAAGTTCTACTACAAATACAACCTTTACAAACAAAAGAGCTGTTCACTGGCCGGCACCCGGAAAAGAAGCGAGTCGTTATGTAAAAGAAAATAGTCATGATGTTGGAGTCACGTGCAAAATGTAAATAATACAGATTAACAGAAAGGAGGGGTATACAAATAAAACCACAGTACGATGATATTAATTTGTGGTAGGGGTAGCACTGCCTAAAGGCGGATGTAGATTGCGGGATGCAGATGGCACCACCGTAACAGTTCGTCTTTATGTGAGATTGTCAGTGTAGGCTACTATTATTAAGAACCAATAAGAAGTAGAACCTCCGTCTCCCGATCTCTGTACTAAAACCATGCGGAGTCGAGTAGATTCACGATGGAAAAGAACGGAGGCAGGAGCTACGAGGAACCTCACAATTCGTTACCTCTACAAGCAGCTCATCTCAGTAGACCCCGGAGAAGAAAAGTCGAGAGTGAAGAAACTACTGGCCGTGCCATTGGCTCTGGGTAAATGCGGGCTGCTATGGGACTTTCTGAAGTCAAGTATGACGTAGTGCAGAGGCGGTTCATACACGCCTGCTACTGTCTTTTCTTCTCAAATATGCAACGGCTAAGAGGGTCGAAGTCGGGCGTCAACTCAAAGCTCAGCATAGTAGCTCGAGCTCTGCTCAGTTTTGTCGGGGTATCCATAGTCGCTGCATGGGATCAAAAACTTGGCTTTTTACTTAGCCTTTGCTCTTGGTATTATTCTTAGTGCCACCCATAATAGGCTCATCGATGCATTATTGATTGTTGCATTACCATTTGGAGAGTAAGCACTTTATTCATTCACTTCGTTTGGTTTGATGCTCACGTCGTGCTATCATTCTGTAGGTAAAGCATCAAATACGGCAGTTTGTGGATTGTCTTTCTGAATGACACGATTTTTTGTTCTCCTTATTTTCCCCCCTTATGCAACTGTTGATTGCAGCTCCTCGATGTGGACCCGCAAGATCTTGGTGAAGAGGATGGTGCGAACGTCGATCTAGATTCGCAGAGGAAGGGCAAGTGTGCTGTCATCAAGACATCAACTAGACAAGTAAGTTGGTTTGTTAGGTTTAGTTTATTACTAGAATCAAGAGCCCTGTCATATAAACTGGACAGACTAACACTACTTTATTTTCACTATTCGCTACTAAGTCTGGATACTAACTTAACTAACAAATTACAAGTTATACTAAAGCATGGACACTTATTTACATTTTACATATTTAACAAATTCCCAAAACTACTTAAACTAATTATCTTTTCTCTCTTTTGTTCTTTATTTTTTTGTCTTCCATTTACTTCGTTCTTGTTCAGTTTGAATGTAACGGGTTATAAAGAATATACATACATACATACAAATCTGAGCTTGGTCTTCTCAGATAACTACCATTGGCCTTAATCTCTTTCTAAATTTTAATAGTTGCAAATGTTTAAAAAGTCTGGCGAAGAACGGATGTCTAAAAGACCCAATCGGCTGGATGGATCAAATATAAAATTTTTGGGATCCCGTCGAAACTGAATCGTGTAAATTTCCCCATGTAGTAAAATGTAAAATTATCACGAACCCACTAAAAAAGAAACGGTTTCTTCGTACTGGGCGTCTGATTTGTGATATCTTTTCAGACCTATTTTCTACCTGTAATTGGTTTGGTGGATGCAGAAAAGCTGAAGCCCGGAGATTTGGTTGGCGTGAATAAAGATTCATATCTCGTCCTGGAAACCCTTCCAGCTGAGTACGACTCCAGAGTAAAAGCCATGGAGGTGGATGAACGACCAACTGAACAGTACTCAGACATTGGCGGACTAGACAAACAGATCCAGGAGGTAAGATTGTCTGGGGTATCGTATACTAGCCTTCCCAAGCGGTTACAAAACGTACCTATGGAAAAAAAAACATTTAGTAAAGTGGTTTTGGATGAAATCATCGATCGGAGTTTCACTATGAGTGAACTGTTGGAGGACCTCTCGCACTATTTACTCTTCAACTTACAGTATTTTAAAATATTTGAATACTTTAGAACAAGGCCGTGCTTCAACAAATAGCCCAGGGTTTTGGCTGTTTTGAGCCTTTTCCGAGATCCGTTGACTTGTAGCGAAAACAGGGAAACAATTTACATAAGCGGTTTTTCTGATGGAAATCTTCTCGCATACAACCGTCGACAACGTGATACAGATCGAAGGTATCAAAACACGACAAGTGAGAAAATCAGCGTGGTTTTGTTGTTAAAGGGGGTTAAACGAGGTGTTAAAATGTACCGTACGAAATTGGGGTCTCCGGTTTTAGAAATATATGGAGTGATTATTGAAGTAGATTGCGTTAGTATTCCAAGTAAGACAGGTCCTTTAAGAATTTAGTGAGCGCCACGGTGGCTAGCACGAGAGACTGGTGCATCTCCGTTTTTTCTTCAGCCGTCGGCGACGAGTACTTAAATTCTTGCGGACAGAGTAGGATTGCGGAAGCTGGAGCCTACGACAAATTTCACTCCCTTGGTCTACTTTATTTCCATCTTACCTTGAATGACTTACAACTTGCCTTTCAGCTCATCGAAGCAGTCGTTCTTCCTCTCACCCACAAAGATAAATTCATCAACCTTGGCATTCAACCGCCCAAGGGAGTCCTTCTCTACGGCCCACCAGGCACCGGAAAGACCTTGCTGGCAAGAGCTTGCGCAGCTCAGACTAAGTCAACATTCTTGAAGCTTGCTGGGCCGCAGCTCGTACAGATGTTCATAGGAGATGGAGCCAAGCTCGTTCGGGACGCGTTCGCTTTGGCGAAAGAAAAGGCGCCAGCGATCATCTTCATTGATGAACTAGATGCCATTGGTAAGCACGCCTTGATTCCTTGTAAAAAACGATACTACGAAATTTGAAATTAAGGTTATTTCTTGTAGATGTACGATCCGTACATCTAATAATCTGACATTCGTACTCTATCTTTCTGGCACTTTCGTTCTGTTGAAAAAGAGTGACATACGTTAACTATGTACATGTTTCTACAAATACTGTAAATACTTACTTTATTTGCCTATATCGTATCGAAATCGGAGAATAATCCGAAAATACAAAGCTCCCGATATAACGGCAAAACTCCAGGAGCTTCATAATAATTTATCTGGACAAGCATATAAACGGCTTACTCCATATCACGGGCTCGTCCGTTTGTTCTGTGGATTTTTGTGTTTATTTTGTTGTACTAGTGTTTCTCAGATGTTTATTTGTTTCTTTCTCTTCTTTACTCCACTATCTTCTCATTGTTTATGTGCAATGGGTTACAAACAAATTATTATATATTATTATTATAACTTTTAACCCCACAACCAATTCTTTGGTGGAGCAACCATCTTCGACCTTCATATAGGATCATTCTTGTCCACTTGCAGCTGGGTATGTCACCTTGGTAGATAGAATATTCACCATCACACCAAGAACAAATAATCAGATAGAACCTCTCTCTTTGGTACCATGCACTGGCTATGAATACCCTGACAAAACTGAGCGGACCTAGATGTATTTACTATAGCTTTGTATCCGTCTACTCTAGTTCCGTCTTCGCCGTTGCTCATCACTCCCGAGGAGACTACAGCGATGGCAAACATAAATAATCGCATTTTTCTGAATTAATTCTCCTCCCTTTTTTTACCAATTTGGAAACCTCATTAGAAAATTTTCTGTAAATTTTTGTTTTGCTTAAAGCTAGAAAGAGCGAAATATATGCGAAATATACGTCAGTACTTCGTACATTAACACACATTTAAAAAAGTGTAATGATAATTCTATGTCGGGTGGTTAAAAGTCCGTTATGGTCTGGCGGGTACTAAAACTCAATTGTTGGGGAGCAAGAATTGAATCTTGATATATTAATTAATTAATTAGTTTTATTTGTAACCCGTCTAGGTAGAGAGTATGGTAAATAATGAAAAAAAGACCGAACACACAACAACAATACCCAAAATAATTAAAAGTCATTAAACCGAAACGTCATGGAGCTCCATGGATGACTACAATTCTGTTTCATACTTTTGATTGACCCCAGGACAGGCGCAGACGGATCACCTATACAAAACTTCTCAATCTACTGAGGCTGGATAAACACACACGTGTTCCTTCCAATCCTTAAAGCACAATGAACACATCTAATGCTTTACTTTGTATTAAATGCTTCACAAATAAACATTTCCGACTTCCTTTAGAAGGCGCTACAAAAATCGGCAGTTTTCTTGTTATCCCTTGTCTTCACCTCTCTGGCATTTCGGCGATCCAAATCTTAGGAGCTGGGATATCATGGCAGGAAATTCAAAAACTCCCAGCAATGCTTGATAGAAAAGGATATATTTTAGATGTCACCGAAGTCAAGTCGCAGATGCAGTTTACCTGGTTTTTCTAGTGTTTCGTCAGAAGTTCCATGGCTTAAAGTGCCTATTAAAAGTTTTTCTTTGTGGAATAGTGTTCTGAAGCTTGATTAACTTGCTTTATAAAATGTACCAGAATATACAATAAGCATATAAAAAATAATATAGCTACAAAAATCATTCAAGAACAAATAACCTATTCAAATCTGAATCATACAAGCTGATTTATGCAAAAAATAAAGATCTACTAAGTATTATAAGACACATCACTTTTATCTTTGTCCAAGCTAGTAAATTGAGCATGTACTGGCCCAAAAAACTACGCTTTGAAATATCACAGAGACGAAACTGTTGAAAAAGCTGCTCATCTAGGGGGTAAGCATTGTTCCTAGGTTGTTACAGAGGTAGGTAGGGGTAGTTTGATGTGCCCATTGGACTTTAACTGATGGGCAAGTGTCAGACGGAGACTCATTGGGGCGCCTTTTGCACATGAGGCAAAAACTACCATTTTCAGTCCTTAGAGGTGGTGACATTAGATCACCATCATTGTGTCAGACGGCAACTGCTTACAGTTCCTTAGTAGTATACTCATCGATGTGCCGCACACCGGTCCTCAAGTAGAAGTAGAAAAGCACCAAACACCTTCAAATGCTGCACACTAATATCCCGTAAGAACTACAAAACACAAAGAGACCCACTAGTAACAACAAAAATTTACCGCTTTAGTCAAGAACTGTAGTTCCAGTTTGACTCGTCAATAATGCTATTTACAGAAACCTCTTGACTAGATAAGTAGGTACCTTCCCGTCTCCGCCTTAGACAAAAAGCTTCTTCTCGTAGGAACTAAGCGTTTCGACTCTGAGAAGGCTGGTGATCGTGAAGTCCAGCGTACCATGTTGGAGCTCCTTAATCAGTTGGATGGTTTCAGCTCTGTTTCGGACATCAAGGTCATAGCAGCTACGAACCGTGTTGACATTCTGGATCCCGCGCTTCTGAGGCAAGTTTAGCGCTAATCTGGTTTCGAGGAGGCGCTAGGCCAGAGCAAAATAACGCTAGGGAGTACCGCCAAGACTTGGAAAAAGGGACACACACTCGAACTGCAGCGACAGTAGCATCACTAGCGATAGCGAACGTCCCTCCTGAAACTGAACCAGTCGTGCACCGCCGCTGGCTAACTCCTCCACTGTTTCGCTGATGTGTGCAGATTGCGTCTTACTTTTACTAGAAAATTTTAAACTCAGAAGTTCGTTTCGCTTTAAATGCCGCAAGCAAAGTGGGCAGCGCTATGACTACGGCCCTTTTGCGAAGCATGGAAAGCACAGGTCTTGGCGCTACGCCCTACTGTTATTTTGCTCTGGGCTAGGCTAGTGTTAGAAAAATCGCTGGATTCGCCGACTGTCTACATACGGCGTATTTTGTTTCGTAGTACTAAGGAACCAGTTGAGTGATTTGCTGATAGGCTAGTATGCTGATATGCAGGGGCGTCGCTATGGGGAGGGGGGGGGGGGTACCACCAGCCCCTCAAAGAAAAAAAAAAAGCTAAAGTAGGCGCTCTGCGAGCGCACGACCACAAACATTGAGCTGAAGTGGGCGCTCGCAGAACGACCGACCACACAACTTCAGCTAAACTGGGCGCTCACCCAGGATAGCTAAATGGGGGACTGGCAGTACACCCAAAAAAGTCAGTAAGGCTAGTTTAAGGTTTCCAAGAAATTGGGTTAACATCCATCTTGGACGTAGGCGGTTCTGTGCTCTCTAGAGTTTGAGACTTAAGTTTTTGCATTCTTTCGACATTGCCAGATTGACATCATACGAAGAGATTTTGTGATCATATTTTGTCAGAATAAGAAGTATGATTGTCAGATTTGAGCTTCCAAGATCGACGAAAAACAATTGTCAAATCATGAGTTGCTATCTATCAGTATCTCTGGATTCAAGTAAAAATCAGGCTGATTTTGCTTGTGCTGCACATTGTCAAGACTTTTTTATATCGCATGCAAAGATTTTTTGTATTTTAACAGAAAATAATTTTATGATAGGAATTTTCCTCTTTGCTAATAAATCGGCTTCGTGAGCAATGGGAGTTGATGTAATGGTGGGCCTGATTATTGCAACGTCATTTGATTTTTATGTGGTTTCTCAACTATAAATTCAGAACAAGTCTGTTCTGTTTCAATTTTTTTTTTCTGGATGATCAGTTTTCTTTTTCGGAAAGGGTCTAACTGAAGCAAATTATCAACAAATTTCTCAAATTTTTCTGGATTCGTCGTGAACTATGACAAACCGGCAGATTCGTGCTTCGCAGATTTGTTCATTTGGGATCTGAAAAGACATTCTGGCCATACCGGTTCCACAAAATTTGCCTGTGGCGCCTTTCGTATTACGCTGTATTTACTGAAAGGTCGCGTGATTTCATTCGGGTTTTGGCTTGGCTTTCGGGGCTTGGGTCATATTAAAAGCTCGATTTTGTTAAGGGGAAGTAGTGTTTTCCCCCGAAAAAGTCATAGCGTACTTTAAAATTTCGCCTGCGGCGCTCAGTTTCATTCTGTCTGATATGCAGAAATCGGAAACTGCTGCGGGTTAGGTAATTGCGGAAGCGAATTCCTCTTATTATGAATGACATTCACCTTAACCTTACAGATACTAGCCTAATATTTCTTTAAATTCGTACAGTTTCCTGCGTGTGGTGCTGTGTTTCTTAGCTATTGTTGATAACTGGTATTGATCCTGAGAATTGCCTGACATCTGCCAGTCGTGTATTTTGAGGTAGTCACTTCCCACGCCCAAGCCCTTCAAACGCCTCTGAGCTTCGAGATACGACTTGGCTTCTTCAGTCTTCGACGCTTGCAGGTATCACAAGATTTGTATTACATATGCGACGAAAGATGATACGGGTGCCCTTCCCCATCCCCACCCCCTTGAGTTTTGGCTACCGACGCCCCTACTGATGGGTTCAAGAACCCATGTTAACTCAGCAAAAACACGAGCTGGTTTAAGATCGGAACCCGATGAAAAATTTGTAGCGTGCGTAGTAGTATGGTAGTAGTACGAAAACGTTGCATGTAATACTATGTATCAGCAAGGAATACTATCATTTAATGTGCCTCAGACTGGTCCAATCTTATGTAGCAGTATCCAGTAGCATCCTGTCTTGCCATAGTAGCATCCAGTCTGAGCATCCATATAGTACTATGCAGTAACACGGTAGCCTTGAAGTAGAAGCATGTAGTGGCATCGTTAGTACTGCATGCAACTTTTTCGTACTACTTCATAGTACTATTTTGAGATAAATGTTTCATCGGGAAGGACGCTTCGTATTTCGAATCACGTGAATTGTACTTTATTTTTTTCTGCCAGAAGCTTGTTTACGAGCCGCTTGTACCTTTAGGTCTGGTCGTCTCGACAGGAAGATTGAGTTCCCTCATCCCAACGAAGAGGCTCGCGCCAGAATCATGCAGATTCACTCCAGAAAGATGAATGTGAGCTCCGAAGTGAACTTCGAAGAACTTGCACGGGCCTCTGACGATTTCAACGGAGCTCAGTGCAAAGCTGTCTGCGTAGAAGCGGTAAGGCTGACTGATATTCTGTTACTGAGTAACTTTGTTCGAATTCTTACATCAAAATCGAGGGCGAACTTGTAGCTTACCACCAAAGTAACAGGTAGTTTGGATTATCCCCCCCCCCCCCTGAAGGTAAGACACAACGATAGACCCACTTTCAGGGACTACCACTCCACAAGGGGGTAGGCAATTTGGATTGTATACGCTACCACAGACGGCAGGGGCGTTCCGAGGGGGGAGGGGTGCAGTTCCCCTCCCACTCCGTACGCTTTGGGCATTCGATCAAATTTCTGCCGAGGGCCAAGATTCCGGTCGAAACTGGCATCGCTGCGAAGCTGTGATGACCGTTTTATAAAATCTTTTGCCCCATATTTCCAAATTGGGTGATATAACGTGTTTATTGGTTCCCATTCTTTATCGACTTTGGTAATTCATCCAACTTTCGTTCAGTCCGCATCGATTTGGCCGCATTCGCTCCGTCCCTTCGTAAATTCTGTGATTTAACGTTTTTGTTTTGTCTCATTCGTTACCAATTTCGGGAATTTCCTCGTACTTTTCACAAATCCCCCTGTTCTATCGCATGCGGTCAGTCCATTCATAATTCGGTGATTAATCAGATACAGCGCTTGTCTCCCCAGATGGTTGGTCTGGAAGACTTGGAAGCCTCGCACAGCACTTTGCGCTGCGATCTCGGTCCATCTGTGTCTACAGAAGTTGGTCTAATCTGTATGCTAGCTGTTGAAACCTATAAACATTGGCCTTGTTTCTGGTATCCTAGCATTCCTGGCTGGTTTGATGGAAGATCCGAAATCGAGGGCCTGCCATTGGAATGTTTGGTACAAGTGCACTTGCCAACTAATCACGAATCGTCCAGATAGAATCACACTCGATCCCGCTCACAGCTCCCCCACAGTGGCCGGATCCTGTACGGACCCGTACGTCGAACTTCTAGCGCATGCGTTCATGCCAGTTATAATTGGAAAGGACTTTTATTGCTTTGGCCTGGCCCCTTTCCATAATACTGCAAGGATCATTGTCACGGAACCCAGTCGGTCCCTGACTTTTGAATCGGCTAAACCGAACGCTGATGATCTGGTGAAATCCAGAAAATAACCTATTAAAATTATTTTTGTTTGGATAACAACATAGCCTAACCGATGGTCGGCATTAGCCTGTCCAAACTTCTGCGTACCTAGCTTTTGAAATAGCTTGTCGAAAGATCAGGCATTTTGTGGTAGACTGTACTAGGCTACCCCGATGTTGCTCGAAGGGAAAATCCGTCTTGTCAATCAGGTGTGTGTATGTGCGTGTCGAGGCCGATGGTCATAGTGTATGTTTGCATCTTCGTAGGGGTTTTGATCGGCTGTCATAGAATCTAAAATTACTTATATCTTTTCTGCACATATCTTATAGCGAGTACAATCATTTAGCGTATAATTATGTGTCATGTCCGCACAGTTCATAATTGGCTAGGCTAGAGTAACTTTTTTGCTTTCACAGACGTCAGAATTCTAATCCATCTTTTAGGGTATGATTGCTCTGCGGCGGGAGGCCACCACTGTGACTCATGAAGATTTCATGGACGCTATCGTCGAAGTCCAAGCGAAGAAGAAGACAAACCTTTATTACTATGCTTAATTTTCAGATTTGTACCATGTAAAATTTTATTACACGTTTCTTTTCGATCTCGTCTCCATATAACCATTGCATTCATGGTGCTTTTGTTGTACGGATATCATAAAGATCGTGTAACACCCTTCTAACAACATTAACTGTTAGTTACTATTTTCGTTCCAGCCTCGTAAAAAGTTACTACGCCGACAGTTCCAGCCTTCTCGAAATAGTAACTAACAGGAACTATTTGCTAACCATGCTCGGGAGAGTAGTAAGCGTGGTGAGTACGCGTCTCCGTAACGTGATTGGTCGGATTCGCCCGTGGTTTGATATTCTAATGTAAAATAGAAACACCGTTCCAGCCTTGACGGCAAAAAGAAAGAATTCGTGACGTCATGCGTAGTAACTATGGTAAGTACGGTGGAACACGCTAAAAGTAACGTGCAGACAGCCCGATTTTCGCAGTCGGATGCGATTTTCCCCCTTCGGGAGAACGAAATGCATGCTTCTGTCTGAAAATTTTGGCCCGATGCGAGTAGAACTTTTTTTTTGACAGAGCGAATTTTAAACTCGAGCGAAAATTATCTTCTGTATCCAGAATTGCTATGGACATTAAGACACAAATCGATAAATCGGCAAAGCGAGGCGAACTTCGCATGCAAAATCTTATCGGACTGTATGTGCCTTACCTTGCCTGTACCTTGTACAGTGGAATGAAAAACCTTCTCTGACCTTGAATGTTTGGCCCAATTAGACGCATTGTCGTCACGGCCTCGCAACGAACCTTGTCAAGTAACTGAAAAGATCCAAGTGCAGTGGGTCAAAGCTATAGATTGAGCCAATACAGCTGCAGAAAAATGAAGGCACATTTATTCATATATCAACAATTACAAATACCTCATGGTGTCCTTCCTCATCATAAACCTGCATGTTCGAGTAGGTGATCGCTTTCACCTCAGTCCCTTGACCGTGCTTTTCAATGGAAAAGGTTTCACCAAACCCTCGAGCACGCACTGTATACGTTTCTCGATCGAAGTCAAGAATCTTGACTTTCTGAAATACAAGAAAAATCACAACTGACATCTCTGTTTCCGGAAGTCGATCCTCTCATCAAATCAGTAAAACAAATAAGAGTACTGACAACATATTCCTGATGAAATGATGAAAAATGTATAGCCTGCGTAGCTATATCATAGTTGCAAGAAAAAGTTTCATTACTTACTTAGACCTGGTGGCGCAAAAGGCGCGCTGCATGTACTGATATGTAACAGTAGAATACTATCATTTAATGTTCCTCAGACTGGGCCAATCTTAAGCAGTAGTATCCAGTCTTGCTAACAGTAGCATATGCAGGAACACTGTAGCCTTGACACAGAAGCATGTAGTAGCATCAGTATGTACTGCCTGCTAATTTTTCGTCTAACTTCATACTACTATTTTGAGATAAACTTTCCACGGGTACGGTTTCACTATCGACGTCCTTCTCCAATCGCGAGTGTGTTTCTCCACTAGAGGCGGGACATGCGAAATAGTTCCGATCTGCATAGGGGATAAATTTGTGGACAAGCGTCACCCAAATACCAGAGCACACTGTAAAAAGTTTCTCGGAGTAAGGATTAAAGTTAACTGCACTGTTTGCTACTGGGCTTAATCGTATCTCTACTGGGACAAGATTTATCCGAATTAGAGATAATCTTATCTCAGTAGAGACAAGATTAATCCCAGTAGCAAATACGGCAGGACTTTTTTTTTACAGTGCAGTGTTACCCCTCCAGGACAGCGGTGCTATACCTTCCGAAACAATGCAGGGAGTTGCACTTTTCTACAGAAGGGTTTATGTCACTATGGTGTAGAGTAGGGGTGACCCACATTCGCCCACCAATTCCCAAAATTGGAAAATTATTCGTTCGCCGATTGCGTCTACCCATCCAAGTGCTGATTGTGTCATAAGGTCCTGGATCACAGGTCCCTGGGGAATATCAGTACTCCTGCAGTCAGCACGAACAAGAACAGTTTTAATCCAAGCCATATGTCGAGAAAAAAAGGACAAGCTGACCAACAAGCAGTACGAGCCGGTCAGCATTGTAGATGCCAGAATGTTCAACTCCCCAGTCCACTTTCATAGCTTTCCAAGAATTACTTCCACAAATTGTTTGTTGTAGGGCTTATCGATGTCTCGAGTTTTCAGGAGGTCCTTGCATTTATAATTGGACATTTTGATACAAGCATACAAACGTTACGCACACAAGAAAAGCGATGCTTTTTTGTCATTTTTTTTTGCTCTTCCTCGCAATGTTTATTATGCGTAACTTTTGAAAAACATAACAGCTAACATCCAACGTGTTATCCGTTGGAACCGCGCATCCTTAAGTTATCTGTTATGAAACTTCTGAGAGTGTACTAACTGAAATTCGTATTGGAAACTGAATCTTTCGGAACACACTGAAATGAAGGAGCTTACCTTACAAACGAAGTTCTTTTCGGCGCTGAACTTGTACAGTAATTCGTCTAGGAATCGAAATAACAAATACATGTTGTCGCTTCCACTAGCCTCGAAGTCTTCGCTATCTTTAATTTCAACTCTGTCCAGATCTGTCATATAGCCAAACATACCAACTGCACACTGTTCGAACGCTTCCTCTATCGAGTCCCCCCATGCGTGGATCTGAATGTCAGATGTGTGGTCCAGGTCTAAAAAAAATACCAAAATCCGTCGCACAATTTTAGGACGAAGAGTTACATCTTCTCCGCCTGTTCGTGGCGGACATAAATACTGAGGATTTCCACCAGAAAATGAGCTTGTACTGTCCGATCGGTCTAGTGATCGCAGATAAACCAACCCCAATAGTAGCCTGTACAATCATTAGTAGCATCTTACCCGAGGGGGAAGAGAAAGGTGGGGGGGGGGCTGTAACTCCTGTTTGTTTGTTTTTTATATTCAAAGCTCCCGTCGAAATATCTTCATCTTCGCTCCATCTACACACTTTCTTTTACAAGCCATTTCACGCTGGAGCGAACTCGTTGGGCGATTTTCCATATCGATATATCACTAAATTGGACCAAACTCGATATCGAAACGTAAATGTCGTAGATATTCCAAAATAAGTTACATTCATACATCCAAAACTGGAGCAATCTGTTTTCGTAATTCAGTTTTTATTTCTTCGAAGTTTGAGATGATGCAAGATACTTTTTTACGACAATTTTGTTCTTAAATTTTGCGAAAAGAAAAAACAAATGAAAGACCAAAACATGTTTCAACTAGCGGCTTGATAGAGAATACGGTAATCCAGGGCACTGTCTGCAAGATTATAGACTTTTACAAGCTGTTAATTTGGCTTACAGTTGGTACTTTTTTATTTTCAATTGACAATGCCAGCCACGATGCTCATTCCAAGAGGACCAAACCGTATTTTCAAAGACAAAGTAACTTGCATTTTTTAGCTCAATTCTCGCGATTCCCTCACAACTCTCCTATTTCGTTTTTTTTTTACTTTGAGATGAGCCAATTCTCCTTTTCTTGCGTTTTCTGTCAAACTTGAGATAGGGAGAAGCTTCGCAAATTCTGCAGAATCAAGAAGTTACTTTGATAGAAGGCGCGTTTTTTTTTTGTAAACAACTCGTTCTCCGTTCTATATCCCCTTCTCCCATAAGCCTTTTTTTGTACAACGTCGCAGTGCTAATAGCAGGACCGAGAATTAGTTGTATCTCGTCCTTTATTACGTTCTGCTGGATGATCAACGGACGGGGAACAGTCCGGAATACCGTTCTCGTCCCACTTTGCTACGATCACAAAGTATCGGGAACAGGTCCTTCCGCAAAATTGCAGAAATGGATAAAACCACACTATTTTGACAAAACTGAACGAAGGAGAAAATGGGTGTCATGAAATGAATCCTCCTATTTTCACTGACCGAGGACATGTAGCCGCGAGGAGGTCCCTACGAAAATGCTAAAGAAGATGGTCGTATCTAGGAAAGCAAGAGAGGAGATCGTTGCTTGTATCAAGAACAAATAAGCCAATAGAACCTCCCGCTTTAGTACCATGCAGCGACTACGGATACCCCGACAAACCGAGAAGAGCTAAAGGTATTTGCTAAGCTTTGAGTTGATGCCCGTCTACTTCCCTCTTCGCCGCTGCACATGTCAGAGGAAAAAGAGCAGAGGCGCGCTGACCCACTCTGCAGCGCGTCCAGACAACCAATCGGCTTTTACTTTGGAAATTTCTTCTCCGGGGCTTTAATGCAATAATAACTGCTTGTCGAGGAACGAATTATGTTATTCCGCGTAACTCCTACCTTCCGCTCGTTTGCATCGTGCAGGGTATAGGAATCTGTTCGACTCCGCATGGTCTTGGAGGAGAGATGAGAGACGGTCGTTCTGGTGCTTATTTGTTATTGCTTGTATGAAACCAAGAGTAGAGAAGGCCAAAACAGATAAATAAGAAAAAGACGATGTGAAACTGAAAATTCTGGGTTAAGGGAAAGAGTAGAAACAATAGTCCTCTTCCCATGCTTCACGGATACAAATTCAAGCATTTCACATATATCTATCAATTTCCCCGGACTAATTAATATTTGCACTGGGCCCTTTCAAACTTGAATTTGCTATATTTGATGGTGGAAAACGGATACGTCAGCTGAATTTTATTGGAGCTATATTTCGGCTCAGCTGAATTTGCTAATCCCATTAAACTTGAATATACTAGAAACCTCATTACAAACTGAATATTTGTCACTTATTACTTTACGACAAGACCGAAATCTAGTCATATTTTTTTTCTGGCCTAAAAATACGCAGCTCCAACAAATCGAAAAGTCTCGCCAGGAAAACACAGAAATCAGGGCAAAAATCTTGTCAAAAACCTGGAGACAAAAATCATGCCAGGTTGGTCAGAACAGCGGTATGGGCAGTGATAACTTATATAGCATTACTGGAGTATTTTTGTTTGGAATATATTTTGATAAACACGTTTTAGGAAAAGGTATAGCTGACAGTAAAAATCAGTAATAGCAGGTGAGCTGCCAATAAAGGTGTGAAATAGTACGTAAATGTTGATTTTTTTTTTTTTTTAGTTATTAACCCCTGGATTCCAAATTCTCGTTCCCCATGAGTGTCTTTCCTCGTTGGTTAACAACAGCGCATGTTCAATACGTATCTTAACTTGTATTAAAGTGTGGCTAAATTGGCGTTTTTGTCAAAAGCAAGAACTAAGAAACTAGAAGAGCAAAGACACTAATTTGTACTAATAAATAGGAAGTGAAAACAGAGACCTCGGATCAAAAACGCAACTAAAGTTTTGCCAAAAAGATCTCTTTCGTGGGCTTAATATCAAGTCTTGTTTCGGGGGCTCCAATACGATACAGAATATAGCCACGGAACTTGTAATCATCGCATGGTGGTTACAGTATAACCGGAGGACTCATGTTCAAGATGTTTGACAACTCTGTAGACAAAACCAGTACAACGGTAGTACAACTACAGCTTTACTTACATTCATATTTTTTCTCAGGAATGCTAGTTTCATCAGCAGTGAAGCTGAAGTCGTCAAAGTCATCTATTTCTTCTGACATGATTTGGCAGTTTCAGTTATTTTACTGAAAAAAAAGTTCCCAAAAGGAGGAATGGATACAAACGACAGTAAACTTTCACACTTCTTTGGATGCCATATGTCTTGTAAGGTTTCCCATGAACTTCTCTACTTTCCTCAGATCTTGATTGCTATCCGTTTGGAACTTCAAACACTGAAATAGAATAACAGCGTTACTTGAGTTAATAACTTGTACCACCCAGAAAGTAGTAGTCATGGAAAACCTTCGAGACGACACCAACTTCCCGATATATCAGGACTAGTTTTATTTTGACAGCGCTGAACGGATCCGTCAGCTGAATTTTATTAGAGCTATATCTGGGCCCCTTCTTGGCAAGGGTACTCTTCAGGCTCAATGCCGCTCATGTTGGAAAACGAACTAAAGATTCAGCGTTAAATATTTTTTTGGAGATCCCAAAGCGTAAGTGGAGGGATACCTATGACATCGCAAAATTTGTCCGTCTGACCGTCTGTCTGTGAGCACGATAACTCTCGAAGGGATTGAGCTTTTGATGAAACTTGGTGTGAGGATTGTTTGGGTCAAGAGTAAGGTCAAGTTCATAGATGGTCTTTGTAGCCCTACATTTAGGGGTGGAGGAGGGGGTTACAAATTAAGAGAAAACAATTTTTTTTAAAGCTATTGCGATAGCTGATTTAGGGTTAAGGAGACATGCTGAATCCGAAAATGAAAGTTATTTTCTTTCCCGACAAGTAGTTCAACCGGAACCGGTGAAAACCGGACACAAAATTTGTCGACCAATTTTCGGCTATAACAGTCCCTACCCCTTTATTCTCAAACTAGTATAGCCCTGCGCATGGATGCCGACACTAATTTGTTTGTTCTATGGACGTCGGAGAGATCTACTGTAATCGAAGGTCGAAGGGGTTACAGTACAGGTCAAGTTCGAAGAGGGAGGGGTCCTTTAGTCCTATCTTTACAGGCAGGGGATAGGTTTGGAATTTACGGTAAAAACATGCATGCTTTACAAGCTAATAAGATATTCATTGAAGGGGTAAGGAGGTCCGCTGAATCCATACACGAACTTGGTTTTCTTGGTGGACAAATGGTTCATCAGGAATTCGGCTGAAAGTGGAAATTTGGTTGAAGCTCAAAGTTCTTTCGATTAGAGAATCGGTATCGGGGCAAGGAGAAATCCTGAATCCATTTTTGAACTTTATTTTAACATTAAAATATTCAAGGAATCTGACGAAGACTGAATGGCGAAGACAAGACCCAATTGTTTGAATCAAATGTTTGATTTTTGGGATCCAATCGAAACCTTTGGTCTTGTTCACACGCTCAATACAAAACGAAATGATCTTCAACTTCATTATGCCCCCCCCCCCCCCCCCAATGCTGTCGGCCAGTCGGTAAAAAATAACCAAGTCGGCGCAAAGCGCCGCGATTTTTCGTCAAAACAGTTGATTTTTTTCATGAAAAGAGTCGGTGGATTGTTGGAAACAGTCGTTTTATCTGCATAAGAAGTCGGTAAAAATTACCAGCCAGTCGGTAAATGCCTCGTCCCCCCCCCCCCCCAAACATTTTGGCTAGTAACGCCTCTGGCTCGACTACCCCACGGCACGATATTTTGCCGGAAAAAATGCGTTCCAGCCTTACTTCCGAGAAGCCAGAATCCAGATGTCTACGATAAGTAGGGTGGAGAACGCTAGTGACTCTAACGGGTTAAGAAGATCTCTTTATTAAACGACTGGAACCGTCTCGAAGGGACATGTGTTATACGATTCGGTACTTCGTCCAGAGGTTTGGGAGTGTTGTAGCCCAATTCTTTGGGCTCAACTGTAAACCAAGTAAGTTGACAGCCTGACTATGTGGGCTATGTTATTATTATTTGTATAGTGAAGTAGACATAGTGGGTCGAAACTCGGCTCTGTCGCGCCCATTTTCTTATTTCTCAAATTACAATTGATGGCGGAACGTCACTCGATATGCAATTAACTTCTGCTATGGGCATAAGTGGTCTATTACAAGGCTCTCACTTCTGCCCAATAGAGCTCTGAATAAAATTCTAACTTATTTGATCAAGGACTTCTAACTATGTATGCTTACCCTGACATCATCCGTCACCTTCACTACAACTGAGCCTTGATCATGAACATACTTCATTGTGTATCTTACCTAAAAGGACAAGAATTCAAGAGCTGAGCTCATATGGTACATTATGGCCAGATCGGATCCAGACTTATAAACGGCTGATCGGTGCCATGTACGGTACTCTTGCCATCTACCAAATTTAAGTAGAACCGAATCACAGGTTCGGAAGGTAAGTAAACAACAAGCTTCCGGATTCTTCCTTCTTCCCCCCGCTATATATTGTCGGATCCGGAACGAGAAGATTACCAGTGGTTTATGTTTTAACAAACCTGCCAAGTTTCACCTGCTACTACTAGCATGTCGAAGTCCATTTTCCTGAATCTTGCAGGTGTCGTCTGCATTCGGTAACTCCGAGTGCAAACCAGAAATGGACCGTCTAGGGCTTATCGCCATTCTGCCTACTAAATGTCGTCGGGATCCCTCCACCCGTCTCAGGAGCACAAGAAAAACTTCATAACAATCCCTTCCAACGAATCCCCTCAATCGGCGGGCCCGGTTGGGATTTGTTAATAGCAATTATGTATGCTACAAGATTTACGGAGCCCCGCCCCCAAACTATTCATACACTGGTCAAATTAGGTCCAGATACAAAATATGTTTCCTGCCAAATTCAGTCCTGATGCCTTTAACTGTTCAACATGCAGGACTGTAACAAGATCCCTGTGATGGCAGGATCTCCTCCCGTCAATAAACATGAAATCAAGACCATGACCAATTCAGTAACGTATCACGGAGAATACTCGTAGGTATAGATGTAAAATTCAAAATCTCCATTTATCTTGCTAATTTATCTTGTGAAAATTGCTAATATTCCCTGCAAATTTTGAAACATTGCGAAAAATAAATTTGAAATATAAGATGTTGAGCTAGAGTGTGTTGTTTATACACATGTACATGTGTCAGATGCAACTGAGGAACTCACTCACGATTATTCTTCTTCTCCCTCTCTCTCACCCCGTATCACTGACAAGAAGCATGTCCAACCAGTAGAAAAATTTCCAGGCTTGTTACAAATAAACCTCCACTTTCAGGACACAGTAATGTTATTTAATGGTTATCCCATTCATTGACAACTGTTTTAAAACAGAAATTTTTTCGTACTCCGGCTCCAATTCGCGTATAACTCAACCGATGGTAGAAGCAAATATTCTAGCTGTGATAAATCTGCATCCGAACTTGATCTGACCAAAGTAGTTGGAAGACTTTTCACGAGATTTCCGGTGGCCCCCTTCGAGCTCCGCCCAGCCTTATCGGAACTGGTCCGGACTTCAAAAGGAAGATCTGAGACAATAGCTCTTGCCACTTGTCAAGTTCTATTCACATCTGATAAGCCCTTCGAAAGTTATTCATGTCACTAAATTCTAGATTCGATATCCCTCCATCCCCCACGATGATCGAATTGGGGAAGTGGCTATTTCCAAGTCAATATGGTCTGGTCTCTGATACGACGGCAAATTTTCTTGTTACCTGAGAGTCCTGAGACACTTGTTTTTCACACTTGTCAAGTTTCATGAATGTTAGATTACCAGCAGAAGCGTCACCACTGGGGGGGAGGACACCCCCCCCCAAAGCCGTCGGCCAGTCGGTAAAAAATACAGAGTCGGCGACTTTTTGTCAAAACAGTTTTTTTTTCATGAAAATTGGTGGGTTTTTCTGAAAACTGGTCGATTTTTCGTCAAAATAGTCGGTTTTTCTGAAAATCAGTTGATCTTTTTCAAAAATGTCATTTTTATTGTTGAAAACAGATGTATTTTCTGCAGAAAAAGTCGGTAAAAATTACCAGCCAGTCGGTAAATGCCTCATCCAGGGGCGGATCCAGCCTTCCGTTCTAGGGGGGGCGATTCTTACCGAAAAGAGTGAGGGTAGTGTCCTTTTTGTTGGCCACAAGGCTGATTTTTTTCGCGTTTTAAGTGTCCCTGTCGGTCTCTTATTTAACGAAAATGTGGTTTTCATATATTACAATAATGGTAAAAACTGTACTTGATCAACTGACAACTGTTTACAAGAAAAATTCAAGCTCCTGGCTCCACTTGTAAAAAGATTTTAGAGTCTAGTTACAGTAGTTAGAACATGCGTTAATGCAGACTTCCGTAAGTGCAGTAAAACAAAACAAAAAATTACAGCCAGTCTAGAGGGGGCGATCGCCCCCCCTCTGGATCCGCCCCTGGCCTCATCCCCCCCCAAAAAAAACATTTTGGCCAGTAACGCCTATGATTACCAGTTCCAAAGTTATGCATGTTTCTAGTTTCCAGATTCCCCATCCCTCCACTCCACCCGTAATGGCTGGATCGGGGAAGTGATTATTTCCAAGTTTATCTGGTTGGGTCCCTGATATGCCTGCCAAGTTTCATCGTCCTAGCTTATGTGGAAGTGTTTCACGAGATTTCTGGTGACCCCCTCTAGCTCCCCCACCCCCAAGTTATCGGATCCGGTCCGGATTGGAAACTAAACATCTTGTAGGAGACACTTGTTCTTAACATATTTCAAGTTTCATGCATGTCCGACTAACCGTTCCAAAGTTATACTATACATGTTCTTAGTTTTCGGATTCCCCATCCCTCGACTCCCTCCACAATGGCCAGACCGGCAAGTGATTGTTACCAAGTTAATCTGGTTGGGTCTCTTATTTGCCTGCCAAGTTTCATTGTCCTAGGCTCTTAGCTTATGTGGAAGTGCTCAAACTAGCAAAACCAGGACAGACCGACAGACAAACAGAAATTACGATCGCTATATGAACAGCGCAGTTTTGGGCTCCAAAATACTTATTCAGGTGTTTTCAGAGGCATTAATTACCTACTTATGTCAACAAATGTTCAAACAAGCGTAACTCTACTATAGTTCACTATGGACCACATAGCAGAAATAAACAAAAAATAAAAAAAACAAGTATGCTTAATACTTGATTTTTTGGTGTTAAGCCATCGCCTCAACCTTCCATTGTGTTGTATTCAGAATGGACTAGACCTATCAATCCTATGTTACACAGATGACATTTTTAACATAAGTAGATCTTTTTAAACATCGATTATCAGGGAATACAATTGTCTATAGTATGACACGGCAGGTAGAATGACACACTCTTTGAACTGTTGGTTCTATTAGTTTTATTCGATCTCTGCTCAGAGCAGTTAAGAGACATCTACTATACAAAGGAGAAAACGAGTTTTAGAAAATTATTACTCACTCAGAACTTGTGCTTAAAAACATACATATTTGCCTTCAAAGTAAGTGTATTTGTCGAATACGAACTCCCATGTGGATATGGTGTTATAACATAGAATAACCATTTCTTGCAGAGACATAGGTAATGTATTTAATTACCACAAGCAGGATATGCACGAAATCTAGGAGGAAATGCAGATCCCATAAAAAATGGGGGAGCCGGGTAGTATGAAACACTTTTTTTCTGCTTGTATGGTAATTCACAGTACCCGACTTACCTTTTAACTCAGTAATATGGGCATCAACAATAATAATGTGCAATAACCCATACAGAATATGCAAGAAACTTTTGTTTTTGGACTCAATCACCCCAGGGGGTATGGGGGGGGGGGATGGACAGAGGGGCAATCTGGAACCTTGTGACATGCATATTCCAAACGGGTCAACCAATTATAGTGAAAATAATAGATGAAAAGAAAAGATGCCATAAAACACCAATTTATATGTTCAAACTGGATTCAGCAACTGTGAGAGTTGGAGGGGCACACCAAATCTTGTGGCAGCCCTGAGGATGAAACGCGTAGAGTGATTGGGAAACTAAGAAGTTACAAAGATCATATCCTTTGGATGATCCAATTTTTGGTAGCCTTTTGGATCATATGTGATAGGGTAAAATGGATACATCAGCTGAATTTTATCAGAGCTATACTTTGGCCCTTCTTGGCAAGAGTCCTCATCAGGCTCAAAGCCACTCAAGTCGGAAAAACGAACTTGTGGGAAAACCTTTTGGATGTTGCATCGATTGTGGGGGCTGGAGACTGGCTGGAGAGGGGTATCATAGATTTTCAAAAATGCTCAGATTGAAGTGAGTCTTCATACATAGTAAATAAGATTCCCTAAATAATTAATTTTAGTGTCTGAACCGGACGTAACCACTGTGGGCACCAGCACCAGAAATCTTTCAGCAGCCCTAGTGATGAAATGTCAGGAGGGACAGGGGAAGGAGTTGAGCTCATATGCCCAGATAACCATTTTATGGAGACTGGAGGCAGGAAATCACCTTCTTTGGGTTCTGGAGGTATAGGGTTTCAGCTAGTTTCTCAAATTCTCCCCAGTCCTTGTAAATTGGCATCATGCAATTTTTCCTTTCTTCGGCTTCTTCATGTGAATGGGCATTGGACAGGGGCATAAATGATAGTTGCGTTTTTGCCAATACCACGGTATCTGATACCACAGCCTAAAGTCGTTTTTGCAGTTATCGTGGTATCTGGCGAGTTATCGTGGTATCAGATATTCAAATACTACGGTCCAACCGTGGTAACTGGTCGTGGTATCTGAAAAGTCATCTCTCTTTCATCAAATTTTGTCAGATTGGTGAGAAAAAAGTTTAGCACTAAGTGATGTAACTGGATATCGGTTTTTCTTTTGGGATAGCTTCGAAAAGTGCAATTTGCAATTTGCAAACCGAGGGCCGTACGTGGCTACGGAACCTATACTTCTCACGGAAATTAAACCATATGAGCTGCTATTCCGGGATCTGACGTCACCGACTAACAGAAACATGTGTGTGCTGGCTCGCGTTCATATACGGGGAAATAGCTCATGGAAATTTCAACGCACCAGCTTCTCGTCCGGTAGTCCCACGGAATTGTGTACTCAGAAGCTAATGAGCCGGTAGTTGATACCGTAAACTGTATCGTTGGAGCTTGTGTTCCGGTAGTGTGTACGTGAAATATAGAACTCACGGAATAGTTTGGATGAGAGCTGTAGGATGCCGGGATTTACTGACTTAGAGAAAATAACATGGACAAAAAATCCACTAACGGAACCGATATTTGAGAGCTAAGATACAGGTAGCAACAGTTATTTGGTTGAAAATTACCAGCTCATACGGACACACATGGGCAACATGGCTATTGGCCAAGGTTCCGGTAGTGCCAAGACTGAAATTTACGAACTCACAGATACTTCATCAGTCCGAACATGGATTGGGGTAGCAAATATTATTTCACCGAACCCGTCTCTGATGGACTAGGGTTCCAGTAGTGCCAAAAAATTTATATTTTTGAACTCACGGAACCCATCTCCCATGAGCCAGAGTTCCGGTAGTGCAAAAAAAACGAACTCACAAAGAAATGTCACTTCTGAAAACCATTCCATGTAAGTTGGATTTCGTGAGCTGTACCGGACTCAAAGTCCATATTGACATTTGTCCGGGAGTTTGTCCCGCAGGAGTTGTGTTCCGTGAGTTAAAGATTCACTTCCGGTTTCCTTAGTCTGCACTGACATGTGTCCATGAGTTTTTTTGTGTTTTTTTTTGCACTACAGGAACCCTGGCCCATAGCCATATGTGTCCGCGAGCTGGTCATTTTCAATCAAATAGTCGTTGCTACCGGTACCTTAGCTCTCAATATATGGGTTCCGGCAGTGGATTTTTCCCCATGTTATTCTCTAAGTCGGTGAAAATCCCGGCATCCTAGCTCTCATTTAAACTGTTCCATGAGTTCTATATTCCATGTAGACACTGCTGGAACACGAGCTTCAGTTTTATAGTCTCCGGTATCACCTACCGGCTCCATAGTTTCTGAGTACATAATTCCGTGAGACTACCGGACGAGAAGCTGTTGCGATGAAATTTCCATGAGCTATTTCCACTTACTACATGAACGCGAGCCAGCAGACACATGTTTCCGTTAGTCAATGACGTCAGATCCCGGAATCGTAGCTCATATGGTTTGGTTTCGGTGAGAACTACTGGTTCCGTATCCCGTAGGACATAAAGACCGTGTTCCACCCTTTCACAAATAGTAACTATTAGTTACTATTTCCGTCCCAACCTCACCAAAAGTTACTATGCTGACCGTTCCAACCTTCTCCAAATAATAACTAATAGTAACTATTTGCTTACCACGCTCGGGAGCGTAGTAAGCGTAGTAACTACGGATCTCTGTAACGTGATTGGTCGGATTCGCCCGTGGCATACTATTCTGCTGGAAAATAGAAAAAGTGTTCCAGCCTTGACGGCAAAACGTCAGGATTCGTGACGTCATGCGTAGTAACTACAGTCAGTAGGACGGAACACGCTTAAAGTAGGGCTACCGGTTCCCTAGAGAGTGCCTGTTCAAAAAGTACAACAGAAAAAAATGAAATAGTGGAAGGCAAAATATTTGAATTTTTCATAAAGAGAAGTAAATACGTAATTCCTAACAGAATATTACAGTAAATTAGGCCTAAAATTATATATGCTCACAACCAACATTAGGAGAAATAGACTCGACCCGGAGTCCCATAATTCGGCGCTAACAGCTGCGTTTTTGCAGATACCATGGTATCTGCGATACCTCCAGATATGCAATTAGTCGTTTTTGCCGTTACTGTGGTATCTGAGACACGGCTGCTCTGCAAAAGCGACTGTTGCCGACATTGCACTTATCAGTCATCCCAAAAGGAAAACTGATATCCAGTTACATCACTAAAGTTGCGTTTTATTGGATTCACTTTTGTTTCGTTAAAGTTTGTAGTTTGGCTCTTGTTTCGTCTTACTTGCGTTTTATTGAGTTCTTGTTTCCGAAAAGTCAAACTACACCAAACTACGTCGGCGAGGTAGTTTGTAGTTTGAGCTCCGTAGTTTCAGGTTCGAAACTAAAGCAAATGGAATGGACAAATAAAACGGCTTTTAAGCGAAACTACGCCATCCAAAAAAACACAACTTAAGTGCCATATAGAGCTTTCCTGCCCGGAGTTCCATAATCCGGAAAAGGTGAAATGTTTTCATCTTGACGATGAAACTGCAGGAAATACGGCTGGAAACTGTTGATCGTGTTAAGAATTGCATTTTCGGCAAGAAGAACAACTCCAGTAGCTTTACTGCTTGCTGAGAGCCGGCTGAAAAGGCTAAAAACAAGCAGAAGCGTTACTAGTCAAAATGTCTGGGGTCTTTTACCGTCTGACGGTCATTTTTACTGACCACTTTTGACCAAAATGACTGTTTTGACGAAAAATGAACTGTTTTTGAAGAAACAAGAGCTGGAAGCTTATATGGCATTTGCGAGACTTGGTAAATAAGAATGACGATGGACCCTTGGAAATCACGAGAATGTATCGTTTACTGATTTTGTTTGCACTTGGCTGTGATGATGCTCGCTAAGGGCGCTAGAAATCAATTTGTAATCAAAACCCTTGAGGCAAAAATGATCATGGGCTCATGGGGATCATGAAAATGTAGGTTTTGGTTAAAAGTACTTTTTGGGATCCCAAAACGTAAGTGGAGGGATACCTATGACATCGCAAAAGTTGTCCGTCCGTCCGTCCGTCCGTCTGTCCGCCTAGCAGGATATCTCTCGAAGGAAATGAGATATTTTGATGAAACTTGGTGGGAGGATTCGTTGGGTCGTCAGACCAGTCAAGTTCGTAGATGGGCTTTGTAGCCCTACATTTAGGGGTAGGGGAGGGGGTTCAAATTAAGGGGCAAACAAAATATTTTGAAACCGCTAATTTGATAGTCGGTTATGGAGTAAGAAGACATGCTGAACACGACGGTGAAAACCATTTTGTCATCGTACAAGTAGTTCGCCCGGAATCCGGCCAAAACGGAAAGTTTGTTAAAAGTAAAAGTTTTATATGAAGTTGATTAAATGTTCGATTTCGGGGTAGGAAAACATGCTGAGGACGATGGTGAAAACCATTTTCTCGACGGACAAGTAGTTCATCCGGAATCCGGCCCAAACCGGAAAGTTTGTTAAAATTAAAAGTTTTATTTGGAGTTGATTAGATGTTCGATTTAGGGCAACAACACATGCTGTACACTTCTGGGAAAAAATTTTCTACCGGACAAATCCGGCCAAAACCGGAAAATTATTAGAAGCGTAAGTTTTATTTCTAGTTGATTAGATAACCGATTTAAGGTGGTAAGAAGAGGTGCTGAATCCGTGTTTGACAATCATATTTTACCCGGAAATTCAGTTCGACCGGAATCCGGTTGGAGTCGGAAAATTTGTTACAAGTTAAATTTTTATTTGAAGTTGATTAGATGTTCATTATTGGGGAAAGAAGATACCCTGAGTTTGTTTTTGAGCTTTCTTTTTTCGCCGGACAAGTAGTTCTGGAGTTCGGCCGAAACCAGGAAATTGGCAGAAGTGGCAGGAAGTTTTCGTCAAAACAGATATGACTTATAGGGGTAAACACACATGCTGATATAGATATATGGATATATCTGAACTTGGTTTTCTCAGATGACTAGCTATTTGGCCTTAATCTGTTTCTGAATTTTAATTGTAAAAATGTTCAAGGAGTCTGGCGATGACTGGATCTGACTAAGACAAGACCCAGTTGTCTGGATCAGATACTGAATTTTTGGGATCCCATCGAAACCTTTGGTCTTGTTGTACTTTGCGGTTAAGATGAGTACTTTAAGGGAAGGTCAGATCTGGGCAGTGACATATCTGGGTTCCGGTAGTGGACTTTTTCCGATGTTATTTTCTTTAAGTCAGTGAAAATCCCGGTATCCTAGCTCTCATCCAAACTATTCCGTGAGTTCTATATTCCACGTAGACACTACCGGAACGGAAGCTCCAATTATACAGTTTCCGGTATCAACTACCGGCTCCCTAGCTTCTGAGTACACAATTCCGTGAGGCTACCGGACGGGAAGCTGGTGCTATGAAGCTTCCGTGAGCTGTTTCCTATTACTACCGGAACGGGAGCCAGCACATACAAGTTTCCGTTAGTTAATGACGTCAGATCCCGGAATCGCAGCTCATATGGTTTGGTTTCCGTGAGAACTACCGGTTCTGTAGCGCGTAGGACATAAAGTACGACTCCCGGTTCCCTAGACAGTGCCGCCAACAAAAGTTTTAAAGAACCTGTCTTACCTATAATACTAACACAACCTACTTCCATAATCACTCCATATAGCCTACCCCAATTTCATATGGTACATTCTAACCCCTCTAACAAAACCACGCTGATTTTCTCACTTGCCGTGTTTTGATACCTTCGATGTGTATCACGCTGTCGATTATGAAAATTATGTAAATTATTTCCCTGTTTTCGCTACAAGTCAACGGGTCTCGGAAAAGGCTTCAAACAGTCAAAACCGGGGTTTATTTGTTGAAAGCAGAGTCTAGTTTTAAAGTGTACAAAAATTTCAAAATACTGCAAGTTGAAGAGTAATTAGTGAGAGGGGGCCTTTAAGTGTCAAATTTACGGTTTCGTCGGATTCCGGGCGAACTACCCGTTCGAAGACTGAACAAAAAAATGAAGAAATCTGTTTGATGTCTCCTTCGCCTTTACCGACACGCGGAATAAATTAGATTAGGCATTTTTTTTAATCGTATTTCTGGGTTTCTCCTATTTCTTGTTGACTTACTTGACCGTTAAAGATCAGAATCTCCACTGACTCCACTTCTCCCGAAACAGTCAGAAAAAACACTTGGTTAGTCGAGAGTTGTCGTGCTTAGTGATGGACTGACGTACAGACATGCAAACGATACCAGAAATGTTAAAGAAACAAGCAAGCAGAACAGCTCTCACCGAATAACCCAAACAAATAACAGTTTGTTTCAAACAGTTCTGCCCCAGACAGACAATCCACTTTCATTGGAAAAGTAGAAAAATTCTCCGTTCGGAAACTTTCCAAAGAAAAGTTCGCGGTGTCTAGCTAGTTTAAACTAAAAGGTTCCATGGAAGGAGAGACAGCGTTTTAATTTATGAGAAAGACAAACAGGCTATTACACAGCGCGGTGTTAATCGAAGAAGCCGTTACTCAGTGCTGACCAGGCAATGTAAAAAGGAGGAGTTCATGAGAGAGTCCGAAGTTTAGTAGCATGCTGGCTTTTGAGTAGCACACTGGCTATGTGACGATTGAGAACGTGCTTCTACATGAACTGCAAGGTAAGAATACATCTCCTAAGACCCGCGAATACTGAAACGGAACCTGTTACCAGGGGCGTCGCTAGCCAAAACTCGAGGGGGGTGGCAGGGCACACGGCCGTTTCAACTTTTCGTGATAATACCTGATAATAAAACTCGTGATAACTGGTAGCGTTGAAGACTGAAGATTAGAAGCCTAGTTGTGTCTCGGATCTCAGAAGCGGTTTGAAGTGCTTTGGCGTGGGAGGTGAGTATCTTAAAATATACGACTGGAAGATGTCCGGAAGGCCCAAGAGCATCAGTTAGAAACAATAGCCAAGAAACACAGCACTATATCTGCAAAACTGTATATCAGACAGAATGAAAATGAGCGCCGCAGGCGAAACTTTTGAAGTAGGCCATTACTTTTTTTTTGGCGAAACTCGACTAACCAGCAACAAAACCTATATAGCTTTTAATGCGGCACAAGCCCCGAAATTCTAAGCCTAAAATCCGAATGAAATGACGCGACTTTCCAGTAAATAGAGCCTGCTATGAATGGCGCCGCAGGCAAATTCTGTGGAATCTTGTATGATCAGACCGCCTTTTCGGAACCAAAATGAAGGTGAGGGCCACTTAGCAGGATCTGCCCGTCTGTCTTTGTTCACTTAGATTCCAGAAAGATGTGAGACATTTAGCTGCAAGTTGGATAATGTGCTTCAGTTCGAGCCTTTCCAAAAAAGACGTAGTGATCATCCAGAAAAGAAACTGAAATGGAGTTGACTTGTTCTGAATTTAGAGTTCAGGCACAAAATAAAAATCAACTGACGTGTTGGAACAATCAAACCCGTCATTTAATCTTCTCAATTGCTCGCGAAGCCGATTTATTTTTTAACGTAGGACTGTAGAGAAATTCTTATCATTAAATGCTTTTCCATTAAAATACAAAGGATCTTTACATGAAACTAGCAAATTATTGGAAAGGTACGCCACAAGAAAGCAAAATCAGCATTTTTAATGAATCTAGAGATACTAGTAGACAACAGATCGTGGTAAAACTTAGGTTAAAACTGTGTACTGCAGGGACAAATTCAAGATTTGTCGTCGGTCAGTCATGGAAGCTTAGATCTAACAATAATTCTCCTCGTTCTGACAAAATATGAATAAAAAACCTCTTCGTATCTGAACGACTAGAAAGAGCCTGCCCCTCGAAACAGGCGACTGAGAATGCCATTCCTTAAGTTTCAGACGCTCGAGAACCCAGAACAGCCGACACCTTAATAACTAGCCTTACTGACTTTTCCGGGCACATTGCCAGCCCCCCCCCCCCCATTTAGCTTTTCTGGATGAGCCCCCAGATGAGCTGAATTTTCGTCGTCAGGCGCTCTGCGAGCGCCCGTTTAAGCTAAATTGTTGTGGTCGGGCGCTCTGCAAGCACCCGTTTTACCTTTTTCCTTATTCGAGGGGGGAGGGGGGTAACACCCCCACACCTCCCCCTTAGCGACGCCCCTGCCTGTTACAACCATGCTATTGTTCCAATAGTAACGTATTTGAACAGCTTCTAACAAGATCTGATAGTATAGATCCAAGACCAGCAGAAATCAGGCTTTCATAAGCTTATCTAAGGGTTCCTGTTCTCGACGGCGACGCGACCCGGAAAAAGAAATGTTTTTTTTTTGGTTGGGTATCTTTTCTTTCTTTCTTTCCTTTTTTTCTTTATTTTTGTCGAAGTTTCTGTTGTTGTTGATGATTTTTTTTTAGGGTAATTAGTCCCTTACAGGTTCGCCTCAAGGGGTTGAAGATTCTAGTTTTTCTTAATAAATCCTTCATTCATTCATTCAGTTTCAACCATCTCAAATTGCTCGATGTGCTACGCAATGTAGGTCCGCGCGTGGCTATAAACGAGACCACGCGACATGCTACTCACTACAGTGGGACCATAGATTAAGAGATTGCGATACTGTCGCACTGTTAACATAAATGCGTGCTCACCGGTCCCTCATGAGGGAAAGATTCAATTTAGGCAGAACATGATCAGGGCATAGCATGGTAATCAGAAATTACGAATCAGAGAGCTTTTTCTTTTATTTTCCATGGACATTCTATTGTCAGGAACTCTATCTTGGCTATTTACTGTTTGCGTGCTTCTAAGAAGCTTCGGTTGGCGGTTTCTGGATTTGTTGAATAGTCGTCCTGGGACTGAGTGTCGGGGCAGTCTATCGGTGTGAGTGATTAAGAATAGAACAAAAGATGGCGGCGAGGAAAGAGGTTCTCAAATCGTGAGTAGCTTTCAAATTCAGAAGAACTGTCTGTTCAAGATAGTTATAGCTCGATATAGCAGTTAGACTAAAGTGTGTAGTAGACGATAGAGTTAAATTTTGAAAGTAGCCTAATCAGGCCCGTATCCAGGAATTTATTTCGGGGGGGGGGGGAGTTGACTGCGGGTCGGACAAAAAAGTACAAAAAAGACATAGATCAGAAAGAAAATCCTATAAAAATAATTATTTGTATATGTTTCGGGGGAGTTCCCCCCCCCCTGGATACGGCCCTGAGCTTAAGTTACAACGGAAACGCCGAGTTTCAATTTATCATAAACGACGCAGACTGCCACTTTTTTAAGGATCTCGAACGAAAGCGGGGATTCCCAAACATCCAAAGTACCCGCCCGTCTGTAGGTAGGCTTATCAATCAACTATCATTTTATTTATTTTAGCAAATCGTGCCTCAGGTCCAACATTAGGATCGAGTTCTCGGAAAGGCCGTGTTAGTTTAATAATTAAGGGTGTTAGACAAGCTAAGAAGTAGGAAACAAACACAAATTAAGACCAAAACTATTTTGCGGACAGTCATGCTGAAACAGTAAAAAAAAAGGGTTACCTAAAATGTAGCAACAGTCCGACCGGAAATTTTGTAATTAGCAAAATTGCTTAATTAAACTGATTAAGGGGTCGAAATGATGTTAAGAAAAAATGGTGAATAGCGATTTGACGTAGTTCAGAAAATCCAGATCTAGTGTCTCCAAAAGCTTTAGCGGCGCATGATAAATTCAGAACCACGTAGACGACAGAATTTCTTTATGTCGCTCAAGTCTACACTCTTCTTAGCGATAATTTTCTCGTTTTCGGTTCTTGAGCTGGCTATTTTTGTGTTGTTGTTGTTTCGTCGGATCTCGACTCTCGAGACCGAATTACAAAGAGTTGGTGAACATCGCCTTGCCTGCCCAATGCCGACCACATGGGGTCCCGTCAGTACCGCAACACGTCAGTTGACATAAACGTCAGTTCGCCACAGAATTCCGTCAGTACGCCAACATTTTCCGACAGTTCGCCTACACGTCAGTTGACCCCCAAAAATCCGTCAGTTGATCAACATGTCACTTCATCAACACGTCAGTTGACCAACGCGTCAGTTGGCCAACACGTCAGTTGCCCTACACGTCAGTTGACCAAACGTCAGTTCGCCTACTGTCACTTGACATAAACGTCAGTAGACCTACACGTCAGTTCACCTAATCCTAAAATCCGACAGTTCAGCTACACGTCAGTTCGTCTACCGTCAGTTCGCCTACCGTCACTTCACATAAGCGTCAGTTGGTATAAACGTCAGTTGACATAAACGTCAGTTGGCATAAACGTCAGTTGGTATAAACGTCAGTTGGCATAAACGTCAGTTCACACACATTTTCCGGAAGTTTACTCACATGTTGTTGTCGACGGGATAGTTACGGAAGCTCGCCCAGGGGATTAATAAGAGAAGCCGACAATTCACTTTTAATGAGGGCAAAAATTAAGTCAGGAGAATCTCGTCAATTCTGACAGTTTTGGTTCACGTTACGAAAGAAAGAATACGGTTGGTAGACACCAGGGAAAACTCTCACTGTAATTGATAGCTTCGCTAAGCTGGGGTCAGGGAGGCGAATAAGGACAGTCGGTTCTGATAAATGTATTTTGAAGAGAGCTAGCTTACAACTTCAAGATATAAATACTAATTGCTGGGCAACTAAAACACAATTAGATTTTTATGGCACTTGCAGCTCCGCCATATACCGATCACTTTTTGGTCGGTCGGTCCACTGTTCTCGAATAGGGTACTTCCAGAAGTTCTAGGACGATGAAACTTGGCAAGCATATTAGGGACCCGACCAAACTAGCTTGGAAATAGTCACTTGACCGATCCGACCATCGTGGAGGGAGGGGGAGGTGGCGGAATCCAGAAAACAGGGGCATGCATAACTTTCGAAGAGGTGATCGGATCTTAATGAAACTTGATATCTGGAAAGACCTTGTGTCTCAGATATCTCATATCAAGTCCGGACCGGATCCGATGAATCGGGGGGGGGGGGGGAGTTGGAGGGGGGAACTGGAAATCGTGTGAAACTCTTAGAGTGGAGCGATCCGGATGAAACTTAGTGGCAAGAGCAAGAACAAGCTCTAGATAAACAACTGACAGAACTGGATCGGATTCGGACACTATGGGGGGGGGGGGGGGGCTGGAGGGGGGTTCCGGAATTCCGGCGATCCGTAGTTAATGTACTTCTAGGTGGACTAGGACGATAAAACTTGGTAGGCATATCAGGGACCCGACCAGATTAACTTGGAAACAGTCACTTCCCCATCCGACAGTCGTGGGGGAGGGGGAGACGGCGGAATCCGGGAATTAGTGGCATGCATAACTTTCGAACGGGTTATCGGATCTTAATGAAACTTGATATCTTGAAAGATCCCATGTCTCAGATGTCCCGTTTCAAGTCCGGACTAGATCCGATCAACTGGGAGGGGGGGTCGGAGGGGAGAACCGAAAATCTTGTGACGCACATAGAGTGGAGCGATCACGATGAAACTTGGTGGGAAGTACAGCACAAGTCCTAGGTACGTTACTGACAGAATCGAACCGGATTCGAGGGGGAAGGGGGGGGGTGTCCGGAATTCCGGTGATCGTGAGTTAAGGTACTTCCAGATGTGCTAGGACCATAACACTTTGCTGGAGTATTAGAAACTTGACATCATTGGGTTAGAGATCACCATTCCTTAAAGAACTCATCTTAACCGCAAAATACAAAAAACACTTTTAAGCAAAATTTACTTTTTCACGATCGCCATGTACATGATCCTTTTTGCCTCAAGGGTTTTTCTTAGAAATTAATTTTCAGCACCCTTATAGTGCGAATCTTAACCAAAAAGTGGAAACAATACTTCTGACCATCACTTTCATCTGACCCAGCCTTGCAAGTGCCATTTGAGCTTCCAGCTCTTACTTTTGGGATCCCAAAATGTAAGTGGAGGGATACCTATGATATCGCAAAAGTTGTCCGTCTGTCTGTCCGTCCGTCTGTAAGCACGATAACTCTCGAAGGGAATGAGATATTTTGATGAAACTTGGTGTGAGGATTCGTTGGGACGTCGGACAAGTCAAGTTCGAAGATGGGCTTTGTAGCCCTACATTTAGGGGTGGGGGAGGGGTTTCAGATTAAGGGGCAAACAAAATATTTTGAAACAGCTAATGTGATAGTCGATTATGGGGTAAGAAGACATGCTGAACACGATGGTGAAAATCATTTTGTTATCGAACAAGTAGTTCGCCCGGAATCCGGCCCAAACCCGAAAGTTTGTTAAAAGTAAAAGTTTTATTGTAAGCTGATGAGATGTTCGATTTAGGGGTAGGAAGACACACTGAACACGGTGGTGAAAACCATTTTCTCGACGGACAAGTATTTCGACCGGAATCCGGCCCAAACCGGAAAGTTTGTTAAAATTAAAAGTTTTAGTTGATTAGATGTTCGATTTAGGGCAAGAAGACATGCTGAACACTTATGTGAAAACAATTTTCTATCCAGACATGTAGTTCGCCCGGAATCCGGCCAAAACCGGAAAATTGGTAGAAGTTAAAGTTTTATTTCTAGTTGATTAGATAACAAGGGGTAAGAAGAGATGCTGAATCCGTGTGTGACAATCATATTTTACCCGGACATATAGTTCAACCGGAATCCGGCTGGACTCGGAAAATGTGTTATAAGCTAAATTTTTATTGGAAGTTGACTAGATGTTCATTATTGGGGAAAGAAGATACCCGAGTTCATTTTTGAGCTTTATTTTTTTTGCCGGACAATTAGTTCTGGAGTTTGGCCGAAATCGGGAAATTGGCGGTAGTGGTAGGAAGTTTTTCTCAGATGATTAGCTATTTGGCCTTAATCTGTTTCTGAATTTTAATTGTAAGAATGTTCAAGGAGTCTGGCGATGACTGGATCTGGCTAAGACTAGACCCAGTTGTCTGGATCAGATATTGAATTTTTGGGATCCCATCGAAACCTTTGGTCTTGTTTTTTATCGCTGAGGGATAGCTAGGCCTATCAGACTAATGATTGCGTCATCAGTTCACACAAAATATGTTTTTGGAATATAAACTTTTGAAATCCACGATGAGTTGACTACTTCCCCACGATGGTCGGATCGGGTAAGTAAGCGACTTAGGGTTTTTACAGAAAACACATACATCTTAAAAATTTTTGTCTGCGACACACTTTTGTTTGGAAAGTAATCTGGTCGATTTTTACCATGAAGGAGTCTGATTTTCGAAATTTTTGACTGCGGCATAAAGTTTTAAAACAGTCTGGTTCACTCTGTGTTAAAACTGTCTGTATTTAAGTAGAAAAATATTTATTTTCCATTTTTTTTTGTAAATAATGCATACAGCGGGTACGTCAGCTACGATGCTTTGGCAGCGATATTTGGCCCTTCTTGGCAAGGGTCCTCGTCAGGCTGTCGATGTTCATCCCTGCCAATGTATCGTAGCAGACGTACCCGTTGTATGCATTATTTGAATAAATTTTTCAAAGTCAGCTTGGGCTCAAGGAATATTTTTTTTTCATGGCACTTGCAGCCTCTGGCTCAAGTGCCATATACCGATCATAATTCCGTCCGTCGGTCGGTCCGGTTTTTTTGTCACATTTTTTCGAATTAGGGTACTTCCCTATGTACTAGGACAATGAAACTTGGCAGGCATATCAGCAACCCAACCAAACTAACCTGGAAATAATCAGTTTCCCAATCCGACCATATTGGGGGAGTGGAGGGCGGTGCGAACTTGAAAATTGAGGGCAGTTTGTCACACTTTTTCGAGTTCGGGTACTTCTAAACGTAGAACGAGGTCATTAATACAATAATATTTAAGTTTTCAGCCCCTTATTAATGAAAAAACCGAAGTTGATCAAAATGCAGAAAAAACCCTTTCCTGTCATCGCCCCAATCATGCAGCAAAAACAGCGTCGTTGTCAAAAATTAAATCTCAGGACTAGTTTTTTCATTATACTGGTACTTGAAGATAATTTACCTTAATAAGATATTTATAGTCGGTAGAAGCTTCAGTTATTATTTACAGGTTTGTTTCCTTCCCCGAAGTTGAACAAGAAGATTGACAGCCTGACGAGGACCCTTGCCAAGAAGGGCCGAAATATCGCTGATGAAAAATCAGAGCTGACGTATCCGTGTAAACATTGTTTGAATAAAAAATACTTTTAAGCAAAATATGTATGTTCATGGTCCCTATCAGCCAAGTGTAATTTTTGCCTCAAGGGTTTTGCTTACAAATGAAGTTCTAGCCCCCTTACAGCGCGCATCTTAACCGCAAAGTTCTTTTGATGAAAAATATATCTTAACCCCTGCAAGTACCATATGAGCTTACAGCTCTTGTTTTGTTTTTATGAATTTTTCGGAACTATTGGAATAATAGCTATTTCTGGGGAGAAAATTTATTGATGTTAGGCTCTAATGTGGATAATGTGGCTCTATATTAGAAACTTTTTATTTTAGCAGACAGAAATATATTTTTTTTACTTTTTTTATTTATTCTGAAGGGGGAGCTTGAAAGTAAAAGGCTCATTAAGAACTAACTTGTGAATGGGACTGGTGATTGCATTACTATCAATTAACAGAAAATTCAAGTTTTATCTACTATTTTGGAGGGCTACTACTTTTTGGGATCCCGCACCTATGACTTCGTAAGAGTTGGCCGCCTCTCCTCTGTTAGCACGATAACTCTCGTAGGGGTTGAGATATTTCGTTCAAATTTGGCATAAAGAATCTTTGGGTCAAAGTACAGGTCAATTTCGAAGATGGGGTCTGTAGCCCTATATTTAGGGGTCGGGAGGGGGTCAATTTAAGGGACGAAAAAATATTTTAGAATCTAATAAGATAATCGATTCAGAGATAAGGAGAAATGCTGAATCCGAATATGAAAATTATTTTCTCGCCGGACAAGTAGTTCACCGTGAATCCGGCAAAAACAGGAAAATTTCTGAAAAAGAAATGTTTAATCTGAAGTAAATTAGAGGTTCAATTTAGGGGTAAGAAGACACACTGAACACGTATTAAACAATTTTTTTTTTCGCCGGACAAGTAGTTCGCCTGGGATCCGGCCCAAACCGGAAAATTTGTATAACATAAAAGTTGTATTTGAGCTTGATTAGATGTTCGATTCAGGCTTAAGAAGACATGCTGCATCCGCATTTGGCAATTATTTTCTACCCGGACATATTCTCCCGGAATCCGGCTGAAAAAGTAAAGTTTTGAAAAAGTAAACGTTTTTATCTGAAGTTGATTAGAGGATGGGTGTAGTGGTAAGGAGGCATGCTGAACTTATGTGTCAATATTCCACGCCGGACAAATAGTTCGGGCTCCGGCCAAAACCTGAAGATTCGTCAAAAGTTAATGTTTTATCTGTAGTATATTGTAAGGTAGAATATGTACATAACGGACAAGAAGCTCGCCAAGAACCAGGCAGAAACCGGAAAATATGTGAGCAGGAAGGCAGCTGGAAGTTTTGATCAATTTCGTCAAAGTATATACGACTTATAGGAGTAAACACGCAAGCTGAATCCACGTCTCTCTATTTCTAAATTCCAGTTAAAACTGGTTGGCGAAGACCGGATATTTATCTACAAGATCCAACTGTCTGGATCAGATATGAAATTTGTGGGATCCCGTCGAAACCTTTGGTCTTGTTTGAAGACAATGGAGGAAGCACTGGCCAAGAGCCAAGAGAAAAGAGTTCGTCCCTCACTGTTTCCGGTACCCTTTCGGAAAAGATTGAGAATCACTGGCACATTTTGGTCCTTCACCTTGCGATGGTTGTTAAGCCCTTATTTGTGTTTAAATATACGTTCACCTCATATTTTTCAGTTTTCGTTTGACTAGCCCCGTCTGCCGCATCTGCTTGCAAGCTCCCGGTGATTCTTAACTAATTTTACCCTCATCAATATGCGCAAATGTCGGCTTCTTTTTATTAATCCCCTGGGTTTTATTCCCTCTGCTTAATTGCTTTCGGTGACCCAGTCGACTTCAAACTAATAGGCGGGTCTGAATCTCTGGGGGTGGTGACAAATTTTGTAGGCGAAGTGACGTTTATGTCAACTGACGTTTATGTCAACTGACGTTTATGTCAACTGACGTTTATGTCAACTGACGGTAAGCGAACTGACGTGTAGGGGAACTGACGTGTTGCTAAACTGACGTGTTGACGAACTGACAGATTTCTAAAATAGGTGAACTGACGGTGACTGAACTGACGTTTATGTCAACTGACGTTTATGTCAACTGACGGTAGGCGAACTGACGTGTAGTGCAACTGACGTTTAGGTGAACTGACGTGTAGACGAACTGACGTGTAGTGGAACTGACGTGTAGAGGAACTGACGTGTTGACGAACCGTCGGATTTTTCGTTTAGGCGAACTGACGTTTATGCGAACTGACGTGTTGCGGTAGTGACAGCGACCCCTTCGCGGGTAGCCTCTTGCATTATTATACTCTTGATGACTATCTCTCCTGGCCGATGCAAAATCTCCGACCTCTCCCGGTAGCTAGCGGAAGAAAGGCAGAAGTGGTGTCAAAGCTGCGCCCAAAGATTGCAGTGATTGATTGACACAGGATTTGAGTCGTTGAGTTTGAGTCGTACGGACACGCTTAATTCTTCTTCCTGAGGATCACTGGCGTCGAGAAAATGTCTCACTATAGCGACTCAAACTCAACAACTCAAATCCTGTGTCAAACAATCACGGCGATATTCGGGAGCAGCTGTGATACCACTTCTGGCTCTTCCGCTAGGTACCCGGCGATTTTATATCGGCATGGAGAGTTAGTCGTCAAGAGTAGTGTTACCTTTAAACCAGAAGTGATAAAGCAGTCATAAAAGGCGGGTAATTAAAACAGTGCCGATTTTTGCGGTATTATACAAATGAAAAGGACTTTTAATCTCGGGTCAGATTTGTAATAAGAAGCTTATTTGGTCATGATTTGTTGGGTAATTGAGTTGGTTGTTTAATGAAGATTGGGGCAGGATTGGGGAGGGGAATGGGAATTGGGTAGGCTAGGGGTGTTCGAGTGAAGAAAGCTGATTTGGAGTGAGTTAAAGTCTCACCAAGTGTATTAAAAAAAAAAAAAAAAAAAAAATTGATCAATAGATCTTGATAATTTGATGTCCGTCTTGCACAGATGACCTGTTGTCACATATTGAGACGGGCAATTGGTTTTAATAATATGTTCAGTATGTTGTAGAAATGTTGAAGAAATGAATTCCTTCCTTCCTTCAAATAAAATAAATAAATTCCTTCCTTCCTTCAAATAAAATAAATAAATTCCTTCCTTCTTTCAAATGAACTTTCACAAAGGCAATGAAGACCAAGAGAATGTGGCATTTGATGACTCAGGGAGCAACAACTGCAACATTAAGACATAGACAGGACACGCACGAATGTTGTTCAGATTCAATAGGATCGGTGTGAACGTTAGTAATTTTATTTTAGTTGTCTCAGGACTGTAAGGAATTGCTTCTGGAAAAGGTATTAAGGTTGGACAATTTAAGGCGTTTAGCTGGCGAAATATAATCAAAGAGTTTTTATGGCACTTGCCTTCCGGCCAAGTGCCATATACCGATCACTTTTCCGTCGGTCTGTCGGTCGGTCGGTCGGTTAGTCCGGTGTTTGCGAGTTAGGGTTCTTCCAGATATGCTAGGACGATGAAACTTGGCAGGCATATTAGGGACCCGACCAAACTAAGTTGAAAATAGTCACTTGCCCGATCCGACCATCGTGGGGGGAGGGAGGGGAGCCGGAATCCGGAATTTAGTGGCATGCATAACTTTGGAACGGGTTATCGGATCTTAATGAAAGTTGATATTTGGTGAGACGTCATGTCTCAGATGTTCCATTTCAAGTCCGGACCGAATCCGATGAATGTGGGGGGGGGGGGGCAGGGGTACCGGAAATCATATGACAAGCTTAAAGTGGAGGGATCGGGATGAAACTTGGTGAGAGCAACAAGCACAAGCCCTAGGTACATCATTGGCAGACGCGGACGGGATTCGTGCACTGTGGTGGGAGTTGGAGGGGGAGACTTGACATGATTATAATATTTTTGCCTCATGGATTTTGCTTAGAACTGAATTTCTTAAAGTACAAATGATACTTTTGATTAAAATATACATTTCATTCTCCCGATGAGCTCATCATCATTTTTACTTCAAGAGTTTTGATTCCAGATAAATTTCTAGTGCCCCTAAAGTGCGCATCATCACAGCCAAATGCATTACCAAACGATACGTTCTCTTGATTTCCAAGGACCCATTATCTCAAGGGTTTTGCTTACAAATAATCACAACAAACCCACGAATTGAAGAATTCCTACTTTCATCCTCTGACCCAGCCTTGCAAGTGCCATATGAGCTTGCAGCTCTTGTTATGTTTTGTTTTAAAGCTGTACTCTCTAAACAAATTTAGTGCATACCATTTTCTCCTGTAGTTGCGAAAACAGTTGGCTATAAGGTATTCCCTAATTTTACATTAATAATTGGTTTTAACAATTATAAAATATCGTTCAAAACAACGCCATTTGTGACAACAACTTATTATTCTTAGTCAAAATGTATATCATTACCTCAGGTATGGTTTTAACAGGGTGTTTGTCATTAAGAATCAGTCACAGAAATTTAATGAACATATGACTTATCGGAAAAAGGTAAATCGTTCTTCTCGCTTCTCGAGGGCTTTCTCTCGTCTGACTTTTTAAATTTAGAATACAATATTTAGAAGTATGTCCTTTCTTTCTTTAAAATCGAACTGGCGAACTCCCTTCTGCCTTAATTTTCTTCATCCTTGAAGGTTAGAATGCACGGATTCTATCACTCACCAAACAGTAAATCCTCATCTCGTTTCTTCAAACTGGTGGTAGCTGTGGTTTGTTGGAGAGAGAAGGGCACAATGTTTTCCTCTTTCTGTTTATTTGAATTCCGCGCACTTTCTTGACGCGAAGAAGAACCAGCGCAATAATTACTCTGTGGTCGGGACAGGCACCTGGTAGGCTCAACTGCTTGTGAATGAGAATCGCAATAAGTACCTACTCCTCTTGATTTAAGTCTTCTCAATTCTCTCCTTATTTATTCCTGCTACAAGCGACGTCGAAGACCTCGGAATTTTTTAAAATGCCGACGGCTCAAAATGACGGCGGCTCAAAGTGACGACGGCTCCAAATGCCGACGGTTCAAAATGCCGACACCTCAAAATGTCGACACTCAGTATGTCCAAGGGGGGAGACTGAAATCTTCTTGGTTCCACCTGGGGGGGGGGGGGGGGCTAAAATCATCCTGGGACAACGGACGCCGAGATTATAAGGGACAAGATAACGACGGATGAAGTAATAATATCTTCATGATTGTATGCCTGTATATTATATTACAACTGAGATTATGTCAGTTAAACATACGATTATCGCCATTCTTCTACTCAGTCTATTCATTTGGTTGCTCCCTCAGCCCTAATTCTGGTTTACTACGGACTGAACACCTCAAATAACTTAAACCTGGGTATTCTAAAACCTTGGGCATTTTGAGCCGTAGGTTTTTTGAATCGTGGGCATTTTTGAGTAGTTAGCAGTATAAGTGCTAGCCTGCCAAATTCTCGGTCGCAATCCAACAGAAACCTTTGGCATTGTGCTTTCATAATGTTTTTCACGCTAAACTATGGAACACTTTCTCTCCTTGAGCGAATGGAAACAGTTTTAAAATGCAAAGACCGATTAATTTACGTCCCGTGTGATATGCTCAGTCCCTAATTATTTCAAGTTTCACGAAAATTTTGCCATTTTACCAGTTTCAGCTAGGCATTTGGTTGGTACTGAAACTGTCTATTGGTTAAGATTTAGAGGACAGTAGGTTAAACATCTCGTCACCTTCATTTGTTTCATCGCTAGTCTAATTTTTAGTTCTCTCACCAATAGCGGCTTAAAATTCAACTAAGAAATTATTGCGTCCAGTTATAGCGAATACCATACAAGCGTAAAAGGGAATCTTGACCCCTATGTAGCGGACTATGGAGCTTTATCTGGGTTGAAACTTATTTCGTTCATATATTTTTGCATTTAATAAAACTAAAACTGAAAATGTGTTCGAGGAGAAGAAAGGTTGTCAGGCTGACATTCAACTTCCTTCTGAGTACAATACCCCATTTCCTGCCCTCGGGCCTTTTTGCATTTGATGGAAAGTTTATGGAGGAATATTCTAAGCTACCTGCGAGAAGTCTGCTATTCATGTACTATCTTCTATAGATATAGCCAGTGCTTTTGACAATATAACGCATTCTCAGGCCCTATTTTTTCTCAATACTTCTGGCGTAAATCAGTCTGTTGTGTGTTGTCAGTCTGATAAAATTTTGGTACGTCATGGCTCATAAGATTCAAGGGCAAGGTAGCTTGTCAGAGATATTTTCTGTCCGAAATGTTGTTCGCCAAGGGGGAGTCTTCTCCTTACATCTTCAAATCGGCCATAACTTCTTGTCTCGATTCCTTACACCCTGCTTACTTTTATAAAGACCATGCCTTCAGCTACATAGCCCACGCGGACGACTTGCTCTTAGTAAGCCATACCCGATCCACACTCACCAAAAATGTCTGTAAGCTGTCATCGGAACTTCTCAAAATCAGCCTTGAATTTGACCTCTCAAAATGTGAGTACCTGCATTTCAACATTTTCAACCCTTCGTCAGATGGTTTGAATGCATCCAAAGCTTCTATCTCTCTTGGATCGTTCGTGGTCAAATCAACAGATTCTCTGCGATGGCTTGGAATAACGTTCAAATCTTCGCTGTTAAAATTTGTGTAGATCAATCCGTACCGCCTATGGGCGCATCGTCCCCAACCGGGGGCGCTATAATCGTAAAGCTTTTGGAAAATTGGACAGCACCTTCTGCGCTCCTTCTATATTATTTCGTTCTGGTGTCACTCGTGTTATGCGAAACAAGGAGATTAAAAAGATGAGATCATGTTATTTTCAATATGCAAAGCATCTGCTCCACTTATCGAAATTATGCCATAACCATACATTTACGGAGAATTTCAAAACTGAAGATGCGAGTGTTACCCTTTTGGTTGTTTGCGCTACCAAAAATCAGTGACAACCGAGCCCAACCAGCGCAAGATCTTCTCCACTGCTTCCTGGCCGAAGCTTGAATGTGTCTGTTTGAGTTTTATTTATTTTCTTATAATGAACGAATGAATGAAGTTATTGCACGAAAATAACCCATGGGGTCATGGCAACGAAACAAAAAGAAAACACAACACACTACATAAATCGCTTTCTATGGTACAGACCAACGCGGAAGAATCTAGCCACCTTACGCATATCCCGCATATTCCATATATACCTCCTCCCTAGTAATTCCCACCCCAAATACTTCGACCCTCAAATCACTCATTCCTTCACCTTCACACATAAAGTGGAAAACATCCTCATCCATCTTTCCACACATCGGGCAAAAGCAAGGGTCATTCTTTAACCTATTTTTTCCTATAACCTTCGTTTATCCCCAATAGCTAATCCTCCCTCCCCCCCTTAAACTCACCATCCACTTTAAATCTACTCCCGACAACCCGGCTTTAAAATAAATTTCCTCCCTCCAAACGTCTTTCGCTTTGCATAGAACCGTAGAGACACCGACTCAGCCTTCCGACACTGCCAATCCTGAATTTCCTGATTGCGAAGGATTTAAGTAAGTAAGCAAGTAATTTATTTATGACCCGCCATTTTGAAAAAGAAAATAACCAAAACACATAAACACACAGAAAAAGACACTTATTTGCTCCACCTTACTCGAAACTTCACCATACTGCAAAGAAGTTCCAACGCCACCCACCATTGCTGGTCTTCATCGCACAGCGCCTCCGTGTAGGCTGTTTTAAGGAGCCTCACTCGCGGTAATGATATAACTTTCTCCCAGAAACTTACCATAGTAACCAATCGATTAGAGCTAAGCGAAAACAAACCTAGATTATCTTTCAATACAGTACCTACTACTAAGAGACTCACTAACCCCGAATATCCTCTTAAAATATCTAAGCTGGACTACCTCCAACTTCGGTACATCCACACAACCCCAAACTTCCGCAGCATAATGTATACTTGATACTATTTTAGTGGTAAATATACGCTTCTGGAACTTCATATTCTTAATATCTCGTATATGGCTTCTGAATACCATATTTGACAATCTTGCTCCCCTCGACACACATTGATCCAGATACCTTGCAAACTTACCCTTCGACGTAAACTTAACCCCCAAATAAACAAACTCTTCTTTCACTGATAGCTCCTTACCTTCAAATATACCCTGTCAAGCACACCTAATTCAACCCCCCCCCCTTTCGGCAAACCATAGCAACGGTTTTATGCATGTTCAGGACCAACCGCTTAGATTTAAGATACTCCTCCACCAAATTTAGGAACACCTGCAGGTTATCTCTAGTATCCGCCACCAAAACCTCATCATCCGCGAATAATAGCATGCAAAGCCTGACTAATCCAACTAATACAAATGGAGCAGCCCTGGCTCTTAAAAACCCCTCTACATCGTTAATAAATAGGGAAAAAAGCTTTGGAGATAAAGTACACCTTGCTTCACACCAAGTTTAGAAGAGAAACTCCTTGAAATCTTGCCAGCCACCCTTACTGTACTAACCTCATCCGGAAATACATCTTTAACAACATACTCGAAAACTTGTGGCAAACCCATACTGACCAGACTTTCCATCAAAAGCTAGTCTATCCCTATTAGGTCAATAAAAGCTATAAAAAGCTTCCCTTTCCTTGGTCTGATATACTTCCTAATCAAAACTTTGATTATAAGCACCAAACCCTTCTCTGAAACCTGCCTGAAATGAACTCAACACCTCATCTTATTTAACCAAACCAATATTCTACTATCCAATATTTTACAAAAAAGTTTACTACAGACATTATTCAAATGAATTCCCCTATAATTTTCATGGGCTGTTCTATCTCCCTTCTTGAAAATTGGGAGAAAAAATGACGTGTCCCATGCCGCAGGCCAGCACATCTTCTCAATTATTAGACAAAATATTGCTGCCATGTGGGGAGGATTACAACTTTACCCCATTTCCACAAAAAATAGTGGAGCTCCATCGACCCCTGGGGCTGATTTCACTTTCATCTTTTTTATTTGGTCCCATATCTCTTGCTCTCGGATCGGTGCTAATAATCCTTAATCTGTCTCCTTCATCGGAAAACTAACTTGGACTCTAAGGTCAATCCTAAAACCTTCATCAAACACATTCTCCTGATGGAAATCCTCACTATTCTCCATAAAATCAGACCAACTCGCTGCTGGCTGCGTAAGATCCTTTGCACGGAGATTCAAGGATCGATTGACTTCATCCCAAAAATCCTTACTATTGTTTTTATTTAAATTTTCTACCATCTTATCATTATTTTTTCTATCGAATATCTTCTTCTTACCTCTTAATAACTGCCTATAAGATCTCCTTAATTATCGGTATTCAACTAAGTTCGAAATCAACATATACCCGCTACTTTCCCTGACTAACCTAAGAGCCTGGATAACCCTATTTTATAGCACTTGCCATATATCGATCGCAATTCCGGTCGGTCGGTCGGTCAGTCGGTCCGCCGCTCGGTCTGTCCAGGTTTTCCTAGTTCGGGCACTTCCACATAAGCTAGGAAGATGAAACTTGGCAGGCATATCAGGGACCCCAAATGATTAAGTTGGAAATAGTCACTTCCCTGATCCGAGTATTCGGGGAGGGGAGTGGAGGGAGGGGGAATCCAGAAAAGTTAGGTATTTTTAACTTATGACTGGGTGATCCGATCTTAATGAAACTTTACATATAGAAAGACCTCGCGTCTCAAAGGTCCCATTTTAATTCCGGACCGGATTCGGTGACATTGGGGGGAGTTTGAGGGGGGAACCGGAAATCTTGAGAAACACTTCGAGTGGAGAGATTGAGATGAAACTTGGTGGAGAGTACAAGCACAAGTCCTAGATACGTCATTGACATAACCGAATCGGATCCGCTCACTGCGACGGAGTTGGGGGGGGGGGGGATCCGAATTTCTAGTGATCCCCGAGCTCGGTACTTCCTGATGTGCTAGGTCGATGAAACTTGGCAGACATGTCAGGGACCAGATTAGACTGACTTGAGAATAGTTGTTTCCCCGATCCGAGCATATGGGGGGGGGGGAATCCGGACAAATTTGGTATTTTTTACTTACGACTGGGTGATCAGATCTTAATGAAACTTGATATACAGAAAGACCTCATGTCTCAGACATCCCATTTTAAATCCGGACCAGATCTGGTGGCATTGAGGGAGTTGGGGGGTGGAACCGGAAATCTTGGGAAACGCTTAGAGTGGAGAGATTGGTATGAAACTTGGTGAAGGAACAAGCAAAAGACCTAGATACGTGACTGACATAACCGGACCGGATCCGCTCTTTGTGGGGGAGTTGGGGGGGGGGGGTCCAAATTTCTAGTGATCCCGCGAGTTCGGTACTTCCTGATGAGCTAGGACGATGAAACTTGACAGGCTTTTCAGGGACCCGAGCAGATTAACTTGAATGTAGGGGTGGAGCGAGGCGAAATTCGGAAAAAGGAGGTATTTTTAACTTACGAACGGATGATCGGACCTTAATGAAACTTGAAATATAGAAAGACCTCTTGTCTCAGACACCCCATTTTAAATCTGGACTGGATCCGGTGAATATTTGGGGGAGTTGGAGGGGGAGAACCGGAAATCTTGGGAATGAAATCTTGGGGGGGGGGGTTCGGGATGAAACTCGTGCAAAGAAGAAACATAAGTCCTAGGTACGCGAATGACATAAACGGAACGGATCCGGTCACTGTGGGGGAGTTGGGGGGGGGGGAGGGCAAATTTCTAGTGATCCCGCGAGTTCGGTACTTCCTTATGTGCTAGGACGACGAAACTTGGCAGGTTTGTCAGGGATCCGAACAGATTGACTTAATGTAGTTTCCTCGATCTGACTATCGTGGGGGGAGTGGAGGGATGGAGAATCCGGAATCTAGTTGCAAGCTCAGCTACTGCTAGGGTGATCGGATTTAAATGAAACTTGATATTTAGAAACATCTCGTGCTCCGGACCGGATCCAGTGACATTTGGGGGGAGCTAGAGGGGGGGGGGGGGGGCAGAAATCTTTGGAAACACTTAGAGTGGAGGGATCGGGGTGAAACTTAATGGGAAGAAAAGCATTAGCCCTAGATACCTAATTGACAGAACCAGATCTTATCGGGGCTCTGTGGGGGGGAGTTGCAGGGGTCTGACGAAATTCCAGTGATCGCGAGTTAGGACACTTCCAGATGTGCTAAGGACGATAAAACTTGGCGGGCATATTAGTGACCCGCCCAAATAGACTTAGGACCCTACACAATGCCCTTGGAAGACTTCCGTTCCTGGATCTGCCCATTTTTGGGGGGAGTTGAGGGAGGGGGAGTCCGGAAATTAATGACTTCCGTAGGTTTCGAACAAATGGTCCGGTTCAAGTGAAACCTATGGATGATAAGAACCGATGACCTAGATATGCAAAGCCTGTGTTTTCCAGTTTGAGCGGCTTGAGTCTGAAGAGGACCCTTGCCAAGAAGGGCCGAAATACAGCTCGAATAAAATGTAGCTGACTTATCCGTTTTGCACCGTCAAATATGATTCGCAGTCAGCTTGGGCCGTAGGCCATGGTTGGGTAAATTTTTTTTTTTTTTTTGGTGTGGGGGGTCATAAAACTTTGTGACAAGCACAAAAACCAAAGGGACGGGCCGAATGGGATGCAAGTTGGACAGTACCAAGTTTATGCGGCCTAGATTTGTCATTCGGCGTCTGAACCGGATCCGACGAAAGTACGAGGAGGATGAAGCGGGAACCGAAAATTTGAAGATATGCTCTTATTCGAGTTAAACTTGATGCACGGGAAGACGAGATGTTAGAGATGCGAAGTTTATGTGTCTAAGTCGTTTTCGGCTGCTGTAGGGGGAGTTGGAGGGGGAGTCCTGGAATTGTTTTGGCTCGCATAGGGGTTAAACGAGTGGAGTGATTTGAATGAAACTTTGAAAGTAGAGAGATCGTATGCCTTAGATGGCATATTCTAGGGCCCGGACCGGATCCGAGCGCGGTGGGGAGGGGTACCGTAATATTTATTTGGAATTTTTTTCCGGCATTCGGGGAAATGCTCAAATTTACTATCTCGATTCTCACATACTCGTAGCAAGTGCCATATGAGCTCGTAGGTCTTGTTTAATTCCACACACTCTTCATCGAAAAACGTTTAACTTCTTTGCCACAGGAGCCCCACTCATACATTAAAGAAGACAATTCATCTACAGACTCTTCTAATCTATTTTCTAGTACTAATTTTAGACAACTAGCCGTTCTTGTTTCATTCTGACTGGAAGATAGCCTAAAAACACACGTCTGTTCGCATAAACTTTCTACCGCCACTGCTTTCTTTACAACTAGAGCTGACACGTCATCACGCATAATCTCAAGATCAGCCGGCGATCCAGCTACCGTTGTAGGTCTCTTGACAAAAACTTAAAACGTCAATGCAATCGGTACGTGGTCAGACCCAACCAAATCAAGTATCTCGAATTTTCTACACAACGGCCAAAGATTCCAACTAATTAAACTCTGATCTAAAACGCTATCAACCCCACCATAATATCTGCCGTTCGACGACTTTTTACGGTTTGGTTCAAAAGATAAATAATCTGCCCGAACTATAGCTCCATGGCTACTGCCCAAGTTTCAACTAGACTAATCATATCCCAACATGACTTAGAACTTTCAAACCTCTCGCAAAACGCCACATTACACACACTATTGAGTTTATCCTCCGACGCGCCTTGAATGGCATACACTCAACCTTTGCCCATGACCCCTCCGATCCTATTCCGGTTCCTTTGTATCATTAAAAGATACGTCGCTTCTTGCGTCGAAGAAACTGGTAGAACTAGGGCCCCCTCTTTGCGAAAAAGAACCTCACTGACCGTCACTTGTATCACCCGAACGAGACACCAACTGTCTTGGATTAACGGGGACCCGTCTATTCGCCCACCCGTCGATTCGCCCAACCGTCATTATGCCCAAAAAATACGTCACATCCCCCACTTTTCCCGACAGTTCGCCTAACCGTCACAAGACCCAAAATATCCGTCGATTCGCCCACCCGCTGATTCGCCCAACCGCTGATTCACCCACCCGTCGATTCACCCACCCGTCGATTCACCCAACCGTCGATTCGCCTACCGTCGATTCGCCCAACCTCGGTTTCGTGAAGCGTCGATTCGCCCACTTCTAAATCCGTCGATTCGCCCAAACGTCGATTCGCCACCCGTCAATTCGCCCACCCGTCATAAGACCCAAAAGATCCGTCACAAGCCCCACTTTTTCCGACAGTTCGCCTACCCGTCAGAAGGGGTCGCCGTCACTACCCCCACCCGTCGATTCACCCACCCGTCAATACGCCCAATCTAGAAATCCGTCGATTCACCCAACCGTCGATTCGCCCACCGTCAATTCGCCCAACCGCTGATTCGCCCACCCGCTGATTCACCCACCCGTCAGTTCGCCCACCCATCGATTCGCCCAACGTCGATTCACCCAACGTCCTATTGCTTGAGCGTCGATTCACCCAATTCTATGATCCGTCGATTCGCCCACCCGTCATAAGACCCAAAAAACCCGTCAGAACTCCCACTTTTTCCGAAAGTTCGCCTACCCGTCACAAGTCCCAAAAAATCCGTCGATTCGCCCAACAAATCCGTCACAACCCCCACTTTTTCCGAAAGTTCGCCTACCCGTCACAAGACCCAAAATATCCGTCGATCCGCCCAATTTTCGAAACCGACATTTGATCCAGCGCGGCTCTTTTCATTGAAGACTGTAGAAGTCACAGGGGAGTAATTAAGAAGGATACGATACCGTCCGATGTAAATAAGGGTGAAAACTAGTCAATTCAGCTTGAGCAAGAATGATGAGAAGCATGATATAAGACCTCGATGTGGATATGAAAGAGGAAATGGAGGATGAATAAGCTACCATATTTTTAGGTACAATATGTACCGAAAGCGGCAGGCCACATATTGCGATTATTAGGTCGGTTAAAGGAAATTACAATGACACACAATCATTCAGTTCTCAATAGAGTGAAATTTGATTGGTGCTCCCCGTTACCTTTGGTCGGCAGACATGATCCAATGTTGGCTTAACCTTTGGTCGGCAGCAATACTAAAGGTTCCGACGGGAACCCAGAAGAGAATATTATGAAATTATTACCGCTGGAATACTGAAGCTCAAGGGATGTACTGATCCAGGTTATGCTTCCTTATACATGACCCTTGTCGGATGAATCGGAAAACGATTGTACTAATTAGTCGGTAACCACAGAACAGATGGCGGATGACATATATAAGTCAACCTTTTCACTCAAGTTTTTACCGGATTTCTGTTGTTACTCCAGTTGATCCGGGCTGTGCCTGATTTTAGCTGAATCGATCCAGCAGGTAAAATGGGGCTGACACTCATAATGACCACGATCACAATGTACACGATTCAAAATGCCTACGACCCATAATGCCCACGATTGTACAGTTTGAGATGTTCAGGCAGTAGTAAAATGGAGCTAGTGATGAATGTGAAACGAAAGGAGCGGACCGAGTATCAGGATGGGAATAATCGTCCATTGAAATTGTTCAACTGTTCAATTACAATGTAATTTGAAAATAACAATACCCAAGGTTTCGATGGGATCCCAAAAATCTAATATTTGATCCAGACAATTGGGTCTTGTCTTCGCCAGATCTAGTCTTCGCCGCGCTAATCATCAGAGAAAACCATGTTCAGATATACCTCTATAAGCCATATCTATTTTGACGACGCTGAACGAAACTTCGTGCTTTACTTCTGCCAAATTTACGGTTTCGGCAATTGTCCAGCAAAAAGAGAAAATTCAGAAACGAATTCAGCGTATATCCTTATCTCTATAAAGGACATCTAATCAACTTCAAATGAACGGTATTTCGGCCCTTCTTGGCAAGGGTCCTGGTCAGGCTGTCAATCTACTGGGTAAACGTCGGGGAAGGAAACCAAAAAGTTGACCGACAAGGTTGACAGCCTGACGAGGACCCTTGCCAAGAACGGCCGAAATATCTTTTTTGACGGTGCAAAACGGATAAGTCACCTACATTTTATTCGAGCTATATCGCCGAAATATCGCTGATGAAGAACCGTAGCTGACTTATATCCGCTGAAAACATTGTTTGAATATATGTGTCAGCTTGGGCTCAAAGAATATTTTTCTTCAGAGAAAACTTTTACTTTTGCCCAACTTTCCGGTTTTTGCCGGATTCTGGGCGAAATACTTGTCCGGCGAGAAAATGGTTTTCACCCTACTGTTCGGCATGTCTTTTTAACCCATAATTGACTATCACATTAGCTGTTTAAAAATATTTTGCTTGCCCCTTTATTTGAACCCCCTCCCCCACTCTCAAATATAGGACTACAAAGCCCATTTACGAACTTGACCTTACCCTTGACCCAAAGAATCCTTACACCAGTATCGTACTCGCAGAAAGACAGACAGACGGACAACTTTTGCGATGTCAAAGGTCACTTAACGTTTTGGGATTCCAAAAACGAAACACCAACAGCGATCTCAAAACTGTTATTTTTAACAATTCTTACCTTCAGGGTGCAAGGTTTAGATTGCCTAGTTGCACTGTATGTGCTGAAAACAATTTTAAAAGACATTTCTTCGTACTTTCGCGCAAATCATTCTAGTTTAATGAATTATAAAATAATCCTTTCACAATTTTCCGTAGTAATCCTGTCCCTTATAATCTCGCTGTCCGTTGTCCCGGGCCATCCTGTCCTCCTCTACCGACAGATAGTCGTCGGACTTTCAACCATGACGATTAGCCTTCCCTGAGAGCATTTTCAAATGTTGAAATTTGGACCGTCAACATTTTTAACTATTTTAATTTCAGGGTCTACACCCTGAATTATGGCATTTTGAATCGTTGGCAAAAAATCGTGGTGATGTTTTGGGAACCACCCCAAAAATGTGTATGATATCCCAGTTTTTTTTTGTTTGGGATTTTCGTTCCCGTATCTGGGCAATCGATTCTGATTTATTTATTTCTTTCGTGTGTGCTTGAGCTCTGCTCTCAGCAGCGGAAAGTGATAACGATAGATTATTTTGCAAATAAAAATAACCTTGAAAAAAAACTTTTACAAAACATTACTTACCGTTTTTCAACGGCAAGAAACTAGGTGTGTTAATTATTGAGCCTGGTACTTGGCCTTAAGACAAAGCTTTAGTCAAATTTGACGGTGCAAACCGGATAAAGTAAGAGAACAAGAGCTGTAAGCTCATATGGCACTTGCACCTGTATGTAGTAGGTAAGGGCTCTGTCAGATTGATCGGATCCCTTATATGCCTGCCAAGTTTCGTCTTGAAAACGCAATAACAGGAATTCAGGAAGGGCCCCCTCCACCCACCCCACCCTCCAAGTTTCCGGATCCTGTTTAATTGTGCAAACGATTTATCTAGAATAAATGCTTGTTCTTCCCATCAAGTTTAACTCCGATCCCTCCATTCTAACCGTTTCTTGAGATTTTGGATCACCCCCTCCCAACTCCCTATAGCTGTTGAACCCGCTGTCATAAGAGATGAATCATTTGATAAACATAACTTTTCGACTTCGCAGTCAACATGCGCACTTTAAGGGAGCCGGAACTTCATTTGTAAGCAAAACCCTTGAGGCAAAAATGAAATGGGCTCATGGTGATCATGAAAATGTATATTTTGCTTAACAGTATTTTTCTTACTGTGCGGTCGAGATCGATACTTTAAGGAATAGTCGGATTTGGAAATCTCGGATCATGTCAAATATCTAATATTCCAGCCAAGTTGTATCTTCCTAGCAGAGCTGGACGTATCTTAACTCGTGATCACCGGAATTCCGCCCCCCCCCCCCTCAAACTCCCCCAACAGTCGCCGGAGCCAATCCAGTTCTGAAAAAGATTTATCGAGAGCATCTGTTTGTTGTTCCCACGAAGTTCCATCCCATCTCTCCAGTATCAGCCAGTCACATATTTTCCGGTCTTCCCCCCCCCCCCCCAACTGTTGGGTCCGGTCCGGAGATGAAAAAGATCACCAGAGACATGTCAAATCTGACGTTCCGTTCAGTCAAATCCGACTATCCGTTCCAAAGTTACGCATAACTCAATATTCCGGATTCCCCCTCCCTCCACCCCCCACCCCCCACCCCGAGATGGTCAGATCAAGACATTGTTTCCAAGTTATTTTGGTCGGGTCCCTGAATGCCTCCCAAGTTTCGTAGAGAAAATCACCAAAACTGACATCACCGGAATTCAGGGAATCTCCCTTCCAACCCCCCCCCCCCCCCCAAGGGTCCGGATCCAGTCCAATTCTGTTAGTCTTCCCAGCAAGTTTCACTCCGATTCCTCCATTCCAACCGTTTCTCGAGATTTCCGGCCCCCCCAACTTCCCTATAGCTACCGAATCCGGTCCGGACTTCAGATGGGGCACCAGAGATATATCCTTTGTTCAGTTTTCAAGTTTCATTCCAATCCGATCACCCGTTTTAAAAGTTATGCACTACTCAATTTTCCAGATTGCCCGCCCTCAACTCCCACCAGATGGTCGGATCAGGAACTGATTATTTCCAAGTTAGTTTTGTCGGGTCCCTGATATGCCTGCCAATTTTCATCGCCCTAGCACATCTGGAAGTACCATAACTCGAAAAAGTGTGACAAACTGCCCTAAATTTTCAAGATTCCTCCGCCCTTTACTCCCCCGCAGATGGTCGGATCGGGAAACTGATTATTTCCAGGTTTGTTTGGTCGGCTCCCTGATACGCCTGCCAAGTTTCATCGTCCTAGCACATCTGGAGGTTCCCTAACTCGAAAAAGTGATTGATAAATAGAATATAAATATATTGATAAATAGATTGAGAAGAAACTAATAAACTCGTTTGTAGGGGAAGTTCGGGAAAGACATCCGTAAGAAGTGCTTACACTCTACTGAGACTTGATTGATCTTGCGGCATCATAATTTTCTTTGACAAACCACATAATCTCAATATGTAGCCCACCTCGTTCTTTAAACTTGTTTCGCTCTTGCATTCATCCTCTTTTTTCCTCCTTCATTGTCAGCACTGAGGTCTGACATCATGCTTCTGATCAATCTGGCCCAAGGTTTACTGACTAGTTTTCACCCGTATTTACATGGGATGGTATCGTAACCTTCTTAATTATTCCCCTGCGACTCGCTTTCTGATACCGCGTTCAGTGATAAAAGGCGGCGCAAGACTAGAGGTTGATTTTGAAAATTGGGCGAATCGACGGATATTTTGGGTCTTGTGACGGGTAGGCGAACTTTCGGAAAAAGTGGGGGTTGTGACGGATTTTTTGGGCGAATCGACGGATTTTTTGTGTCTTGTGACGGGTAGGCGAACTGTCGGAAAAAGTGGGGGTTGTGACGGATTTGTTGGGTCTTATGACGGGTGGGCGAATCGACGGGTGGGCGAATCGACGGATTTTTGAAGTGGGTGAATCGACGCTTCACGAAACCGAGGTTGGGCGAATCGACGGTAGGCGAATTGACGGGTGGGTGAATCGACGGTTGGGTGAATCAACGGGTGGGCGAATCAGCGGTTGGGCGAATCAGCGGGTGGGCGAATCGACGGATATTTTGGGTCTTGTGACGGTTAGGCGAACTGTCGGAAAAAGTGGGGAATGTGACGTATATTTTGGGCATAATGACGGTTGGGCGAATCGACGGGTGGGCGAGTAGACGGGTCCCCGTCAGAAGACCCAAAAAATCCGTCGATTCGGCCAAAAAATCCGTCACGACCCCCACTTTTTCCGACAGTTCATCTACCAGTCACAAGACCCAAAAAATCCGTCGATTCGCCCAAAAAAACCGTCACAACCCCCACTTTTCCGAAAGTCCGTCTACCCGTCACAAGACCCAAAAAATCCGTCGATTCGCCCAAAAAATCCGTCACAACCCCCACTTTTTCCGACAGTTCACCTACCCGTCACAAGACCCAAAATATCCGTCGATTCGCGTCACGGATTTTTTGGGCGAATCGACGGATTTCTTGGGTCTTGTGACGGGTAGGCGAACTGTCGGAAAAAGTGGGGGTTGTGACGGATTTTTGGGCGAATCGACGGATTATTCGGGTGTTGTGACGGGTAGGCGAACTGTCGGAAAAAGTGGGGGTTGTAACGGAATTTTTTGGGCGAATCGACGGGTGGGGGTTGTGACGGATTTTTTCGGCAAATCGACGGATTTTTTGGGTCTTGTGACGGGTAGGCGAACTGTCGGAAAAAGTGGGGGTTGTGACGGATTTTTTGGGTCTCATGACGGGTGGGCGAATCGACGGATCATAGAATTGGGTGAATCGACGGTCAAGCAACAGGACGTTGGGCGAATCGACGGGTGGGCGAATCGACGGGTGGGCGAATCGACGGGTGGACGAATCGACGGGAGGACGAATCAGCGGTTGGGCGAATTGACGGTGGGCGAATCGACGGGTGGGTGAATCGACGGTTGGATGAATTGACGGATTTTTGGATTGGGCGTATTGACGGGTGGGTGAATCGACGGGTGGGGGTAGTGACGGCGACCCGGATTAACTACAGTTTCTCCCGAAGACGGTCCGGAGCCTGTAACTACGCTTTGACGAGATACCAGTCTAGTATTCCGAGGAGGGAGCGCAGATTGATCAATAGGGCTAATTTCAGTGTTATTATTTACCTTGCGGTGCCACACACACACTTGCCATAACTGCGTGGGACAGAAAAGTGTTTGATATCGAGTCGTCAGTCCCTGAAACAAACCGTTTCCTTTTGTGACCTCAGCGCTCGTACTTTCCTGACCTCGGGAAGTGTCCGAGTGCGCTTTAGGACGTAAAGTAGGTACAATATAACCCCTCACTCCATTAGGTGGGTCACTAACAGATTGAACATGATTTGTAGACTGGCTGGCACGATTCTGGTACAGAGCTTGAGTGTTACTCCCGCGGGCTAAACTCGTAACCATAAGAGTCTTTTCCACGAAACCTGAAGTCGGATTAACCACAAGACACTCGTTACCCACAAACAGTTTATCTCGCGATTCGGCAATCAGCCCTTGACCTCGTGCATTCTCCATGATTGGCTTCAGCTTTCCGCACGCCGCAAGTTCGCGTTCGGTATAATCCGGGGAGACTGAAATGTTTGCGCTGCGAAGGTGGATCGATTTTTTCAATGCGTAGTTACGGGCGAATCGGTTAATAAACTTTATCAGCACTGGCGGTGTACCTTGCCTTGTTTTAAGCCTGAAAATGTCTTTAATTTCAAACATGCTTACTTGCAGGCCAGGGATTAGCGAACCTAAAGTGCTTGTAAGATCGTCGCGCAGTGATTGCCCCCTGCGAGGAGGGTTAAAATTGTACCACTGGTTAAACAGTTTCACGTCAGATTCCAAGCTCGGCAACTTCGATTTAGTTGCTGTTAATTCGCTATTAAGCACGGCTACATTCGTTGCGACAACATCGTCATTTTTCTCGAGACATGCGATGCTATCTGAGACTCTCGATGAGAATTGCAAAAGTCCCTCTTTCCATGTATATGCTTGCTGTAAGCGGATCAGTTTTATCGAGCTTTGAACTCATAAGGTTGGCTCTTTCCAGAACTTCTTTCAGCACGGCTTCCAAACTATTTCGGTACAATTAAGATCAGAAAGAGTATGCCTACCTGGTTTGCTCCCCACAGTACGCTCCGGGTGTGAGAGTTTCTATGGCACTTGCAGCTCCGCTCAAGTGCCATATACCGATCACTTTTCTGTCGGTCGGTCGGTCTGTCCACTCTTCCCGAGTTCCGTTACTTCCAGAAATGCTAGGACGGTGAAACTTGGCAGGCGTATCAGGGACCCGATCAAACTAACTTGGAAATAGTCACTTGCCCGATCCACCATCATGGGGGAGGGGGAGGCTTGCGGAAGCCGTAACATAGGGACATGTATAACTTTCGACCGGGTGATCGGATGTCTCGTTTCAAGTCCGGACCGGATCTGATGAATATGGGGGGGGGGGGAGCCGGAAATCCTGTGAAACTCTCAGAGTGGAGCTATCGGGATGAAACTTGGTGGGAAGAACTAACACAAGCTCTAGTTACATCACCGATAGAACTGGAACGAACTCGGACACTGTGGGGGGATTTGGAGGGGGGGGGGGGTCCGGCAATCCGTAGTTAAAGTACTTCCAGGTGGGTAGGACGTGAAGGCATATCAGGGATCCGACCGGATTATGTTGAAAACAGTTACTTGTCTGACCGACCATCGTGGGGGGAGGGGAAATGGCGGAATCCGGGAATTAGTTGCATGCATGAGTTCGAACAGGTTATCGGATCTTAATGAAACTTGATATCTTGAAAGACCTCATGTCTCAAATGTCCCATTTCGATTCAGGACCGGATTCGATTAACTGGGGGTCGGAGGGGAGAACCGTAAATCTTGTGACACGCATAGAGTAGAGTGATCAGGATGAAACTTGTGAGAAGTACAGGCCCAAGTCCTGGGTGCATCAGCGATAGAATTGGACCGAATTCGGGTACCTAAGGGGGGGAGGAGGGGAGGGCTGTAAGGGGGTGTCCGAAATTTTGGTGATCGTAAGTTACGGCACTTCCAGATGTGCTAGGACGATTCTCGGAAGCATCAGATACTTGAGATCCTTGGGTTAGAGATCGTCACTTCTCCGATCCCACCATCCCTTAAAGAACTCATCTTAAACGCAAAGTGCAAAGAATGTTTTAAAGAAAAATTTACTTTCTCGCGATCGCCATGAGCATATGATCCTTTTTGCCTTAAGGGTTTGGCTTAAAAATTTATTTTTAGCACCCTTAAAGTGCGCATCTTAAACGAAAAGTGAAAAAAAAAATACTTTACCCAGCCTTGCAGTTTGGCGCATCTTAAGCAAAAATGAAACAAATACGTATCACTTTCATCTGACCCAGCCTTGCAAGTGCCATATGAGCTTCAAGTTCAAGTTCAAAGGTCAAGGTCAAGTTCTTTTTATTGGCAAACTTATGTATACAAAACTAACATAGTACTAACATATACAAAAAGCGAAGTCTATTTATTAAACACTTTCCCAAGGGCTCTATGGCTCGTTGGTTGGGAAAAAACAATCTTTAAAACAAAATCAAATAATTCACTAGGTGTTCTCGCGAATACAACCGACCTCCACATCACCACGCAACAATATAAATATACAAAAATAAATAAAAAATAAACATATTCATCGAGAGCCAACACTAACATCTCATTTTATTAAAATATTATAATAAACAACTAGATTCAAACCTTATTCCTTTTTTTTAATAAAATCAATTTTCTTCTCCGATTTTCAACCAATTAAATTACTAATTTCCAGCAAAAATCTCTTAAAGCACAATAGACACTTCTAATACTTTACTTTATATTAAATGCTTCACAAATAAACATTTCCGACTTCGTTTAGAAGGCGCTACGAAAATCGGCCGTTTTCTTGTTATCCCTTGTCTTTACCTCTCTGGCATTTCGGCGATCCAAATCTTAGGAGCTGGGATATCGTGGCAGGATATTCAAAAGCTCCCAGTAATGCTTGATATAAAAGGATATATTTGAGATGTCACCAAAGGCAAGCCGCAGATGCAGTTTACCTGATTGTTCTAGTGTTTCATCAGAAGTTCCATGGCTTAAAGTGCCTATTAAAAGTTTTTCTTTGAGGAATATTGTTGTCAAGCTTGATTAACTTGCTTTATAAAATGTACCAGAATATGCAATAAGCTTATAAAAAATAACATAGCTACACAAATCATTTAAAACCAAATAACCTGTTCAAATCTAAATTATACAAGCTGATATATGCTTAGAATAAAGATCTACTAAGTATTATAAGAAACATCACTCTTATCTTTGTCCAAGCTAGTAAATTGAGCATGTACTGGCCCAAACAATTACGCTTTGAAATATCACAGAGAGGAAACTGTTGAAAAAGCTGCTGATCTAGGGGGTAAGCATTGTTCCTAGGTTGTTACAGAGTGGGATTGGGGTAGTTTGATGTGCCCATTGAACTTTAAGGTGTTTTTTGAACGAGCCAAGATTCAGCTACTTCCGGATCTCAGTGGGAATATAATTCTAGGCATGCCCCACAGCCACTTCCAGACCAAAGTCTGAGCGCACTGAAAGAGTCGAAGGAACCAGTGTGTCATCTTGGTTTCTTAATGCATAAGGGGTAGCTTCGTTAACAAGTCGAAACATCCCAGAAAAACATGACGGGAGGTCATCACAAAAACACTGAAATGCAAATGAGCATGACGAAAGAGTGTAAATGTCTTTTAGCTTTAATAGATGAACATGAGCAATTGTTGTTGACTGTAGAATTCTAACTGCTTTCCGTTGTAGATTATGGATGGGGGAAAGTAACGAGGGAAAAGTAGACATCCATGTAGATGAGCAGTAATATATATATGGATATATAAGCGAGAAATATAACGTTCGGAGAATAGAAAATGGAAAAATTATTCCCACTCCTCGCGAAATTTTGACTCTTATCATCTGAATATGCTGCTTGAATCTTAGATTTTCATCCAGGAGTATTCCCAGGAACTGGACGTACCGTTCAAGTGATCGGCATATAGGACCTCTTGAAGTAGGTAGCTCAGCCACTGTCGGGCAAGTCTTACCAGTACGGGAAAAAATTAGAAGGAACGACTGTTTACATTTAAAGCTAGTGAGTTACCATCAAACCATCGATAGTGCCATTGCAAGTGCAAATGAACCATTGCTAGTGCCATATGAGCTTCCAGCTCTTGTTAAGTGGTGTCCCGCTTTAGCCTGGGATCTAGAATATGAAATCCTTGACTAGCTTCGGATGTGGGCTATCCGTTCATTTGGATTGTTGGCATCATCCAATATTATCACAAAATTCAACCTCTTATCACGCAAATCAGAAGCAAAGTTCTCAAGTTCTTCTTAACACGCAAAATCTAGTCAAACAGGTTTATTTTAACAGCGCTGGTTAGACAAGTTCGCTGCATGAGAGCTACTTGACGACTATTTACTCCACTTTTTCGAAATGGAGGGTTACATATAAATTACTTACTTACTTACTTACTAGAATTTGCTGTTTTATCCTTACTTGTTTTTGTTTATGAGACCTTCAGTAATGACATTATTAGCCATTATGTTGCAGGATGCTAGCCGTGAGGGGGGGCCCAGACGACTCGACAGTCTACTTTATAATCGAAGACTGTGAAGAAGGGTCTCCTACCAAGTCCGTCGGATCAAGCAATGCAAAGAACCAAAGAAAAGTAGGCAATCGAAGTCTGAACCCAAAGTTCCTGCGGCGCAAGAAAGACGACGACGTCGATCCCCTCACGGTCTGCAGCTTTTGCAAACTACCAGATTATTTATTCTACCGTAACCCCGTGAAAAGGACGCCAGTAAAACTGCCTGCGACTGCCAAGCTGGGTGAGTCTTCCACCAAACTGACATCAGCGGGTATCCCTCTCTTTACGTCCTACCGTAGAGTAGATGTCTATGGTTTCGGAGGGGAATTGGCCCTTATGAACTTGGAAACTAGCCTGGCTGGGACAATAAACTTCCTGGGGCTCCCCATACTCCCCTTAGGGAAAATGTTAGGTATAGGGATCAATCACGTCATTGTCTCATCGGTCGTCACGCAGCTAAAATTCCGTTTCCAATGGCTATTAAGGGACGTGATCCCAACGATAACGTTTGTTTAGACGCATTTCTGGCATAAAGTTGGTCCTGGGCTGTTCCGTACACGGACATTTTTTTATCGGAGAACAGAAGAAAGGTTTTCCCAGCAGAAACCAGGGTTTCGTTGTCATTTAAAACTGCCCTGTCAGGAGTTTGATAGTAGAGAACACACGCTTGTGCAAAGCACAATGGACACTTCTAATGCTTTACTTTATAATAAATGCTTCACAAATAAACATTTCCGATTTCCTTTAGAAGGCGCTACGAAAATCGGCCGTTTTCTTGTCATCCCTTGTCTTTACCTCTCTGGCATTTCGGCGATCCAAATCTTAGGAGCTGGGATATCGTGGCAGGAAATCTAAAAACTCCCGGCAATGCTTGATAGAAAAGGATATATTTGAGATGTCACCAAAGTCAAGCCGAAGATGCAGTTTACCTGATTGTTCTAGCGTTTCATCAGAAGTTCCGTGGCTTGAAGTGCGTATTAAAAGTTTTTGTTTGTGGAATAGTGTTGTGAAGCTTGAATAGCTTACTTTATAAAATGTACCAGAATATGCAATAAGCTAAAAAAAATAACATAGCTACAAAAATCATTCAAAAAAAAAATAACCTTTTCAAATCTGAACTATACAAGCTGATTTATGCATAAAATAAAGATCTACTAAGTATTATAAGAAACATCAGTTTTATCTTTGTTTTAAACATCAGTTTTAAATTGAGCATGTACTGGCCCAAAAAATTGCGGTTTGAAATATTACAGACAGGAAACTGTTGAAAAAGCTGCTGATCTAGGAGGTAAGCATTGTTCCTAGGTTGTTACAGAGTGGGTTTGAGGTAGTCTGATGTGCCCATTGCACTTTAAACGTTATGGGAATGTATGTCTAATAACCCTTTTAAGTGTTAGCTTTCGCGAAAACAGAACTTTGGCCAGGGGCACAACAGATATATTGTCGTAGCGTTTAACACAAGGATGTGCAACCACGTGCGTTATTAAAGCTCTGACAATAGTTGCGTTTTTGATCACCTGTTTAAGTTCCCCTATGAGTTTGCCGTTGAAGCTTAATTTCTGTTTTTACACTTAGTTCGCTTGACGCCTAACTGCCGCCTGACATCTTCGCCGTTTCAAGACGCAGGTGAATGAAAACGGAAAATAAGCATCCCAGCAGATCATTCATAAACTCGCCTAAATAAGTCAGTAAAGGGTAGTTACATTTGAGAGTGAAAAGGCAATTCTTGTTGTCGAAATATACAAGTTGTAATCATCAAGTTGTTGTCAACAAAACGTCCCCATTCGAAACGTCCCCTGGCGAAACGTCCCCGTGACAAAAGGTCAACATGACAAAACTTCCCCACGACAAAACTTCCCCGTGACAAAAGTCCCCTGGCGAAACGTCCCCTGGCGAAACGTCCCCATGGCAAAACCTCCCAGGCTATAGAATTTGTTTCATTGCTGAGGGATAAGACTACTGATTGCGTCATCAGTTCCGGGAAACAAATATTTTTGGAATTTAAAATTTTGAAAACCACGAAAGGTTGACTAATTCAGCATTTAACCGATAGCCTACTCATGAAACAAACCAAAGTATTGCACTCGTCTATAGCTATTTCTTTAAAAAAAAGTGCAAAGATTTAGTAGTTTGTCAGTTTTGTGTTTGTCATCTTTTATTTAGTTGGTTTGTTTTGTATGTTAGTTTACGCTGCGATATAACTCATTGATCTCACTTTGTTCGATATTTAATTTGGTGATATTTACTTTTAAAAGATTTATTAAGGGATCAAACTGTCTAACCTAGATTTACTTGTCTCTCTTCCTAACTAATAGATAACTAATCATTCCATCCGCCTTCCTCGCTTCCCATGTCATTTTTATCCAGCATAACGGCACTACGCTTATTTTTGCATTTTCCTTGTTTGGCTCTCTTTGAGCCACATCGGGATCCCCTTTCTCTGAGGAGCCTATTTGTGCTCCTCAGTTTGTGCATGTTGCTTCAAACGACCTAGAAATGATCTACGAGTCAATTGCAAGTCATATTTACACTATATATTTTATCTGAAAACAAGACATTTATGAAGCATTTGGTCATATGTCCGATCTTTCCTGCTAATAAGGAATGTTTCCACACCTAATACACACCTCTGAAATTGTTTTAGTTCGAACTTAAAAATCTATGCTTTGGGACGTTTTGTCATGGGGACGTTTTGACACGGGGACGTTTTGTCATGGGGACGTTTTGTCATGGGGATGTTTTGTCACGGGAACGTTTTGTCACCGGGACGTTTCGCCGGAGACGTTTCGCCGGGGACATTTCGCCAGGGGACGTTTTGTCATGGGAACGTTTCGTCGGTAAGCGGAGTTACGGACTTCATTGAATTATATCTGATGCAGACAGTGATAGCATGCGCTCGGTGGGTGACAGGGAACATCAAATAATATTAAGGATATTCTGGACCTGCTACGTAAGTGCGATAATGATGATTTGGATATTCCCTGCTACGTCATTCGTGTTCCTACTGAAGTCCCCTGTGTACCAGCGGTAGCATATTCTCGACTTGCTGCGAAAGTAAATATCTGCGAACAGATGAATGAATGAATGAATTTATTCCCAATAAAGCCCAAGGGCCATGGCGGGAAACATAACACAATAACAAAAACAAAATATTATACACTCCAACAACAAACCAAAAAATCATTCTATAAAAATAGTTCACGGTGGGCCATAGCTAGCTTCAGGATTCTACCCAGCCTTCAGATCTGACCAAAACACTTACTTCCCATACTTGAAACCAAATCCCTTTCCTCCCAAGCCTCCCCACCAATGCTAAAAGCTATGTCTTCATAAATGGTGTCTTACGGAGCAAATTTCCCATCCCTTCCTTCTGGTAACAATGACAATGAAAATCGTGCCACTGTGTATCATTTCCAAGGTTCCTCCTGATCTTAACAGCCCTACGAAACGTAGACAAGCTCTCGAACAAGTTTGCAGTCATGAGTCGATTTTGTCCGTTAAACCTGTTGGTGACAAGATGATCGTGTAGATCGACCGAACCACTGGCCCGGAGTTCTGTGCCGCGGCGCAGTCTGCCATACCCTGCTCTAAAGTGAAAATTTCAGCCAGAAAGTATTACCAATTAGTAAAAGGCATTGAAAGTGACTTTGAGCTTTCCTTGTTTAAGAAAGTCCCTGGGATCACTGATGCTATTTGTCTTGGGAATTCAAATTCCATAAAGCTCTGCTTCGCGAATCCCAGGTCACTCGATCATGCTCTAAAAAATGGTATCCGGATTGAGTATGAATCAATTCGAGTGTCTGCTTTTCACGATATTCAGCGATGCTGCAATAACTGCCGTTCACCCAACCACCTACAGGCGGCGTGCGAAAGTTCTCTCCCGAAATGCTCTCGATGTGCCGGTCCTCATGAGGCCACACGTGATTCGCCGTGTCAAATGCAGCCCAAATGCGCTAACTGTGATGGACCCCATGTTTCGTACAGCCTGCGGTGCCCTGTTTTACGTGAAATAGTTAACAACAAAAAGAAAACTCCAAACCTTAAATGAGCAAAATGGACGTATCTATAGTTTCATATAACATAAATGGTACCAAGGATAAAGATGATTCGATTGATTATTTGCCTTCTACTAATGACATTGTGTGCCTGCAGGAACATCTGTTAAGTCCATCTTCCGTCAATTTCCTAAATCGAAGCAAAGATCATTTTTATTTTGTGGTCAATGCTCGACGTACTCGTGGTCGCCCTTCTGGTGGTCTTGCGTGCATACTAAACAGAAAGCTGGCCCTATTATCTCCAGTAAAGTATTTTTCAGACATAAATTTTTTGGCTGTCCGGCTAGGAAATACTGTGCTCGTAAACTGTTACTTGCCCTGTAACAAGAATACAGTGATATCTCTGAATGCTTATGCGAAAGCTTGCATACAGCTGCAGAAGTTACTTAGTGACATTACTTAGTCTACACTGGATTGTTTTGGGGGATATGAATACTGATTTAGACGCAAGTTCCCCACGTTCGGATATGATTCTGGATATTCTCCCGAGCCCATACCATGTTGTTAAAAATGATATAGGTTACACGTATGTGCACCATACTGGGTCTACCACGAATATTGATCATTGTGTGTTAAGCGCAGACCTAATTTCCTCTATCGTTCGTGTTGACGAAGATCACAGCGACATTGACCACCTTCCAATTTCTTTGACATTTTCTATGCCTACAATTCCTTACAGTAATGCCCCAAACAAGAACAAGAGCTACGAGCTTATATGGCACTTGTTACGAGTAAGCACGGCTCGGTTATGTCAATGATATATCTAGTGTTTGCTAGGTGTCTTCCCACCAAGTTTCATCTCGTTCCCTCCACTCATAGCGTTTTCCAATATTTCCGGTTCTCCCCTCCAGCTTGTTACGAAGGGTTTTCATATCTTTATATTTATAGTTTTCCTGGTTTACCTTTTAAACTCAAGTCAGATTTAAATCAACATCGTTCCCAAACCGTTTCAGTTCAGCCAAGATTTAAAAGGAAATATTGTTTCCGAATTCGGATCAAGTCCTAACGTAACGTTTAGAACTCGAGCGAGAGTTTGCGGTTAGACGGGTATGGAAGGCGGATCGGGTCAAAAGACCCTCCTACATCACATGATAGAGAACCTGCTTAGTCAGGTGGTGCATTCACACCACCTGCTTTGTCACGTCCTCTGTCACGTGGTGTATTTACACCATGTGCTTTGTCACGTCCTCCGTCGTGTCGTGCAACTACACCACGTGATTTGTCACGTCCTCTGCCATGTGGTGTGAAGTGTTCACACCACGTGCTTTATCACGTCCTCTGTCACGTGGTGCATTTACACCATGTGCTTTGTCACGTCCTCTGTCACGTGGTGCATTTACACCATGTGCTTTGTCACGTCCTCTGTCACGTGGTGCATTTACACCATGTGCTTTGTCACGTCCTCTGTCACGTGATGCGAACACACCACATGCTTTGTCACGTCCTCTATCTGGTGATGTAAATCCATCGCGTGACAATAGAGGTGCTTGGTCAGATGGTGACTTTCCACCACGTGTATTGTATCGCTGTGTAAATACGCCATGTGTTTTAGAAGGTGGTGTATTGTAAAAATCAATGAATATTAAAGAGAAAGCGTTGTTATCTGGCCGAACGGGTCAAAACCTAGACTTTGCAGGAAACGCTTCCTGCAAAACCGGTCTGAAGTCCTTCATAATATCTCACATCACGTGCTTTGTAACGTCCTCTGTCACCTGCTTTGTCACGTGGTGTAAATACACCACCTGCTTTGTCACGTCCTCTATCACCTGCTTTGTCACGTGATGTAAATACACCTGCAAAACCGGTCTGAAGTCCTTCATAATATCTCACATCACGTGCTTTGTCATGTCCTCTGTCACCTGCTTTATCACGTGGTGTAAATACACCACCTGCTTTGTCACGTCCTCTGTCACCTGCTTTGTCACGTGGTGTAAATACACCACCTGCTTTGTCACGTCCTCTGTCACCTGCTTTGTCACGTGGTGTAAATACACCAACTGCTTTGTCACGTCCTCTGTCACCTGCTTTGTCACGTGGTGTAAATACACCACCTGCTTTGTTACGTCCTCTGTCACCTGCTTTGTCACGTGGTGTAAATACACCACCTGCTTTGTCACGTCCTCTGTCACCTGCTTTGTCACGTGGTGTAAATACACCACCTGCTTTGTTACGTCCTCTGTCACCTGCTTTGTCACGTGGTGTAAATACACCACCTGCTTACTTTAGACCTACCCTGACCCTGATTTCCGTATCAGCCAAGAAACACACATTTTAGGGGTATTTCGAAATTTTAATTAGAAAATAACACCTGTTTTTCACTTTAGACTTGCGCCCGATCCGTATCCGTTCCCCTAGGGAAAGTTTTGTCATTTTTAGTCACCTTAGATTCTGGAACAAGTGCTTATTGTTTCAATTGAAAACTTACATTTTAAGGGTTAGGAGGGTTGGGTTTAAGGGGGATTTCAGGGTTAGGTTTAAAAACAAGTGTCATTTTATGATTCGAGTGTTCGAAATACCCCTAAAACGTGAGTTTCTTGGCTGACACGGCATTTTCATTTTTAGGGTCTAGACCCTAGGGAAACGGGTCAAGGTAGGTCTAAAGTAAAAAAAAGTGTCATTTTCTGATTCAGAATGTTCAAAATACCCCTCAAACGTGTGTTTCTTGGCTGATACAGCAATTTAATTGTTAGGGTCTAGACCCTAGGGAAATGGGTCAGGGCAGGTTTAAAGTAAAAAAAAGTGTCATTTTCTGATTCAGAATGTTCGAAATACCCCTCAAACTTGTGTTTCTTGGCTGATACAAAACCTTAACCTTATCCATGACACATGAGTTTCGTCTATAACCTTTGGAAACACGAGCAAAATGTAACCAATACTGGGCGTAGACTGAATTTGGCTTCTCACACCACGTGCTTTATCACGTGGTGCGAATACACCACGTGCTTTATCACGTGGTGCGAATACACCACGTCCTTTATCCCGTGGTGTGAATACACCACCTGCTTTAGCATGTGCTTTGTCACGTGGTGTGGATACACCAACTGCTTTAGCCTGTGCTTTGTCACGGGGTGTGAACACATGACCTGCTTTAGCATGTACGTAACCCATGACCCGTTTCCCTAGGGTCTAGACCCTAAAAATTAAATTGCTGTAGAACATTCTGAATCAGAAAATGACACTTTTTTTTACCTTAAACCTGCCCTGACCCGTTTCCCTAGGGTCTAGACCCTAACAATTTAAAATTAAAATGCTGTATCAGCCAAGAAACACAAGTTTGAGGGGTATTTCGAACATTCTGAATCAGAAAATGACACTTTTTTTTACTTTAAACCTGCCCTGACCCATTTCCCTAGGGTCTAGACCCTAACAATTAAATTGCTGTATCAGCCAAGAAACACACGTTTGAGGGGTATTTTGAACATTCTGAATCAGAAAATGACACTTTTTTTTACTTTAGACCTACCTTGACCCGTTTCCCTAGGGTCTAGACCCTAAAAATGAAAATGCCGTGTCAGCCAAGAAACTCACGTTTTAGGGGTATTTCGAACACTCGAATCATAAAATGACACTTGTTTTTAAACCTAACCCTGAAATCCCCCTTAAACCCAACCCTCCTAACCCTTAAAATGTAAGTTTTCAATTGAAACAATAAGCACTTGTTCCAGAATCTAAGGTGACTAAAAATGACAAAACTTTCCCTAGGGGAACGGATACGGATCGGGCGCAAGTCTAAAGTGAAAAACAGGTGTTATTTTCTAATTAAAATTTCGAAATACCCCTAAAATGTGTGTTTCTTGGCTGATACGGAAATCAGGGTCAGGGTAGGTCTAAAGTAAGCAGGTGGTGTATTTACACCACGTGACAAAGCAGGTGACAGAGGACGTAACAAAGCAGGTGGTGTATTTACACCACGTGACAAAGCAGGTGACAGAGGACGTGACAAAGCAGGTGGTGTATTTACACCACGTGACAAAGCAGGTGACAGAGGACGTAACAAAGCAGGTGGTGTATTTACACCACGTGACAAAGCAGGTGACAGAGGACGTGACAAAGCAGTTGGTGTATTTACACCACGTGACAAAGCAGGTGACAGAGGACGTGACAAAGCAGGTGGTGTATTTACACCACGTGACAAAGCAGGTGACAGAGGACGTGACAAAGCAGGTGGTGTATTTACACCACGTGATAAAGCAGGTGACAGAGGACATGACAAAGCACGTGATGTGAGATATTATGAAGGACTTCAGACCGGTTTTGCAGGTGTATTTACATCACGTGACAAAGCAGGTGATAGAGGACGTGACAAAGCAGGTGGTGTATTTACACCACGTGACAAAGCAGGTGACAGAGGACGTTACAAAGCACGTGATGTGAGATATTATGAAGGACTTCAGACCGGTTTTGCAGGAAGCGTTTCCTGCAAAGTCTAGGTTTTGACCCGTTCGGCCAGATAACAACGCTTTCTCTTTAATATTCATTGATTTTTACAATACACCACCTTCTAAAACACATGGCGTATTTACACAGCGATACAATACACGTGGTGGAAAGTCACCATCTGACCAAGCACCTCTATTGTCACGCGATGGATTTACATCACCAGATAGAGGACGTGACAAAGCATGTGGTGTGTTCGCATCACGTGACAGAGGACGTGACAAAGCACATGGTGTAAATGCACCACGTGACAGAGGACGTGACAAAGCACATGGTGTAAATGCACCACGTGACAGAGGACGTGACAAAGCACATGGTGTAAATGCACCACGTGACAGAGGACGTGATAAAGCACGTGGTGTGAACACTTCACACCACATGGCAGAGGACGTGACAAATCACGTGGTGTAGTTGCACGACACGACGGAGGACGTGACAAAGCACATGGTGTAAATACACCACGTGACAGAGGACGTAACAAAGCAGGTGGTGTGAATGCACCACCTGACTAAGCAGGTTCTCTATCATGTGATGTAGGAGGGTCTTTTGACCCGATCCGCCTTCCATAGACGGGAGGCAACAGGGAGATCAGTGAAAGGAGAGCAAGGCGGATTTGACGTCAGAGAAATAGTCTACAAAAAGGCTTTTCTAGTCATTTTCGAGAGAGTTAGTTGGAGATCATAAGAGAGTGTGGTGAAGCTTGGAGGAGACAACACAAGAGTGAGTAAAGAACAATAAACGTGTCCTGAACCTGAACATAGCTAGAACCGTACGAACACATCTACGCCTTCGATAAGACGCTACCGTGTCGAAAGACTAAGTGATCAACTAAGTGAGCTGAAAGGAAGAGTCCTTCCTTTCAGGCCACTCGGTTGAGCGGCTACGGCTAAGGCAGAAGCCTACAACAGTAAACCCTAACACCATACCTAAAACCTATCGTTTTAATGGTGCAGCGCTGGTTCTAGCTTATTCAGTTTCGGTTATATGTGTTAGGTTACTGTTATTTTAGTTCTGATTAGTATGTTGGCCTTATATTTTCCTAGAGTTACGGTTTATGGAATGAGCCCCATTTTACCAAAATTCCTGAAGGAAATGAAGAACTGAGTTTCATTTTTTTTTTTTTTTTAAGAAATTGGATATTTAATATCGATTATTGGGGAGATTTACTCTGAGTCTTGAACAATTATAGAATGAAAAGTAAAGATTAAATAAGTAGAGATAAGTAGAGATTTCTGCCGTTTTATTTTTTTTTTAATTCGGATTAATTGTAGATTCATTTTCTTTGGAAATTAACTACCGATAACAAAATGACGGAACAACAAGACAAAGTGGGTAGCAAAATCTCTCTGGATACGCTCTGTAAAATTGCAACTCAAGTAAGCTCTTTTGACGGGACCGGTGATGTTTTGGTCTTTTTGGATGCATTAGAAAAACTGAGAAACTGGGACGATAGTATCAAAGACACTGAGCTGATTCGCTTGGCTTTTATGAAGACAATCGGAACTGCGGCAAACTTTCTGGCAGGCAGTGGCAAATTTTCGAGCTTTGACACGCTTAAGAAAAGCTTATACCAACAATTCAAGCACACTTCTAGAAAGGCAAAGCTGGTTCATGAAACCTTACTTTTGAACGAGGGAGACGACCCGTTCCCATTTATCGAAGATTTGAAACTTAAAGCTCTCCAGCTAATGGGTTTGGACGAAATGCCAGGTGAAGACGAGGAAGGATTTTACAACTTACTGAAAAATCTGCTCCTCGAAAGCCTTAGTCCCAAGTTGGGTATGCGCGTGGTAGCTCGCTGCCCAAAAGATTTCGAAGAGGCGACAAATATCCTTATAAATGACTATCGGGCACGTGAATTTGCAAAAATCCAGATCGTCCCGAACACTTTCCACCATTACACAGGCCAGTAGCTTAGATAAAACTGAGTCAGTTAGCGGTCATACAAATGTCATTGGTGATTTTGGGGCAGGAAATTTCCTTTTAAACAAAGGAAGCGGTCAGGATCATTCTGGCCGATATGACAAGAAAACAGGCAGTTCTGTTTTCTCTCGTGAAGGTGAAAATAAAAATAATAATGGATATTTTGAGCGTGCGAATGGATTAAGGGGCAGCACTAGCAGGGAACAACCGACGGGCGGAGAAAATCGTAAGTGTTCTATCTGCGAAAAGAGTGGCCATATTTCAAAGGGACTGCCGTATGTATTGTTTCGCGTGCAGCGAACCAGGCCACCGCGGGAATAATTGCCCGGCTGGCAGGTCAAACTTCAAGATCTGCTACAATTGTGGCCAGCCAGGTCATTTTAGCCGCGAGTGTTGGCTACCAAAGGAATTTCAGAATTTAAACGTGGAATATGGTGTACGTATTCGTCTGCTCGCTTTTTGTAAATAGTAAGGGCTGAACATTTTATTGCGTTGTGTTTTGATTCATGTAACAGCGTTAAATATAATTTATTGCCGTATTTTCAGTGTAATATTTGCTGTATTTCTGCTCAAGTGTCAGCAGAAACCGGCGTATCCGTATCCCTGATTGGACTTGATTTATATTTTCAGTTACCTAAGGTAGTTAGGGACGTTTTAGTTAGGGGTGGTGGCGACGTATGTAGCGCCACCGGGCATAACATGGGCATTTTTGGCAGTATTACCGAGACTATTCATATTAACGGCAGTGACTATAAAGAGACATTTTTGGTGAGTGAGAAATTAAGGGTACCTATGATACTCGGTTATGGGTTCCTGAAAACTCATGATTTAGTTGTCGATGCAAAACATGAAAAATTGATAAAAAGGAATTCTAGGGAGTGTTGTCACACCCTTAATTTCCACAACAACCAAACAACAAGAAAAAGTGAGATTCTTAAAGTACCAAGGACACAAAGTGAATGTATGGTAACTGAACCCTATAAGGTAAGGCAACAACCTTATTGCTTTTTAGGTGGGGCTAATACAGAACAATAGTGTACAACAACAACAAACAACACTTCGCTTCAACTTGATACAGTACCATGCACTACCAGCAACAGTTGTTGTTGTTTAGCACAACAAAATAGGGGTATTGGTTCGAGACCAAACCATACATCGGAACAACATTGTTATTTTTCTGGTGGTGCTCAGACGGAACAACAGTGTGCAACAACAACAAACAACATTTTGTTTCAACATGATACAGTACCATGTATTACCAGCAACGGCTGTTGTTGTTTAGCACAACAACAATATAGGGGTATTGGTTCGAAACCAAACCGTACATTGGAACATCTTTGTTACTTTTCAGGGGATGCTCACATCGAACAGCGGTGTACACCAACAACAACGATGACTGTATGCCATTGTGACTCAACGTCATGTGCTATCAGTTGTTGTTGTACAATACAACAATCAACTAGGATAGCAGGTAGTGGTTCGATTCCAAACCAAGTTCCTAGCTGTAGTGATAACAGTATATACTGTAAAGACGAGTCAAATAAACCGATTACTTTTTCAGGATTTGAAAGTTGTAGCGTTGCTCAACTAAATATAACAGGGGTGCAAGACATAGCTTTTGCAGCCGACAACCAGACATTGGTGGCCCAGTTGCAAACAACAACCATCTTTATTACTGCAACTCACATCAAGGATCAAGAAGTGGCAATCCAGCATCGAACAACAGCATCTATACTTTCGCAAATAAGAAGAAGATTCAACGAGTAGTTGCCTCGTGGCAAATAACCCGAGTTTGTTCCAAGGACCAGTTAACCCAAACCTATACTCTTTCAGGGAGTCAAGATGAAGAATTATGAGGGCATTCAGTTCTTCGAAGCACTGGATTATCGTCTGCACTTCGATAGTCCAGTAGTCCAGGGTCAATCAGTGATCCTGCGGGGGTCGGCGAAACGTCTGTGGCAACTGAGCCCCATCAGTTTGGTCCAGGAGACGACAAATCGCCGGAGATATATCCTGTCCCACCAGAAGTAGACTCAATCAGACGGTGATTGAGACTTCGGGGTGGTGTTCGGGCAGATGATGCGTTGCGGATACAGGAAGCCGCGTTACCCAGGCCTCAGGGAGGAGGTTCTGGTCAGGGCATACTAGAAGAATCGTCGAGTCAGTCCGGACTCGTGTCAGAACTTGGCGCTCAAAACCGTACGGACACGGAAAGCGCTGGGTTCAACCGTTATAGTATGCCGGAGTTTTAGAAGTCCGTCGGGGGAGTCGGAGTCTGATCACTCCCGGACGGAGCCGCCAATTGATTTAAGTAGTCCCCCGTTGCGTTTTTTTTTTGTGACCGTGATTTGTCACGTTCGGAGGCGTTGGGAGTGAGAACGCAGGCAGCCAGGCGAGCTGCATTTCAAGGGGTTTTGAGTCTGGGTTCTAAGAACGCTCGTGGACAAGTTGAAACCATCTATAACCATCAAGGAAGAAAACGGTGTAGATTTTTGTTTGTATTTTATTGCAAAGTTTTGCAGTAGTTATATAAACCGGGTTCTGGCTCACCCTCCCCCCAATTTCAAAACCCCAGTTTAACATCAATTTCTTAAATTTTAACATCCTTTTTACCAAATTATCCCCCTTTTTAAGAACATTTTTATTTTCTTACTTCCAAAATAAAGGATACAAGAAATGAGAATATTACCCTTTACTACATATAAAATACTACAATATACACTACTTCTTTTTTTTTTTTACATTTTTCATTTTTTATTCAAATATTACTGAGTAAACAGTTCTAAATCCACATATGTTTCTTTGTTCTTGTTTTCGCGTACAATAGGCTGCAAAACCAGATTTTTCTTTAAAAGTAATTCGTTAGCAATGGCATTATATCTCTGTGGAATAAACAAATCACAGGGTTTGTCATTATGATTAATAACGACAACCAACTTATCACCATATTTCGTCTTAGCAATTCTCATTTTAACGATAGTATATTTCAATCCTAGAACTAGTTCTTCTTTCCTGATTGTCTCATTGTATTTATTCATTCTGATTGTATTCAAGACTTCCTTTGTGGACTCCATTTATTAGGGGATGATTTTATTAAATAAAAATCCAGGCTCACAAACTCACATACATATTTTTATTGATAATATCTAACGTAGCTTTTCTTTCATAATATATAACACAGTAAACATTATATGGTACGGGTTGATTATCTTTCAACGTTAAACTTATTTCAATATCAGCAGTTGTTCCATTATAAATATTTGACTCATGTTTGGAAACATCGAAACAGAATAGTGGATATACTTCTTTAAATTCTTCTATACTAACAACACTACCAGTATCAAATGCTAATTGTTTATAACCCAAATGTATGAACCTATTGTAAAGATTTGAGTATTTACATTTATCATCGCTAAAATCACATTTAAGTGGTTCTTCAGGATATTTATCTCCATTAATTCTAAGTTCTATGTCTGTTAAATTCATATGATCAAACACCATATTATTCATTAACTGATTGTTATGCTTTTCATTTTTCTGTAGCATCACAACTACTTTTGTTGGATTGTTTCTCTCAGAAATAACTTTCCAAGTGTGTTCCTTATTTTGACTAAAATCGCTTTTATAAGTATTACATGTTTCCCACATCAGATTATGCTTTCTGTCCTTTGCCAATCCCTTTTCTAAGTTACTCATCATTTCAATACTAGGAGCTACAATAGGGATCTTCCAGGATAAATACTCGATGACTACTTTGAAATTAGTATTTCCATTTCTTATAATCATGTTGTTATCATCATTTCTTCTTAGAAATATTTTATGCGATGCACCTCTGAAGAATCGTTTGTTTCCTTTCAAAAATCCAAACAGTTCTGATAATGGTAAATACATATTTACTAATTTACTGCTCTTTGTTCTGTTATATCTTTTTTCAAATCCTTTATTATAATTATCATTATTGGTCAACCTGACTGTTCCAGCCCCTGCTGCAGTCCCTGCAGTAAAAGAAGCAACTACAGGATTGATTTCTTTTCCTTGATTATAATCTTTATACCAGAAATGATTTCTTGCTGCACTTCTAGAATAATCATCAGAGTATTCAATCAACTTTGTAACGGTAGTTGTAATACCAACATGATTAATTTTTTCAACCGATTCATCGTTTATTACATACTCAGCGTTACTGAATAAATTAAATCCATTATTCGTTAAAGTAGCAACATCGGCTGCAGCTATAGGAGTCCCATCTTCGTTTACTATTCTTACACTGACATCAAGATAACTTTCACTTGGATAAAACCAGGAATCTAATTTCTTCGTTACGAATTCAAACTCTGATTTATTAGATACATTCACATCTGTTTCTCGAATTTCTTTAAATTCATATTTAACCACTGTTTCATCCACAAGCGGTTCATCAAAAATGTTCCATTGCGGACTGATAACTTTATTTACTGCCATTTATATAAGAAAGAAATTATTAAATAAAACTTATTTCAGAATCTTTAATCCATTTCCAGTCATTAACGTTTTGATCAAGTCCTGACTTCTTTGATTTAAAATCCTTTTATTTGTACCGATAAGATTCTTCATCGATTTTTTGTTTCCAATTACATCAATGAGTTCCTTCTTGTTTACATCGATCAGATCTTTCCCATATTCTATTGCTCTGTTTTTCAACAACTCAAATCTCGGTTTAATAATATTATTATACATTGACATAGCCCCATCTTTTATTTGTTTAGCTGACGTTTGAAATAACTGGGAATTAACAATGTTTTTGAATACACTACCGATTCCACTTCCATACTGCTTTTTATAAAGTAATCGCTTATTATTAATCAACATTTATAGGTAAATAATTTTATTTCACTAATCAATAAGCTTTTCTTAAATGCAGTACGTATCCAACGTTATCACCATTCAAATCGATAGGTCTTCCCAACTGATCAGTAATTGTCATTCTCAAGGAGTAAATAAAGTCTTTTGTATTAATAGGAAGGTAGATTAATTGTCTAGGATTCTCAACAATTTGACAACCCGGTTCTGTATTAGGAACAAATGTCCAAATGACATCTGATTTACTTTTGTTTACGATAGAACTGTTTACAAGAGAGCAGTGAATTTGAATTTTATCAACGCTTCTTGTTATATTCGGAAGCTTTGTACCTTCATTGATTTTCTTAGATATCTCACTATCCTTCTCAAATCCTAAAATCTGACACAAGTCACTATTAAATCTAAACACATATTTTTCTTGTAATAGTATGACAAATCTCATAGATGCTGGATTGGATGAAATTACAATAGGACATTTATCTTTTGGGGTATCAAAATACTGACACAAAAAATAATTCAAACAATCATCGTTATACATCCCATTAGGAATAGTAACATTCATCCATTCTGTTGCATTATTATCTTCATCTTTCCTGTATTGAAATGTATTATTTCCAAATTTATCACTTATATTATGCCACGAATACCACAAAGTACACTGATTCAAACCTATTTCATAATCCCAATTACGATTCAATTCGATTGGTTGACTAAATGTTATATCAATGATACTTTCATTACCTTCAATATTTAACAACACCATTTATTAGAAATATTTTTTATATATTGAATTGTAATTTCTCTTCGTAAGAAATTTATTTCGCATTAACGAATCCAAAATATCAATAGCTTCATTTCTCACCTCATCAGATGTATTTCCGTTTACTCTGCTACCTATCAAAGTGTATAATTTTGAAATCATTTCATCACAATTCATAAATACTCCAGTTCCTTGTTGGTTGACTAATGGGAAATAGGTTTGAATGGTTTTTAACCTATTCTTGTATTCTTTTATAAATTCAATGTGTTTATCATACTTACTAGAACTATAACTTTTACTTTTCATACCACCATAACTTTGACTTATAGATGTTAAATAATTCAGAGCCCCATCTATTTCGTTATGATGCTTAAGGTAATAATGAGGCATTTTAAAATAATTATCGGTACCATTCCAGTCATCTTTATATTTTAAATTAATTTGATTTAATAATTCCACATCAATATTTAAGTTTAGATTTACGTCATATGGTTGTTCTAGATTGGGTTCTATCGCATGAGTGGGAGCTCGACTCGATTCCTCTGAAGTAGTGGTCTGTAAAGCTGTTTTAAATGTATCACCTAATCTGATAAACCTTCTTCTTGAATTATTATCACCTTCAAGTAGTTTATTAATTATCGTTTCAGCGTTCTCTTGTAATTTTTTGATGGTGTCTTTAGTGTTTTCTTTTTGTGCTATAATAACTGGAGCGTTTAACTCTGAAGCATATTCCCGAAATCCTGCCTTCTCCATCTCATTTTGTTGAACCTTGCTTCTCTGAATTTCTCTGTTCTTCACTATATCCGATAACATATCACTCAAGCGTCTTGAATCCATTTATATACAAGTAATTTTATTTCATAATAAATTTTGAAAGTTCTTTTTCATAAAACCCTCCTTGAATTAATTCCCCACTTTTGTCAGATATTTCATAAGTAATGGGAATGGTAGGTCTGATGGTTGCTATCTGAAATACCTCATCCGTATAATTAGGTAAATATCCTTTATCGAAAATACTTTTTTCTTTTTTAATTCTGACTAAATCCCCTACTTTGACGTTTCCTGTGATTTTGTAGTCATCTACTGGAGGAAACAGAGCACTAAAACCTTTTTTCTGATTAACCTTTTTACTAGCATCAACTGGTTTCATTTGTATTGAACGGTGGTACGAGTTATTATAATTACTCACAAATAAAGGTAAAATATCAATCCAATTAGTAGTGTTATTGTGAGTGAAATATTTCCATAACTTTTCTTTTAGCGTTCTATTGAATCGTTCTACAATTTGCGCTTTCAATTCGCTTTCAGATGCAAACCAGTGTATACCGTTATTTTTCAAAAAAGTTTGAACATTTCTCATCACAAATTCATTACCTTTATCAGTTTGTAGTTTCTTAGGAATTCTTTCTTTAAATATAACACTGAATGCGTTTATTATTCCAGCACCCGTTTTATCTTTCAAAGGGACACACCAAGCATATTTACTAAAGCAATCAATAACAGTTAAAATGTAATTTGTTTGTTATTTTCTTTTTTATATTTCTGCATGTCAACTAAATCAGCTTGCCATTGCTCATCAACATAGTGAACATACACTCGCCTCCTTTCAAAGTTATGATAGAAAGGTTTGTGTAACGTATACACATTCTCATTTTGCAACACATTTTTTATTTTATCCTTGGAAACCTCAACACCATTTTCTTTTAATTTTCTGTAAATATCATCCACACCTGAATAATTAGAATAATACGTCTTTAAAATATCTGTTTCTGCGTTGAGGTTTTTTTTAAAAAGCGATTTTTCCTCGATCCGCAGATAACGCAATTACCTTTCAGCATTGGAACATTATTTTTTTGAGACACTGCCTTAAACATTGATTCAGTGTCAGTGCTCTTTTTACATTTCATACAATAAATCTCCATTTATTAGAAAACAATTTTTATAAACGAAAAGCTACCAACTTCATTTTGCGCTTAATGTAGGAAATACAGTGAAGTCCACAGTTTAATTCATCTATATTTTGAACAGCAAGATTTTCATAAGCTATTTTTTTCTTTGAAGTTCTTAGATATTTAATTATTTCTTTTCCTGGGGGAATACCGAAAGAATCAAAAAATTCTACATGGGGGTATTCAGGTAGATTACAATACGCAACCCAGTGAGTTCCAGGCATTCCGAGTTTATCATAATTAATGACACCGCATTCCGAATCGTTTATATGTTTGGGTAGCGTATCTAAAGAGAAAACACCTCGAAACTGTGGTATACTCCCTAATGCATCCATAATATCAAAATTGGTTAGAGGTCCTACTTTACTTTTGCTTCTTTTTTGATGTCCCCGTTTTTTGACTTCCTAGGTCTTCCACGTACCCCATGACCGACAACTCTTTGTGTTCCAGGAAGTGTTAGCGCTCCACCTGTGTTGACATCATCGGTTTTCTTCTTAGGTCTTCCCCGTCCCACAACTTTTTGTGTTCCAGGAAGTGTAAGCGCCCCACCTGTGTTGGTTATGTTATCCATAATTTTCTTACCAGCGAATGTACCCAAAGCAGCAGCACCACTTGTTAAAGCTGCCTTACCAAGGGTAATTGCTAGCGGTATTAAAAATGGAAGTAATCCACCTTTTTGAATCGCTTCTCTCATCTGCTTGTATGATACATCAATATCACAACCCTTATTATTCATTTTACAGGTTTCAATTTTATCAATTTGTCGTTTACTTAAAAGTAACTTAACTGGTTCTCGTTCATTTTGTCTACTATGACTAACACGTATCTGACATTTTTGTTTAGCATCAAAGCATTTCTTCAGCTTTCCTTTCTGAAGCTTTGACAAATAAACTGTATACTCCATTGTTTCAACCATTTATTAGGGAATTAATTTATCTTATAAAATTTATTTACCAGCCATCATTTTTTCTATTCTGGTAACGAATGGTTTGTCAACAGGTTTTAGCTCTAGCTCTAGAAGTCTTTTTAAAATATTGACTACTGCTCTTTCAATATTATCGATACGAGTTTTTTTACCAGCAATCTTTCCTTCAATTATACCGTTATGGGTGTGTTGCCCAAGAAGCTTTTTGTCATAATCTAGAAGATTCATAGTTAACGTTGCTAAATTAACAGCATCATTTTTGTTTCTAGGGTTTTGAACATTTGTTATCAACTTGTTTTCAGCGTTAATCTCTTTATCATTAACTCGAACTATTTCTTTTACAAATAACCCTTTATCTTTAATCCTTGCCAATAAATTATCAGGAGAATCATGTACCGCAGTTAATCTGTTGATATCTTCGCTAAAATACTGATTTGCCCCCACTTGTTGTGCGGTAATTTCTTCTTTAAATTGATTCAAAATAATAGTCATAGATCTGAAACTAATAGCGTCCTGGTCAGCTTTCGCATCCCCTAACATAATAATTCTCTTATCTTGTAGGTTAATATTACCGTTGTCATCAGTAACTCTCTTTTCATTCGATTCGTTACTAACCTTTTTTCCAACACTACCAAATTTATTCATTTATTATAGAAATAAATTATCCGGTAAATTTTTCAAAGTTTTTCCTGTACTTAAGGGTTTTATCTTTTATTTTTAAATCTATGAAGAAAAAACCGTAGCCCTTGGTTGCAGTCTCGAATTGTTTGAGAAATTTTTCATCGTCTATACTGGATACATGGCTTTGTCTTATTAATTTTACTTCTTTTGGATTAGAACACTGAAAGAATGCAAAATAATTGCACTGGAGCCTTACCACCTTTGGCGTTTTATGATAGCTTTGAGACAAGTAAATAATTGAGGCATTTTTCTTTCTTCCTCTTATGAATAAATCTTCTATTTTCTTCTGGTCTTTTTCAGTGACAAAATCGTCAAAGATAATCAAGTTTTGGTACTCAGGGTCTAAGTCGTCAACATCGACAATATCATCAAGATTGTTACTTACTGTTAAGACTTTCGATTTGCATTGTGACTCCAAAGTGGTTAAATTGGTTATAAGGTCTTGATATTTATCTTCTTCAAGATCTTTAGCATACAAGTATATTCGGTTGAAACAAAGATATTCATAAATTAAATTCAAAAGAAGGTTTGTTTTCCCTGTTCCAGAACTACCACAAATTAAGAGTCTGAATGGCCACTGAGGTGCAAGGTCGTGCTTATTCTGATAAGTGTTCTTTTCACTAAAGTCATAGACTTTGATTGGAGCCTTTTCATTCATTTATTTAGGAAGAATTTTTCATTATAAGATTTACTTGAGTATTTTAAGTATATACTTGGATTTATTAAGTAGGTACTTGAAGTTTTTAAGTAGGTACTTGAAGTTTTGAAGTAGGTACTTGATTTTTTTAAGTAGGTACTTGAAAGTTTTGAAGTAGGTACTTGAATTTTTTAAGTAGGTACTTGAAGTTTTGAAGTAGGTACTTGAATTTTTTAAGTAGGTACTTGAATTTTTTAAGTAGGTACTTGAATTTTTGAAGTAGGTACTTGAAGTTTTGAAGTAGGTACTTGAATTTTTGAAGTAGGTACTTGAATTTTTTAAGTAGGTACTTGAATTTTTGAAGTAGGTACTTGAAGTTTTTAAGTAGGTACTTGAATTTTTTAAGTAGGTACTTGAATTTTTTAAGTAGGTACTTGAAGTTTTGAAGTAGGTACTTGAATTTAATGTTTATAACCTAAAGGTAAAGTGTGTATTTTATCATTTGTTACTATCCTTTTATCATCCTTAGGATCTAACGCTTTTTTATTCTGTTCTTCTAGAAACATATTGTGCTTGTATGATCTTAAGTTATACTGGGTTATAGAAAGGTTTTCCGTTTTACCAAATAGTACATCCTTATAGTTTTGAATCGTAATTTTATCTTTAACTATATTGGTTTTTATTCCTTTCAGTTTTTTGCTAGCTTTTGAAGGGTCTTGGTTGTCCTTTAAATAAGCATATACTTTTGATCGTAATCCAACAAACTCTGTCATAACCTGTCCACCTAATTCATCTTTCATCATTCCTATCACTTTCTTATTTACACTAGGAAACCCATATGGATTATCTTTCGCATAATCAGATGTATCGAACCTCTCATTCAAATCCTGTTTGATATCTTCATAGAAATCTTCGGTTCGAATGTCGTATATGAAAGAATCAGTGTCCATATAACACAAATCAATTTTATCTCCATATTTAGGCTTCATATAATCATAATGGAATTCATACATCAATAACTTGGATAGTTCCAATACAGCAAAGCCGATATACATTGGTTTGTCTAATTTTATCTTTTCCTTTGACATTCTTGCTACTGAAAAGTTTTCACTAAAAATTATTTCAGCTTTAAAGTTGGGCTTCTTTATTATTTTTTCTCTTGTTGCATCATCCGTTATTATTTCCATATCCGCTCGCTTCCTTACTTTTCCATAGTTTTTCCAAAGCAAGCATTATTCATAAGCTTAAAGAAGTCCTTCTCAAAATCATTTGTACCTTTAGTTCTAAGTGCTGTGTTGTGGTCTATATATCCGTTTAAGTAAGCACTTTCAGTGAATCCTAGTATTCTGTGTACTCTTTTCAATATCAAACCTTTTTGTAAATAGAATTCTAGGTTCCTGTGGTGAACTACATAGTTAGTTTTATCTAATACTGTGGTACATAGCTTACCGTTAAAGTGTTCGGGTGCTAATGGTAAATCCTTGGGTAATTCGTGTAGTTCTTTTGGATATTCTAAGTCTACCTCATATATAGCACCCACATCTTGTCTCACCGACTTAATCGTAATCACCGACTTGATATGACTTTTCAGATGGTTGTAATACTCGATTGATTCATATTCATTCCTTTCTTTCAAATCATCCGGTATGGAAATGAATTGGAAATCATTCGCTGGTAAATCTTGTGACATTGCCCACCCATATAAATTATTTTTATCCAAATACACTAAATAATTAGATGGCTTATTCTTATTATAATCACTTGTATATTTATTATTTGCTTTTGCGTATCTTTTTATACATTGGGATACACCACCTCTTATTCCTTTTTCTATAAAGGTATACATGTCTTCCTTTGAGAATAACGGCAAGTCTACTTTCGAATGCTTTAGGAAAGCATCCCATGTTAGTCCTGGAGCTGAGAAGTAATGAAGTGGATCCAGATCATAATTATGTATACAAACGTTCCTGAAATTCTCCACAACATCTGATAGAATTAACACATCACTTTTTAGGTACAACTTGGTATAATCAAGTAAAGTTTCACAGTTAAATTGCTTCCATATAGATACCGCTCTTTTATAATCACTTTTGTCAATACCTTTCCCCGTCAACCTAGAATAAAAGCTTTCTATTGGTGGTAACTTTGCACATTTCATTTTATCGAAACTATCTACGAATTCATAGGGATACACCCCTTTTTTAATTATTTCTTTGAATTCATCGTCATTTCTTAAGCTGTTAGATGTGTACTTGAAATTCTGTCTTAGATGATTACAAGGTACTTTGCAATCACATGTTGCTAAATTTGCTGATAGTTTGCCTAAAGATGAAGCCATAAATCTAATTGAATCTATAAACCGCATCTCATATTTTATTTCCGTATCCGCTTTTGTAATACTTATTGATTTCGAGAATGAGATGAAACTTTCTGCACTTTCAAAAATTCCGTTATCAGGTATCAATTCTCTAACAAATAAATGAGAATCATATTTTGATAAATTATGCATTACTACCAGGATATGCCTAGGAATCCTGTATTTCATATTACATTCAGCATGAGCAAATCCCCTATCTTCTCCTGTCATGTGATCGTGATCAAAGTGAGGATTTTCAGTGATTTCAGTTGTACAGATGTGACAAGTCTTATTCAATAGATTTTTCCATTTTTCGGTAATTTCTGCATTGGTATAAGTATGGTTTCTTTGTCTGCTTTCATATTTGTTTGCAATTTCTGTGGATACTTTTGTAACGGTTTTAACAAAATGTTTTGCAGCGTCTTCACCGAAATAGTCATAGTATTTGTTCTGGTTTGTATCAAAGGAACAGCATACCTGAAATGCGTAAGCAAATGGTTTCTGTTTGGCCACTTTTATTGTTTTCTTCCCGTTTACTTGATTGTACTCTTCGTTATAAGACTCAAAGTCGGCTATTATGCAATAAGGTACTTTCATTTGTTTTGCAATATTTTTATATTGTATACTTGAACCTTCAGGAGGCATTATAATATCAGGATCTTCGCAATTATTTTTACTTTCATGTTTTTCAAAGTGTTCTTCTTTTGTAAAATGCCTTCCGCAAAAAGTGCATAGGTATGTCTTTGTTTTATTTTTAGAGATTTGACTACCAACTAATCTGCTCAGATCCTTTACCAGTACATAATGATTATCGAAATATAATAAATTAATAACATGTTTAGCTGTTTTGCCATTGATTGTACTTTTTAGTATATGACTTCTGATTATTTTCTCTTTATCAGTTTGAAATAAAAAATTTTAATGTTGTATCTATTTTCAAATTTGTGTATATCTTTAGTATCCATTGGGAAGTTGGTAACCCCTTCGAAATCAAATTCGTTCTCATATTGTTTATATTTCGAAAGTCTCTCAGCGTTGTCCTTGGTTGGGTATAAATGTGCTAAGATGGACCAAAGAAAGCATTTTTGATCTAAATTTTTTATATTTATGCACGCTTTTTTTATTTTTTACGAAATCTGGCAGTATTTTAAACGTTCCTCCCATGTAAGATTCTATTCGTGTCATCCTATAATCAATTCCTTCATACCGACTAAATTGTAGCCCAGATCGAGGGGTATTACTTAAAGAACTCAGTCTCTTGTTATTATCATCCAAATGACTATGAGTAAGAATGCTATTTTTATTTAAAATCCAAGAAGTACTGTTGTAATATACTACTACTTCTTCATCATTTTCCTGTCTATAGAATATAACCCTGGTTACAAACTGAACTCTATATTGATAAAGTTCATTCATTCGCCGCTGTAAATCTGCGAAAGTAAAAGCAATAAGAGTATCTTTTTCTCTTCCATTGCTTTCAATAGAAACGTTGATGGTATACAAATTTTCATTTTCCCTAGAAATAGTAGGCTGCTGTTCTTCTTCCTTTCTAAATAAATGATCAGGAATTAATTTTTCTTCTTTGATTTTTTTCTTATTTATAAAGAGAGTGGATAAATCGACTACTTTCTGTCTACTGTTATCACGTCTTTCTGTTTGATCTCTTATGATATCTCTATTTTTCTTTATAGTATCTTCGTGTTTTTTAATAATATTATTATAGTATTCTCCAACTCTTTTTAGTACTTCTTCTCGGTTTCCGCGAGTTGATATGTTCTTGTTTTTCAGAAATCTTTTTAATTGACTCGTATCTTTTTCTTTTATCTTTTCCTTCTCTTGTGTTATTTTTGTAATGGTAGTATTATTTTCTTTTATCTCATCTTCCAGAATGGTTCGTAATCTCGGTTCTGGTTTGTAGTCGGATGGTCTGTTCTTATTATGAGTTCTTTCGTTTCTGCGTTCAATTTTAATTTTATCTTCAGCTATCAAAATATACTTATTAAGATGGTTTATTATATTATTTGTTATTTCATGTTTCTTAGCTCCATTTGTTTTGATTTTATTAATTTTCGCATAAGTCCGCAGTTCATTATATGTGTATAGCGATAATCTTTGTATAACCGCTTTGTTGTTTGATATAACCTTTTTACAAAGCTGAATAACCTCTGCAGTATTCATCATTTAATAGGGGAACATTTTTATTAATAAATTTCTCCCGTCTGAGTTTTGTCAGCCGTAAAGAAAAGCACTGGTTTCAGTATGCGTTTCACAGAGCAAGCGCTGTCTATATTCTCTCCAATCAATCAAGAAAGATTCCATACAGTTTAGCAGGTGGCGGATGTGTTCCGAATCGCGAACCTTTCATTCAATCAAATAATTTCTGAAACAATTTTATTACATAATAAATGGAAGAATTAGAAAAGAATGAATGAATGAATACTTTTAATTCAGCAAATAGCCATAAACGAAATAGAAAACACACAGAAAAGAAAACAACAACAACAACAAAATCATGCAGTCTGTTCCTGCTGTTGCGTTGCAGCAAGAAGAGACTGCCATACAGGCAGGCAATGAAAAATTGGCACAGTGGCAAATTTTATAACCTCAATCTTTGAATCCAAAAGACGGCACAGAAGTGCCGCTCTAGCCTTACGGCGAATTTCCTCAAAAGTGAGGCATCTTCTCGAAACGAGCGCCGAAGAAACACTACAGATATATGGTAGCTTAAACAAACGCCGGAACACACGGTTATAACTTATTTTAGCGTTGCTAAGACTTTTAGCGGTAGCATTAGTTACCAATGCTAAAGCAAAAAGATGATAACAGTACGTTCTAAACAGCTGAACGCGTACATCAAGGTCAGCCTTGCTGAACTTACGAATTAAAACGTTTGCACGTTTGCATAGCCCCGATATCAACTCTTTAACATGAAGGTCATCATTCAGGTTAGAATTGAACGTGAATCCTAAATAACGGAACTCATCGACATAACATAGTATTCGACCTGACAGGTGCACATCATTTTTAGCAACACGAATACCAGCTTTGCGAAACAACATCACATGAGTTTTCTTTGTATTAAAAAGAATGTCATGTTGTGACGCAAAACTGTCACAAATTTTAAGAAGCTTATTCAATCCATAACACGTAGGCGACAGTACCACTAGGTCGTCTGCAAAAAGCAGGTGGTTCATACATCTTCCAGCAATGTAGCATCCAACCATACACGAAGACAGACGGGCAGACAAAGCGTCAATATAAACTGAGTAAAGCAATGGGGACAGAACCCCACCCTGCCGAAGGCCGTTCAGAAGGCCAAACTCATTACTTACAGTCGTACCCCACCTTATTCTGAACTTCTGGTTCCGGAACCAATAAGATAGAAGTTTGAGGTAGCATGCTGGTACACTCCTAGCACGGAGTATATCAAGCATCGTCTTATGGTTTACCCGATCAAAAGCTTTACTCGAGTCTATGAAACAAGCAAACACGGGTGAAGAATATTGTAGGAAATACTCCACAATAAAACGAAGTAGAAAAATAGCAAATTCTACACCACAATAACGTTTAAACCCAAACTGGAACGATGAAGTCTGTAGAAATTCACGCAGGATGTCAGCCAAACATCTCTCAAATATTTTTGAAATCACAGTAGCAAGAGCTATGGGACGATAATTATCAGAACTGGTTAAAAGACCAGCACGATTTTTCAAAATTGGAACCAAATTTACTGACATTAGGGAATCCGGAACAAACCTGTGCACAATAAACGCATTGAACAGGGCACATAATACTGCACACTTTCTTTCAGAAGCAAATTTGAGGTGCTTAGCAGACACACCGTCTGCTCCCCCCGATTTAGCAGTATCTAACTTTCGTATGATAGTACTAACATCCATCTCAGTTACGGGTCTGACCATGCCAGACGAGGGCAGTACATGATACTCAGAGCAATCACTGCCTACTGAAGAAAAAAGAGCCTCAAATTTGCCTCTCCACAACTCACAAATGGCCTCATCCCCGGAATACCCATCCATGGTCTAAGGGAGGACTTGTGGCACATTAAATACTGACCGAACACGAGACCAAAAATCTTTTACTTTACCCATTAATAATGATTTTGCCATCGCATCAAATCTCAGACTTTCGCAATGAGATCTACATTGCTTGAGCCTTGTTTTAAAACAACGTCGTGCGAACTTCATAGCTTCTAGTACAGGCCCAAGAAGAGGCCTACCCATATGAACCCATTGTAAAAAAGCACTTCTTGAACTCCCATAAAGAGACTTCAGGTGACGATTCCAACCTGGAATGTTGGACTTTCTACGATTTTGAGCTGTTACCTTCGACGGGATAGTACTAGAAGCGGCAAAAATAAGAATACTCACAAACAATGCATATAGGCTAGAAATTTCAGCCCGATGTGTGATTATGTCACAATTCCGACCGTCACAAGAGAAACAGGGCAGGCTAAGGTCAATTTGATTGAGCTGATTTTGCGTGGCCACTAAGTAGCTCAGGGTATCTTCTTCTGTGCAGACATCCCAATTCGTCGCTGGCATTACTGCTTTCGGAGCACATACCACATTATCATACAGCCCACTGGGCGGCATATTCACTACAAACCTCAACGGTAAATGGTCGGGACCAAACTCATACTCTATCCACATCTCGCTTATAAGGGGCACAAGCGGACTGGACACTAGGACGTGGTCTAACCACGATACCAAGCCTAGTTGACTTTCACTCACGTAAGTATATGAATTAGCTGGAAGCCTTTGCACATCAATCAGACACAGGTCATTGCTTTGAGCAAAAGATTGCAGCTCACCAAAGAAGTCAGGAGAACAGCAGCGACTAGCATTGGAATTAAAATCACCGAGGACACAAAGGTAATCAAACTGTTCAGACTCAACGATAGAGTGAATCCTGCTGAGACAATCTTCAAATTCAGACACATTTCCCGAGCAGCACGTAGGTAAGTATACGTTTACATAAAGCAGGGCATCCCCTTGAGGACCGATCTTAAATCCAATCATGCGGTCGTCATGGAGATCTACGATATCGCAGCATGGCCCCAGCTCTTTTCTCCACAATACAGCAACGCCACCGTAAGGCCTACCGGTAAGCAGCTCCGAATCATTTACGGGGGTGACACCTGCTCCGTAGAACGAGGAATCAATGCTTCGTAACAGGGGGAGATCACACTGCAACAGCCAGATCTCTTGCAGGAATATAATATCGGACGTACTACACAGATTACTGATCTCGTGTCGACTAGAGCGCACGGATCGGCAATTATATGAACATACTCTAATCGGCCTGCTGCACATTTCCAGATCCCTGAGGTCGCTCATAGAATTTGCGCACAAGAACCCCGCTAGGCCAGAAGTCTGGACGCATTACTGTATCGTAGTAGTTGGCAGGGATAACCACCTTAAAGGAAGCACTGGTAGACCCGCGAGTATTAGGAATCCGCTCACACACTAAAGCACTTCCTCTATGGTTGAGTTTTCTCGCAAGAGCGTTTCCGAGAGCCTGGGCATCAGTCCCAGCATCCAAACGGGCGACAAATAGCTTCCTAGACTGACCTTGCAAGGCAGACCTGACGCCAACAAGGCCACCATTTGAAATAGCACCGATAACCGCAGCGCCAGGGCGCTGGGGCTTGTTACTAGCACGACTTCCAGAACGTTTTACGGGGGGACGCGCGGCCACGTCGGCGAAACTCCTACGATTGCTTGTGCTACCATTCTCACCACTGGGAATTGTGGTAGCTAAATTGGGTAGTTGAGGTAACTGGATCACATGGTCCTCACTTTCAACAGCGCTTTCATCAACCGCATCATTATAAACGGTGCCTGTAGACGTGGACCTTGGTAAATGATTCCCAGAACATAGGGACGAACCTGAGTCAGCACCCGCAATTTTATTTGCCGCTAGCTCGTCACGAGTCACGGCGGTATTTCTGATCGTTTCAATACTCGATTTCAGATCGTTAATCTGCGTTCGCAAAAGCTCATATGAAGTTAGCACTGAAGCAATGTCAAAATGTTGCATGCTAAGCGGTGGTAAACGACCCAGGTTCGCGGCACAAAACTGAATGTTTGATCTGTCAATTTCGCTGACAATGCTAAAAATATCTTCAAGAGCAAACATCTTAATTCTTCGTACAGTCGAAAAAGATTCGGAATACTTTTTTCGCTGCGCGTCGGTCAGCACAGACCGAAGGCGTGATTTTGCCTCATTTATTTCATCCAATTCATAAAAATCGTGGCAAATTTTTAGGATCACATCCTTTACAGTATTGTCAACTTTATTGTTCATAAAGCAGAGTAGCTCGGATACAATCACCTTGTCAGACTCCATCAATAAGCTTACGTACTCACAGCTTAGTTGAGATTTTCATTGCAATTTGCACAAAGTCCAAAATCAATCCGTGGGCGAGATCCAATGTCGGTAAACAATTTGCTCAACTTATCCAATCCGATCTGCGGTCGTGATTTCAACCGCACTGATCGAGTGCTGAATGAATACTGAAAATGTATGTTTACCGTCGCAGTTACAAGTACTACAATCGTATAAGTAATAGCTTACTTGTATCCAAATTCCTCTTTTCGGCAGCAGGAATGTCTGCGTTTCTAGTGCTACCTTTAGCTTCTTTAAGTTTGGGTGCTGTTATCATCGAAATAATTGAAAAGCAGTTAAGCATTGCTGATAGAAAAGCAGAATTTAGGACAAATTACAATTTTTATACTGAGTTGTTCTCAATGCTAAAATGCGGACAATTAACAATTGAGGAGGTAATTCAGAGAGAAACAGAGATGCGTAAAACCTTTCGATTTTTTCCTCGCGAAAAATACATGAAACAGGTTCGCTTGAATGGTTATAAATATTGTAATAAATCTATAAAAAGTCAAGAGAAATTACCAAACATATAGTCTATTGCTATACTGAATATTGTTTCCTAACTGTCAAACAGATCTTTATTTCATACGCGCATTAATGAGCTGCGTCATTCAAAGGTCTCGCCGTCAATTTGGGATGTAATTACAGTCTCCGGCGTGACTAACACAATCTCATCTTAACTCGGAAACTTGTGCGAATTGAACAAGGACCCTTGGTGTAGTGGCTCAACGCTCGGCCGAACGTTGACTCATCACCATTCAGACCTTCGAATCCCACTGACCGCAGTTTCTGTTTGTCGATAGTGGGATGGTAATAAAAACTTGCGGGTTCCCCGTTCAGGCCCCCCAGACTAAGGCCACATCACCACAAACACTACACCAATCGGGGTGTACCAACATCACACCTCTTAATTTTCAAAGTCTGGGGGTGTGGGGTTTTGCAAAAATATTTTATAAAGTTCAAAATCGGTAATCATCATATCATCATGCAAACTCAGTACTGCGTTTGTATCTATCGCATTTATATGATAAACGTGGTTGGTTTCTATTACCAGATGTTTCAAAGCGATTGGGATTTTTATTTAATAAAATCATCCCCTAATAAATGGAGTCCACAAAGGAAGTCTTGAATACAATCAGAATGAATAAATACAATGAGACAATCCGGAAAGAAGAACTAGTTCTAGGATTGAAATATACTATCGTTAAAATGAGAATTGCTAAGACGAAATATGGTGATAAGTTGGTTGTCGTTATTAATCATAATGACAAACCCTGTGATTTGTTTATTCCACAGAGATATAATGCCATTGCTAACGAATTACTTTTAAAGAAAAATCTGGTTTTGCAGCCTATTGTACGCGAAAACAAGAACAAAGAAACATATGTGGATTTAGAACTGTTTACTCAGTAATATTTGAATAAAAAATGAAAAATGTAAAAAAAAAAAAGAAGTAGTGTATATTGTAGTATTTTATATGTAGTAAAGGGTAATATTCTCATTTCTTGTATCCTTTATTTTGGAAGTAAGAAAATAAAAATGTTCTTAAAAAGGGGGATAATTTGGTAAAAAGGATGTTAAAATTTAAGAAATTGATGTTAAACTGGGGTTTTGAAATTGGGGGGAGGGTGAGCCAGAACCCGGTTTATATAACTACTTTTTGCTAAACTTTTCAGCAGCAGATCATCAGACGGCCAAAGAAGAGGCCACAGAAGAGGTGAAAACAACTAAATCATCTTTAGCCATCAAGGAAGAAAAGAAGATCTGAAATTGATTACTATTTTATTGTAACATTTTGTTAATCATGTCAGCGGAAGATTCGTATATGGCCAAAGAAGAGGCCGCAGAAGATCCGAAAACAACTAAAATCATCTATAATCATCTTTACTATAGAAGAGGAAGAAGAAGCTGTTACTATTTAAAATTTTGTTAATTAAGAACTGATTATTCCCATCACACAATGGCCAAAGTTGGATAGGTTGTAGTTTAAACCCCTTCATATTCGTGAAATGAAGACAAATAACCAGTTAAAGTTTTGACACTTGTTTTGACATTTTGACACATTGGGCCGTTAGATTTTTTGTTTTTTGTTTTTTCTTGAGAGGGTCTAAGCCTGTGAAAGTTGCCATTGTCTGCGAGGTTGTGACTATTTAGAGCTATAGCCAACTCTAATCATTTTTAGCCTTAGTATGCTCCATGTTAGATGAGTTTGACTGTTGCTTAATCGAATGTTTGAGTCTTTCAGATAGATTTATAGCCCATATTAAGACAAGTACAGTGTCCGGTAATCGTATTTTATCGACGGAAGTCAGACAGCCAGAAAGAAAACGTCGGCCGAAGGAGATGACGTCCTGGGTTTGCTACTAGATGCCGATTAGAGGATGAACAGTAGCTATGAAATCATTTTATATTTATTTCCTTGCCGGGAGAGAAATGCGATAAGACCTATTATGTCTCAGCACTCGCGCAAGTTCTCCTGAACTGAGTTACGTGTGAATACAGCTTAAGCTTCGTTTACCCTGGCGCGGTCGGTGTTGAAGTCCGATGTGTTTGCTGTCTTACAGTTAAGAGTTGATTCAGTAACCGAAAGGCAGAGCCCAACTCTGTAAGAAAGCCGTGTGTTTCAGCATGTTGTGTAATGCCGTATTAAGCCATGCCATGCCACAATGTGACTAACGTACTGATTTTCCAGTATTTTGTCGGACGGCCTCTAATTATATAAATGGCTGAGTTAGTTGAAACTCTGGTCGCGCTGTACGTAGCTTTGTCCAATATTATCGAATTTTACAGAAGGGTCAAAGGCCAAAATTATTTAATCGTATTTATCGAATTATAGAAATCTTATAATATAAATATCTAACGAATTTTGCTTAAACAGTTACGTAAACATGTTGAGAACCGATCAAATGCAGTTATAAAGTGTCAGTTACAGTACTGCCTTGTGCCGATAGAGCATCTGAAAATTGTTCCTATAAGAACGGCTCTTGAACGAACTGGTGCCACGGACAGGCCCAAGTAGATTTGCATTATTCTCAGATCTCAACATATTATGCAATCTGGCCTATAGTAAATGGTAGGTCTTCAGGCCTACCATGCATGTGTTATGCTTTGCCGTTTTTCAGGTGATGGAGTTGAATTAAGCTACCGGAGTTGGATCGACTTGGATCTCAGACCCCCGCGTCGTCGACACAGCCCGCAAGAAGACAAGGAGACTACGGGAGAAAACGCCGGCGACGAGAGATCATATATTTGTTTTTAATTGTTGTTGACTCTTTTGCTGGATCTGAGAGTCAAAATCACCTCTGCGACGAAATTCGGTAAAGTAATTTTGAATCCTTGCTCGAAATCACTGATCTCAACTACAACAAGGGGTTGTAACTTCAATGGCTAGTTTTCAATTCAAATGGTTTTTTTTGTTTTTTTTAGTTAATGAGGACTTTAACTCAATTTGGGGGAAAGGACTTGGTTAAAATTACTGTAATGATCCTCGTAACGTTCCTTCGAGTGCGTATTGATACCTAACTCTGTTTCCATCATAAAAATACAGAATAATGCCGTAAGATTTTTCACCAGTTTTTCGAACGATATATTAATCCACTTGGTCACAGAAAAGGTAGCCCGTGGGTCACTGGCGAGGGCGTGAAAACCCAATATCCACCGACCAACGTTCGGGCTGGGGGCACCGGTGAGGGCGTGAAAACCCAACATCCACCGCCCAACAGTCTGAGACCAAGTGAAGAATATCGGCCAACAGCGTTTTCTAAGTAGCTAATGGCCATGTTGACAAACCAGCAAATCTGTTGGAACTTCGTGTGAAACAGAGGCGCTGAATTTTAAACTCTAAAAATTAATATGGATCATGAAAGTAAAGAAAATTTTCGTATTACGAAACAGAGTTGGGGTAACTTTGAGAATTGTTTTGTGGAACAAAACTGTGTAACATGGGAGGAGTGTTACGAAGGGTTTTCATATCTTTATATTTATAGTTTTCCTGGTTTACCTTTTAAACTCAAGTCAGATTTAAATCAACATCGTTCCCAAACCGTTTCAGTTCAGCCAAGATTTAAAAGGAAATATTGTTTCCGAATTCGGATCAAGTCCTAACGTAACGTTTAGAACTCGAGCGAGAGTTTGCGGTTAGACGGGAGGCAACAGGGAGATCAGTGAAAGGAGAGCAAGGCGGATTTGACGTCAGAGAAATAGTCTATAAAAAGGCTTTTCTAGTCATTTTCGAGAGAGTTAGTTGGAGATCATAAGAGAGTGTGGTGAAGCTTGGAGGAGACAACACAAGAGTGAGTAAAGAACAATAAACGTGTCCTGAACCTGAACATAGCTAGAACCGTACGAACACATCTACGCCTTCGATAAGACGCTACCGTGTCGAAAGACTAAGTGATCAACTAAGTGAGCTGAAAGGAAGAGTCCTTTCTTTCAGGCCACTCGGTTGAGCGGCTACGGCTAAGGCAGAAGCCTACAACAGTAAACCCTAACACCATACCTAAAACCAATCGTTTTAAGCTCCCCCCAAAAGTCACCGGATCCGGTCCGGATTTTAAGTGGGTCGTCTGAGGCATGAGGTCTTTCCAAATATCAAGTTTCATCGAGATCCGGTCAAAAGTTATAAATACCTCAAGATTCCGGATTCCCAATCCCTCCACTCCCCCGACAGTGCCCGAATCGGCTCGGTCATGTCAATGATGTATCTAGTGTTTGCTAGGTGTCTTCCCACCAAGTTTCATCTCGATCCCTCCACTCATAGCGTTTCCCAAGATTTCCGGTTGCCCCCTCCAGCTCCCCCAAAAGTCACCGGATCCAGTCCGGATTTTAAGTGGGTCGTCTGAGGCATGAGGACTTTCCAAATATCAAGTTCCATCGAGAACCGATCACCCGTTCAAAAGTTATAAATACCTCAAGATTCCGGATTCCCCGTCCCTCCACTCCCCCCACAGTGCCCGAACTGGCTCGGTTATGTCAATGATGTATCTAGTGTTTGCTAGGTGTCTGCACACCAAGTTTCATCTCGATCCCTCCACTCATAGCGTTTCCCAAGATTTCCGGTTGCCCCCTCCAGCTCCCCCCAAAAGTCACCGGACCCGGTCCGGATTTTAAGTGCGTCGTCTGAGGCATGAGGTCGTTCCAAATATCAAGTTTCATCGAGATCCGGTCACCCGTTCAAAAGTTATAAATACCTCAAGATTCCGGATTCCCCCTCCCTCCACTCCCCCGACAGTGCCCGAATCGGCTCGGTCATGTCAATGATGTATCTAGTGTTTGCTAGGTGTCTTCCCACCAAGTTTCATCTCGACCCCTCCACTCATAGCATTTCCCAAGATTTCCGGTTGCCTCCTGCAGCTCCCCCCAAAAGTCACCGGATCCGGTCCGGATTTTAAGTGGGTCGTCTGAGGCATGAGGTCTTTCCAAATATCAAGTTCCATCGAGATCCGATCACCCGTTCAAAAGTTATAAATACCTCAAGATTCCGGATTCCCCCTCCCTCCACTCCCCCCCCACAGTGCCCGAATCGGCTCGGTTATGTCAATGATGTATCTAGTGTTTGCTAGGTGTCTTCTCACCAAGTTTCATCTCGATCCCTCCACTCATAGCGTTTCCCAAGATTTCCGGTTGCCCCCTGCAGCTCTCCCCAAAAGTCACCGGATCCGGTCCAGATTATCAGTTGGTCGTCTGAGGTATGAGGTCTTTCCAAATATCAAGTTCCATCGAGATCCGATCACCCGTTCAAAAGTTAAAAATACCTCAAGATTCCGGATTCCCCCTCCCTCCACTCCCCCCACGGTGCTCGGATCAGGGGAAGTGACTATTTCCAACTTAATCATTTGGGGTCCCTGATACGCCTGCCAAGTTTTATCGTCCTAGCTTATGTGGAAGTGCCCGAACTAGCAAAACCTGGACAGACCGACAGACCGACGGACGGACAGAAATTACGATCGCTATATGGCACTTGGCCGAAGGGCAAGTGCCATAAAAAATGGTTCTAAAAAACAGATTGGGAAAAGGCAAACTGGAGAATGTATTTAATAACCCTTGCCCCCCTGCTGTTCACTGTACGCGTGCCGTACCATCTTCTGCAACTCAGTACCACTTGCCCGAACAAAAAGCTTAATCTGAATATTTATTATCTGAAAATAATTTCATGTCTAAAGCAAGCTGTAGCTCTGGCAGTGCCCCTTGATCGATGTCGTATTAATACTCGGAAACCAATGTGGAATATTGACCCAGAGCTTAAACCTATAAAAAACAAAGCGAAGTTTTGGTTTCGAATTTGGGTAGCGTGTGGCAGACCAGTCTCGGGAAAGGTTTTTGATATTAAGCAGTCAACAAAGATTGCCTACAAAAAGCAGATCAGGAAAAAACGTCTTAGTGGGAAAATTTTTCCAAAGAATAAAAAAGATTGGAAATCTCTCAATACTCTGTGTAATTTTTCTTCGTCTCGATGGCTGTCACACAACTCCCAAATTTTTTTGAAGTTAAATCATTCTGTGCATTCGATGTATAGTAAGTTATTGAACAGTTCTTTACCTCGTAACCTGTCACAGCGCCACGTCTTACCTGTTTCGTACGAGCTTATCACTAAGTCAGTGAAGCGGCTCAAATCAAATTCTTGTGACTTAGATGGTATTTCTGTTCAAAATATTCGGACTGATTGCAAAGAACTGATGTTTCATTTGCAGTTATTATTTCATATTTGTTTGGTTAGTTACTACAGATCCCGACAGTTTTCTCTCTGGAACTGTTACATCAGTTTTTTGAAACGCGGAAAGGATGATTCTACTTGTGCTTCGTATCGCCCCATTACTGTCACGTGTACGCTAAGCAAGATTTTTGAATATGTTTTACTTCCGTCAATCAATGAGAGTGCATTTTACGGGGAAAATCAATTCGGCTTTAAAGTTCAATGGGCACACCAAACTACCCCAATCCCTCTTTGTAACAACCTAGGAACAATGCTTACCCCCTAGATCAGCAGCTTTTTCAACAGTTTACTTTCTGTGATATTTCTAAGCGTAATTTTATGGGCCAGTACATGCTCAATTTACTAGCTTGGACAAAGATAAAAGTGATGTTTCTTATAATATTTAGTAGATCTTTATTTTATGCATAAATCAGCTTGTACAATTCAGATTTGAATAGGTTATTTGTTTTTGAATGATTTTTGTAGCTATATTATTTTATATAAGCTTATTGCATATTCTGGTACATTTTATAAAGCAAGCTAATCAAGCTTCACAGCACTATTCCACAAACAAAAACTTTTAATACGCACTTTAAGGCATGGAACTTCTGATGAAACACTAGAACAATCAGGTAAAATGCATCTGCGGCTTGACTTTGGTGACATCTGACAAGGGATAACAAGAAAATGGCCGATTTTCCTAGCGCCTTCTAAAGGAAGTCGGAAATGTTTATTTGTGAAGCATTTGATACAAAGTAAAGCATTAGAAGTGTCCATTGTGCTTTAAGCAAGGAATTAGTTGTGCGCACGCGCACAGGGTACTTGCTAATGTTCTACGTCAGGCTTCCCAACGAAATGAGCAAGTTCACCTTTGTTCGCTAGATATTTCTAAGGCGTTCGATACCATTGTTCATAGCCAAGCTCTGCACTCACTTTCTGTAAATGGTGTTAATATTTCCAGTATTTTTGTCCTGAGATATTGGTACAGCAATGCGCACCTACCTTTAAAGTTTAACTGAAAAGCCAACATATTTGTATACCTTTGATTTGAATACACTGAATTATTTGACTCTTGTGAGCGATTTTTGTTTTTTTCGTCGTGTAGTCTAGTAGTGACGTTGGGAATATCCGCTGGTTGTTCGACAAAGAAACTTACGACGAGCCGCGGAAGATTTAAATGTCTGCAAAAGCGTGCGTTTCAATGGCCAACAAAGTGAAGATTTTGAAATGTTCGATTCCAGACTGCAGAATCACATCGGAAGATAGCCCTCTATTCCGTTCTACCCCGTATAGGTTTCCTTTGTGGAAGGACCCAGTCAACAGAGAGCTAAACATTTCAAACATAGAGGTACGTCCGTATAGAGGTACAACAGTTATGGAAGAGAAATTACGTCAGCCAAAATTCAATAATCGTGGATAACAAAGCAACGAAGTAATGCGTTTTTGTCGGTTCTTCTAGCCTAATTAAGTGAACATATGATGGGTAACCAGACTGTCGTATCTTAGCCCTATTCTGTTAACCTTTAAAACTAAATGGGTCTCTCCTGCAAGAAAATATTGCAGTCCATTGTGGTGTACGTCAAGGTGGGGTTTTGTCACCTCATATTTTCAAGATGAGTAATGCTGGGATTATTGTCAAGATCTCGCGGACGTATTTTACGGGATTTACTGACAATTCTTACTCCTTATCAGTAGATGCAAATCTTCCCTCTCTCGTATAATTCAAAGGACTAAAAAAGGTTTTTTTTACATTGAACTTACTTTGAACCTTGATAAATGCGAGTATATATGTTTCAACGGTACTCTACCAAATTCTCCTCTTGTTGAAAACTTTCGGTGGCTTAGCTTAACAGTTTGTAAAAATACTTCGTCCTTTCGCCAGTCTGAAGTATCTGAAGCTTGTAAAAAGATTAAATTTGGATATTCTAAGATTGTGTCAAACCGGTCTAAGTATAACCGTAAGGCTTTGGTTTCTTTGTATTCAGTTTTTTTGCGATCACTCTATACTCTATCTTTCTGGTACCTTTATTTTATTGAAAAAGAGTGACATACGTAAAATACGTACATGTTACTATAAATACCTGCTTTACTTGCCTATATCGTATCGAAATCGTAGAATAATCCGAAAATACAAAGATATAACGGCAAAACTCCAGGAGCTTCATAAAAATTTATCTGGACAAGCGTATGAACGGCTTCCTCCATATCACGGGCTCATCCGTTTGTTCTGTTGATTTTTTGTGTTTATTTTGTTGTATTAGTGTTTCTTCAGTTGTTTATTTGTTTCTTTCCTCTTTCTTTACTCCACTATCTTCACATTGTTTTTGTGCAGTGGGTTACAAATAAATTATTATTATTATTATTATTATTATTAAACACACTTTCCAGGACTTTCAATTTTGTTGGATTAATTTATTCATACAGGCGAACTCGGACTGGGAACTGTGTCTGCGTCACAGTTAGCCGTTTCCCTCGCAGGTGTTGTAGAACCGAGAACTGACACGGTCTCCGTTTCAGCAAAAACGACTATTAAACAAACTGCGAACTCGGAAGAATTGGATTGAAAACGAGAAATAAGAAGAACTAAGATCAGGAACGGCAATCAAAAACGCAACTAATGTTCCTTCAGTTCGTTCACTCATGTCCATGTCCATTCTTAATAATAATTCAGTGTCAACACCACCTGGACTGTCCGCCCCTACGATCTTTTTCGTCCACTAGAACTCTACACATTCCCTGACATTACACCCCCGGACTTTACCACTGGTGCAGGTTCTTTTTCCAGCAACAGCCTGATGAGAAGTCTCGCCGATAAGGGCCGAAATGTCGCTGACGAACCGAAAAATGTAGCTGACTTTTCCGTTTTCAGACGTCTGTCGGGAACAAGCACCCCGAACAAAATTTCGGCTCAAAGCCTTACTATGTCAAAACTAGCCAAAAACAAAACACCAAAAGTATCCAGTTCTATATGTTTGCTGAACTGCATTCGGAAATATCTGTTATCGGATTCCGGCCAAATTGAATAGAATATTCGGATTAGTCACTTCCAGTTACCTTTCAGACACATAATCACATGTCTCCGGACTTTCAGAATATCCGTAAATTCCAGTCTTAGACTTTCCACCGCAAAAACATCCATCAAAGGCAACAAGACCAAAGGTTTCGGTGGGATCACAAAAGTTATAATACCAAAGAACTAGAAAACCGTGATTTTCGTGTTTTTTTTTAAATCACGGTTTTCTAGTTCTTTCGTAATAGATTGTCAGCTTGGCTTCAAACCTTATGCTCTAATATTTATTGGACTTTTTTATCCAGACCATCGGGGCTTTTAGAGACCTAGAGGTTTTCGATATTTTAGAGAGCTAATCGTCAGACGTCAAACATAAATGACACTGTAGTCGTGTTTATTGAAAAATTATGGTCAAGCGGCAACTTGAGACAAAATTGTTGCTTTTACCATATTTTTCTGGTTTTGGCCGAATTACGGACGAACTATTTGTCGGGCGAAAAATAATTTTCATGACTGTCTCTTTACCCCTACACGGATCTCTAATCAACTTTAGATGGAACTTTTACTTTCAGTAATTTTTCCGGTTTTGACCGGATTCCCAGTGACATGTATGTTTGGAGAGAAAAGATACTGCATATACGGATTCAGCATCTCGCCTTACCCCGGTATCGAACCACTGATCAACTTCAAATAAAACCTTTACTTTTAACAAATTTCCGGCTTTGACCGGATTCCGGTTGAACTGAATATTTGGAGAGAAAAGATATTGCATATACGGATTCAGCATCTCGCCTTACCCCGGTATCGAACCACTGATTAACTTCAAATAAAACCTTTACTTTAAACAAATTTCGGGCTTTGGCCGGATTCCGGGTGACCTGAATGTATGGGGGAAAAAATAATTCACATACAGGGATTCAGCATGTCTACTTACCCCTAAATCGACTAATATTTTGTTGGACTCTTAATTTGAACCCCCACCTCTAAATATAGAGCTACGGAGCCCATCTACAACTTGACCTGTCGTTTGGTCCACTAAATCTTTACGACAAAGTTTGAACAAAATATCTCATTCCCTTTGAGAGCTCTTGCATACAGACCAACAACTTTTACGAAGTATTAGGTATCCCTCCACTTACATTTTGGGGATCCCAAAAACTAGTGGTTTCTCCTTATTTTCACCCAAAACTGGACCTCAGTTTTGGCCTGAACGGTCGAATACCAACTTTCATTGTAATACATTAAGCCAAAACAACACAAAAACGCAACCATAACCTCAACCCCTATTTACAAAAAACTTTCCCTGTGAATCATTGCTACCTTTAGGAATCTTCCCAAATTTCTAATATCTCTAAAACTTCTACTTTTCAAAATATGTTTAAACCTTTCAAAATTTATTTAAAATTAATATGAACAGTTTTTTGATGAGTAAAGATGGGTGAGGAGAGAGGGTTACCTTGGGTATGAATCGGTTCTGTCTTGCCACGAGGTTTAATCGTCTTCTGTTTATTTATAATACTAAATATTTGTTTTAATATAGTTGTCATATATAGTATTGCATTTCTTTTCTCCCTTTTCTTTTTTGTCCCCAGTGTAATTATGCTAAGTGATTAAATAATTGAGTCCTGCCACAAACAAATCTGTATAGATTTTCACGAGGCTGGTCTCTTATGATATTAATTTTTTTTTTTTTAAATTCCATTATATGTTAAATTTGTCTCTCTCTGGTAGTGTTATCAGCAATGCTGATGCAAATCCGACTCGTTGCTCCGGTCTAGCAAAGTCTAAGAACACTTTAATTTCAGCACTCATGTTCGAAGAGGACAATGGTCCATATCCTCTTCCGCCTCCAAACCTTACCTTCACCAACCTTCCATCGGATTACGGGGAGCTGCCAGCAGACGGTCAAAGTAATAAACCGGAGAGAAAATCTAATGACGACGGAAGATCTCTCTTCGCCTCTCTTCTTGCCCAAGGGGATGCGAGATACAAACGATCTGATGTTAAGTCTGCAATTGCATGCTATGACAAGGTAAAATATCCTTTATAATAAAGATAATTCTCTTTGGAACACTCCTCCTAATGTTGGAGGACCTTTGCTTTTTTTTTCGCCCATAAAAAGTCAAATGGGCACAACTAATGAAGAACTCAATATCAGCTAAGAGTTCTACTTTTCTTCTGGCATAAATAACGATTAAAGTGTCTTCCTGTAATTTCTTGCTTCCTTTTTCGATGTTCAGTTTCTATTGTTTGTATATTTTTGACAGTGGTAACAGTAATGCAAAACTATTCTTGGACACCCCAGTCAGACCCAGAACTTCAAACCTGGAAGTGCCGAGTATTCCTATAAGTATCTGTTTGATAAGCAAACATTCATTTCAGGTTTTCATGGGGTACTACAGCTTTCTTAGTTGATACTATAAACCAGAAAAGCGTTTAGTTAAAACTTCCAGATTATCAGATAGCTGGGCCTTCCGTACAAAGGAGGCGAGGTAGATATAATGCCAGTGTGACACCGTTTCAAATTCCCTGAATCTGGGAGTTCAAACTCTAAGGACTACCAGACGTCTCTCGTCTGATCGGTTCCCTCTGTGGCGTCATCTTGTAGACTGCCCTTGGCGACAACGAAAATTTGATCCGGAAGGAAAATCTGTAGGAATACCGCGCTGAGTGAGGTGTTGCTAGCAGAACTGAAAGCTGATTCTGTTCCATATTTTGGATTGTATTTTCCCGGTTGTTTTATGCTTTTGCGCTCATCTTCCTATGAAGACTCTTTTCACAGTTAAGCCCTGCCTCTCAAGTATTTTGTGATTGGTTCAGTTGGAAGTACGGACTGTACAAACCAATCAGAGACAGCGCATGTTCGCGATGGTAGTCAAGATTGGGCGTAACAGACAGTATGCTTTCACAGCGGAGAAAGCAATGTCAGAGAGTTGATCTGTTTTGTTTGCTTTTCGGAGAAACTGAACTGGAACTAGACCTACGTTGCCCGGGCAACGTGAAGTGTTGCGGCAACCTTTGTCCGGCTTCGCCGGCTAAAGTGTTGCGAGAGCAACACTTTGTTTTTGTTTCTTCGCTGTCGGTTAAATGCTGAAATTGTCAACTTATCGAAGCTTTTAAAACGGTATGTTCTAAAAAGAATAATCACATAATCAAAAGCTGTTCTTTAGCGTTGTAAAACCAACAACAAAACAATATCGGAAGAAGGCTATTTGTAACGTTTCAGGATTAAAATACCATAGATGACACTATTAATTATTACAAAACTACCTTATTGTTTTACATTACCGTATCGTTTGTAACTCGTTGCGTAAACAGTTAATCCTAGGTTATAGCGATAGACCATCGATACAAACTTTCTTACTGTCATATTTACAGAAATCGAATACAATGTGCACCAATTTTCAAAAATTTCTAGCCCCTCGTGAACCGATCTTACTTACAAGTCCGTCTCCCGTGATTGACAATAAATTCACCGGAAACAAATAATGGATGCACCAGCTATCAAAAGTTGCAAACCCCTCATCGCTGAAGATGATTATAGCATAAAAGCCGATTATTACTTACAAGTCCCATGCATGTCTTACAATTGGGAACAAAATTGTTCTTACCATCGAATACACCTGAGACAAATAACAGGTATACCAACTAGCAAAAGCTGCAAACTCCTCGTTGCCGAAGATGATTATGAGCTAACAGTCGACTGTTGCTTACAGTCGAATGTTGCTTACAAGTCCCTTACATGTCTCACAACTGGTATCGCCTATTTTTGGTTTCAGTATGTACCTTACTCCTGAAGTTGTCAACCCCTTGAAACTTTCAAACTGGCTTATCTCATGAAGGATTTTTGTTCAGAAAATTTGATGGCATATATTTTGATCAGCTCTTCAAGGGCTATCGATTGCCCTAACCACAACAAAAGCATATCGGAAAAAGGGACTAAATTGACTTTGCAGTCAGTTGAACTTTATCCTTTTCAATCGTAGACATCGTGACGGATGAAAACTTGGAATAATATCCTATATAATCTAGTTGGTATTATAAAGCTATCCGTAACTTTTTAGGATTAAAATACCATAGATGACACTATTAATTATTACGAAACTACCTTGTTTTACATTACAGTATCGTTTGTACCCGTTGCGTTAACAGTAAATCCTAGGTTACAGCGATAGACCAACGATACAAACTTTCTTACCGTCAGATTTATATAAATCGAATACAATGTGCAACAATTTGCACTAATTTCTAGCCCCTCGTGCACCGATTCTACTGACAAGTCCCTTTCCCGTGATAGACATCAAGTTCACCGGATAAAAATAATGGGTATACCGACTAGCAAAAGTTGCAAACCACTCATCGCTGAAGATTTGTGTAGCATAACAGCCGATTATTACTTACAAGTCCCTTGCATGTTTTACATTTGGGAACCAAATTGTTCATCAAATGACAGGTACACCAACTAGCGAGAGCTGCAAACCCCTCATTGCCGAAGATGATTATGAGCTAACAGTTGCCTGTCGCGTACAAATCCCCTAAATGTCTCACAACTGGTATCGCCTATTTTTGGTTTCAGTGTGTACCTTACTACTGAAGTTGTCAACCCGTTGAAACTTTCAAACTGGTGTATCTCATAAAGGATTTTTTTTTACCAAAAAATGGATGTGATATACTTTGATCAGCTCATCAGCGGCTATTGATTGCCGTCGAAGTTGAACTTTATCCTTTTCAATCGTAGATATCGTGACGGAAGAAAACTTGGAACAATATCTTATATAATCTAGTTGATATTATAAAGCTATCCGTAACTTTTCAGGATTAAAATACCATAGATGACACTATTAATTATTACAAAATTACCTTATTGTTTTACATTACCGTATCGTTTGTACCCGTAGCGTAAACAGTTAATCCTAGGTTATAGCGATAGACCATCGATACAAACTTTCTTACTGTCATATTTACAGAAATCGAATACAATGTGCACCAATTTTCAAAAATTTCTAGCCTCTCGTGAACCGATTCTTGCTTACAAGTCCGTCTCCCGTGATTGACATCAAATTCACCGGAAACAAATAATGGATATACCAGCTATCAAAAGTTGCAAGCCCCTCATCGCTGAAGATGATTATAGCATAAGCTTTTTAAACGGGATGTTCTAAAAAAAATAATGATATGATCAAAAGGTATTCTTCAGCGTTGTAAAAACAACAACAAAATAATATAGGAAGAAGGGACTAAATTAACTTTGCAGTCAGTTGTACTTTATCCTTTTCAATCGTAGACATCGTGACGGGTGAAAACTTGGAACAATATCTTATATAATCTAGTTGGTAATAGAAAGCTATCCGTAACTTTTCAGGATTAAAATACTATAGATGACCCTATTAATTATTATGAAACTACCTCATTGCTTTACATTTTCGTTTGTATCCGTTGTGTAAACAGTTAATCCTCGGTTACATTGATAGACCATCGACACAAACTTTCTTACCGTCAGATTTATAGAAATCGAATACAATGTGCACCCTTTTGCAAAAATTCCTAGCCCCTCGTGAACCGATTCCTACTTACAAGTCCCTCTCCCGTGATATACATTAAGTTAACCGGAAACAAATAATGGGTACACCAGGTAGCAAAAGCTGCAAACCCATCATCGCAGAAGATGATTGTAGCATAACAGCCGATTATTACTTACAAGTCCCTTGCATATCTTACCATTGGGAACCAAATTGTTCTAACCATCGAATACACCGGAAACAAATAACAGGTATACCAACAAGCAAAAGCTGCAAACCCCTCATTACCGAAGATGATTATGGGCTAACAGTCGACTGTTGCTTAAAAGTCCCCTATATGTATCATAACTGGTATCGCCTATTTTTGGTTTCAATGTACCTTACTATGAAGTTGTCAACCCCTTTGAAATTTTCAAACTGGTGTATCTCATGAAGGAATTTTTGTACCAAAAAATGGATGGCATATACTTTGATCGGCTCATCAATGGCTATCGATTGCCGTCGAAAAAAAAAATTCTACCTGTCTTAGTTCAAAAGTTGACTTTTTTGCCGTAGTCCAACTATCTAACGTCACGACTTAGAAAGGAGCAAAGGATAAGCTCTAGTTTCTTTAGCAATGAGAGAACTTTTAAAGTTTAAGAGGCACATCTGATACCGTTACTCTACCACAAACCAAAGTGCAAAAAAAAAAAATTATAAACTCAGCTGAAATCGTCGCAGACATGGACAGAAACAATAGATGGCAGCACTTTCGGACCCGTGGGAAAAAGCCACTTTTTTGTCTCTGTAGATTTTTCTATTTATCACTCAAAGAAGATATGTTGGCTGTGGGGCCGGGTAACTGCCGCATATATTTAACACTTATAGATTTTAGTCCATCTTCAATTTGAAACTGGTGCCTGCCTGCTTGCGTGCTAGAACGGAGCTTTCCACTCGAAAGCAGAAACATCTTTTGATGAAACGAAAGGTTCGCTACACAACTTCAGATAGTCCTCTCTGACATAGGCTATACAACTCCACTTCACTTCGCAAACCGTAGGCTCTGGCTCGATGACAAGCAAAAACCATCCTTATTGGCCCCAGGCAAGAGTTCTACGGAGCTTTCCAAAATGTAATGTCATATTCATCAATCCGGCCTAAGGTCCACACTTTCCGTAAAAACCGCACAGGTTAGACCCTTCTCAGTTACCAGGAATAAAATGAAATCGGAGTCATAGGAAAAAAAAAAAAATGCCGAAGATGATTATGAGGTAACAGTCGACTGTCGTGTACAATTCCCCTACATGTCTCACAACTGGTATCGCCTATTTTCGGTTTCAGTGTGTACCTTACTACTGAAGTTGTCAACCCCTTGAAACTTTCAAACTGGTGTATTTCATGATGGAATTTTTGTGCCAAAAAATGGATCACATATACTTTGATCGGCTCATCAGCGGCTATCGATTGCCGTCGAAAACAAAATTCTACCTGTCTTAGTTCAAAAGTTGACTTTTTTGCCGTAGGCCAACTTTCTAACGTTACCACTTAGAAAGGAGCAAAGGATAAGCTCTAGTTTCTTTAGCAATGAGAGAACTTCTAAAGTTTAAGAGTTCATCAGATACCATTTCTCTACCGCAAACCCAAGTGCAAAAAAACGAATGATAAACTCAGCTGAAATCGCGTACACAAATGTATAGTTGCGCAAACAGTTAATCCTAGGTTAAAGCGATAGACCATCGATACAAACTTTCTACCGTCAGGTTTATAGAAATCGAATACAATGTGCACCAATTTACAAAAGTTCTAGCCCCTCGTGAACCGATTCTTACTTACAAGTCTCTCTCCCGTGATAGACATCAATTTCCCCGTATAAAAATAATGGGTACACTAGCGAGCAGAAGTTGTAAACCCCTCATCCCTGAAGATGATTGTAGCATACAATGTGCACCCAATTGCAAAAATTCCTAGCCACTCGTGAACCGATTCCTACTTACAAGTCCCTCTCCCCTGATATACATTAACCCTTAAACGAAAACAAACAATGGGTACACCAGCTAGCAAAAGTTGCAAACCCATCATCGCAGAAGATGATTGTAGCATAACAGCCGATTATTACTTGCAAGTCCCTTGCATATCTTACCATTGGGAACCAAATTGTTCTTACCATCAAATACACCGGAAACAAATAACAGGTACACCAACTAGCAAAAGCGGCAAACCCCTCATTACCAAAGATGATTATGAGCCAACAGTCGACTGTTGCTTAAAAGTCCCCTACATGTCTCATAACAGGTATCGCCTATTTTTGTTTTCGTGTACCTTACTATGAAGTTGTCAACCCCTTTGAAATTTTCAAACTGGTATATCTCATGAAGGAATTTTTGTACCAAAAAATGGATGACATATACTTTGATCAGCTCATCAATGGCTATCGATTGCCGTCGAAAAAAAAATTCTACCTGTCTTAGTTCAAAAGTTGACTTTTTTGCCGCAGGCCAACTTTCTAACGTCACGACTTAGAAAGGAGCAAAGGATAAGCTCTAGTTTCTTTAGCAATGAGAGAACTTTTAAAGTTTAAGGGGCACATCTGATACCGTTACTCTACCGCAAACCCAAGTGCAAAATTTTTTTTTTATAAACTCAGCTGGAATCGTCGCAGACATGGACAGAAACAATAGATGGCAGCACTTTCGGACCCGTGGGAAAAAGCCACTTTTTTGTCTCTGTAGATTTTTCTATTTATCACTCAAAGAAGATATGTTGGCTGTGGGGCCGGGTAACTGCCGCATATATTTAACACTTATAGATTTTAGTCCATCTTCAATTTGAAACTGGTGCCTGCCTGCTAGCGTGCTAGAACGGAGCTTTCCACTCGAAAGCAGAAACATGGTTTGATGAAACGAAAGGTTCGCTACACAACTTGAGATGGTCCTCTCCGACATAGGCTTTACAACTCCACTTCACTTCGCAAACCGTAGGCTCTGGCTCGATGACAAGCAAAAACCATCCTTATTGGCCCCAGGCAAGAGTTCTACGGAGCTTTCCAAAATGTAATGTCATATTCATCAATCCGGCCTAAGGTCCACACTTTCCGTAAAAACCGCACAGGTTAGACCCTTCCCAGTTACCAGGAATAAAATGAAATCGGAGTCATAGGAAAAAAAAAAAAAAACAGGACAAAACCAAAGTGTTGCTCTCGCAACACAATTCAGCAACGGCATGCCAGTGTTGAGGTATGGGAACGATAAAAGCCAAGCTTCACCTTCCAGATTCACAGACGTCCGGGGCTTCCACATAGTCAAGCCAATGAAAGCGAAATTTTATGTGCTTCAACATTTCCTAGGTATCCACTTTATATTTCAAATATCTTTTGCAGTCCAATCACAAATGCCAATCACTTTCCCTTTTCTTCTTTCATTTGCATATTTGCTGTGTCTCTCGAATGGGTTGCCTTTATGGCACCCTCCAGACATCCGGGAGCTTTTCAGTTAGCCATTAACTTATCGAGATAAATGAGACAAGGACTTCGTCTCTTCTTTCTCTGCTCCCTTATAACAACAACATGACTTCCTGTCAAGACGCTCATGACTTCTAGTTCTTGTTTAGCGAAATTACCAGGAAATTACTCTCCAAATCATGCGACATAGAGATAGATGGACGAAGGACTTTACATGACACGAGGCAAAAGGTCAGAGGGAATGTCCTGGAAACATTTAGTGTAATTAGAGGAAGAAACTTAGAAACATTGATAGCCATGATTATAAAATATAATGATAGTTTAACGCGCAAATAAGCTTTTCCGTGTGAATTGCTCCAAATGCACTTTATGTACTGATAAAATAGAAGCATTTAAATAAATGTCTGCATCCCTTCCCTCTTTCGAAAATTTCGTTCAGGGTAGGACCTAATTTTATACAATCAATATCGAGTTCTGACTTGGCCAACCCACCCGTAAAGAAGTTAAATTTATAATTTATGGCAACACAATTAGCTTATAATTTTACAATTGTAAGTTGATTTCTAATTTTAACTTTAATTTTTTTTTTTTTACTTTAATGGAATCAATATGAAGCTCAAATTACTAAGACACCCGCGAAAATCTGAATTAAAAGAAAAAGAATGCCTCTCCCAATTAAATTAATTCTTGCGCATCTGGAACTTGGTTTAACCGCGGTCACGACTCAAACTGAAAACTACGTTAACACAAACGTTAATTCGCGACGACACTACAATACCGACAACAAGAAAAATTTTCCATATTATATACACGACATAGAACAATTAATTATTTTTATTTCGTTTTATCGGAACCAATGAAAATCGGTTCTTACTTTAACTTAAGCAAAATTTACAGTATTATACACACCACATACCACATTTAATTATTTTTATCTCGTTTTATCTACTTCAGCTTAAGCAAAAATTACCATATTGTACTCACAACATTTTACAACTAATTATTCTATTTCATTTTATCTAGTAATTTATTACTATTATTATTATTACATATATATATATATATTTTTTTTTTTTTTTTTTTTTTTTAATATACATTTATAGTCTTGGCTCTTCAGCCATTTGAATACATTTGATAATGTGATAAGCATGCTCAGCAAATAAAGAAATAGAAAAATCGTGGCCTCCGGCCCTTCAAATACGTTTGAAAGTTTAAAACAAGCATGCTTCACTTATTGAAAAGGAAAATACTACAATTTGTGGCCTGAGGCCCTTCGAATAATTTACATGAATCACATGTTAAAGCGGCAAAACAGCACTAAAAATTATAATTGTCTTATTCCGATTTTCACTGTTACTGTTGTGTACACTCACTACCGTGAAAAATTCCGAAACGGTACAACCGGACCATAAGTTCTTGCCTTGCACGGGCATTCGCGGGACGCATAAAAATATCGTTAAGCTGATCCACGGTGACCTCCATCGGAATTCTGTCTCGTCGATGACTTCTGTTGAATAGTTCCTCGTTGATGACTTCTGTTGAATAGTTCCTCGTCCATAACTTCTGTTAAGTAGTTCCTCGTCTTCAGCTGTTCTGATGAAAACTCGACCGAAATGGTTACGAATGATGGTTGGTTGACTCGACGCTGACTCGGTTGACTTGATGACTTCTGTTGAGTCGTTCCTCGTCAACTTCTGTTAAGTAGTTCCTCGTCTTCAGCTGTTCTGATGAAAACTCGACCGAAATGGTTACGAATGATGGTTGGTTGACTCGACGCTGACTCGGTTGACTTGATGACTTCTGTTGAGTCGTTCCTCGTCGATAACTTCTGCTGGGTTTATGGCAAAACTGCTTCCAGCCGTTCTGCTGAAAACTCGACCAGAATGGTTACGAATGATGGCTCGTTGACATTTTATTCCTCGGGATGCCATATAAAGCATTCTGATTCGAAATACTAGATAGGGGTTCATATTGACGTCCCCTACCGGTATCTCTGTTGGCGTTATCGAGGCGAAGCGTTGAACTAGTTGGCTTCTCATGCTGCACCCAGGCAGGGCCGTTGTCAGCTAAGCTCTTCTGTGCTTCTTAGTCGAACTTCTGCTGATGCGGACATAAGTCGTCTGCGTCGTGACTTCTAAATCCGGAAACAGATGGCGCTCCAATCGTTTCTTCTTTCCCGCCACTGGCAAGGTTGATGTTTGAGAGCGATGACTGGCTCCTCAACAAATGCTCGACGAACTGCTCCTCCATGACCGGGATTTCTGCTGAGACGACTCGTAGTAAGGACTAAGTTGGTTCGGCTTCGGCTCGACCTGTAATATAAAATAAACGCAGTATATCTGGAATACTTATTTAATCGCTTTACACGATTACTTTTGGCGTCCTCTCATTCTCATGTTTCTTTCTTCTCCGGTGTTTCTTGTTATTTGTATATGTGCTTCGCGAAAATTTAAAAACACCTCAAATCTGACGTTTAACGCACATCAGATGCTAAAACCGCAAATCACGGGAGCTGTTTAAATTTAAAGACACCTCAATTCTGACGTTTAACGCACATCAGATGCTAAAACTGCAAATCACGGGAGCTCTTTAAAATTTCCCACGACTTCTCTTTGAGCGTTTAAAGTACGCTAAGGGTAACTTGACCGCAAGTTCTGACCTTTCAAATCGCGACGTATGCTAATCCATTTAAGCTGGATGGCCTCTGACGGTAGTTTTTAGCTGTACAGCAAAACAAAATTTGGCGCGATTTCTACGGCACACGGTAACAAAGTGAAGTTGGACGTATGCTTCAACCATATCTGTCTATATCTATCTATCTGTCTATACTTGCTATTATGAAAAGCTTCTGGATAAAATGCCGGTTAATATCTCCGACCATTGACCATTGGTTGACACTGTCTGTGTGTCCTTCTAAGCTCTGAAAGACTCAAAACAATAATTAGTAAAACCCTCACTCGATTTGTCTATCAATCGAAATACGTGTCTAGCAGCAATTATTTAAAAATCCTGTGACTCAATTATACTGCAAAAGTACGTCAGCTACTCGCGTGAAGCAAAACCGCAAAGCTAATCAGCAAAAGCAAAATTGAAAAATCGTGGCTGTATAGGCTCTACAGGTTTTCATTTGTGTCATAGCTTTTAGGCATAATCTGTTAGTTGAGCTACGTGACCTTCTCTTTTCAACAAAGGGGAGCGAACTCTTACTTTTCAGGGCAAAAGTAATTAGGGAAAATTTTGGGACAAGCAAAAATCGAACAAAATTTCTTTACTCAGTATTTCAGGGATTCAATCTGATACAATTGTTATTTTGTACATTCGTTCAATCTAGTATCATAATACAATCTAGGGATTATAACTGATTGATTATTACTGAGCCCTCTGACATGGTGCAAAACAAAATAATAGACAGGTAAAATACCGCGTAGTTTCGGTCAAGGGGACCAACATTGACCGAGCTCACTCCAGGTTTATCAGTGCATGACATCACTACACGTTATTTCCCATTTTAAGTTGCTTAATTCTCCAATATTTTCTCACCCTGATTTAATTCAAACAAAATTTTGCTCTTTCGCTTCTCTGTTTACCTACTGGCTCAGACCACACTTAATGCAAATAAAATGGTTACAGGGGTTTGACACTCCCTACCTAATCTTCGCGAAATGAGATATCTATTTGTTTTAATAATATTTTTAGGTCTTTATAAGTTGAGACAAGAAGATTTAGAAACTACACCGTCCTTAGTGCCGAGACAGCTCGAGCTTGTCTTAAGCACTTTCGAGGGCTTTGCATGACAATAGACCAATAGCAAAAACATAATGTGCACTTAATATTAAAACTCTGGGTCTATTATTGATTTATTAAACTTTATGATTTCTTCCATCTTTCTGAAACAAGGGAACTAACCTAAACTTTCTTGTCCATGTATTATTTGCTACGCCAAACATAAAATGAAGCAAGATAAAGCCAAACGAGTACGCAGTAAAACAGCAACATTACTAATTCAATTTAGCGACCACCGACGACTATTCCATTATATTGTATATGAACAAAATCGCAATAGCTCGACGAGTTTATCCTGGGCTTCAAAGAGCAAATCTTGCACGTCTGCAAGGTGACCTTTGACGCCCCGGAATTCAACTGTTGTAACGTTTATTATTTCTGCAGTTCAAGATTTTCTGCTTATTTTGCTAACTTGAGCTTCTGTTCGCGCGTGTTCCAGCTTTTCTTCTGAAACCCTATCTGCGCCTCCATCTTTTTCCTCTCGTTAATTTCCCATATTTGTCTGATCGTGTTTATTTGTCTTTCATCTGTAATAAAACACTGACAACTACTATACATGTAATTTACTTTTAATAATTTACCCCTCTATTTATTGCCTTTGATTTTCGGGTAAATAAGGGCTTCCAAGCTTATCATACCCTAACCTATTCGGGCGGCGAACTTCTCTGGACGTTTGTCTAGTACCCCTCGTAGCCAGATCAAACCTAACACCTTGCATTGCACCGCGGCGCGCGGCTTGAGTACGTAATCTAAGCGCCTCTGAACGAACCGTAGGGTGGCTTAAAGCTCTATCACGAATTAAAATTGGTGGGGGGCTATTAAGATCAATAGGAGCTTCAGACCCAGGGTGATCAGATTCGAGTTCCCCAAACGGTCCTCTCAGGTCCGGCATACTACCAGAACGGTTGACCCCATCATTGACCCCATCGCTAAAATCCGACCCGAGCCCAGAATGACTCGATGTCTCCTCAAGTGCGCCCCTTCCCAAACCTCCCCGTTGAGGGCTGGTTTCTTCTGATTCTGGTAACCGAGATACTTTACCCCCCCCCGAGACTGAGGTGTCTCAATTACCGTTTGATTTGGTGACTCTTCTTCCGGTCGAACAGGTGATAGGTCTGGGGACCTGTCAACCCGCGTACTAGCCTGAGGAAAGTTATTACCCGTGAATGAATCGTTTATACCCCTAGGATCACTAAATGGATCCTGCGCAACTGTGCTCTCGAACTCTAGACGGTAGTTTGGGGCCTCTAATGACGGTATCCCCACCCCAGCGAGATTTTCGTAGAAATCATGAGATGGTGTGATACCCTGTCTCAAAACTGGTGCCTCGCCAAAAGTTGGCGTAGAGCATCTAACAACTGTCCTTGGTGTGAAAAGTTCTATTTCCATCAGCGCATCGTCTAATAATTCGCTCTCGAGACTCGAGGAGCTTCCCAACCCCTGCCTGCGAACAGGTGTTTCAGTATAGGGGTCATCCCATTCTAAATCTTCAGAGCCCAGAGAATAACGTCTTTTGCAATCCCCATGTTCATTTGGTTGATCCGTATGATACGGCTGTAATGTTAAAGGGCGGTGAAATAGAGGAAGTTGGCGAAATTTCGGAAAATCATCCATCGATTCCGGACCCGGGACCGAGGATTCCGGTCTAAAAGCAAAATCACTCGCACCAATATCATACATGTCCTCAGTAAGTGGGTTTGGTATAACGGAGGGTGGGTTTGGTGGGTCGCAATCTGGGATAGTTTTCTGACCTGCAGGTGGACTGTCCCACCAAGTAACTGTTTTTCCGGTACGCGAACTTTCAGGTTTATTTCCGGCCGGATTTTCTGCGGAAGAGGAAATGGTTGCCGGAATTTCGTCAAAATTAGGCGGTATAATCAGTTCATCTTGCATAACGTCTCTTTCCCACAGACTCCTGGGAATGTACGTTTTCAAACGATTGTAATGGACAATTTCCACCCGTCCGTCTGACAGCCTTGTGATTTTAAAGTTTAAGCCATTTTCCAAAACTGCATTTATTCGATAAGGTCCCACCCAACGTATCTTGTCCAATTTTCGCAACCTCGCGTCGGGTGGCGTATGCAAAAGTACAAGGTCACCGACCTTTAGGGGTTTCTGATTTTCGGTTCTATTGTAGTAGAACCGCTGACGTTTCCGAGCGATATCGGAGTTGTCCCTGATCATTTGATACGCAGTTCTCTGCCGAGTAATCATTTCCGATTTGTAATCCGAATCCAGATTATAATAGACCCTACTGTTAATGACGGTGTCCATCGGGAAACGGGCGTCGCGAAGGAACATAGCATAAAATGGGTTGTCCGAGATGGATTCGTGAAAAGCTGTGTTCATAGCAAATTGGACATAACAAAGTTGGTCTTCCCAGTCTGAATGTCCCCTATCCTTGACATATAGACTTAAAATGTTTGCTATATCCCTGTTCCGCCTTTCGACCGCCCCGTTACACATAGGATGATACGCAGATGTACGAAGTTGCTTGATGTCAAGCAATTCAAGAATTCCTTTGAAAACAGCATTTATGAATTCTGAACCCTGATCACTTATCAAGCGTTCGCAAGCCCCATAAACCAAAACAAAATGCTCAACAAACGCTCTCGCGACAGCTTTTGCTGTTTTATCTGCTATGGCCGTAAGAACGATGTATTTCGTAAAATGATCAGTGATGACGACAATATATTTTGAACCATGACTAGAAACGGGTAATGGACCGAGAAGATCGATACCGACCATATCGAGTGGTCTAGAAGACTCGGGTATGGTGCCCAACGGAGCCCTGGGTGTGTGGTTAAGACCTTTGCGTTGACAACAATCAAGGCAATACTGCACATATTGTTTGACAACGTTGTACATGTTCCGAAAGTAAAAACGGTTGCGCACGCGCTCATATGTCTTAAGAAACCCAAAATGACCCGATATTTTTGAATCATGGCAATCAAATAGAACTTCCTGAATGAGTGAACGAGGTAAAACTGGTACTACCCGCAAATCAGGCCTGCGACAGTTTTGATACGGTGTGTAAACGTAACAAAGTAAGCCGTCGTCAAGAACAAAATTTTCGATTTCACGCAGGACTTGAGTTTCGATTTGCGAGGGCAACCCACTGCCATGTTTAAGGTAGTTACGTACTGCAGAAGAAAACCCGTCCTTCCCTTGCAATTCCCGCAGTTCCTTTGAGGAAAACTGGTTATCCGCCTCTGGTATTACGGCCATTATCGCGGGAGTTGAAATAGTCGTAGGGAGCCTACTTAGAGCGTCTGCAACGACGTTCTGAGTCCCGGGGATGTGCGTGATCTCGAATTCGTACCCTTGCAGTTCCATCTGCATTCTAGCCCACTTTCCGGTAAGATCCTTCCCTGTACTCTTCATCAACCACTGAAGAGGCTTATGATCCGAGGCAACAATGAATTTTCTACCGAGCAAATAAGGGCGAAATGACCTGATGCAGTGAATTATGGCTAAGGCCTCATGTTGAACCGCCGCATGTTTGACCTCGGCGTCGTTGAAAGTACGTGACGTATACTGTAAGACCTTTTGCCTCCCACCCTGTTCCTGGGTCAAAAACCCTCCACAGGCCTTTTTGCTAGCATCGCAAAAAATTTTCATCGGTTTCGCGGACCGACCAAGATCTGGAAGGCCAAGTATAGGTTCTTCTAACAATTTAGATCGCAGCTGTTCAAAAGCTTTCTTCTCCTCATCCCCAAAAATAAAAGGTACCTCCTTTTTGGTAAGTTTAATTAGGGGTGATGCTATAGCCGAAAACTGGGGAACGAATTTGCGAAAATACGAAAACAGGCCTATACATGAGCGCAGTTCGCTGACGTCCTTTGGGTATGCAATGTTACGTACCGCACTTAGCTTATTGGGGTCTGGACGGACTCCGTTCTTATCGACCCGATGACCCAAGAAAATAACTTCCTCCTTAAAAAAATCACATTTCCGCGCTTTCAATTTCAGACCGGCTTTGCGGAAAGCGGTAAAAACTTTAATCAACAAAGCCATGTGCGAATCGTCGTCTTCTGAGGCGTTTATAACGTCATCCAGATAGACGGCGACCCCTTCATCAAACAGATGTTTCAAAATTCTATGCATAATTCTACTATAAGCCGCAGGCGCGTTTTTTAGACCAAACGCGAGTTTCGCGTAAACGAATTGCTGGTAGCCGGGAGCTGAACCCCGTATATTTGCGGCTTTCTGGATCGATTTCCATCTGCCAATAACCACTCAAACAGTCAAGAACAGAGAAAATCTTTTTGCCATGCAATTTGTCTAAAATAGCAGCGATATGAGGGAGCGGGAACTCGTCTCCCACTGTCACATCATTCAGGCGACGAAAATCGGTAACCGCACGATAACTTCCATCCTTTTTCCCGACCAACAATAACGGAGCTAGCCACGGCGAAGCGGCTGGCTCTATAACCTTACAAGCCAACATACGGTCAATTTCTGCCTTTGCCACGGGTTCAAGGTGGACTGGAATGCGATAGGGACGAACTTTCTGTGGGGGTGCATTACCCACATCAATTACAAAAGGCTCAATGTTGCAAGTTCCCAAATCAAAATCGTCCTTCGCGAAAACGTCATGATTATCAGTTAAAAGCTTCTCTACTTTTTGTTTTCGAACTGGGTTTTTCGCGAGGTGATCTAATTTGAACATTTTAAGAAACGCATCCACTTCATTGTCTGGCAGAAAACCAGGACCCGTAATAACCTCTGTTGGTTTTAATGAGTCGGTAACACTCATGCAAATATTTTCATCTGCAATCCAGGCTTCGGCATTCGCCATATAAAACAAAGGAATTTTTATATCTTTGTCCGAATAGTTTTCTATGAATACCTGAAACATGCCGTCCTGTGTAGTTACAAGTTGTTCTGGTAAAACCAAGTCTGGGAATCGTTCATTCATTTCCTTCGTAGGTGAAACCAAAAATAGCCCGTCCGTGTCTATTGGCCCCCTACTGGTAGATAAAACACAACGTTTACTGGTCTTTGCATTAACACTAGTCCTAGAAACGAGTTGAAGACGGTGTATGCGTTTCAGTGGTTTCGCAGCTTCCAACTCCGTTTTTACCAACCCGATTTCAGACTTTTTACAAGTATTTTCAGCATGGGGAAGTGGTTGGGGGTAATTGGGAGTAGGTAAATTAACTACAGGACCCACAGGGTGACAAGGGATCGACTGTGGACTATAAGACTGACTTCTATTAAAACAACAATTTTGTTCCCTTTGTCCGTTAACCCAATTTGCCGACGGATCGGAAAATTGACAAACAGGCCGAACCTCTCCCTCATTACCGCCTCTACGGATTAATTTGTCATTTTTAGCATCAATTAGTAGGTCGTACTCCTTTAAAAATCCATACCCCAAAATCATTGGTACCTTCAATTTGTCACTTATTAAAAAAGTCTCAAAATATTCATGTTCATCAATTTTTACATACTCTGAAATACATCCAATAATTTCCATAGAATGGCCGGTAGCACTGCTAACATCACTATAGTTTTTAACTATTTTTGATCTAACTTAAACTGGCAACTGCAAAAACATATCATGACTGATAAGGGACACAGAAGCGCCACTGTCTCCAAGCGCACGTACCGGAATATCACATATTGAAGCATTAAAATACGGCAAAGCATTGCAATTCACTCCATTGCAATTAGCAAAATACGACGCAATAAAATCTTTACCCATATTCTTTTTCGAATTAGCCGGGACACGATGCGCATCATAATTTACCGAAACCTGACTAAGTGCGCGTCCCCTTACAAGTTTAAACGGCTGCTATTTTCAGACATATGGCATTCCCTTGCGAAATGTCCGTTTTTCCCACAATAAAAACACTTTTTCGGATTATGTAGCGTTTACATGGACAAGAAATCCCGTCGAGTAGAAAGGAATTCCGGTCGACTCCAAAGGATTCTGTTCGTGAAGACGAGTAGAAAAAAAGTCTAGCGGGACGGAAATCCTTTCATGATGAAAGTAATTCCGGTCTACTTGAAAGGAATCTTGTCGGTGGCGCTGGTAAAAAGTACTAAAAAAAGTCTAGCTAGCTTTTAAGAGCAGCAATCATCAGTACTGATGTCATAAATGATACCAAAACATTTTTGTGTTGACAAGTAAATTTATTTTTGTCAGATTTTCTAGTTTGAAGAATTTATTTTTTCCCTCTGCGTGTAAACATAACCCTGTCACCAAGATCGGATTCTGTTCAAGTTTTCCTGTACTTGTAAACGCTGTATTAGATCCGGCGGACTCACTGCGACATTGTCTTGCCATATGCCCGATCCTTTGGCAGTTATAACAACGTATGTTACGCGGTGCGCGACATTCACGAGCAAAATGACCGGTTTTCTTGCAGTTGAAGCAACTCTTACTCGAACCGCCAGATTTTCGAGAATCGGACCTCTCACGGCGACCTTCCCAAACATTCCTGTCCCCTCTCGTGTCACGAGATCTGCCCCTATAGCTGCTAGTGTCATTTGACATTTGGTCATTCCGTAACGAATCCCGACGGCAAAATACTGGGCGACTCGAACGCTCAAAAATAGTGCCGTCGCTACGGTTACCTGGTATGTTTTCCCGAACCATACCATCTCGTGGGGTTGTGTCAGCTAGTACACCAGGCTTAGTTTCAACTGAAGCGGAAGCAATAGCGGAAAGCATATGAGGCGATTTGGCTTTAGCAAATTCACGTGCCCGAAAATCATTGATCAAAATTTGTGTGGCCTCCTCAAAATCTGTGGGACACTTAGCAACCACCCGCATTCCCAGCGTAGGGGAAAGACTGTCAAGAAGTAGGTTTTTCAAAAGATTTGAATAGCCAAGAAAACTTTCTTCAGTTGCCGACGGCACTTGATCAAAACCCAAGAGTTTCAAAGTCTTTAATTTTAGTTTTTCGAAAAATGGGAATGGGTCTTCGCCATCCTCAAGACGAAGAGTTTCGTGAATCAGACGTGCTCTCAAGGACGTGTGTTCAAACTGTCTGGAAAGGGCTTTCCTCAAATCCTCGAATGACTCGAATTTTGCGTGGCTGGTTAAAAAATTAGCCGCATGACCCGTTGTTTTCATGAATGCCAACCGGATAAGTTCATCGCTCTGAATAGACTTATCCCAGAATTTCAAATTTTCCAGCGTCTCAAGAAATACCAAAACGTCTTCGCTACCAGTGAAGGTAGAGACTTGCGATGCAATTTTACAAAGCGTGTCAAGGGACATTTTTGCTGTGTTTTCGACAGACATTTTACGTTCACTCAGTAACCCGGTAAAAAAAAAAAAAAAATAGAAAAATGCACTCAAAACACTAAAACACTATATACCATAGTATCTAGCCTACACCTTCCCTCCAAACGAAAGACGACGCGTCACCAGTAAACCGATGAGAGGTTCTTGCCCTGTGTTATTACTCTTTATACTCCGACCGGCGGCTTATGTCCCACTTGGGATCATTATATGGTAGCGTTCGAGCGGCGGCAGTATTCAACCTTCGAAGGCGTAGAGGGATCGTAGTCTTTCGTTTCGGGAGGTCGGTTCTTTTTCTTTAACACTTACTTTATTTATTCCTTTAGTACAACTTGCTTCTGTTAACACGTAAGGTAATCTAATAATACAGACACATGTCTCGCTACAGTCAACTCTCAGAATAATCTGCTCGCTTCGAGCTTCACATCAAATTCCTATTCTTGCTTATTGCGTAGGAGCTAACCGCAGTCGCTACAAAAGATTAAACCAAAGTCCTGATCAAACGTGCCTGAAAACTCAGGAAGAGGATGTTCAACAACCGGGAACTGATAAGGCTACTTCCATCGTCCTGAGGCTTGAATTATTACCAAATATGGAGTTGCTTTTCTCAGCCCGCATTATTTCAGACTACGGAATCAACTTCGATGTTTAATATCCTAATACTATCCGTAACAACAGCTCGCACTACAGTATAGGTATGCTTATGTGAAGGTCTGCTAACAGTGAACGATCGCCGAAGAAAAAACTAAGCCCAAACCAGTCATTTTTTCCTAATAACACTAGCAATAATCACTCACGCTTTTGTCGATTTTTGAATATTTTGCTAATTCATCTATGAAAGTGACTCAGCTGACACCTGGTTTGTTCTGTCCGTAGTACCGACCAAGCAGGAAAACAAAGCAGATAGATCAATTTAAAAGGTCAGCGTACTCGCTGACGAGACTCTAAACGATTTTTCTGATTCCGAACGAATACTTGTCCGGCCAGAAAATAACCTTCAGAAATTAATTCAGTGCAGCTTCTTACTCCTTAATCGATATTCTCGTAGACCTGAAAAAAAAACTCCCACATGAGCTCTACAAGTTGGAACAACAATATAATCTCTTTCGCGAGTTGTTTTGCGAACAGACGGACGGACAAGCTTTACAGAATTAGAGGTATCCATGAGCTACTTTCCGAGTTCGCGCTCTCGTCCGCGTCACCGGTTGAACAGCAGGCTAAAGGCGAGGCTTCAAATTCCAGATTTTTCTTCCGGATTCCAGACAGCCGTTTTCCTCGAGACGGATCTGGAAGGTGAAGCCAGGCCAAGTACGTCTGGAAGTCCGGGGTGTTGGACACCCCAGATTCCGGATGTCTGGAAGGTGCCATAGAGGCAACCCGTTCGAGAGACACAACAAATATGCAGATGGAGGAAGAAAAGGGAAAGTGATTGACAGTTTTGACTGGGATCCAAGAGATATTTGAAATGTAAAGGGGACATCTAGGAAATGTTGAAGAACAACATATTTAGCTGTCATCATTACCATGAAAATCTGGAAGGGTTGGCTTGACTATGCGGAAGCCCCGGACGTCTGGGAATCTGGATGTGAAGCCTTGCTTTCAGGGGTGGCCCGAAGCACTCAGGCCAGGGGGGGGTGAGACCCCTCATTTCAACGACTTGTGGATCGTAATATACGCACTCGCATGTACCAACAAAAATGAACTGTTGCGACTATGCGGCAATGGCGCACATTCCCCACCAACAAATAATACAGCCGGTGTAAAACTAGCTGCAATGCATCAGCTGAAATTATTCTTGTAATCAAAATTTGTGTATACATGTACCTTCATAGCCTCAGCTTTACATTTCAACTTTCGCATAAGAGGAAAGCTTTCAACGCCTGTACCCGGGACAAATTAAAGCAAGCGCCGCAGGCAATTTTTTTTTAATCTGCCTTTGTCTTGAAAGAGTCTAGCCAGCCTTTAATGTGTTTCCAATCTAAAAAGTTCCACGCCTAATCGCCAAATAAATGTCACACCGTTCCTCTAAGTAGAGAATACTATGAAATGTGCCACAGGCGAAATTTTGTGAAACACCGAGGAGGAGACCGTCTTTTTGCAATCCCATTGAAAAGGAAAAAACAGCTTTGAAATAACAAATCTGACCGTCGAAAAAAGTGACAAAATAGTGGCCACAGAAAACAAAGTAGATTTGTTCCGTATTAAAGCAAAAAAAGTAATTCCTGAAAAAAATCCTGATTTATGGACGTAAGCCGAGGAGCAGAGCGTCATTTTGCGATCCCGATGAAAAAATTAAGAATAGCTATGAAATCACGCCTCTGTCCATCGAAAAAGTGACAAGATAAAGCCCATAGAAAGAAAGTAAATTTGCTCCAAACTAATAGTAAAAAAAGTAATTTTCACGTTCAGAACACACTTCCTCAGAAACAAAAAGGAGGAAAACAAATTTGCCAGTGCGTTAATAAAAAAATCCGGATTTACGGACGTAACGAACTTTTGGTCTTGGCCTGACAGGAGTCAACAGATATAGAAAAAGACGCCAGGTTCGCCGACGAGACTTGAGTTGCGTTTTTTTCTGGGTGATTTGATGTACTTTTGTTTCATAATGAAAGTACCGTGTACCGTTTTATTTGTCACTCCACACACTGTACTTTCATGCCGAAAAGTAAAGCAGGTAAAGCTACAGTTAGCTACATATAAAGAATTGCAACTTAAAACTGGTTTGCAGAATTTGATTCTACGCGACAGAAGATGCTATATACACAGCAAATGAAGACGAGAAGTTAACTTTTAGAATATCTTAAACATAAAAGAGATCATTTTCGAGTTGTATGAGTGTCCTGAATTTTACGAAGTCTTTTCAGATGTGCTTTAACACTAGCATACAGGGGCGTCACGTAGGGGGGGGGGGTCGCAACCCCCCTCCTCCGATGTTGTCGGCTAGCCGGTAAAAAATATAGTTTTTGCGATTTTTCGTAAAAAGAATCGATTTTTTGGGGAAACAGTCAATTTTTCTTAAAAACGGTCGGTTTTCTTTAAATCAGTCGATTTTTCCGCAAAAAAAGACAGAAAAATTACCAGCCAGTCGGTAAATACCTTGCTCCTCCCGTATTTGATAGTGCTATGATTCGCAGTCAGCAGTGAAACATACAATTCGCAGTCAGCTTTGGCTGAAGGAATATTTTTGCTCCTCTCCCCCCCAAAAAAAAACATTTTGATAGTAACGCCTCTGCTAGCATAGAGGCCAAAAATTTACCTCCCGACTAGAATGAGCTATTCCAGCGTCTGCGGAACCCCTCCTGTCCTGTGAAACGAATTTCGGGTGTATATTAAAATCCTCCTTGTCCTTTTCAAGCGTTGTTCCTACCTGAACCTCTCTTTTTAATCGAAATTTTTCGATTTGTTCTAGCACACTTCTTTCGCGGGTCTCCTGTCACTTGATTTCTAATGGCTTTTCCATTCTGTTTAAAAATTTTATTCCTTCTTTTTTCACTTATAGCCAAACATGACCAAAAATCAATGCACATAACCTTGTCTCTCGCTTTTGGTCTATAAGGTATTTCAGTGTTACCAGTCAGACTTCACTTTAACAACCCTATGCTATTGTAATTTTGACAGGCTAAAATCTGAAAGACCGAAGTTAGGCAGATCCAAGTCCCATGGGAGTAGAACAGGTAGCCGCATTGCTGCCCCCATGAATCATGTCTGCGATCTATCGGGTTACAAAACCTGGTTTATACGACTTCTTCGGGGACTGGCTTACGATTGAAGCTGTGCAGAGACAAAATTTAAAAAAAAATTTAAACGACTCGTATTATTTTTTATGAACATGAATGCCCGGGACCTCGGCGAGGCCAAAATAAACGACTGATACAACTTAGCAAAAGGTCAAAATAAACGACTGATACGACTTAACAGAAGGCAGGGGGGGTGAGTCACCCCCCCTCAGCCCCCCTTCGGGCCACCCCTGCTGGCTTTAATCCTTTTGCGCAACGCTCTTGGTGTTCTTCAGTTACTTCGATGCAAAAATACTATACAAATAGCGGCAAAGTAACGCATTTTCACCCGGTCTTCAAAGACTATCTAAGTGAATAAGTGATGGGTAACAATCACTTCTTTTCACGCCTTAATTTGTAACCCATTCTCCGAGCCCTGAATATGACGGTTTATATATATATAAGACGGTTTATTATATTAGACGGTTATATATTATGACCCGAAGGATTCTCACATCAAGTTTGAAGCAAATATCCCAAACCCTTCGAGCTTGTCGTGTTAAATAGACGAAACTGCTGACTGATCAACTAACAAGCTTTATTTTTGGGATCCCATTGAAACCTTTGGTCTTGTTTCTAAAATACGATTTTCTTTAAATCTTGAAAAACAATTGCATTTGACTTTGAAACACTCGCAGGATGTTTTGTTTTAATTTTATATATTTTGTTACATATGGACAGAATGTTCGGAATTAGATTTTTCTTTTTATGGGACTCGCCCTTCGGTCAAGTGCCATATAGCGATCGCAGTTTCTGTCTTGCTTCCCCGACCCGACCATCTGGGAAAGAGTTGAGGAGGGGCAATCCGGAAAAATTAGGAAAAATTAGGTATTTAACTGACGAACGGGTGATCAGATCTTAATGAAACTTAATATTTGGAAGGACCTCGTGTCTCAGACGTCCCATTTAAATCAGACCGGATCCGGTGACATTGGGAGGAGTTGGAGGGGGAAACCGGAAATCGACCGTGAGAGGAGTGGAAGGAGTTGGAATCCGGAATATATTGTACGGGTGTTCGGATTCAACCGAAATTTGACATTTAGAAAGACCTAGTTCCTCAGATGTCCCATTTTAAATTCGGACCGGATCCGGTGATATTGGGAGGAGTCGGAGGGGAAACGTAAATCTGTGTGGGAAGGTGGGAAGAAGAAGCACTATGGATACGTCACTGACAAAATAGGACGGGATTCGGGCCTGTTGAGGAGTTAGGGATGGTCCGGCCCGGAGAGGAGTGGAGGAAGGGGGAATCCAGAATCTTGAGGTATTTGTAACTTTCCCACGGGTAATCGGATCTTAATGAAACTTGATATTTCGAAAGACGCCGAGTCTCAGACGACCCAGTTCAAATCCAGATCGGATCCGGTGACTTTGGTGGGAGCCAAAGGGGGGAACGGAAATCTCGGAAACGCTTAGAGTGGAGGGATCGGGATGAAACTTGGTGGGAAGAACAAATGCACATCCTAGATACATTGTTGACATAACTGGACCAGATTCGGAAACTGTAGGGAAGTTGGGGGGGGGGGTCTTAATTCTGTCAATGATGTGTTCTAGGACGATAAAACTTGGAAGACGTATCAGGGACCCGAACAGACTGACTTGAGGACAGTCGTTTCCCCGATCGGACTCGTAACAAGTGCCATATGAGCTCGTAGCTCTTGTTAATTCTCTCGTCAACCCCAAACAGTTGGTCAGTCGTCTGAGCAGACCAGCCGGTGTTTACGCGCGTATTTCGGCCCCGTGTGAACAAGCTTTCCGAGCGGTTATCTCCGTCATGGCTATCGCTTAGTTTCTCGGATCCCAGAAATGGATAAGCAATTTATCAATACTTCCATTTACCTTTTGATTCCATTTTCAAGTCACGGAATTATTATATTGCGAGCTTGATTATTCGTGTCCAGTTGCATTAGTCTGCCAAGACTGCCAGGAAGCTTGCTCTACACAGAAGATAGAGGCAACTGATTTAGCTCCCCAGGAAAAAACTTTGCGTGCAGGACAGGACATGAAGTAATTTTCCAATACTGCTTTCGTTTTCTAGCCCCTACTAAGAAAGTTATTTTTGGGACAACAGAACATGTAAGTGACAGAACACATATGACTTCGGAAAGTTTGTGCGTCCGTCTGTCCGTCTTTGCTTCTCTCCGTCTGACTGTTAAGCACGTTAACTCTCGAAGGAGTTGAGTCATTTTGTGCAAACTTCAATTGACGGTCCTTTGGGTTGAAAAGTACAGGCAAGTTCGAAGTTCGACAACTTCATGCATGAAAATAATGCTTTCTTCAAGCTAATGACGCTATCGATTTAGGGACAAGAAGAAATTCGGAATTAATGCAGGGGCTTTTCTTCTAGCCGGACAAGATGTTCGCCCTATACATCTCCGATATTTGTAAGACGTATAAATTTTGTCCGAAGTCTTTTTGAGTTTCGAAAAAGGGGTAAAACGTAACTGCTTTTTTCTGTCGGGCCAGTATTTGGCCAGAATCGGCCGAAACCGGGGTAGTTCTCATTATTTCGCGTTCAGATTACATAGGGTGTTTGTAGTGGGTAAGCAGACATTTTGGTCAGTCTATTTTATTTCTAAATGGTAGCCGCAGTCGGTAGGCCTCACTTTGTGTCATTGTAGTGTCTACGCAGTTTCAAGCTTTGTTTTTTTTTTTCTACAGAGTAGTTTAGTGGGACAGAGTTGTCGTAGTTAATCGATAACAAAAAATTTAATCATACATATTTGTGCGTTGTCATTATAAAAAGGATGAGCCCGTCTATCTTGAATATTTTCCTTCCTGTTAAGAGGTACGTAAACTTGGTCCACTCGTACTTATTCTGCTATTCTGCTCCTTATGGAATTACAAGCTTCTGAAATCTTTTCTTTTTGTTTTGATTTTTACCCACCTTTTCGGGTGAGCAAAGTTTTGCCAGTCGGAGAAAGCAAACTTCGCCGAAACCTTAAAGGTCCGGCTACACTGTTTCACATAGAAGGATATAAGAAACTTCAAAGTGTTGTATTTCTTTTTAGAGGATATGGTACTCTATCCCCTCAGGTATATCATCTGTCGTGGACTTCTTTGCGTTTGCTTGATTTTTCCCCTTGTCAACCACCGCGCGTTCAGTTTTCAAATAATTTGCGTCCAGCCGCCGCGTCGAGAGCGGGAAGGCTGGACAGACTCGACAAGCACTAACAAGAAAATCGCTAATTTAGCGTGGCAAGTAATGGTATTTCCGAATAACGATAGCTCCTGAGCCACTTCATCGCGAAAAGATCCTTTCTAGTAAAAAATTGTGCTTTAAGCATAAGATAATATGCGTACAGGGACCTTTGTAAAGTTCCAGAATTTGCAAGACCCAACTGTTTCAACCCATAATTTCGCTTTGGAATCCCACCGGAATCTTTTTAGCGTGGAACATTTCTGGCAATATAGTTATGTCTGTCCTAACCCGCCGCGACACCCCCTCTTCATTACGACCTTTCAAATCTGGAACAACTTACTGTTTTGATGAAGTCGCGCTGTGCAGAAAATCCTAGTGTTTTTCCTCCGTTTAGCTACTAGAGATTTAACGAGCGTTAAACGCGCTTGAGTTTTCAGAAAGTTAAAACACACAGTTGCATGTCTGGGCAGCTGCATCAGCCCTTCTTTCTCCGATTATAGATGTTCAACTCGCATCTCTGAGCCCAGAGCAGGCGGGCAGCTATGACGATGAGACGGCAGCTAGTGGAATATTCTCGGCAATTTTTTGGCATTTAGCCTAGATTCTCCACAACTATAAAAGCCCATTCACAACGGGTTTTAGCTAATACTCGGTACTAGCCAGCCAGTTCCGCAATCGCTCTGAGGCCGAGAATTAGCTGGGATTCTGCCACTCGGTAACAGCTAGTCTCGCACCCAATTAGAAATCAGTTCAACTTTTGAGGGTAGTAGCCAATCAGATGATATACTTAGGGGAATATTGAAGAATATTCCAATTGGCTAATGCTGAACCACGTCAGACCGAGTGACAATGACCTGAATTCAATTTCGGTTTTCAAGACAGCAAGGAGAATGTGGTTTTATCAATTGGGTTTGGTTGGAAACTAGCCAATCATAATGTTCTTCAATATTTCCGAAAATAGTCTGATGGCTAATACCCTTAAAAGCTGAACTGATTTCAGCTTGGGTCCGAGACGAGCTGGTACCGGAAACTGGCGCCTGTATCCATTGCGAACGGCAGAAACCTGGCAAAGCTTTGGTCCCGGGAGCGATTTTCAGAACTAGCTGGTACTGAGTATAAGCTAAAAACTCGTGTGAATGGGCCTTAATTCTTCCGCTTCATGCTGGGGTCGCAATGTTCCTCCTGGAGTTAGGCAGGCGTGTGTCCATGTCAATTGTGCCTAGCTGCTGATGTGATTGCATGGATGCGCAAGATGTGGACTCACAAGTGGTTGCCCCCGAGGTTAAGCAATCAGACCAGGGAAACCTTGAACTGAATAAGTAATACCATAGAAACCATGCCGAAAGCTCAACAAAACGTGTGTATGAGGAAAATTCATTTCGTTTGTCTTCCCAGGTTTTGGGGTTGTTTAATTCAAGTACGAACACACTATGAGGATTTCCCGGCCGGATTTCCTGCACTTTCATCATCAAGTTGAAAAAATTTCAACTTTTCCATATGGAAGTGACGATGGTGCCGCATACCCGGGCAGGAATTCCCGCCCGGGAGCTCCCGATCCTCATCGTGTGTTCGCACTATTAGACAGAAAACATGACCAGTGTTGCCAGTTTTCTCTGATAACCAGCCTGGGACATTTGATCGCAAAAATACATGACATTCCCGTGACTACCAAATTCGGTCCTGCTGCTGTTCAGTTTCGATGGAAACTCGTAGATGCCTCTGCTTGATCAAAGAAGTGTTTCACATGATCAAAGATGCAGCTTAACTTGTAACTGACTTCCGTCATGAGAACTTTCTAATCACTTGAAAGCGGAACGATTGAAATATCCGGAAAAAAAATAATAAGTCACATGAAAATAAAAGTTAATTGGCTTCGAAATCGTCCTCCAGTTTGCTCTTATAAGACGTGCTAGTGTTAGTAAAACAAAGGAAGTCCTTTTCCGAAAAACAGCCACCTTGGAATTGGCCAAAAGGCTTCAAAATCGCCGAATTCTGCGACCATTTTATCACAGCTATGAACCTGGGAAGACTAAAAGTGTCTGTGACAAATCGCAGACTTGTGCAACCAGTGGCAACGTTGAACACAATTGAAGGTATAAAAAGCAGAGTCTGGCCAGTGTCGGAGTACCGCTCAATTTATTGATAAGCTGCGCCGCGCTACTTTTGTATTCTGTTTATTCGTTGTCAGGCAACGTCAGAAATTCCGAGTTTCCACTGCATTTGGTGAAAAGTTATAATATAAAGTGGAAAGTTTACTATCGGTGCAACTTATCATCTGATATTCTGCTAAGCGCTATTGGCTTTCGAAGTTCTAGTTGCTTAGCTCAAACTTGTAAACTGATACTCAATCTTTGGTCTTGATTAACAGATTGATTTGCGGACAGGTTTACCCAAGAGAATTCGGGGAACATTTTGGTGACAATGTCTTCCCGCCTGCGACAAATACTAGACAAGTCCCTAAATGAAACAGACAAGAAAAAACAACCAAGGGTTGAGGCAATTTTCCTCAGTCCTGACCCAGAAGAGGCTACGAGTGCCTCGAAGGAATTATGGAGTCATTCGAAAGTTCTGCAGCTGGCAAACACTCTCGTCGGCCCACGACCAAAAGATATACCGAACCAAGAGGATTACATGCGAAAAGTGAAAGAGAAGCTGGAACACGAAGCCAGCAAAAAGCACCGAAGCTTGAGTGGGAGAGATTCTCGTAGACGAGATAGCGGCACAAGTCTTCTGTCGGGGCAGTCGTCTGCTGAAGGATCGCCCAGTTCTTCCCGAAGAAATAGTGGGTTTAGACGCACTTTTGGTAATCTTTTACGAGAGCCAGAGTCGCAGGACTTTTTCCGGCTGCGCAAAACGGCCACAACCGTAACTGGTGCCGTCAAATTCGGAGTTGTCGACAAAGAAGATGGCGTAAGCGACGTAAGCGATAAAAGCTCTGACCTTGCCGTGTGGAGTAGTAGCGATGAGGAGGAGTCCTTCGACGCGCTAAGTACGCAAAGCAGCAGACCCCCAAGCCGTGCTGGACGGATGAGCAATTCGTCGGCTCGCGTTAGCCGCACCTCGTCCGTAGTTATAAATGAAGACCTTTTACCCGGTATGTCCTGTGCAGAAATCTGCGATTCTCCGACCAAAGAGCTATCCAACCTTTCTAGCCCTGAGCACTCCCTTTATGGTGAAAGCAGACCAAGTTCTAGTAGGCGGTCATCCCTCTTGCCGAAGATCTTAGCTCTGAGACCTTGGACACCTGGTCCCGGTTCCCCAGGTAGCACGGGGTCGAAAGTATCGTCTCCAATACCTATGGTCCCTCCCCTTCAAGCCCTTAACAGACGGGTGCGTTCTATGCTGGGTTGTGCCAATTCGATTCTAGAAAGCTATACGAAAGGGCATGCTTTCTACAAGCAAGGGGTCATCGACTTTGGAACTCGTGACAGTAAGACCTTGCTGGTTAACAGACGGAGAAGGATATCGAAAACAGTGCGAGCTCAGATGAAGAAAGTGCAGGAAGAATCGGAAAAGAAAAAGGAGGAAGAAAAACTGAACAAACAAAAAGAAGCCGAGGAAAGGAAGGAAAAGCTGCGACAAAAGAGGATAATGAAAAAAGATACCGATGATGTAAAACAGTCTGAAATGAAAGATGGTGGAGAGAATACAGATTTGGTCGAAGAGGCAAATAACCCGCAGTCCAAATCAATGAAGCGAGAGAGCATTCAAACAGCGAAGATCTCGGTCACGACGACAGCACCCCGGATCGCTCGACGAGGAGCTATTCCCAATCCCAAGACTCTCGACCTTTCCAAGCTTCAGTTTCCAAATCAAAAACGGATCCCGGTTTTGGATAACGAGAGGGAAATCTTCATCGACAAAGACCGCGCTTCGGCAGTTATGATTGGCGATTCTGACATCAAAACTACAATGGCGAGACAGTTGAAAACGGAGAAAGGTCGATACGTTATGCCACATGAATCACCGGCCAACATTTATGTGTCTCAGGCGGAGTATGAACTACGCATTGGGGGCTTGGAAGCGGCAGAAAGGCTTCTTGACAAGGTAACAGTCGGCCTATTCAGAAAACTTGACCTCTCGTTCACCCACGTCGACTAGTAAGTAACATCGAATAACGCCTTGTATGGTACTAATTCTCTCTCACCAGCATCGGAAGCGCAAAGCATCAGGCGATTTCCGGAGATCTATGAGACCACTCGAGATGCACTAGTTTTCTGAAGTCTCTGAATTATACGCCGAAGGAGCTTATACCAAATTTGATCTGGCAAGCAAAAACCATATTACTGGTCTTTATTTTTATTTTTAGCTTTTAAAGAAAAACATCCAGTAAAAATTATCCAGTAAATATTTTATTTAGTATTTATCCAGTAAAACCGCAACTCAGTCTATAGACTGAAAAATGTACATTTTCTGGTTATCACTTAAAGTTCCATGGGCACATCAAACTACCCCAATCCCACGCTGTAACAACCTAGGAACAATGCTTACCCCCTAGCTCAGCAGCTTTTTCAACAGTTTCCTCTCTGTGATATTTCAAAGCGTAATTTTTTGGGCCAGTACATGCTCAATTTACTAGCTTGGACAAAGATAAAAGTGATGTTTCTTATAACACTTAGTAGATCTTTAATTTATCCATAAATCAGCTTGTCTAATTCAGATCTGAATAGGCTATTTGTTTTTGAATGATTTTTGTAGCTATGTTATTTTTTATAAACTTATTGCATATTCTGGTACATTTTATAAAGCAAGTTAATCAAGCTTCACTACACTATTCTACAAAGAAAAACTTTTAATAGGCACTTAAAACATGGAACTTCTGATGAAACACTAGAAAAATCAGGTACACTGCATCTGCGGTTTGACTTATCGGTGACATCTCTAATGTGTCCTTTTCCATCAAGCATTGCTGGGAGTTTCTGAATTTCCTGCCACGAAGGACCCAGAAGGAATTTCAAACATCAAAAGTAAAATACTATATTTGACGGTGCAAAACGGATAAGTTAGCTACATTTTATTAGAGAGCTACAGTTCGGCCCTTCTTGGCAAGGGTCATCTTCAGACTCAAGCCGCTCAAGCTGGAAAATAAATTTGTCAAAGTGTAGCTGACTTATCCGTTTTGCATCGTCAAATATGATTCGCAGTCAGCTTGGGCTGAAGGAACATCTAAAATACTATTAACAGCCAATATCACAAAATCGAAAATTCTCAAGATCCTTGCTGCCGAAAGAACGCAGAGTGAACGCAGTCGGAGACCCAAGGATATTTATTTTATGTAATTTGAGGACGGAGTAGACCTGCTTTCATTTCTAGGCTCTTCAGCTTCAGCCAAGTGACAAGGTGGCGTTAGTAGCCCGGAGTAGATGCAAACTTCAACTTGGGAACATTCCAGGAGCCCTAGAAGACGTGAACAAAGCACTAGAGGCAGACCCTCACTACATAAAAGGTATTTATCATTTTCATATGTAGACTACCATTTCACACTTATTTTGCTTTAACGAAAATAGCATCAGAAAAGTATTTTATGACCAAGTAAGAAGGTCCGTGCGTCAGTAAACTTCGACACCGATGGTAGTGACAACATTTGTTGGTTGATGAAGAAAATTCAACCAAGGGCACAAGCGCTTAAACTGGCATTCACCAGAGAAAATTGTTGAATCGAAGTAAGCGAACCCTGTTAACAAAACCCAGTAACGTCGTTATTTGACTAGCCACCTGAAAGCTCTTAAGCCTAATGGTGCTACAATTATTGCTCCTTAGACACTGAGTAGAACGTATCATTGCCTTCCCCATGATCCATCTCTTTCTCTGGTGTCAGAACCCCTCAGTGACAAGTGATCTCTTCTTCCCCGACCGGATTCAGTCGTCCCAGGCTATTCTCAAGTCGTGTGTTTACTTCATCAAGAACTACAGGGAAAGTGTTAGATTCGTAATTTTCTCAGATAATGTTTGTGTCTTAAAATTCCAGTGTCATTCTCTCGAATTTTTGGACGTTTAAGCCCTATATTGGACGTTAGGCAATACTCTATATGAGTGATCCTCAGGAAGAGGGAGAAAACGTCTCACTCACGACTGACACTCAACAACTCAAATCCTGTGTCAACCAATCACGGCGATCGTTGGGGACAGCTGTGATGCCACTTCTGGCTCTTCCGCTAGGTAAACAGCGATTACACATATACTCGTAGCCTACACATACTCGTACGACGTCAACCGCTAACTCCGACTGCGACAACATTTCGAGATCAACTTCAGTTACTTAAGAACTGCTAAGAAGATTAACCGATTTTGAAAGAGACAATAACGACTTGATGAGCACTATATACGAGGGTGAGTGGGAGTCAGACGGTTTAGGATGCAAAAATTGTATTCCTAATTTTTTTCATAGTGCTAATTTTGGATAAAAACCAAACTCTGATTTAGCAAACACATGACTAGCTGCTTGTGTTCGGTCGAGGGGAGGCTAACTCCTAAACAGAAATTCCAAACACGGTTCTACCAAGAACAATATGCAAATAGAACCTCCGTCTTTGGTCCCATGATGCGACTATGGACACCGTGACTTGATACCCGGGTATCAGGTATAGGGGTAAATCTAGATCCCCCGGCGTGCAACCCCCTCTGTAGCGCGTCACATGTGACGTCAAACTTGTAGACAACCAATCGGATTTACTCTTGAAAATTTCTTCTCTGGGGCTTTACTGCGATATACTTCCGATCGTTTGCAGCGGGAATGGGTATCGGGAATCTCTCTACTCCGAATGGTCTTATTACAAAGGTGGGGAGACGGAGGTTCTCATGCTTATTTATTATTAGTTTCTACCCTTTTACCACGGTTCATCCTTTTTTCCCTAACAACGTTAGAAATATTGTGTTGCAATATATTAGGAAAATAACGTTTGGATTTGGAATTATGATTTGATTTAAAAGCATGTGCTTTTTTGTGTTCGATAATGGAATTCGCAGTGTGTATTATTTAGGTTTTGTTTTTCTTTTTTGATTAGTTGTGTGTACAAAATTATGCGATTTGTCGTTTATTTTAGATGTTTAGCTCAGTTCCTTTCTTAGTTGTGAAATGCCGTAAGGCTAAATCAGTTAATAAATTCATTCATTCAGGCCAATAATTAGTGATTTCCTTGTGCCAGGTTGCCCTCACAATACAAATAAGGACGCAAGTTATAAATGCCATTAACTATTATCTTTCTTCAGTTGTTCGCTGGACCAGAAAATGGTGGGACATTCAAAACACATACCTGTCCTGAGGATGGTTACTCTGCGCATTCAGATCTGTCTGGGTATTATAGTTTAAGGGTAGTTGCGAACTACGGGTACTTTCGAGAATCTGTATCAAGTCACCCATTGTATACGAAGAAAGTAGAGAAAGTACAACTAGATCCTGGGGAATGACAGTCTGCCCAGTCTTATCTCCTTCGAGTTAGTAGTTTGTGTGTCAAAACGTCATCGACTAGGCAACCTTGTCCCATTTACCCCCTCGACGGGGTGTCAGGGATGGGGGAGGTACGTCAAACTAGGCACTCGGTGTGCGACATTTTTTCTTCCTAGCTCCGATAGTGTGCGAGTAAATCAGTCGGTTGGCAATATAGATATGTATAACAACCCGGAAATATGCACATGGCGATAGCGAAGTAAGAGTAAACAAAGGAAAAACAGGACAGATAAAGTCAAGCATGAACACAGACATTTAGACAAAATTTAAGCAATCTAGGCTTAGCTGTTGAGAGCCCGAAAAGGAACAACTAGTACTCCAAGACTGACCTTGATCCATATATTCAATTCAGTTCAGTTTATTTTCAAAAATTATCTCACGGACGAAGCCGAACATCATTTTTTCCTCATACCTATTCTGGTCGTATAGCTTAAAGGACCTGTCTTACCTATATACTAACGCAACCTACTTCCACAATCACTTCATGTATTTCTAAACCCGGAGACCCCAATTTCGTACGGTACCTAAGCCGTCTAACGAAACCACGCTGATTTTCTCACTTGCCGTATTTTGCTACCTTTGATATGTATCACGCTATCGACGGTTGTCTGCGAGAAGTTTTACCATCACAAAAAACGGTCATGTAAATTGTTTCCCTGTTTTCGCCATAAGTCAACGGGTCTCGAAAAAGGCTTAAAACAGCCAAAACTGTGGGTTATTTGTTGGAACCAAATCCTAGTTTTAAAGTATTCAAATATTTTAAGATACTGTAAGTTGAAAGAGTAAATAGTATAATAAAAACAACTATAACTAATGTAAATATTGCTTACGAGTCGTGAAGGATGTTGCACACGAACTAAATGCTCTTTTTCTTAGCTCTGTTTCAGAAGGGCGAAGCTCTCTTTGAAAACGGCGAGTTCGAGAATGCCTTGGTCTGCTACCAAACGGGTCGCCAGTACAGGCCAGAAATGGAGTGTTTCATTCGAGGCATTAAGAAAGCTCAACAGGCGATCGAAGCTGCTCTTGGGATAGGAGGTAAGTTTTGAGAACAGCTGCTGTCTCTCTGATCCGGCTACCTTTCACGTATACCAGGGACTCCAATCTTAGCCAACCAAATTGTTTGTTTCTTTCCACCACATAAATCTTCACCATTCGCATGTGGACCGTTTGCTTGCGCTGTCGGCACGATCGCGGTAACAAAGTCTTTGAATCGTGTGGTCCGAGAAGGTGGGAGACACCATAATTTTTCGATGGGTCGGATTTTTACGAACATACTGTTGCACTTGTTTTCCTCAAAATCCTCACGGTAGCCGACGTTATCCGCAAATTAGTCTACTTGAACACAATTCACTCCTGAAAGCAAGTCCGCCATTGTAATTAACTATTCATTGATTACCCGACGGTGGTCAAAAGAGTTACTAAAACCTTCGAGAAGATCGAGTGGCGTGTAAGGGGATTAAAACAACTAAATATATCACCATGTGGACTTTGAGTCATGTCGGAAGAAGAAATCATCGGCCAGTTTGACATTTTTTGGTCTCGGAAGCTGAATATTATTTAGCTCAATTTCAGAATCTTCAAGAAATCACTATAACGAATTTAGTATAGTCTACGGCGTTTGTTATTGTGATCTAGTTCGCATTCCTAATTCTTACGGGATTAACAAGAAAAAATAGAAAACAAAATACTTAAAGAGATCGATATTGCGAATAATTACTTTGATTTTTCTACAGATTTTCCATATACCTACTACAATCAAACATTTTGTTAGGTCCATGGTCAAACTATTTAGAGGCGAAAGCCTTTTCTCTTGCTTTGTATTATTATATTATTATTATTTGTATTATGATCCCAGCCTCCACATGCCGGGCATTTCCGATCCGCGCCACTAGATGACCCAGCGGTCGGACCGAGTCGTAGCTTCATCTTGGGTCTCGGGTGGGGGGGGGGGGGGGTGCTCTAGACGTTGCAAGTGCTTATGATGCAACTCCTTTAAGGACAATATCAAATTATAAGAACCATATCTGTTTGAATTTTTGTTAATCTGTGGGAAATCATCAGCATAGAAATAGATTTGGTGACGAGAATCAAACTTCCGCATACAAACCATTCAAGGTTCAAGTAGCGCAGGATTCTTTCTTCTATTTCGTTGCCGAAGTCCGGAAGCACGATGCGTGGTTGAGAGCTAACCATCTGAAGCAAAGACAATAATAGTGGGAAAGACCGGTGACTTCGCGAACATCGGGTCTCTGAAAATCGATTGGAACGCTGCCTAGCGTTCGGACTTTGTCCAATTTCCAGCGTTAGATGATTAATATAATCACAGCAAGCGGCCGTGAGAAGGCAATGTCTGTCACATTAACTGATTCGAAATCGTGAATTCAACATTTTTTTCCATGAAAAAGCGATTTATTCTTTTCCTACTTGTTTTTGATTCCAATCAAAGAGGAAATCTGAATGGAGAGAGAATGCTTATCATAAACAAAACATGCTTTGATGATGATTCTGAGGAAAGTGATGGAAGAAATCGTCAACAGAGCGATTTTTTAACGAAAGAACATCCGCTAAACGTCGCTGATTGTTGTGACTCATAGGACTTACGGGAGTTTCCGGTCTTCCCCACTTTTACTGTCTTTGATCTGAAGCATCTGGTGCTCCAGATTTCTCGAGGTACCCGTTTCACAGCTGGGTGTCTGCAGCTCTAGTAGTATCAAGAACGAATAATCAGATAGAACCTCCGTCTCCCTATCTCTGTACTAAGACCAGGGGGCAGCAGAAACTCAAATTTCTGACATGTAGCCTCGGAAATGGCACTTTTCGGGGAGGGGGGTACCCACCACCCAATTTAAATTTGGACATTTAAATTTTGGAAAAGGACCACCCAATTTTAATTTGGACATTTAGTTTTCTGAATTTAACCACCCAATTAAAATTTGGCAATATTCGTAAGGAAACGGAGACCACCCCAAAATAAATAGAAAAACGATGTTTACATTTTTTATTGCAGACTTTTTCGCTTATAAAGGATAAATAAAGAAAGAAAAAGTCATTTACATGTTTTTTCAACATTGTTCTTTGAAGATTCTGCTGGTCTTAGTTTTGTTTCTTTAGGGATTTCAGGAAAGAATCGCGCCAGAATTCGAAATCCTCAAAAGGTGTGCGAATCATTCAAAGATGATATTTACATACATATACAGATATGAAAGCAAAGTCAAGGTACTGTATCACTTATGATTTCTGTTTGTAACGTGTGTCAAGAGAAACTTGATTAAGCTAAGGGTCCCCTAGGTTCAGCTAGGACTAGCCTACAGGAGTGGTGCCATACCTCAAATTTGTATAACCTCGAACTTGACCTGAAAATACTACAAGCAGACTTCTGCACAGTCCTAAAATTTTTCCTAGGTCATTCAGGGTGTCTTTCTTGACAGTTAAGACTGCACTGATCTTTCCTCTTAACCTTTTTAGGCACAAGTTCGAGGTTGTGAAAATTCGAGGTTAGGTACCCCTGCTGTAGATTTACAATAAGATAATTGGGAAAAGCATCAAGCATGCACAGTTTGTAATAGTGCAGGCATGATGCCAGGAAGTATGAGAGCGGTAATAGTTATCCAAAGATGCAATAATGTATCATAGTAGTCATAGGTCCAACTTCCATTTTCCCCTCCCCTAACAGATAGGCTGATTAGCTGTGATCTGGCTGTGAGTTAAGAGTTTCTAGATCTAGAAACATTTAAATGGCTCGGAATCAAAAGTTAAGTAATAACTGTGGAGAAATTTGAATATCAGTATGCCTTATTTCTTATAATTTCATGCTGCTGACAGGCCTTGGCCCACTCATACAGAAATCTTGAATTCTTGGGCATAGTGCCCCAGCGTATGAGCATTTCCTAATGTATGGGTATGGTGCTGGTATGTTGGGGCAGCATGCCTGCAGCAATGCCATGGTAACCCCTTAAAATCTGCTTGAATAGCTAATTTCCATTTCAGATTTTCAATTCAACAGATTTTCATGGGGTATCATGCTCGTCCTGCAGGGCATGGTACCCCCAATGTATGAGCACGATGCCCATATGTTGGGGCATGCCTAGATATTGGGACACCATGCCAAAAAAAATAGGATTTGTGTGTGAATGCCCTAGCCCTGGCACTTGAAGTGCACTTGCTTCGTTCCAGCTTGGCAAATCAAAGGAATTAAAGCTTAATGTCTGTCCATTTGGCATCGTAAGCCTGTCTACTAGGCTAGAGGAAATTAGCTGTAGTAGTAGCATAAAAAAAAAAAAAAAATGCATTACTAAGGAAAGTGAACATTCAGTCACCATAAAATTAGTTGCACTTGGAACCTGTTAGAAGAAAGAATCCATAAGTTAGGTTGATAGGTTTGTAGATCTTGAAAGATCTGCAAAGATTAACATAACTTTTGTCAGTTTGTCCAATCCACATTTGTGTGAGAATTTTTATTTTAGTTAGGAATGTGTGGAACTGTTATGGCATCCAGTGGTTTTTTTTTTTAACTTGTCTGCCAAGTACCTGCAGCCCAAACCTAGGCTATCTGGCACCATCTTATCTGGGTGTGAATAAGAGTCTCTTCAAATCTGTCAAACTATTGCTCCGGAATTACAAAACATTGTCGTACACACTTAGGGCTTTCATAAAAATCCTGAAAGAATTGCACTTTGTATACCACAAAGAGATTTACAGAAATACTGAAGCCACCACCTCCAAGGCAAAATATAAGCATCATGAGAACAGGCAATGGAGATCCACAATGTCAAACAAACAGACAAGAGTTTGCGAATTTGGGGATTCTTACTTCTGAGTTTACGGAGAGGATGATGCTAATATACCTACTTCCTAGTCAAGCATGTATTTATTTTCATGTCAGCATAACAGTGGTTGTATCTTGAAGCTATTAAGATGAAAGAGTACATAAATAGCTTGATAGGTCAGAAGAAGGTTGTCATCATAAAAATAATTCTAAAACCATACAGCAGCATATGTGTATTATCTTCTGGCGTTGGCTATTTGGGTCTAACTTGATCTTCTTTCCAGGGCATAGTCAGTGATCTAGAAACATTACCGCATGGACTAGCATCAACAGTACGGTAACTCAGCGATGGATGCAGAAGTAAGCTATCAGATAGTGTGACTAAGAATGAAATAAGTTGAAAATAATGAAAATCATTTGGACTATATAGAAGCTCTAAATTGTCTGCAAGACGCCCATTCAATCATCAGCCAATGCAGATTGAAGTCCAAATAGAAGATTTTCCTCTGAAGGATCTACATATGGAAACTCTACCTTGTCAGCAAGAAGGAGTAGGTGAACCCCATGCAGTAATCATTATTCATTGGATCTTTAGGCCCAGAGCCAATAAGAGCATCTGACGAGGAGTCAAGTTCCAATGCTTAAGAATATTTAGCACTTCCAGAAATGTCAAGTCTAATTGTAGTGTAAAAAAGGCAGAGGGGGTGTATTAATTGCAATCAGTCGATGAATCATGTGTGCAAATGATTTATACTCAGCTTCCAGATACCATCACCACTTTCCCATTGTATCTTCTGGGAAGCCAGGAGTTCCAGGTTGGTTATGGAAGGCTGCATCACAAGAAAGTGTGTTGGAGATATTTTGTGTTCACCTCTTTCCAGCATACAGACTGCAAAGGGCTACAATATGATAGTGCTTTTCATGAAAGCGAGTCACATGTGCGACGTACATATGGTCACACAATCGTTCAAGCTTCTAATTAACAGAGTGGACAGACTGTTGACAAAACATATAGTGCTGAGACCCTGTGCACTCCTACAATCTTCAGATAAATCACAGACCAACAACTGTATTTAAAGCCAGTCTTGTAAAGCATGATGTCCAAGAATAGAGAGGTACTTTTGGCAATGTCTGAAGCAGAGTAGAAGCATCTCTTTCATTTTTCGACGGAGGGTCGACCTTGGTCATGGACCATGCTACAGATTCCAGCACCAGTGACCGTGACCTTGGATACCCGATTGCACTCATCAGCGGCTCGCGAATGTTTAGTTGCCTAAGTAAGGAATCTTCTTGATTCAAACCAGTGTGGTCCTCACGTAAAGTGGTCGGTGGACATATATGCTTTAATATTTGGACCAACTTCATGTGAACTTTCATGTTGTATGTATCATAAGTGCTTTTATTCTGCCAAAGTTGCCTTTGGATGCTCCATTGCTTTTACTTTTCACAGTCTTCGTGACGGAAGATTCCTTGGTGTAAATAAAAGCATCCTTTAAACCAAGCCATATCAGATTTCACTCCCTACAAACGGACATATGTTTGAATTTATGTTTCAGTTTGCATATTGGTGGATACTGGATAGTAATATGACATCTAGGATTCTGATTGACACGCCTTCGTTTTGGTCGAGCCACTTAAGATCAGTTGCTTTCATTTGGAAGGATTTTAAAGTTATCGATGCTTCTGACTGGCCCGTTGGTTGGTCTTACCGTGATTCTTGCTTGATGTTACTTAACGTGCACGTCAGTATTCAGTTTGGTGTTACCTAATTCGTTGAAACACAATTAAATTACCAATTTTTAAATCATATGTTGTCTTCCATACCCAGGTGCGATCTAGTATGAGGTCGCAAGCTGTACAGCTCTCCCTAGAGAAAGCAGCTTACGAACCAAGAATTGCCACGAATTTTGCTCTTTCGTAATGGGCATCAGGAGTTGAAGCCAGGAGGGATTTCACCTGCTTCCGTGCCGGTGGAAACCTTCGATGGGCTCAATTTTTTTTTGGCGTGCTCAGGGGTGCTACGTTGGCCTGCAGGAGCAAGGTGTTTGTCCGTAGTTTCTTCCAGCCGGGCAGCGGGGTTGAGAGCGAAACCCTCTTAACTTTGTCTCTTCTGTGCTGATTGTCCAGACGACGTCAGTCGGTGTTTCTTAACTACACTGTAAAATGTTTCTTCGCATAAAGATTAAAGTTAACTGCAGTATTTGCTACTCAGATTCATCTTATTCTCTATTTGGTATTAATCTTATCTGCGTAGAGATAAGAATAATCCGAGTAGCAAATACTGCAGTTAACCTTAATCTTTATACGGAAAAACTTTTTACAGTGTAATGTGGCTATACCTCGCGTTTTTGGGAGGTTTATAAAGTCTGAAGCTAAGCTGACCATTTAACTTCTTTCATTTTCGGGAGGACCGTGGCCTTATTTCGTTAAGCTGTCTCCGGGGTGGGGGGGGGGGGGGTCACGACGTCCAATGAAACAGACAGTGAACCCTGAGTTCTTCGTAACTGACCCAAAATGCAACGCCGGTCTTCTCTCAGACTCAGCATTCCAACCTCAGTGGATGGATGCCGGATGATGTATATTCAAAGAGGCAGAATTATTAGGGAAAAAACGAAGAATATATTCGACGGTGTACCGTACATTGGTATCTAGCTGACCCAGTTTCCCATTGAGAAGGCAGACAATTTTTCTGTTTATTTGGTGAAGGTGTTGGTATATCTTGGCTAAAATACCACTTTATTTAAGCTACTTTGGTTGAAATATCACTGAGATTAGGCCATATTGGCTAAAATGTTGTTTAATTCAAGCTTATACCCTTTTATTCTCACAAAAGACCACCCAATTTAAATTTGAATCTTTTTATTCTGGCAAAATACCACCCAATTTAAATTTGGACCTTTTGGTTCTGGCAAAAAGACCACCCAATTTAAATTTGGACCTTTTGATTCTGGCAAAAGACCACCCAATTTGAATTTGGACATTTGCTGAAAAAGGGACCACCCCACGGGGGGTTAATGTCAGAAATTTTAGTCTCTGCTGCCCCCTGACTAAGACTATGTGGAGTCGAGTATTTCCTCGTACCTTTTCCGTGGTGAACGAGCGGTGGTTAGTAGCTTCGCGCCACAGCACGTGTTGTTACCTCTAGAATCTCTACTACCTTGAGGAAAAGTAGAAGACAAAGCTGATTGGTTCTTTGGACGCGATCAAGAGCGGGTCAGCGCGCGGAGTACGCCTCCTGTATTTTCTTTCTCTGCGATGAGCAACGGCGAAGACGGACGTAGAGTAGACGGATAAAAAGCTATTACAATAAATACCTCCATGTCCGCTCAGTTTCGTCGGGGCATTCATAGTCGCTGTGTGGTACCGAAGACAGAGGCTGTATTTGATTATTTGTTCTTGGTAGTATAGATGAACCTCGCCATTAGTTCCCTTAGTTGTCCAGCTTACTCAAGCCCTTTGTCAATGCCTACGGTACGGTCAAGGTCTATCAACAGTAAGAGTTTAATGCACTTTCAAATATCCCGATAAACGAGTTCAATCTCAGAATTTCTTTCTTCGAGACGACCAATAGCAATTTATATGGCGTAGTGGAGAAAGTACTACTTTGAGAACACTATTTTCTAGTACAGAATTGTGAATATAAGGTGACTGCGTTTCCGTGACTGCACGACGGTTTACTCAACTACTGACTGAAGTTTTATTGTGTGATGTTGTCACTCTTTGATTTTACGGGTATTGTTCTTCGTCCGTTCCGTCCAGGTTGAAGGCGGTTGAGTCAGCGTACACCTTAGACCAGCCTGATACAGTAAGTGTCCTGTCCATATTTCACATCTTCAATAACAAGAAATTAAAACAAAACAAAACAAGAGCTACGAGCGCATATAGCACTTGTTAGATTAGCATGCAGAGTAGGCATGCCAGTTGATGCGAGTGGTCTAGTTGCGTTATCCGGGAAGCCTGTCCAACAAGTTCATATAGTACGGTACTAAGGATTTTTCATAGACTCAAACTTTTCATGGAAGCATCACAATGATGTTATTTCTGCAAAAATTGCCCGAGGAGTTGACATGCTGCGTAGACTGAAGCATTTTTCGCCAAAGCGGATTCTATTAATGATTTATCACTCAATTGTTTACCAATATATTTCATATGGCTGTCTGATTTGGAGCAGCAGTTTTTACAGTAATTTCAAAAGAGCCCAGATTCTCCAGAACAAGGCCCTGAGGATCATAGGCAAGTATGTCAAGGATGTGAATGATACAAGTGCTTGTTTTAAGTCTTTAAATTTGATCAATGTGGGCCAACTACGGGATTATCAAGCGGCAGTTTTCGTTTTCCAGTGCGTGCATAATCTAGTACCAAGTGTTTTTCGTGATACTTACCGTGCTAACAGTGATGTTCATGAATATGATACGAGGTATAGTGATAAATTGGTGATTGAGCTTAGGGTAGCACAAGATCAGAATTTCGATTGCAGTTTCTTGGAACTGCAGTCTGGAATTCTCTACCAGTGAGCATTAGGACCGCTGAGCATCTTTTAGAGTTTAAAATAAAATTAAAAGAATATTTAATTAAAGATGGTTGAGAAATATGTTCATTTGTTAGGGGGTAGAGGGTGATAAGGAGGTCTGGTTGTTAGGGAGGAACGGTTGTTTTAGGTGGTAGGGAGGTATTCGTGGATGGGTGGTGGGGGTGGTAGGGAGGGAGGGAGTAGGGTTGTTGGGAGGTATATGTTTATTTTGGAGGTGATAATGTGAAGGAGTTTGGTCTGTTTTTTTTTTTTTTTTTTTTTTTTAGTCTGTTCTTTTCTTTTTTCTTTTCTTATTAGTTATTGATTATGTTGTTTGTTGGTGTGTTATTAAAATGGTTAGCCTTTACTACTGCACGACAGCAAAAACATAGGTTTTTCCATTAGTGCAGTAGATGTAGATAGTAAAGAGTTAAACTGTGTTTATTAATAAAATAAGTATCAAGTATCAAGTTACGAGTAGGTGGTACAAGAAAGTAGATGAGAACGCCTCAGATCATCTATGGCAAATGACTTTTCTACCTTCCAAGTTTCAACCAAACAGATACTGTTTGGTCCCTAAACGTGCCACACGAATTTCCGATACCCCCTCAAACTCCATCTCCCGCGACTGAATCTGGTATCTTTCACTCGAATGTGAGCATTTTGGGCACCATGGTTCAAACCCTAAAGAGCAAATCATCTTTGTACATTCCAAGTTTCATTCAAATTGCTCCACTTCTTTGACCCCTATGCGAGCCACAACATTTCCGAGACTCCCCTCTACTGAATACGACTCTGAAACATAAACGGCGGATCTCTGACTTCTCTTCTACCCCTTCATAAAGTGTTGAATGCGATCAGGACTTGGCTTGGAACATTTGAGATGATAGCTCTTTCCAGTTACCAAGCTGCATTCGATTCCGATCACCCGTTAAAAATGACACTAGATTCCGCGTTCCAAAATCCTACACTCCCCCCATGATGGTCGGATCGGAGAAACGAGTATTATCAAGTCAGTACGTTCGATTCCTTGATATACCTTCCAAGTTTCATCGTCCTAGCACACCAGGAAGTACCGAACTGTCGGGATCATGAGATTTCCGGACTGGTTATGATTGGAAACAGTTGTTTCTCGATTGGATGTTACTAGTTTCCGGATTCCCATGTTACTAGTTTCCTGATTCCCGATCCCTCCGCTCCCCCACGATGGCCGGATTAGGGAAGTGATTATTTCCAAGTTAATCTGGTGGGGTCCCTGACACCCCTGCCAATTTCCGTCGTCTAGCTTAGGTGAACCGTTTCACGAGATTTCCGGTGCCACCCTCCAGCCCCCCTCCTCGCCGCCCAGTTATCGGATCCGGTCCGGATTTGAAACTAAACATCTGAGACATTTGTTCTTGACACTTGTCAAGTTTCTTGCATGTCAGATTACCAGTTGCAAAGTTATGCATGCTACTAGTTTCCGGATTCCCCATCCCTCCATTCCCCCCACGATGGCTGGATCCGGGAAGTGATTATTTCCAAGTTAATCTGGTGGGGTCTCTGATAAGCCTGCCAAGTTTCATCGTCCTAGCTTATGTGGAAGTGCCCAAACTAGCAAACCCCGGACAGACCGACAAACATTACGATCGCTATTTGGCACTTGAGTATGCTCAAGTGCCATAAAAAGGGTTCGTTCCAAGATGTGTCCACAAACATACAGAAAGGGTTCGCAGCTGTTAGTTGCGAGCTGCGTAGATTATTCTTCAAAAATACTCGTTGCCCCATCGGAGGTAATATCTATGGTAGTAGAAGGAGCTTTTACTGCATTTCTTTTCAGCCTGGGCACCCAAAAAGAATTTTGGATCAAGTGGAAAATCCAGGCCTGGTCATTATTCCTTCTTAGCAGCACGTCCTGCGCGGAATGGTAAAAGTCTTCTTGGCGAGTTGGAAGAAGACAAGATATACCTGGAGAAAATGCTGCGGAATCCTAGTAAGTCATAGCCTGCCTTAGCTAGTGGCGGAATCTTCTGTGGAAAATATCAGTTAGGCTACCGCGTAAGAGACGCTGGGGGTCGACCTTCTTCCTTCTTGATCATTTCTGCCTGTCACTTCTGACAAGGAAGTTAAAAAAGTTCTCGGAGAACCTATCTTTCCTGCAAAACCATTACTTTCGCCCCAGGTACTAAAGTTGGTGAGTTACAGAGTATTACATTGTTACAATCGTGCGACAAATCCCAAAACACTAGAAGACAGGCTACCCTCTCATGGCTGTTACGGTAGATTCTCGCGAAACTAAGAAATTACATGCCGGATGTGCTTTAAGAAATTCTATCAGATCACGCTCAGCCTTAGCTTCAGTCATAGGGGTCTGGCGAAGCAAACTCATTCGTCACAGGCCCACACCTCGCGAGATACTAAACAGAGGAAAAGCACGGCACAGCTTGCCAGTTTTTTCTAATACTAAAAGGTGAACTTTTACAAATGTTAGTTGCTGACCCCTCACTGGATACTAAACAGAGGAAAGGGGCTTGCCTGTTTTTTAGAATTCCTAATTTCTTTCCTCGTTTTGGTACTCTCCGTGACAAGCTACTAAAACCAGGAAAGAAATGGTGGACTTGAAATATTTTAGTTGCCGACCCCTCGCTGGAGTCATGATCGCCTACCGACAAGGTACTAAAAGGAGGAAAAGGAGAACTTTTAATAATGTATGTTGCCGACCCCTCACGAGAAACTAAACTGAGGAAAAGCACGACGTCACAGCGTGCCAGTTTTTTCGAATACTAAAAGGAGGAAAAGGTCAACTGTTACAAATGTAAGTTTCCGACCCCTCATGGGATACTAAAGAGAGGAAAGGCTTGCCAGCTTTTCGAATCCTCGGTTCCTGCTAATTCTTTCCTCGTTTTAGTTTGCCCTTCCTGGTTTTAGTAGTCTTTCCTGCTTTTCTCTTGCCTTTCCTTTCCTGCTTTTAGTCGATCCCCAGACTTCTCGCTGGTAGCCTGCTTCATCCTTTTTGTCAATATGTGATGAGCGTGCGCACAACTGGCGTTCGAACGGAATCCAAGCTGCATTGAACCAAAACGACATTTTTCAATTAATTCTGGAAGAAGGACGTATTCCAAGATTTTGCTTATGGTACAAGAAACTGTAATTGGCCGATAGCTTTTGCAAAGGACTGTGTCTTTCCCTCGCTTAATCACCGATGTTACAGTACCCAAGAGGAAACTATTCGGAACCAAACCCTGGCATAAACAAAGTTGAAGCAGAAGTTGGAGGTGTTGTGTTAAAGCTGGACACTCAGTTTTGAAAAAATCAGCACTAAGTCTATCAGAATCTGTAGAACCAGTTCTTCTTAATTTACGGAAAGCAATTTCGATGGAAGAACAAGTCACGGGAAGAACAAAGGGTTGAAACATCTTCCTCGTTAGGTATTTAAGAAGTACATTTTCAGAGTGCTGCTGAATCTGGTTTTTGCAACCACTGAATAGCCCACTGTAGGGGCTGGTCCAGTCAGCCGTAGTTAGTGCGGAAGGAGGTACAGCTGAACCTTCATCTGTACGAAGGACCTTTATGAAGGCCCGGATACAGTAAACAGATAAATCATAAATTTAAAGCCTGTTCGGCATTTGTTGCTTTCATGCGTTTAATCCAAAGCATTGGACCACACTGTCAGAAGTTTCATAACAGATAGCATATAACACTTTCAAGAATAACACCTTTTCACTTAGAAATAAAGTGTTATGACCAATTAAGTTCACACTATTTCGTGCCTAGATCTCTAACAACACCTTCAATTGATAAAAATACTAACGGGGACGGAAGAAATATAACAGATAACTTCCCAAAGTGTTATCTATTGAAACCGTGCATCCTTCTGTTGTCGTTATGTAACTTCTGACAGTGTAGTATGTTTACCTATTGTTGTTGGAGATCTAGACACGAAATAGTATAAACTTAATTGGTCATAACACCTTATTTCTAAGTGAAAAGGTGTTATTCTTGAAAGGGTTGTGCGCAATCTGTTATGAAACTTCTGACAGTGCACCAAAGACAGAGGCATGAATCTCCCGCTGCAGATTTGCCATGTGTATAAAACAGAAAGTACTTCGTCTACGGTTGATTATTCTTTATACGTGCCAGATTTCAAGAGCTCCTCGCTCTTGTTATTTCTGTAGTCATAAAATAAATGTCACCCACTAAAACTGTCCCACTAAACGTGTCAAAACCACTAAACGTGTCATTCAAGGGCTTCAACGACAAACATCTCCTTCGTCACGGCAACTTGCCGCAAGGGCGAACGAAGCTCTCGACTACCTCAAGTCCCGCGAAGACTTCTGGAGACTTCAGCAAGTCCCACCACCTCGGCGAATAGTAAAGAAAAAGGTATGAAATAGGCTATAAGACCAGCCAATCCAGGTTCAGACATTATTTAGGTAACGCGTGAAGGTCGTATTGTACAGAGAAGGCGATGGATGAAAGAAAAATTGGACTGAATACCTCTTACAATACGTACAATATTCTCGTTCAAATTAAGCTGTCAGAAATTCAGTGCGGTTCAGTCGTTCACCAGGTTTTTACTGTACCGACGACAGAGAAGATTAAGTAGGCTACTACTTAAAATTATGGACATGATGTCCAGGACATCAAATTTTAAGTTCTTCATTAAGACTAAAACTTTCTTGAAGCGGGCATATATTGAGGATTTGTGGTCTGAAGTCATCATTTTGAAGAGCTTAAATATTTTTCTAATACAGATACAAGGCAACTTTTGCGCTGATGGGTTCTATCAGTTTCGATAAGTCAGAAATATGCTCTACGTATATTTCAAAAATGATTACTTCTATTCATACGTACTTCTCTGTTGTAAGGTTTCGGATGCATAAATGCTTCACACCGTATCAAGTACAAGACCATTATTCTAGTCGTAGCATACATCCGACAATGCTTTGGAAGAATGCGGTGAGAAATGAGCCGGAATGTAGTTTTTCTGCGGCAGATATTCCAGAGTCAGAATGGTCCGCGCACTTTACGGATGAGTTTGCTTCGCCAGATCCCTGAGGCTGAATTTGTTTATTAGTTTCGCGAGAATCTGTCATAACACCGATTCCTCGCCTAAAGCGAAAACGATCTTCGGGTATTAACAATGTTAGCGCTCTTCATGTTATTAATGGTAGCTCCCTGTTTGTTGTAGTAGTAGTAGTAGTAGATTTTTAATTCTAAAAAGTACTTTCACAGCGTGAACGCCGAATTTGACTTCTACGTCCAAACATAACTAAACACTCGAATCAATTTGTCAGTCGAATAATAATTGCAACATAATTCGTAACAAATTCATCAGTCGATACAAAACTTAACTACCACAATTTACACGATGGGCTCATTCGGCGAACATTTTGCCAAAAACTTCTAAAACAAATAAAAATCTTCTAAAATCTTCGACTTCTACGTCCAAACATAACTAAACACTCCAATCAATTTGTCAGTCAAATAATAATTGCAACATAATTCGTAACAAATTCATCAGTCGATACAAAACTTAACTACCACACTTTACACGATGGGCTCATTCGGCGAACATTTTGCCAAAAACTTCTAAAACAAATAAAAATCACTTTAAAGAAATGGTAAAAATTTTTTTTTTTCAAATTCAATCAAAGTAAATTTTTAATCATTACGTCAAAAGTAATTTCACTTAAAAATATATATAAAACAAAATAAAACATTCTAAAAGGGTCAAAAACTAAAACTAACAAATTCAACAAAAATAATGACTAAGTTTACTGGCTGTTGTACAATTCAACAAAACTTGGAACAAAACTCCTTCGGTACCTTTCATGTTTTGTGGGGACTGGATTTAATTTGGGTACTTTCTGAGCCTTGTCGCGCTGCGGTCTATTGCGGATGGGTGTGTAGAGTTCGGGGAGAATAGGACGCAATCTGGGAACAGACAGGGTCTTGGTGCCGAAATTAAGGCATAGGAGGTTTCTTCTCGCGTCCAAGGTGGTGAGCCTGAACCTGCCAAGCAGATAATGGTAAGGAAGCTTACCCTCCCCATTAATGATCCTAAGCGCTCGTTTTTTAATGTTTTCAATCTTATAAACATGCTCAGAGGTAAGCCCCAAATGCCACACTGGACAAGCATACTCCAGTATTGGCCGGATAAACGAACAGTACAGTTGGAGGAGATCCTTCGGGGGGCAAGAAAATTTTTTCATAAGTTTTAACATGGTAACCGAAGGGGAAGCTTGTTTGAGGATGTTTTGAACATGGGCATCCCACTTCATGTCAGCTGAAATAGTAACTCCAAGTAATTTAATAAAACTAACGGAGATTTCGGGAGGAATGGGGTCTGTGAAAGAGGGCACGGATTTTAAAAAATTCACAGTCATGACCGATGATTTTTGGGAGTTAACCCTCATCTTCGACAAAGACGCTTGCTTAGTAGCGTCCTCAAGTAGAGCCGTAATTGAACTTTTTATATTCCGTCGACATACCTCCAGTGCAGACAGGTCGTCCACGTACTTCCAACGATCTGGGTGGTCAGTCAATAGGCTATTGATCATTATTAAAAATAAAATTGGTCCCATTAGAGTTCCTTGGGGGACACCACAAAAAATAGGGAGGGGATCAGAAAAGACGTTTTTGTATTTAAGCACTTGAGAACGATTTGTTACAAAAGAAGCAACAATTTTGACTAAAAAAGGACTCACTTGGAACTCAATCAACAGTTGGTTTACAAGGATATTATGGTCAATTAGGTCAAAAGCTTTCTGGAGATCTATTAATAAAAGATTCAACCAAGTATCAGGGTTTTCAAGATTTTTCAGAATAGTGTCAAGAAGACTAACAAGGTAGTGCGAAGTAGATACCTCCTTGAGGTTCCCGAATTGTTGTAAATCAATAAGATCAAGAATCTCTGCCTTTAACCAATCAGCCAAGAAACCCTCGTACATTTTTGAAAAAACTGGGGTCAGTGTTATTGGTCGAACACCACTAAAATCGTTCGAACCCCCCTTCTTTTGGATTGGTGTGATATAACCCAGCTTCCAGCAAGACGGGTAATTTCCGGATGTACTGATATCATTGAAAATGTTTGCAAGGGGTGTTACTAACTTATCAGGAAATGCTTTTATTAGATCCACTGGGATATCAATCGGACATATACTAGTAATCTTCAGCCTATGTATTTTTGTAATTATTTCTTTCGCTTACGGGAATTTTTTCTTTTGGAGTTTCGGGGATGTGTTGGTTGACTGCGAGAGGAGGGAATGTTTGAACAATCGTGGCAAGATGTTTGTTAAGCTCATTGGCTGTCTGAAACGGCGGTTCATCAAGTCGAAAATCTAGGTTTTTGGGCGAAAGACCCGCAATTTCTTTCACTTTCCTGAACCACTGCTGAGGTTTACTTTGTTTTAAACTATTTAATTTGTTCTTACTATAACGAGAAGCAGCACGTCTTATTTCTTTCTTTATCTGTTTTCTAAGAGCAATCGCTTCGTCTTTCTTTCCACGGCGAAAAAGTTTTAACTTTAATTGGATTAGCTCTTTAATTTTTTCATTTACGTAAGGTTTGTCTGAAGAACATACCTTCTTAACAACCTCTGGGAAACACTTTTGGTAATTTTCCGTTAATTTAGACTGAAACAAACTAACCTTTGAATCAAGATCAACGCAAGAAACAACATCCTCCCAACTCTCAGCCGTGATCCAAGATCCAAAATCTAAAAGCCCTTGACTAGTTAATGGTCGGTGCGAAAATTTAGAAACTGAGTAATTAGTTTGATACACTTGAAGGGGTATCAGCTGTAGCATAAAGTGATAGCTACCACCAAGGGGGGGAAGGGTAATTGGAGGATTGTAAAAAAATTTAAGGTTAGTGCAAATAACATCCAAACTGGTACCACCTTTTGTAGTTGGGAAATCTACAATTTGCTTAAGCTTCTGGTCTTTACACAAATAATCAACGTTTAGTTCGTTTGCGTCGCCTGCCATGAATATACCAGCATTTGGGTACTTTGTCGTAACAAAGTCGAGGCTAGCTTGCAGCTTGTCATGAAACTCACGGCGAGAACAAACATTCTGCCCGGGGGAATAATAAAAGGAACAAATGATTAAATTAGTGTATGGTCGAGGGAGGCATTTTGGTTTTGCAGATATCCAAATAATTTCATCGCAATCATGGAGACCTGGTACATGGATAAGGGTAGGAGATAAAAATTCCTTGGCCAAAATCATAACGCCCCCTCCTTTTTTCCCAAGTGGATGATTAGCCGGGCGAAGTTTAATAAACTCCTGAAAACCTGTCATTTTAAGGAAACTTTGATTTTGTGCCTGGACTTCAGTAACTGCAATTATATCAATATGGTTAAGTTAAACATTTGTTTAGTAGTGCAAAGGATTTTTGACACTAGTATTGTCCCTACAACATTTTGTATAGGGGACCTTACTCCAGTTCCGAAAAAAGGAAAATCTTATGCGACGCCACAATGTTCAAGCTTCCGTCCAATTACAGTGTCCACGACTTTGTGTAAAATTTATGAATTGTTATTGATTGATAAGTTGAGTAGTAGGTGCTATGCGCCCCCTTCACAGTTCGGATTTCAACCAGGTATCGGCTGCATGCATGCACTTGCCGTGGTAGCATCAGCGCTGATTGATGCCGAAAATTCGGGGGAAAGTTTGGTCTTAGCCGGTCACGATGTTCGTCGAGCTTTCGACTCTTTGATTCACGCTGCCATACTTTTGCATGCGGCGAAGCGAGGTGTAAATCGCTTTGTCATAATGTCCTTGCGGAATAAATACTCGCGGCTCCGAGTAAGGCTTAAGCTTCCTCAAAATTTAACACAGTCACCTCACCCTTGTCATTGTGGTCGTTCAGTCCCAGTTCGTAAGGGTACTCGCAGGGGGCTCGCCAACACTGTTCAATAACAGTGTCCTAGAAGCGCAATCTTTATGTCTTTATTCATGTGTTCTCCAAGCCAGTGGCATTTCTCTCGTATGTTATGCCCACGATATTTTTAATTTAAGCAGGTCAATCAAATTGGTAGAAGAAAATTTTAAAATTATGCAAAACGAATACGTTCATCAAGGTCTTGAATTTAAGTCAGAAGTTGTACTATTTAACTGGAAAGCTGAAGGCCCCAGTTCGTAAGGGGCCTTCAGTGCTCTCCATTGCTCTTTGTGATATCAGTATGATATCAATATAAAACCCGTTGAGAGCATTGTTTACCTTGGTCTCCCATTGACTCGTCATTGAAACACACCCGCCGGCTTCTGTATCTGAACATTTTGAAAGAAAAATATGCGCTTCCTATTCTCTACTTGTAAAGAATGTAACCCACTTCAACCGAAAAATCCTAGCTTCCCTTTATAACTCCGTTGCAATACCCCAATTTCTTTACCTAGCTCCGTTTTGGCAAATATTCTCACCTAGTGAAAAAAATATACACCGTTCCACTTTCTTCAGATTCTCTAAATACTTACTTACTTCGAACTTGGACAAGAAATACCAAAATGATGAATATATATCATAAAAGACCCCGAGCTTGCTATTTCTAACCTGATTAGTAAGTACAACTCAAAATTCCAGTCCCACCCTTGGAGCAAAATCTCAGAGTAATCGTGTTGAGTTTTTAGTCAGTCAGAGAGTCTCAGTTAGTAATTGTCGATTTTTTGTGTGTTTGGCCTATGGAAGTGTTACGTTTTGCTTTTGTTTTGTTTGTTTTTCTTTTCGTTTTTGTACTCGGTCACTTTTCTGTATGAAAGACGGGTGATAAATAAATAAATAAAAAATAAAATCGTCAGCCGAACCAACTTCCTGTCTTTTTCAGCCGAAGAAGAAGACGAAATCGAAGAAGGAACCGCGGGAGTCTGTTGCACCCCAGAAACAACCAGAAACGCTCTGTAAAAAAATAAGGTCCTTCCCTTCAAGTAATCTATCGAGCAAAGAAATTCCTGTAACAATAACTAGCATGGATCATCCTTCGTCAACGTCAGAAATCGACAAGTTTGAACATCTTGAAGGAATGGACACAGAGCAAGGTCGAACTGTCGCCAAGGGTGAGTCACCAACCGTGATGAGTGAAAACAGCGACGAACAAGACACACCCTCCCGGTCCGAACACGAAGACGAAGAGATTGCCACAAACCTGTCTAGTGTAACAAAAGAAGCTCAAGAAGGCCCTGAAGCTTTCGACGAAACTTCAGAAGCTCGAGAAATCTTAAGAAATTCAGAGGTTTCAACGAACGATCCTGCAAAACTGCACGGCAAAAATAACGTACTGCAAGCCTCTACTGAATTAAGCGATGCTGACGAATTTAAAGGCAGATTTGCAGTAGGAGAAGCCAACCAGACAGGTGGAAATCCTTTCACAGAATCTCTAGCCGGGTGTTCAAAAGCTCGCGAGATCTTCGGAAATTCAGGGGTTTCAGCAAACGATCCTGCAAAACTACAAGACGAAAATTCCGTACCACAACCATCTATTGAATTAAGCGATGCTGACCAATTTAAAGGCAGATTTGCAGTAGGAGAAGCCAACCAAACAGGTGGAGATCCTTTCACAGAATCTCTAGCCGGGTGTTCAGAAGCGCGCGAGATCTTCGAAAATTCAGGGGTTTCAGCAAACGATTGTATACAACTTCACGGCGAACTACAACACGCCGTACTAGTATCTTCCATTGAATCAAGTGACACTGGACAATTGCAAGGCAGGTCAGTAGCAGGGGAAGACGGCCAGACAGGGGAAAATCCTTGCCTAGAATCCCTCCAGACTTTCTCTAGACAGACGACAGAACCAAATGTCATCAAACCCAAGTTCGTGTCGCAACGACGAGTCGACCTGGAGCCTAATGTATCGATGGACGAGGAACACGTCGAAGAAGAGTCATGCCTACTACCCCATCCGGGTGATTCACGAGTAATAGCTGCTGAGATTCTTGAAGGAGTGCTGGGTTCGGATAAGGATGAAAACCAGCTAGTAGATCTGACAAGATCCTCTGCAACAGGCACAAGTCAGACGCTCAGCTTGTCACTCGCCATCGCGGAGTCACAGGTAAGCAAGGTCCGATTCTTCTCGCTTAGTTGATTTTAAGTTTGTCTTTCCAGCTACAACAAGGAGTTACTGCGGGTATGTCCGGGGTTGACGGCGAAGACTCGCGGTGGTAACTTAGAGCGTGTTCCACCCTACTTACTGTAGTTACTATGCGTGACGTCATGATTTTTGGCTTCTTGGCGTCAAGGCTGGAACGTATTTTTCTTTTTTCGGTCAAATATCATGCCACGAGCTAATCGGACCAATCACGCTACAGAGGTTTGTAGTTACCACGCTTACTACGATCCCGAGCATGGTAAGCAAGTAGTTGCCATTAGTTACTATTTCGAGAAGGTTGGAACGATCAGCGTAGTAACTTTTGATGAGGTTGGAACAAAAATATTAACTAATAGTTACTGTTGTTAGAAGGGTGGAACACGCTCTTAGATGTGTGAAATTCAAAGCAAAATATACAAATATATATACACACCGCTTACGCACCGTGCAATCACCACACTCATACCTCTCACGGAAGCCTTGTAAAATTAAATGTTTCACGTTTTCGATTGACTCACGAAGCTAGGACTACCTACCATCCCCTCCGGATGAGTCTTAGCCGAACCCATCCCTTGCAAAAAAATTCTTGCCAGTCTCTCTTTCCAGCTTGCTTTATGTACTTTCAGGACCGTTCCACATCCTCAGCCTTCAGTCCACCCCCGACAACAGCGAAGGACAGACCGAAACAAGATGTTGTTATCCAAGGCAACGACCCGCACACGATTGTGGTTAAAGTTGAGGTTCATGCTAGAAATGAAAGTAGTCTCGACTTCGCATTTGATGAGGCTATAAAGTCCATGGAGACGGGTAATTTAGGATAATACAGAGCAAAGTAACACAAGGAGTAGCGCCTACACTTGACTAATTTGACACACACTCGAATAGCAGCGATACTAGCACTTCTAGCGATAGACAACGTCCCTATGAAACTCATTCACTCGTTCACCAGCGCTGGCTCTGATCACTTTATATTCTGAACATTGCAAAAAATGATACAACCTTTCCTTGGTGTGTGCAGACCGCACCTTCGCTTTACTAAAAATTTACAAACCCGCAAGTTTGCCTCGCGGCGCTATGAGTAGGGTCGTTTGCAAAGCATGGAGAGCATAGGTCTTGACACTACTCTCTGGTGTTATTTTGCTCTGGGATAAGGTCAGGTCTTCGGGCTTGCTATCACAAATGATCGATCGGCAAAGCAGAACTGTGTTAAACCGGATTCTAGGGCTACTGGCTGAAACTATTGTTTCTCTTGTGATAGCTGCATTATATCCATATCCGGATACCCGACCAGAAGCTGTTGTCAGAGATGTGCGAGTGGGTACTCGGGCTTAAAGCTGGTGCGAAGTCGGTATACGAAATAGCTAGTTATTTATTTACAACATTGACTAACGTATAACAGAATGGTTGAATAGGCAATGCTTGGACGATCGAAACCGATCTCCAGTATATATATGATCACTGAAGGTTATCTTCTTCTCCGACAGAAGTAGGCCTCACGTAATCTCAAGTTGTTGACCGTCCTACTTCTGTTGGGACTTTCTCTGAGATGGGATGGCGGCTTCTATGTCATGGGTGACAGCTGTTTTCGGTTCCCGTAGCCTTTCTCGGTGGCTTCTCTGTTTTGGAGACCTGTTAGTATTACAGTCTTCGCTTAGTTCAGAACTGATTTATTCTCAACTTGTCCGATTTTCAATGCTTTAATTACTCGCCCCCTCTGCGGAGAAAGAGCTCTTTTAAGTACAAACGAAAAGGTGTTCCTCAATCCTAATCTCCAAAAGCAGCGACAGTCAGTAGGCTCTGTATGGAGATGCCCCCCCTTGGTTCAGTTAGGAAACAATACTTTGTCGAATTTCCCCACTACCGATAAACAGATGAAGACTCCGAAACATGGCGGATTGCGACACTGATATTCCATAAATAAAAAAAACGTTGGGGCATATTTGAAATCGGCTTTCCGAGGCGTGTAGTACGGTCGCCTCCGTTTTCCAATACACTGTAAAAAGTTTCTCCGAGTAAGGATTAAAGTTAACTGCAGTATTTGCTGCTGGGATTATACCGAGATAAGATTAATACGAATTAGAGATAAGATTATATCAGTAGAGACAAGATTAATCCCAGTAGCGAACACTGCAAGATTTTTTGTTCACAGTGTAACAACTCAAATGATTAAGTGATCAATAGGGGTTAACTCCCTTTTTTGGAACATCGCATTATTACATAACGGGCAACGGCACAAAAAAACAAAAGTTTCTTGGCTGTTCTGAAAAGTTTTTTTTTTTTAGAGTTAGGCCACTCTCTTATGGAATTTCAGAATCGACAGAGCCTCCGGCCGGCTTTGCCGTTACTTTATCCAAAATCATAAGGACTTGTCATAGCCCCTTTAGAAGAAAACTGTCGCCGAGACTAGGAGAATGATATGTGTATATACAGTTTATGTCCTTATATTTATATACACATACAATTTTTTATATCAGATAAGATCTATGCTACCTTAAAACGAAAGAAACCGGGACCTGGAGCTGGAGCAGGCATCTGACCAGACTGGGGCTTTCCTCTCCTGTTATTATAAGCAAAAGCTTCAAGGACCCCTCGCACTATTTATTGTTCAACTTACAGTATTTTAAAATATTTAAATACTTTAAAACTTGGCTTGCTTTCACCAAATAACCCGCGGTCTTGGCTGTCTTAAGCCTTTCCCGAGACCGTTGACTTGTCGCGAAAACAGGGAAACAATTTATATAACCGGTTTTTCTGATGGAAAAACTCCTCCCAGACAACCGTCGACAGCGTGATACACATCGACGGTAGCAAAACACGGCAAGTGAGAAAATAAGTATGTTTTTTTTTAGAGGGGTTATAAGGTACCGCACGAAATTGGGGTCTCCGGGTTTAGAAGTATATGGAGAGATTGCGGTAGCAGATTGCGTTAGTATTATAGGTACGACAGGTCCTTTAAAGGATTAAGTCCCCAACTGACAGGGGCCACACTTGGATTACCAAGCCAACTACTGCGACACCTGAACAGTTCCGCGTAAAGATATCCTTTCAAAGACTCTAGACCTCAAGAGCCTCTCTCCCACCCATAACTTTCAAATAGATTTTAATGACATTTATCCAACAGGAGCTAGCTTAGAAGACAAGGACATGATCGTAAGCCGTTTTTTTGCGCTACAGCTAAACGGAATCACCTCAGTATATGCTGGCGACTCCGAGCTTTCAAAAGTTTGTGATGATACAGAAACGCTGCTTAAGGCTGACCTGGACCGAGAAGCGGAAAAATACGCACTCTTGCAAGCCGCTGTATGTATGCTCCGTAAGTAAAATTCTGTTTTTTTTGGGATCTCAAAATGTAAGTGATGGGACTTCGTAAAAGGTCTATCCGTCCGTCCGTCTGTCTGTACGCACAGTAACTATTGAAGGGAATGAGATATTTCGTTCAAATATGGTGTGAGGATTCTTTGGGTCAAAGACAGGTCGAGTTCGTCGATGGGTAGCTGTAGCCCTATATTTAGAGATTAAGGGTCGATTATTTTTTTTTTTTAAGTTAGTGAGACAGTCGATTCAGGGGTAAAGATACACGCTGAATCCGTCGATGAAAATTGTTTTTTCCCGCAGATGTAGTTCGCACTGAATCCGGCCATAACTGGAAACTTATTAAAAGTCAAAGTCTTATTTTAAGTTGATTAGATGTTCGATGTAGGGGTAAGGAGACATGTTGAATCCGCAACTGAAAACTATTTTCTCCTCAGATATATAGTTCGCCCGGAATCCGGCCATGACCAGAAAATCTGTTAGAAGTAAAAGTTTTATCTGAAATTGATTAGAGATTCAGTGTAGGGAAAGGAGACTTGCAGAATTGTTTTTTAGCTTTATCTTCATGTAGGACAAGTATTTCGCCGGAATTCCGGCCAAAGACGAAAATTTGACAGAAGTAAGACAGGAAGCAGTGAAGGGTGAGGAGAAAATAATATGAAATTTGTATTCAGCATTGCAGATTTAATTTTCTTACTGGACAAGTAGTTCACCTGGAATCCGGTCAAAACCGGAAATTTGGAAAAATAAAGGTTCTTTCTTAATTCGATTAGAGGTTCGCGTCGGGGATAAGAACACGCGATGAATCCACTTGTGAACTTTATTTTCTTGTCGGACATCCATCGGAATTCACGAAAACCCGAAAACTTGGTAGACTGAAGGTAAATTTTCAAGTCGACTGCTGAACTTGCAAAGTCGGCAAGTCTCAAAGTAACACAGAGGAGGTTAGCTCAGCCGTTAGAGCATCATACTGCAGATCGAGGGATTCTTGGTTTGCCTCTCGGTGTCACCAGCTCTTCTATTCGGCAGACTTTTTGCGAAGTCTTACCTGCTAGGCTTTCACTAAAGTGTTGATAAAATATATACTGAAGCCATATCTGAACTTTATTTTCCTGCCCGAAAAGAAGTTCCGCCGGAACACAACTAAAACAAGGAATTTCGGAAAAGAAAATATTATATATAGAGATACATGCTGAATCCGGATCTGAACTTGATTTTCTCAGATGATTAGCCGTTCGGCCGTAATTTGTCAATAAAACACTACTCCGGCATGATTTATGTTTATTTTCAAGTGGCTGATTAGCGATAAAAAGTAGAACTGATATTCCTTCAGCCAGGGACGTCCCGAGCTTTTCTTCATTGGGGGGGGGGCAGGGGAGAACCTTTAAAATTGACCGAATCGGTACGTGATTCTTACCGAATTTATATACATTTATTTGGCGCGTTTTCACGCTCTTTCACTTCTGTTTTTTCTGTGATACGCCGTCACTAGCCTTTTACCTTTGAGGGACGTTCAATTTTTTTTATCCGTTTTTCTCTGGCAACATTTAACTACTTTCCATGCAAATTCTAGCTATTAAGCCCCCAAAATTCCAAGCTTCAAACGTCCAACTAAACGACGCACCCCTCTTCTAAATAGTGAAGACAGCGTCTAGACCGGCGAAGATTTGACCGAATGCCGAAAAGCTGGGGAGGTCAATGACCCCCCCCCCCCCCCCTCGGGACGACCCTGCCTTCAGCTCAAGCTGACTGCGAATCGTATTTGACGGTGCACTTGCTTGAACAAGTTCATTTTCAGGCTTGAGCCTGAGAGGACCCTTGCCAAGAATGGCCGAAAAATAGCTCTAATAAAATGTAGCTGACTGATCTCTTTTGCACCGTCAAATATTATAAGGAGACTGGCGAACACCGGATATCTACAAGACCCGATTGTCTGGATCATAAAGTCCAATAAATATAACTTTTCTAGGATCCCATCGCAACCTTTGGTCTTGTTATTATTTCCACTCCAAATAGTAGAGAGCCGTTAACACGCTCTCTAGTCACAACACAATTCGTCTCAATGCGGTCTGTAGATCATACCAAAAATAGCACGGAACAAACGAGGACAGTTACTGCAGTTCAGTCCTGTGAGACGACAGAAGATGTCGCCACCCGGGAATGCTGTGGTGGACACGCTACCACAAACATAACATTTTCCGAGTAAACTAGAAACGAATGTTCCAGCTTTTCACACGTGCAGTAATTACCGTCATCGTGTGCAAAGGGGAGACTTTTATGAGATGACAAAGACAAGAAAACACAAAAGATGGGAGGTAAGACCTCTGAAATAATAACTTTTCTTTATCCTCACAAGAGTTGTTTTTTCAGGATTATCGAACTTCAAAGAATCGAAACTTTATGCCCGAAGAGCACTACAATCAAGCGTCATAACGAAGGACAAACATGCTAGCATTTACTCCTGCCTGTTAATAGCAGCAATACATGGCAAGTTAAAACCGTTTTCCATCTTTCGTAGTAAGCTAAGCAGTGCCGTCTTTACCCTTCCGCTGGTTAGGCCAGTGCTGGGGAGCCAAGGGAAGCGAGAGGCCAAGTGGCGGTGTAAATTTTGAGAAATCAGACTACGGTTGCTATGGCCGTTTTGCCAGGTGTGAGCAGCTACGTAGCCCCGTTGCCATTTACGTTACCGAAATTATGCTCAGATTCGACCAAAGATAGTGTGTGCAGGCGTTTTTACGTTTTTGATGGGCCAAACCCGCGGATGGCCTAGGGTCCACCACAAGTAAAAGACGGCATTGAAGTTAAGCATGCCACAAGTACTAGGCTACAGGCAATCGTAGACTGTATGATGTCGTTATGGGGCTTCGGAAGAAAGACAAGCATGCTATGCGAAAAGCGTACAATGCTACACTAGTGGCTCCTAAGGCGTATTCTCGCCCTTCCCAGAGGGACTCCTCGGGGAATCGAAGGGAACGGCGAGAATAGAGGTAGTCACTCCACGCAGACTCCGCCTATGGAAAACAACGAGAACTCAGGGAATGCTTCCAGAATGGATCTTGTTCGAAAAATAAATATACACTTGACAAAATTAGTCTGGATCCATTTTATTTTTCGTTTTGTTTATTCTGATTGTTTTTTTTACATTGCACCAACAATAGCAAAAATTGATTCCCCTCCAAATCTGAAAGGGAGTCCTTTCTGATGATGATAATCGGAGCATTCCTCGTGCATGGAAACCGGGGGAATACGGGGACTGAATCACCAGGACAAACAATAACGCGGGAACTCCTGAAGTCGAGTCCTCGGGGAACAGCGAGAATACGCCTCTATAAAATGAACTGCTGTATAACGGCCGCAATCTCTTTCTACTGGCCTTTTATGAACTTCATGTGGAAAGAATGACTGGTTCAGATTTTAAAGTTTGGCCTTCGACTAGACAAGATGCACGATGCAAAAAAATAAAAAAATAAAATTACCCATTACCCTTATTTCAATGTTAACGCTAAAAGATTTGTCACAGCAAAAAGGTAAGAGAATAGAAAACAAATTGTGAGAACAAAAGAAAAGCAAGAATAAAAGCATTAAAGAGGATCCTATGTTTTTGGGCCCCAGTTAAAAGAAGAATCGCCTGCTCGTCCAAACCAGACTTTTCCTCACGGTACACTCTTCATTGCCTCCGGCTCTGATAGGGACTTAGGACTGGCGGTAACTTAAGCAAGTTCATATTATTCTTGGCTATGACCTGAGACAGAGCAAACACGATTCGCAGTCAGCTTTGCACACGCGCTGTTTCGAAGTTCCCGTCCAGACAGCAAAAGTCTCAATAACATCTCATGTCTACTATGAAAAAACTGGTGACGCGTGTTCTGCGTGTAGATACCTCAGTGGTTTGGTTGAGAGTAGCGGGCGAGCGTAATAATATTGGCGACTGGTTTGTGGTGCGAATACACCGTTATACCCCGAGTCTTTTCGAAGGCGATACTCAGTTCGTAGGTCAATAACTAAAACACATTTATTAAGGTTCGTACTTTAATTGAAGATAGGTTGGTTAACACTTGTCACTTAATTTGCTCAGAGGTCAACTGAACTGAGAACAGAGCCCAGGTCGAACTCCCAAGTCGAACTGAGATCCGAACTGCGAAGTTGGTCCTTTTAAGCCCTTGGAAATGTCAACTGAGTGCGAATAGGGCTACTGTTCGTACGTCCTAGCAGTATGAAAGGGTTGGTGACCAACGGAGTGAGTTTGTCTAGGTTCTTGATGGGGAAAAGAGTTCTTTGATTGGAGAAAAGGAAATAAACTCTCTCCGTCGGAGAAAAGCGTGGGCGTTAGAGCTAGTCGGAAATAGAGAGAGTTGAGGATAGAGCTTGTTGAACAAGCTTTGATCAAGATATATTTGTATACTAGATGTATCCTCACACTACCATCCTTTAGCATTCCTTAGACCTTAGTTCCTCCTGCACCTTCAGAGACGCTTAGGGCATACAAGAAGAGCCGCAAGTCGTCTCTCAAGGCGTTTTCGCGTCCAAAAATCGAGTCCGGGAAGAGAATGCAGGGGTCGTTATCGAGATCCGTCCGTTTTTTTTTTTTTCTTTTTGGATGTTTCAGTTGCGTTCTTTTTTCTCCAGGGAGATTCCCATCTGGGTCCCAGCTGTGGGGTGCAAACCCACAGCCTAACCCTCTTCGCTTTGTCCAGGCTTGGGACTGACTGTCCCCCGGCAGGCACCGGAGTTGTAACTCCGGCAAGCCACTTAAAAAGTTTCTGGCTGAGGTCTAAAACTCAGGTGCAAGTGGCATTTACAGGGCTAATCACAACCCATGCAATTTTATTAATTCGCACCGCTTTTCGACAATTTCTTTTATTATAACATCCTCTAATCGACGCTTAATTGCGGAGCAACCTCACTACTACTTTGGTATAATGCTGTAGGCATCTACAAAAATTATTAAAAGCCGAATCTCTACGTATTTATTCATTTCAGTCGCCAAAGGGGCATCAACATCCGAAGAAAAGTATTCGCAAGATACTTCCGGTTGGTCTCGCTAGTCCCTCCAGGCCGAATAAGTTGGCGCTCCGAACTCGCGAAGGGTCGCTGGTTCGAGTCTGGGTGATGCCGACCGTTTGGTTTAGAGCGATGGTAGTGGCATTTCCCCGTAAGACAAGCTAAAAGACCACCCAGCTTCAAATATGTACCTAGAGAAATCTAGGGAAGAACACGGGAATCGACGGATGACTTGACCTCAACCATGCATCACATTCCCGGCCGAGGACAGAGCAGAGTCCGGATTCGGATTCGAATCCAGGATTCGTCCTTTTGGGCGAATTCGAATCCGGATTCGAAACTTCTGCTTGTCAGGCTGGGTTCGGATTCGGGCTCGGATTCCAAACCCTCAATTTTACGAATGTGCCTAGGCAATCCAACTTTTTGGTCTCCACCTCCAACCATCCTCAGTAATCTATTACGTTATCTGATACCTTAAATATTACCTTAGATATCAGTGCCTTCTGTCACCTCTGATTTTTAAACCATAAGCTATGTACATGATTTGATTTTTTAAGGGCGGATTCGAATCCGGATTCGAATCCTCAGCATGAAGTCGTGGATTCGGATTCGGAATCAGATTCGTACCTAGCCCTGGATTCGGATTCGAATCCTTTCATGATCGGATTTTCCCATCTCTGGGACAGAGTGATAGGAGATCGCCACCTGAGCTGCGATAACCTTCAAGTTTAACCGAAAATGTCCAAGATATGACAGTCTAGCTACCTCTCACTTGTTCACTTAAAGTTTAACTGAAAAGCCAACTTATTTTTGTGTCATTTAATTCAATACACTGAATTATTTGGAGTCGGCAAAGGATTTTTTATTTTCCACTATCTGCTCCTGTTAGACGTTCAGAATATCTACGGCCGTCCTCACAACAAAAATTCTACTATGTCGCTGGAAATTTTAATCCCAACACAAACGCAGCTTTCAGTGGACACTGGTGAGATTGGTGAAGATTGCTTGGTGCCCGAACAAGAAAAAAAATCATAGATCTTTCTCGTAAGGCATACAACAAAATAGAAGTGGATAGAGGGACACGAAAAACACGTAAATTCTGCTATTGGAAAATTGATTATTCGTGAATAGTGGAACAACGAAGTAACGCATTTTCAGCGGGTCTTCAAGCCAATTTAAGTGAATAAGTGATGGGTAACTAGGTTGTCCTATCCCAGCCCTTTTCAGTTGAACTTTAAAGAGGCTTGAAAACCCGATGAAAATGCGTTACTTCGTGGCTACGCTATTCACGAATAATCATTTTCAAGTAGTGGAATTTCCTGTCGGATTTGTGTGGTACCTCTATGCGCTTGTACTTGTGTTGTACGCTTGAGAAAAACGATTTGCGAAAAAATAGTTTTAACGCAGCGAGCTACCGTCCGCTAGCTGATCATTGACCACTGAAAAGCCACATTTGCATTTAGATCCATATTGTCCGCGTCATAGTAGAATTTTGCGTTCTTGGGACGGCCGTAGGTATTCTGACCGTCATATTACAGCAAACAGTGAAACATTAAAAAAAAAAAACTTAACACAATCCAAATAATGTAGTGCATCCAGTTAAATGATACAAACATAAGTTGGCTTTTCAGTTAAACTTTAACCGGTTTGCATGCGAAAGTTTGCTTTTTTTGCTGGTCGCTTTCAAATTTAATTTCCGTGGTGAAATTCGTTTATGACGCTTGTTTCGGCGTTTTCTTGAGCTGTTGACAATGAATATACTGCCGCCAGGAATGTGCCTGACGAAGTCAACCGTTAGCCACCTACCTCGCTTAGTAGAAAAGTACGAGTTCTAGAAGGTTCCAACCACCTCCTGGTGCAACCAACAGAGCATCAACACCTTGATGATTACTATTTCCTGTACTGCCTCAGTTTTGGCGAGGAAGATGGAGAAGATAAAGAATTTTACAAAAGAAGGAAATTTTTTTTAACTGAGAAGGAGACGGCATATGGGGCCTCGTTTCTTTTAACCTCGTATTTCAAAATAATCCTTACTCCTAGTATTAGATGCCTGACCAATATCCGACGTAATAATACATAGATAGACATCTCAAGGGCGTCTTCCCATTAAAATTATAAAATTTGGTTTTCACCATGAGTAGCCGCCTTGTGAGTCCTGGTGTGTCTACAAGGCTCCGACAATGGAGTCCTAGGCTTCTAAATTATACTCGCAAAAATTGTTTCTGGTTTATAGGTCACGGTACAAGTCCCTTGTGCAAAGTGCCATCTATGTATTATAATTAGTTTCCGTGGCATGCGGATGTGAACTGGTTAGATGAATTTGCCTTCGGGCGGGATCACTGTTCCTATGGCCGGCTTCTGCCAGACCATTGTAGTGGTTTGCGAACTCGGTCCACCAGCCCCTTGGTAGCAGTGATGTCGACAAGACCAAAACGTCAAGACCAAGGCCAAGACCAAGATTTTCGCACCGGAATTAAGACCAAGACCAAGATTTTGGCCCTGGTATCGAGACCAAGACCAAGAATTCAGCTCTGGTCTTAAGACCAAGATCAACACCAAGACCGAGACCAAGAAAGTCTATTTTACTAGATTAAGTGAGGAATTACTTTTCTAGCCTAACTACGGGAAATTAATGAAAAGTAAACTGATAATATTTCTGTCAATAAAAACGCACATAAAATTTATATAATCATATGCCAATTTCTCTGTTGCATTTTAAATAAACCAATGCTGCCAATAATTTCTGGGACATCCTCGACATCCAAAACCAGTAAGCAACGTCTGACTGGAACTGGAAGCTGGAGATTTCGTGATGTACGACTCGTATACAGAATTGTGCTTCCGCCTCAGATGTCTGAAAAAGGTCAACATAGCTTTTAGTCCGAGTCTGTTTAAAAAATTCTCTCCTCGAAAATTAGTGGCAGTAAAGGGGTTGGTCAACCGATTGACCAAGATTTTACTAGATGTTTTGGAGGACGAACGAAAAGAGAGTACAAATTTGAAAATTAGAATGTTGCTCTTTGGTTGCGTTTTCTAGTATTATCTCCTTTAGTTCCGTCAAACTAGAGACAGCTCACCCCTGAACTGGATTATCCTCATTCAGATCTCTAGTTCCGACCAGGACCTGATGTGACTTTCGGATTATCTAGCGACACAGCAACCAAATAGACATAGCAAAATATCAAACAAAACGCGAAAGATTTGGCTCATGTATGAAAAGAAAGTGTCATTTGGCAGTTGGCTTTTTATATAATTCTACAATTTCATCGTCATTTCTGCTAACATTCAGCCAATGATCAAGATGAAATGGAATGATTTTCGACCCGCCAAATAAGTCATGTGCGGGGAGAGCTGATACGCATAATTTGAAGGAGAATAATTTCCTCTGTCCGTGTCGATCATGCTGACTGGATCTTAGAGAAAAGGTACATTTTTGTTACTAGCAATCATCCCTGTCCATATTGTACGTAGCTACGAATAAAAAATTTCAGCAATAACTGTACATACTACATGCTTACCTTACAAAAGTAGAAGAAACCCCTTTACTGTCAGTGCTCTTTTCGTTGCAACACTTACAAACAGCGGACCACTTCCGAGTTTTTTCACAAAGCTGAAAGTTGGTAAACGCATACTTCACCACTGAAGGTTCCTTGGTAGCCATTATTGTGTTACTGAAGAAACTCACCTCGAGCATTTGCTTATATAGCAACGATCGCTATGAATAGCCCCTAAATAATTTGATCCGCTAATCTCTGACCTCCAAAATGTGTCCTGATGATGCAATCCGTTATTAATCTTATCCTGCTTTGCAACATTTTGAAAAGTTTCGAAATTAATCCGGATGTAATTAGGGTCTTGAAGACCAGGCTAGGTCTTGACAACCGGAAGCGCAAGAACAACACCAAGACCAAGAATTTGCGACTGGTCTTAAGACCAAGACCAAGATTGTCGACATCGGTCTTGAGACTGGTCTTAAGACCAAGACCAAGATTCAAGACTACATCTCTGCTTGGTAGCTCAAATCGTAAGAGCACCTGCCGTGGAAGCAGAGGGTCCTGGGTTCAAATCCCGGCTGAGGAGCATTTCTGTCTTTCAGTTAACTACTTATAAAATCCGACGTAGCCTATTTACTAACCTGATTTATTTTTTGTTTTTCCAGGAGCGAATGGGAACTTCCAGAAGGCAGAGGCACGCATCTCTCACGCACAAGAACTGACGGAGCTTTCCCGAATGCCATCCCCGGAGCCAGTTTTGTAGTAAAGGAGAGATAAGCTGCCAGATGGGTCTGCAGTAGAATTTCTATTGAACTCATGAAAGAGTCTAGAATACATTGGGATAGTGTAGGTTGGAATTCCCGCTTTCGCATGAACATCGTCTTCTTTCGGATATCTTCTGACAGTGCATCAGTCAGATTATTTCGTTGATACAGAGTGCTGCGAAACACAGAATGAAAAGATCTGACTGCGAAGTGAACAATATCTGAACTCGCCCGACTTGAGTTTGCTCTACAGTACAGAGACCAACAGACCATACGTACGTAATGACAGATCTAACGGTATGGTGATTCCCACAAAACGTCTTTCCTTTTTATGTCTGAGAGCAAAATACAAACTTAACTTTGTACCTCCTGCTTGTCGTTCCGAAAACGATTCTTGTCAAACATTCCGTATTGCTTCTTATTTTCTATCGGTTTCTGTTCCGAGCAGTCTGTGAAGGATTGTTTTCTGGGAGCAAGGCAGCTGTAGGTCAAAAGGCAGGGTATTCAAGCTAGCGATCGCGCAGTAATCGGACTATCAATGACTGAAAAAGTAACAGGTTCCCAGTCAGCAAGGTGGTTTCGGCTGGAAACAAAAAACGGACATTGACCCACTGCCAGCCCCCCCCCCCCCCACGCAGTGATAATAAAATACATATATTTTAATGAAAAGTATAATATACCGATTCACTTTTCCGTCGGTCTGTCGATCGGTCAGTCCGGTGTTTGCGAGTTAGGGTACTTCCAGATGTGCTAGGACTATGAAACTTGGCAGGCATATCAAACTATCCTGGAAATAATCGATTTCCCGATCCGACCATCTGGGGGGGGGGGGAGTGGAGGGCGGGGAAATCCTGAGACTTGAGTAGATTTTGTCAAACCCCTACCCCTTTCTTCACACTAATATAGCTCTACACTTGGATGACGTCATTCTCTGCTGAAATCTATGAGCGTCGGCGGAGAGAGCTAGTGTAATCGATGGTCGCAGGTTGGTTCAAGCTTTTTGTCACACTTTTTCGAGTTAGGGTACTTCCAGATGTGCTAGGACGATGAAACTTGGCAGGCATATCAGGGACCCGACCAAACCAACCTGGAAATAATCAGTTTCCCGACCCGACGATCTGAGGGGGGGGGGATTGGAGGGCAGGGGAATCCTGAATGTTGAGCGGTGCGTAACTTTCGAACGAGTGATCGGATTGGAATGAAACATAATACGTGAATAAATGACATATCTCCGATGTTTCATTTGAAGTCCGGACTGGATTGGACAGCTATGGGGGAGTTTGGGGGGGGGGCCTGAGGTACCGAGAAACGGTTAGAATGGAGGGATCGGAGTGAAACTTGCTTGGAATAACAAGCATCTGCTCCAGATAAATCGTTTACGCATTTGGACTGGAACCGGACACTTGGGGGGGTGGGGGGGGGGGGGGTGGAGGGAGTTTCCACAGTCAAGAAAGAGGAAAAGGGAAGCATTTGAATTCCGGTGATGGCGGTTCTGGGGATTTTCACGACGAAACTTGGGAGGCGGATCAGGGACCCGATCCAACTGACTTGTAAAGAAAGTTTACCCAATCCGGTAGTAATGGGGGGAGCAGAGGTAGGGGGAATCCGGAATACTGAGTCATGCGTAACTTTGGAACGGGTGATCGGATTTGAGTAAAGTTTTGTAATTGAATGGAGGACATGTCTCTGGTGATCCTGTTTATGTCCGAAGCGGATCCAACAACAACTGGGGGGGGGGGGGGGGGTATGTGACCAGCTTAGACTAGAGAGATCGGGATGGAACTTTGTGGGAATAACAAACAGATGATCGGGATAAATCATTTACAGAATCGGATAGGCTCTGGCGACTGTGAGGGAAATTTGAGGGGGGGGGGGGTCCGAAATTCCGGTGATTGCGAGTAAAGGTACTTCCAGATGTGCTAGGACGATGAAACTTGGCTGGAATATTAGAAATTCGATAAGATTGGCTTAGAAATCGCCACTTTCCAAATCCGACCATTCCTTAAACTACCAACCATGACCGGAAATTAAGAAACACACTTTTAAGCAAAATATGGATTTTCATGATCCCCATGAGCCCATTTCATTTTTGCCTCAAGGGTTTTGCTTACAAATGAAGTTCTAGCTCCCTTAAAGTGCGCATCTTCACCGCAAGGTCGAAAATTGCTTTTTATCAAACGATCCATCTCAACCCATGATCAATTGTGCCACTAGGGTTTTGCTATAAAAAAAAAAAAAAAAAAACTAGCACCCTTAACGTGCGCGTGAAAAATAAATTACTTTTTGACCAAACGGTATATACCAATGATCCCTAAGAGCCTGCTATCGTTTTTGCCTCAAAGGTTTTGCTTACAGATAAATTTCTAGCGCCTTTAAAGTGCGTATCATTACACCCAAGTTCAACAATAAAATAATTTTCTCTAGCTCCTGAAAGTGCGCATCTGAACCGCACAGTCGAAAGTACTTTTGATCAAACAATACATCTGAAGCCGTGCAAGTGTCATATGAGCTTACAGCTCTTGTAGACAAGATTTTCTATATTTCCTATACAATTATATTAGGGGAGGGGGGCAGGGTTGCCACAGGTCGCACGATAGTGTGAATTGTCACTATTTTGTTTGTTTTCACTCTTGTCCTCCGTAGGACATAAAAATCACTCTATTTGAGATTATGTCTAAATGTGAAAAAGAAGTGACTATTTCACGTTTGTTCGTGAAAATAGCCCCCCCCCCCCCCCACAGTGCCCAAATCTGCTCCGGTTATGTCAGCTATGTGTCTAGGACTTGTGCTTGTTCTTCCCAACAAGTTTCATCCCGATCCCTCGACTCTACGCGTTTCCCAAGATTTCCGGTTCCTCCCCTCCAGCTCCCCCCAAAGTCACCAGATCCGGTTTGGGTTTAAATTGGGTCGTCTGAGACACGGGGCCCTGCCCAATATCAAGTTTCATTAAGATCCTATCACCCCTTCAAAAGTTATTAATACCTCTATATTCCGGATTCCCCCTCCCTCCACTCCCCCCACGATGCTCGGATCGGGGAAGTGACTTTTTACAACTTAATCTGTTGGGGTCCCTGATATGCCTACCAAGTTTCATCGTACTAGCTTATGTGGAAGTGCCCGAACTAGGAAAACCGACAGACCGACTGACGGACGGGCAGAAATTGCGATCGCTATATGGTAGACTACTTGGCCGAAGGGCAAGAGCCATAAAATCTTACAGTATTTGCTACTATGAATAATCTTGTCTCTAATAAGATACGATTATCTCTAATTCGGATTAATCTTATCCCAGTAGAAATAAGATTAATCCCAGTAGCAATACTGCAGTTAACTTTAATCTTTACTCAGAGAAACTTTTACAGTGTAGGAAATGAGGACATATTTATTGGGACAAAAGAGGGAATGGCAGTAATTTTGAATGAAGTTTAAGAAAGTGCAAAACTCAAACACTGTCTGATGTTACATACCTTCCCCGCAGTCTAAGACCAAGGGTTGTGTTTTCAGGCTCGCGATTCTCAACCCGTGCTCGTCACAAGTAATTTTTACTGAGCGCATCCTAACACGGGTTCCGTATTCCGTTGCTTTAAGCGTTTTTAGCTCCCGTGTTTCTTTCGAGTTGAACACCGCATCCAAACACATACGGATTCGGTAGAGTATCAAACCCTGTGCCGGGTTCTCTTATGCAAAACACGGGCGATGAAAACGGCTGACAACGCAACGTGTTCGGATTCGAGTTCAACACGCTATTGATGAAAACAAGTGAGTCAGAAAACAAACAAACAGTTTGGCGTCAGCCTACTTGCTCCAAGATCGTCGAGGATACCTTTATTTCTTAACCCCAGTTGACAACAAAACAAACTCATTAAGAAACGAGTTTACTAAACTGACATCTAGCAATGCTTTCGCCCTTCGGTGGATATTAGGCACTTTCATTGCATCACCTTGCACACGCTCGAAGCGAATATAATCCAACCAAATTTTCGAATCTTTCTTCCCAAACTGATCACAGGCAAACTCAAACGCCCCCCGGATATTAATCAAACTGGGCACTGGTTCAGCCACCTCCAGTTCCACCATCTTGCGATGAAACTCCAAACTGAACGGCGGCTCTACGGCAAGTCTCGAGTATAGATGTCTAGCGTTGTCAATTCCCTTTGCTTTTGCTGTCCACTCAAGAAAGGTTACATGCAACAGGCGCGAGATGATGGGCTTACGAGTCAGCGATTCTTCAAAAAGCCTTTGGACCGCTGACTGAACCTTCCGACCTTTGGCAACCAGCCATTTTGATACATACTCCCAAATAGGAATTGCCTCCTCCGTGTCCCCAAGCGCTTTAATGGCATCATAGAAGACACTCGGTATGTCTTCAGTCACGTTGTCTGCCTCCGAGTCCGAATCTTCGGAGTCCGAGTCACGGGTGCGTTTGTCAACAGCCGTTTCTTTTAACGGGTCAACTGCGCTTAGACTGCCTGTGTCAATGACAAACAAGTCAGTTGGATGATCGTTAGCCTCCTGACCAAACTCCGACTCGAGTCTTTCAATCCAAAACTTAGTATTCTTAGGAAAGCGTTTTGTGGCGGATTCAGCTATGGAACCAAGCGAGTCCCACCTCTTCAAATCTTTAGAAAGACTTAGCCACGTCTCATAAAGAGACTCAGTCAAGTTTTCCTTTTCATCCGTAAGCTCGAATACCTCAAGTAACTTTGGAATAACGGTTTGGAGGTGTTTCCCATTATTTCTAAGCTCAAGTAGGGTAGCCAAGTACAGAGTACTGAGCTTCGGGGTATCGATGATCTCAAGTCCCTTTTCATAAGTTTCACAGCACTTTTCAAACCTAACGCTGAACTTGGGGAGCTTCCGAGCAGGTTTAGGATCATCAACATCCATGGTTTCCTGTGACTGGCCTGTGGTGATCTCGGTCTGATCTCCTCGTCCCTCCAGCTCTCGCCTGGCCAGAGTATCCCAAGTATGCTCATCTGTGGGATATTTTTTGATCAAATCGCTCATGATCTTCTCCTCTAACCATTTCGCGAACTCAAACACCTTCGAAATACCCAGAAACTGAACAACGAAGGGACTTTCAGGGATTTTCTCGACTGCAGTATCGTAAACAACTTCTGCGAGTCTGCCCTGCAGAACTTGATCTTCTGTTTCTGGATTCAAGTCTTTGTCCTGAATTCCCAGTACATTTCTTCTTTTTAGAAGCCTGTCTACAAAAAGAAGTTCTAGTCTAAAGCTTTCCAAATACAACTCTTTGCTGTCGGGAAGGAACTGCAGCCCTCGTAGAAGAACAGCTCTGGCATTCTCTGCAGACGAATTTTCTTCAAACTCCCATTTCGCAGCCATCAGCCACAAATACGGCTTATCATTGTGAACGGCCAACATTCTGACAAAGATTTTGCTGATTTTGTTTCCCCACTGGACCTGTTTACAGAAATCAATGTAAGACAGCCATAGCTTGAGGTCGTTCTGGAACCTGAAGACACAGAAACGAAAAAGAGCCCCGATTCTGTTTGAAATGGCATGGTCAATTTCGTCTTTTTTGAAGGAGTATCCACCCTTCTTTCGTCTTAGCTTCAACAGTTTGTATAGGCTCATCTCATACTGGATGTACTTCAGATAGTCTTCTTTCTTTTTAGTCCGTCTCTGGATCCTGTACTCGAACTCTCGTCTTCTTTTTATGATAGTCCGAACTTCTTCAGGTGACAAAAGACCTACTCTCTCTGTCTGCTCCAGCTCTGGGAGCATCTCTTCCAGACGCAGTTCCACAAACTCTGCCATTTTTTACAAAATCTTCTGCTGTAAAAAAAAGAAGACGGTATTTAGCACTGATATTACAAACCAACTGATCACCCATACTGTACTTACGACAATTTCAAAATAAAGTAAACTATGAACTTCAACAACAACCTTAATATAAGTGACACATGTCTCGGCTTGTGAATCAATTCGATTCAATATCGAGCACTTTTAAGTGCTTCTAAATCCCCAAAGGTTTGACTTTCTTAATATGTTTCACTTAAAAACCCTTTCCCAACGCCGCGAAACCCTGTCATTTAACCTTGGAAAACAAATCCTACAAGACCGGACCCTAAGCCCCATCCTTACCCCTGATTTCGCCGCAATCGGAGTCAGGCCTGGCAGAGCAGATTCGCAATCGATTGCGGTAATACAACCGTCACTTGCTCTCATGCTCGGTATCAGCGTAGCTTCGCGATCTCATTCGTGAGCCGGATCAATTCTGAAGCAGTTTGGTCAACTGCCAGTATACAAATACATGTCTTAAATTTTCTTTTGTTCTTTAAATTTTAATTTTTGTTGTTGTTGTTGTGTTTATTCACTTAACGTTAGACGTCATTTTATCTTAATAGCCTACATCTATTTTTGTTGACAAATAACCGAAAATTCGGCTAGTCCGTGAATGGTCTGAAAATAAATTGAACTGAATTGAAAAAAAATGAACTGAAGGAGGGATGGGTGCAACTATGACCTATGCGACTCATTTACTATGCCCAAGACAAAAGATTAAGACTAAAGGGCAGCGTGAAAGGTGATTAAACAGCTAGTAGGCGTTGTCTTTGCGAAGCTCACTTGGACAATATGCTGTCGGAACGAATCCAGTAGCAACTTTTATAAACTATGCTCAAGACAAAATTAAATCGAGCGCCGCAGGCGAAATTTTTGTATATTCAATTTGTGTATTTTTTCCTGGAAAATTTAACCACTTCCCGTATAAATCGTATCTTTTACTGTGGATTAAAAATTGCAGGATCTCAAGAATTTCCAGTAACAAAACCCGTTGAAGCGACGTCCCGGAAGCAGCTTGTACCTACTGTAGGCTACAAAATAATGCCCATGACTTCATAAAATGACAAAATGACCACTTGACCTCTTCTCAATGCTTACAAATCCATTTTATGTCCTAACCTTGTCGTGCATGATTTTTTTTTTTAAACCTACCTCTCTGCAAAAATATAAAATTTTTTGCAGAGAACCAAAAATGTTGAAACTATGCACCTCAGGCAAAAATTTCGAAAATCGGCCTCTCCGCTATCAGAAATATTTCGGTACAAGCCCTACTGTGAAATTCTAAGTTGGGTGACTACCTTTATGTAATTCTGGCAAGCTGACTAATATTTTGACAAGATCAAAGCCTACAGCTGAGAGCAGGCTTGTTTGCGGCATGTAGGAGGGTGGGGGGGGGGGGGTCAGGATTGACGTCAATATTGAACCAAAGGTCGGAATTCCGGAGAAGAATACAGCCAATAATTATGGACCAATATTTGGGATTCTGTAAAATGTTCTGAAAGTCCGACCTAAGTTAGGGGTTCGTGGTAACTACCAAATTCTGGCAATTATAGCCTACAGAATAAACTACGAATCCCAGTTATAATACTGAATAATTTTGTACTGATAGCCTTTTCAGGATTCATACAACTACCGAATCTGTAATTATACCGAATTGTTCTGAATCGAAAAACTACCGATGTATCTGGATTTGGTACAATTTCGTTGAAGCTGGTCCTAATGTTGTGATTTGTGGTAACTCCCAAATCCTGAGAATTATTTTATAGTGCAGAACGGATATGTCAGCTGAATTTCATTAGAGCTATATATTTTCCCACATTTTTCCAACTTGAGCGGTTTTTGACCCTGTAGATGACCCTTGCCACGAAGGGACAAAATATAGCTTTAATAAAATTCAGCGGACGTATTCGTTTTGTACTATCAAATATCATTCGCAGTCAGCTTGGGCTGAAGGAATACCTACCTTGAGAATCACCCTATTCGTGACAACTACTGAATCCTGGCAATTATACCGAATCCCATCACTGTAAGGAGTATATTTGTACCAATAGCCTATTTGGTAGCCTATTCTTTATAATTATTGAATCCCCATAAATATACCGAAAAGTTCTGATATAGAATAGCTTTAGTATAATTTTCGGCCGGAGGCCCAAAATATTACAGAATCTCAAAAAGTTGGAGGGGTGCTGCCCCCCCCCCCCCTTGCATATGCCCCTGCTTACCATACCATACAAATTATAACTTTTAATATGTTTCAAACCCCCAAAATCCTAAGCCTAAAATGCCAACTCAAAGACACAACATTCTTCTAAATAGAGAATAGACCTACTACAAAATGTGCAGCAGCATAAATTTTGTATGAGCATTGACGAGCAGAGAATCTTTTAGTGGTCCCAAATGAAAAATGGACTAAGTTCTATGAAATCGCAGACCTGTATGTTGTAAAAATAGTGGTCATCCAGATTACAGTAGTCTAGACACAAAATAAATTTGTTGTGAATATACAGCAAAAAAAGTAGTTTTCACCTAAGAATACACGCTTCAATATTGTTTACACTTTGGTATTTCTCATTACTGTTACTGTAAAGCTGAGAAGTGGTTTCAAACAAAATCCAAGGATTGTAAGGGCTCTGGGTGTGATTTCCATTTGATTCACCACAGGATGTTGCCTATGTATCTTTAGTGACTGCATAGGCTATCCTACAGCTATCTATGTCAAAAACCAATTTGTGCCCAAAGGAGTGGTTTTGCTTTCTCATAGTACAGGATAACTTGATATCTGCCCCACATCCCATCAATGAAATATATATATGCAATTCCAACTGTTTCTTACCAACCTTTCACTTCAAATGTGCGAAATTGGGCAGTGACTGAAAGCTCTAATTATTCTTTACGACATAATATTTTTTTCTGCTTTTTAAACAAAGTCATATGTTGCAAAATTTCTTTTGTCTAAGCAACTACTGACCATGGCTAAAGTTTGCCCCAGCTTCTGTTTCCGATATTCAATTGCAAGTTTATTTGTGCTATGAGTTTCACCCAAATATCTTGAGTGTGACTATTTGCACCACCTCTTCATGCTTTTGCTGATGCATGTATTTTCCCCTTTTCGACTTTATTTTGCAGCAGATAATTCTTCAAAGAAGAAATAGAAGTAACTGGATAACTTTTCAACTAAGTGGTACTTCTCCGGTTTGCCGACACAAGAAAGTCCGAGCTATCTCTCCAGGCTGCCAAAGTGACGTTTGCGCAGTTACGGCATACCATCCACAAAAATCGCTTCCCGATCTTCGTGGACGGTTCTAAAACAGAATCGTCTACGGGGTGCAGCGCATTTCTTGAAGAACTGAACATCATAGCCCTTGAAAAACTCCCCCCACACCTTTGCATCATGTCAGCAGAAATCAGAGCAATAAATCTGGCAATTGAGACCCTGTTACGGCTTCCCACCATACCCATCGAAGCAGTGATCTACTCAGACTCGATGTCAGCCCTCCAGTTGTTAGCTAACCCTGGATGCGAAAACGAAGATATTGATGTCCACATGACAGTTCAACTGTCGAACAAACTCTTCAATAATGGTTGCTCCCTCGCACTCCAGTATATCCCCAGCCACATGGGGATCCGAGGGAACGAAGTAGCTGACAAAGCGGCTAAAGAGGCGACATCAGCCCGACAACTAAGAAACCACCCAACACCCCTGCGAGACGTTCTACGCATACGCACCCAGTGCGCCCTAGCATCCAAGCCTCCCCCAAAGTTCTCCCCATTCCGAGGAAAAACTGAAAGCAGACTCTACCATCGTATACGAGCAGGAGCAACTGGGCTGAACCACTCAGCTTTCGCCTTCAAGATACCCACGATCAACGGCCATCCCCCGACCTCACCCCTCTGCAGATTCTGCAATACAATGAACGAAACACTGGATCATATACTCTTCCAGTGCTCCCATCACCAGATACATCTGAACATCCATAGATCCCAAGCTGTCTCCCTGTTCAAGAAGTTTCATCTCAAACCTTCAACCGAATCCATACGGTCCACATCACTCTCCCCCTCAGCCGAAACCTCAATCTTCAAGGCAATCATATCCTTCTTGAGGACAATCTACCTATTTGAGACTATATAAGTAGGCATGGCAACATAGCCCAGACGTGAAAAGGCAAAGTGGACAACTCCGATCCGATGCCACACTGTAAAGAAGAAGAAGGTAAGTAACAAATACGGGGACGTTTTCCCGTGGATGACTCTGGTCCCGTCGAGCTCAACCAACTTTTTTGCATGGATGCCGTCCATCTTTTTGTCATTTCGCATGTACAGACGAACAGGTGAATGGGCCATCCAGCTCAATGGATGCCTCCTGTTCAACACGGCTTCACGGGCACCGTAGAGCTGAACAGGATATCGTGTGGACCTTCCCACTCATATGCTCCCATCCAGGTGAATGGGCCTTTTCATGTGGAAGGAACCCATCTTCCTCAGCTGTTCAACGCCCAATCGATTTTCTTATTTTTGCATGGATGGGATCACCCGTAAAGCTCTACAGACATCCTCGCAAAAATGTCCCATAAGTGGATGGATGTATTTAGGTGTTCCACACGCTATCCTTGTGATTTAGTCTTTATTTACACAAGCTTACTAGGGTTGGTGCAAATATATAGCTGGTGCAAATATCAAGGTATCCTGTATTCGAGTAGGAGACAAACAAAATCCGATGAGAGCTAGTACACTAGGATAGAATGGTGACACAGAGCACAATGGTAGATCCATCTAGCCTATCAAAAACCCTTTTTTGGACACTATGCCAAATGCTGGGTAGCCCACAGGTAGCCCACAATAGCCAGTCTGGAACACATTCTCCTGCTGCAGCAAGGAGAGTAGCCAAGTAAAGCGACTGTACTCCATCAAAAGGATTCTACTAGTCTCAGACTCTCCATCTCATAAGAGTTCATTGGGTATGAGTAGCGCTAAGAGACATTAAGTTATAAGTTAAGTAAGTTATAAGTTAGGCACTGTCTAGGGAACCGTACTTTATATCCCATGGGCTACGGAACCGGTAGTTCTCACGGAAACCAAACCATATGAGCTGCTATTCCAGGATCTGACGTCATTACTAACAGAAACTTGTATGTGCTGGCTCCCGTTCCGGTACTAAGTGGGAATAGCTCACAGAAACTCCATCGCACCAGCTTCTCATCAGGTAGTCTCATGGAACTGTGTACTCAGAAGCTAGGTAGCTGGTGGTTGATACCGGAAACTGTATAATTGGAGCTTGTGTTCCTGTAGTGTCTATGTGGAATATAGAACTCACGGAATAGTTTGGATGAGAACTGGATACCGGGATTTTCACTGACTTAGAGAAAATAACATGGGAAAAATGTTTACTACCGGAACCCATTTATTGAGAGCTAAGGTGCCGGTAGCAACAACCATCTGAATGAAAATGACCAATTCACGGACACAGATGGATATGGGCAAGGGTTCGGGTAGTGCCAAAAAATAAAATTAAAAACTCACAGACACTTGTCAATATGGACTTTGAGTCCGGTACAACTCATGGAATCAAACTTTAAAAATGTTCACTTCCGGTTTCCTAGCCTTCACTGACATGGATCCGTGAGTTTTTTTAATTTTTTTTTTTTTTAAACTACTGGAATCCTAGCCCATAGCCATCTGTGTCAGTGAGCTGGTCATTTTCAATCAAATAGTTGTCGCTACCGGTACCTTAGCTCTCAATATATGGGTTCCGGTAGTAAATATTTTTTCCATGTTATTTTCTCTAATCAGTGAAAATCCCGGCATCCTAGCTCTCATCCAAACTATACCATGAGTTCTATATTCCATGTAGACACTGCCGGAACACAAGCTCCAATTATACAGTTTCCGGTACCAACTACCGGCTCCCTAGCTTCTGATTACACAGTTCTGTGAGACTGCCGTACGAGAAGCTGGTGCGATGAAGTTTCTGTGAGCTATTTCCACTTACTACCGGAATGGGAGCCAGCACATACAAGTTTCCGTTAGTCAATGAAGTCAGATCCCGGAATCGCAGCTCATATGGTTTGGTTTCCGTGAGAACTACCAGTTCCGCAGCCCATGGGACAGAAAGTACGGCTCCCGCAGTCTAGTACACTAGCCCCATTTCAGGCACAGTGCTCAAACGTATAGCACCATGCTTGGGTGCTAGACGTTCAAGCACTGTACCTTGGATTTCATGTATGGTGCATGGATTTCAGTACACAGTGCATACAGAAAAAACACAGTTTCTGTCATCACAACTGAGCACCGGCTCGGACAGGGCTGAAATTACTACTATGAATTAGAGAAATCAAAGACAATCCTTTATATATTTTTCACAACAAAAGCAAAAGGGCTCTAATGATGATGGAGATGAAAAACCTAACAGCACCCTATCTATTTTCCATGTATTTTCCCTATCTATTCCCCAAGAGCCAATATTCTGGTTGGCTGCTAGGTAGAAAAAGCTGAGGCACAGGACACTTTGCATGCAAAACCCTTGACTATTTAGAAAAGGAAATGAGGTTTTTCACATCTGTCATCAGCCGAGCCCTTTTGTTTTTATTGTGAAAAATATATAAAGGATTGTCTTTGATTTCTCTAATTCATGGTAGTAATTTCAGCCCTGTCCGAGCTAGTGCTCAGTTGTTATGACAGAAACTGTGTTTCTGATGTATGCACTGTATACTGAAATCCATGCACCATACATGAAATCCAAGGTACAGTGCTTGAACGTCTAGCACCCAGGCATGGTGCTAGACGTTTGAGCACTGTGCCTGAAAAGGGGCTAGTGTACTAGACTGGGCTCCCGGTTCCCTAGACAGTGCCTATAAGTTACAACTTAGTAAAAGCAGTTGATTTTTTATCTTCGAAACAATCATTTTTTTAGAAACGGTCACTAAAAATGACCAAGCAGTCAATAGATACACCGCCCTCTCCCTTCTCCACATAAATTTTTGGATTTTACTGCCTCTGGTTCTGTGATGTGCAAGACATATTGTGCTTGCTGGCTTTCAAGGCATGGAGAAGTAGAGTAGAAAGGGTTGACACATTCTGAACTTTTCTGGAACTAGCCCTGAACCCAAGGACCCGAACAACAGTTTTGACATTTTAGTGAAAATTTTGAGTCTCCGCAACCCTCGAGACCTGGAATCTGGACATAAAAATTAAAAAATCCTAATCTGTTTAAAATGTCCAATGGATATGGACAGCAAATGTGCCCAATTTATACCAAAATTTAGGGAAATACGTAAATTTGGCACAATGTGCACACTCGAAAAATTCGAAAAGTGCAGCCCAGGTGCAGCCACCTCTAAAAATTGCCCAAATGGTACTAATGCGCACCAACTGGCAATTAAAGCTGTAAATAAATAACACAAACCTCTACTAACTCCTTCCTTTATACAAGAAAACTTTCTTTATACAAAACACAGGAGCATGTGAAATTACTGTATTTTTTGTTCCTTCTATCTTCGTCTTCTTTCCCAGAAGACAGAAAAATTCAGCGATCACGACATTCACGACCTTCTCACAACAACAAGAACGGAACCTACTGAGAGCATTTCATATGCAATGACCGACAGAAAGTCCGTAAGATGGCCGGCTATTGGCATTGGCAAGAATTGCAGCTCGCATGACGGGTTCTGAATAAAGTTTCTAAAAAAATCAACCAAAAAGTCGCGAAAAAGGAAAATGAATTACACCTGTAAAATTTAAGTATCAGATTATTTTTCATTCTTGATTCAAGTTCGTAATTTTATATTGGCTTATGCTGTGTTTGCTTCACTTATGTTGGCTTATTTTGTTGAAGAACACTCATTGCTGTCAATGTTTAGTTTCGCGTAGTAAGACTGGTTTAGAAAAATTTTGGTTAAAAAAATTAAGCATAAATTTCAGAGATAATTTGCTATAGAGAGGATTTTAATGTAAGGGCCATATACAGAATATACGCCGGTACAAACCTCCACCAAGTCTTCTGATGACTTTTTTGCCCCCGTTTTTAAGCTCTCCTTTTCCCCAAATATGGCAAAAACACAGATCCGTGGAGATGTGGATTCAGCATGCGTTCTTACCTCAAAACCGAAGCTCTAGTAAACTTGAGAAGTACACTTGAGCTCAACCAAATTTCCTGTCTTTGCCGGGTTCCGGACGAATCCTAGCAAATCATCCACGAGCAGAGTTGTACTAGCGTGATGAAAGAATAGTTGCGTTTTTGTTCGGCTTTTCACTCGCCTTTTCGACGGCTTTTTACTTTTTTTGCGTTTTCGTAAAATGGTCCTAAGCACTGTTTGACAATTTCCCGTTTTTGTCAAAAAGGCAAACGCCGACTCTCGCCTTTTCCCTCGGCTTTTTGCAAAAAGGCAAACTTGGTAGGGGACCAAGTTACGCTCTCCTTTTGGCTTTTTGCCTCGCTACTTTAACTAGTTTATCCCAAAATCCAATAAAAGAGGAATTTGATTCAAAGTGAAAATCAGTATTTCGAGACTGTCTTGGATTTTAAAGATGAAAAATTTGAAGTGCAAGTAAAATACAAATAAAATGGCATTTGTCAAAATAACGTTTTCATCCGAGAAAAGGGAAAAGTCCTTAGTAGTAACTGCAACTTGCGAAAACGCGAGAATGTTAAAAAAGGCCTGAAAACGACAAAAAGCCAAAGCTGAAAAGGGAAAGGCAAAAGCCGAACAAAAACGCAACTAATGACTCATCCATGCGCAGAGTTATACTAGTGCGAAGAAAAGGGCAGGGATTTGACGAAAACTAGAAAATGCATTTCAAGAGATTTTTGGTGTCCGCCTCCCAGTTATCGGATCCGATCCAAATTTGACAATGAACATCCGAGCCTTTTGTTCTTGATACCTGTCAAGTTTAATGCACGCCCGATTATCCGTTCCAAAGTTATGAATCTTACTAATTTCCGGATTCCCCATGTTGCCACTCCCCCACTGATGGTCGGATCGGGGAAGTGATTATTTCCAAGTTAATCCGGTTGGGTCCCTGATATGCGTGCCAAGTTTTATCGTCCTAGGTCGTCTGGAAGTGCCCAAACTAGCAAAATGCGGACAGACCGACAAACAGACAGACATTACGATCGCTATATGGCACTTGAGTAAGCTCAAGTGCCATACAAATTTATCTCAAAATAGTACTATGAAGTAGTACGAAAAAGTTGCATGCAGTACTAACGATGCTACTACATGCTTCTACTTCAAGACTACCGTGTTACTGTATACTACTATATGCTACTATTAGCAAGACTGAATGCTACTATGGCAAAACAGGATGCAACTGGATACTACTACATAAGATTGGACCAGTCTGAGGCACATTAAATGATAGTTATTTTATGCTATTACATAGTATTACATGCAACGTTTTCGTACTACTACCATACTACTACGCAGGCTACAAATTTTTCATCGGGTATGCCGAAGCTCTTGAACCTAGGTCGAACCAACTTGAAAGTTGAAAGTTGGCTGGATTCCGGACGAACTATTTGTCGGACGAAAAATAAGTTTCAGATGTGGATTCAGCATGTCTTCTCAGCCTTGAATGGAACATTATGTTTGCTTTTAAAAAATATTTTGTTGATGCTTTAATTTGAACCCCTAAATACGTATAAATAACTGACTTTGAAGAAGACTCTTTTTGGGAACTTTTGATTCCTCCACATTGCTCGGTGATCTTGATTGACAGACGCTTGGAGAATTGGTTTTGCGAAAAATGCTTCTATTTTTCGTTGCCTAGCGAGAAATCTAAAAGCTGAAAATACGGTTGAAAGGGAGCAATATCTTTCTAAGACTGAAGATGAGTGGAACTGAGTTTAAAACTATTGTAGAACGTAAGGAAAGAAGCAGTAATGTCTGTTCTTCAGTCTTTATGACACTAGAACCAGCCACGAAATCCCACGCTTGATCCCAGAATAAGTCTCATAAATCTGGGCCCAGTGCGGCCGTTCCGTCAAAACAAGCTGATGAACCGAACTACGCGTACACTGATTGGGTTTTAGTTTCTATCCGGAGGCCATAATTGCATAGAAGCCAACTCGTGTTCTTCGAGTGGAAATAATATTTTAGCTCTTCGTCTCCAGGACAACTCACTTAATGGGTCACATGCTTAAGAAATATAGGATACGCTACTCCCAGAAGGGGGGGGGGGGGTCGGCCTTGGGTCAGTAAAATTGTAGTCAATGAAGATTTACCAAAGACTTTCCAATCAAGTAATTAGGTATATATCGTCTAACTGGCGCTAGAGATGCAGCTTGGTCTTTGGTAGCCGATGACCATCGCGAAGCGCAAAGCTACATTTCCGAGGAAGTGAATTTCTTGGAGCAAGGATTGGTGGTTTGTATGGCACTTTCCCTTTGGCCAAGTGCCATATAGCGATCGCAATTTCCGTCCGTCCTTCGGTCTGTCGGTCGGGCCGTCGGTCCGGGTTTTGCTAGTTCGGGCACTTCCACAGAAGCTAGGACGATGAAACTTGGCAGGTGTATCAGGGACTCCAGATGATTAAGTTGGAAATAGTCATTTTCCCGATCCGAGCATCATGGGTGGAGTGGAGGGAGGGGGAATCCGCAATCTTGAGGTATTTATAACTTTTGAACGGGTGATTTTTGATATTTGGAAAGATCTCGTGCCTCAGACGACTTGATCCGGTGACTTTGGGGGAAGGTGGAGGGGAGAACCAGAGTCTTGGGAGACGCTTAGAGTGGAGGGATCGAGACAAAAGCTGGTGGGAAGTACAAGCGCAAGTCCTAGATACAGCGTTGACATAACCGGACCAGATTCGGGCACTGTGGGGGGGAGTTGTGGGGGGGGGGGGGTCGGAACTCGGTGATACTGCGAATTCGGTACTAGGACCGTGAAATTTCGTAGGCATGTCAGGGACCCGAACAGACTGCCTTGAGAATAGTAATTTTCCCGATCCGACCATCGTAGGGGGAGTAGAGGGGGATAGGGAATCCGGAAATTAGTAACATGCATAACCTTGGAACGGTCGAGAACTATTGCCTCAGATGTTCCTTTTCAAATTCGGATCGGCTAGGATAACTGTGGGGGGGGGGGGCTGGAAGGGGGCACCTGAAATCTTCTGAAAGACTCAGAGTCGAAGGATCGGGATGGAACTTGATGGGAAGCACAAGCTTAAACCCTAGATACATTACTGACAAAACAGGACTGTGTCGTGTCACAGTGGGGGGAGTTCGAATGGGTTTACCGGATTCCGGTGATTTCGAGTTAGGTACTTTCAGATGTGCTAGGACCATGAAACCTGACAGGCATTTTAGGGATTCTACCATAATGACTTGAATATAGTACCTTCTCCGATCCGATCATCGTGGGGGAAGTAGAGGCGTCTGGAATCCGGATGAAACTTGGTAAGTATTAAGAATAAATGTCAAGGATGTTCAGTTTCAAGTCTGGACCGGATCTGATCCCTGGGGGGGGGGGGGGGGGGGGGCACCGGAAATCTCATGAATCGTTTAAATTCGAGGGATCAGAGCTCGAATTGGTTAAACCCTGGATAAATTCCTGACAAAACAGGATCGGATCGTGTCACGGTGGGGGAAGTTGGAGGGGTTTCCCGGAATTCCGGTGATCTCTAGCTAGGGTGCTTCCACATTTGCTAGCACCATGAACCTTGGCACGCATATTAGGGACTCTTCCATATTGACTTGAAAATAACCCTTCCCTGACCCGATCATCGTGGGGGGAGTAGAGGGATTGGGAATCCGAAATCTGGTGACATTCATGACTTAGGATCGGGTGATCGGACGTTCATGAAACTTGACAAGTGTCAACAACGAGTGTCTCAGATGTTCAGTTTCGAGTCCGGAGTGGGTCTGATAACTGGGGGGGGGGGAGAGATGGAGGGGGACAAACATGCTAACTGTTCCGACAAGCGCCATGTGCACTTTCAGCTCTTGTTTCGGTTTCTTTACGGAGCTAAATAACATCACAGGAATGTTCAAACACGGGACATGAAAATCGTTCGCCATTATATGAGTTCGTCACTACCCGCATGTGGGTTTCTAGGATCCCAAAACGTAATTGACGGGATACCTATCATTTTGTAAAAGTTCCGTCCATCCGTCCGTCTGTCCGTCTGTTAGCTCCGTCCGTCTGTTAGCAAGATAACTTCCGAAGGGGTTGAGATATTTTATTCAAACTTGGCACGAGGACTCTTTGGGTCAATGATGATTACCGTTGGCCTTAATCTGTTAAAGTCTCGATCAAATATTAAATTTTTGGGATCCCATCGAAACCATTGGTCTTGTTCCTTTTATCAACATTCAGACTTTGCTTCGTAAAACCCACCCTCTGCTGCGGTCCGCAATCAAGACGGGATCGTGTCTCAGGCATCAAAAACCTCTGTCCGACATTCGGGGAACTGCAGTGAGAAGACTGAGATTCCCTGTGTAGAACTACTGAAGGAAATGACTGCATGTACAGTTTTGTCATCATTTATAATGCTGTAGTGTCGGGAAATACTTATATGTTTACCTTCCTTCGCTTCATTCCTCTGAAAAGCAGAACTGCAGTTTTGTTAAGAAAGCCAATAGGACCAATCAATCACTTTTACCAGCGCTTTTCCATCGGTAGGTCAAGAATAGAAAGTCAAGTTGGTCGGTCAAGAATAGAAAGCCTTGTTGTCCGTCGTCACCAGCTTACTATGACATGCGGGAATAAAATGTTGGAATCAAGTAGGCCTCGTGATTTGTTACCGGAACCGGCAGTAACCGGATATAACACAAGGCATCCAAATAAACTAGAGCCCTGCAAACCATCAGCTTCTAACCGGTATAGATCTTCTTTTCGTCAGTATTTTGTAAAGCATTTGAGTAAGTGACAGTATATTTTATAATTTGTTGATAGGATCTTATTTAACTATTATGTTATTTGACCTAATAAATTCGTATCCTATCGTAAGTGATCGTGACTTCCACATGTGCTAGAGCATGGAACTTACCCGCCATATTAGAGACCCGAACTCCCTTGGAAATTGTCAACTTCAGGATTCGACCATCCAGAGGAGAGTGGTGAGAGAGGGGAATCAAGAATCTTGTGCCACATATAAAACTATCGCTCGAGCGATCCGATCTCGATGAAACTTGTACCTAAACCCCCTACCTACCCAGTACCTATCAAAGACGTTCCTTTTCAGTTCCGGACTGAATCTGTCAACTGTGGTTGGTCTTGGAGGGGGGGGGGGGTTACCGGAAATATTGCCAGTTAGGATACCTCGGGCTAGGACGATGAAACTTGCCAGACATATTGGAGTTGACCAGAACTGTCATTTTACACATTCAACACTCAAGGCGGGAGAAGATTTTTTTTCTTTTTAAGATTCCGGGATCTTGCGGCACGCAGAACCTTCGACGAGATACTCGATTTGGATGAAACTTGACTGTTTGCAAAAGCACTATCCCAGGAGTTCCACGTCAGCTCCGAACTGAAGCCGGGATCTTTTTTTCGGGGGGGGGGGGGGGGGGAATACCGGAAACCATGGAGGCTTCGTGCCTTCAGCATATTTGTTTTTTTTAGTTTTCTTAGTGTATATAAATGAGTTGTTATCTAGCAGCCCCAGTTGGCTATATTTTGAAATAAACAAATAAATAAATAAATATAGCACGCTCATAATTACGGGACTAGGACGGGGTGTGGTGGGAAGGACAAATAGAGGCATACAAGTACTATTTATAAAACCGGAATGGAAACGGGCACTGTAGGGAGGTCCTGGAAATGTTGTTACAACTCTCGGTCGAATTACCCGATTTGTACGGATCTTGTCCTGGTTGTCCCGAGCCTTTCTTCATTGGGGGGGGGGGGGGGCGAACCTGATCAAAATTGACCGAATTGGTACCTGATATTGACCGAATTTATAATTTGTTTTCTAAAACACAGATAGTTGCCTTCAACAAGCTATAATGTAAAAAGTTGCATAATATGTAGAAAATCAAGTCTGAAGGGAAAATTGGCGTATTTTCACGCTTTTCCACTTTTCTTTTTCTTTCTTCAAGGATACGCCGTCATTGGCCTTTTTACCTTTGGGGGACGTCCAGTTTTGCCCAGGACTTGAAAATGTGCCGACAAAAAACGCAGTTGTTGCCAAGCGACAACGTCGTGAATGGCTGTACCCAAGAAATTTTTGAATACGCCTTTTTTCTGGCAAATTCTAGCTTTAAACGTGGTTCAAGCAACCCAAAATGCCAAGCCTCAAACGCCAACTAAATGACGTACCATTCTTCTAAACAGTGAAGACTGCTAAATGTGCCGCAGGGGAATTTTTTTGGAAACACCCATGATCAACCTGACTTTTTGCGATCCCAAGGCTACCTATTAAACCACAGAGCTGCCTGGCGAAAAATGTGTCCATCCAGGGTAAAGTAGATGTAAAGTACACTTATTCTGAATTTACCGCAAACAAAAATAGTCTAGTTTCAAGTCAGGAGACGTGCTTATTCCTGAAGTTCTGCAATCATTACAAGTAAAAGTTAAGTAAGGAATGGAAACCAGTCGAAGCTACCGTTAAATGGTAAAGAAGAAGAGCTAAATAAATGCCACTTAAATTACCAAGCACAGTAACTGGGGTGAACCAAATAATGAATTCGTACTACCGAGAAATTAACAAAAAAAATAAGGAGCAGATCAGGAGCGGTATAACGACCGAATGTCGGAATGGAATAAAACTCTTGGTAGAACCATTTAAAACAACCGAAAGTCTCGTAACAGATGCGGACCAAAGAAAAATCCGGTGAATTACCGAATTCGGTAACGAATTAGAACCAAATGAATCTGATTAATCACCGAATTATGAAATGGATTGACCGAATGCGATAGAACAGATACGGACTTGAGAAAAGTCCGGTGAACAACCGAATTCGCTAACGATAATGAGACCAATAAATACGTTAAATCCCCGAATTTACGTAGGGACGTACCGAATGCGGTGAAATCGACTCGGACTGAACAAAAGTTGGATGAATTGTCGAATTCGGTCACGAATCAGAACCAAATGAATCTGATAAATGACCGAATTATCAAATTGACTGAATGCGGTAGAACAGATACGGACTTGAGAAAAGTCAATGTGACCAAAAAAATTCGTTAAATCACCCAATTTACGTAGGGACGTAACGAATGCGGTGAAATCGACTCGTACTGAACAAAAGTTGGATTAATTACCAAATTTGATAACGAATGGGAACCAATAAACACGTTAAATCGCCAAATTTGGTAAGTACAAAAGATTTCGTAAAACAGTTTCGTTTCGACCAAATTTTCGCCTACGGTGAAAATTTGACCAAATGCCCAAAAAAATTTTTAGGGGGGGGGCGCTGCATCCCTCCCCCCCTCGGGACGCCCCTGATCTTGGCAGTTGGCAACAGCATACATCCTGGATGTCCTGTTTACAGTTCCGTACCAGACTAGGCCAGTGCCACTGTGGTGAGTCTCAGTACAGGAAACCCTGTGGCATAAAACTTAAGTGTATGCCTACCGTTTGGGACAGCCTATAAAAAAAAATCAGGGATTTGTGTTAGATTGGGCTAACTCACGCTGTAAAACAACTACTCGTCAGAGTCCGTTCTGGCTCGATTTGTAATGGCCGAACTGAACAAAGGAAAAACAAACTCAGGTACAATACTCTTATAACTGTTGAAGTTCATCTTCGCAAAGTGCGATCTCCACAGTCGCAACTGTTTTGACAGAATGCATTCCAGTAACAGGAACCGCTGCACGTTTCCCCTTTTCACAGAGAACTCCAAATTTTCCACCCGCTCGCGGCGAAGGGGCCTGGAGTTCAAAGCTGCTATGGTGATCCCCACTGCTTCTCGTTTTCGCTTTCTTGGGAACCTAGAACAAACAAGAAATGTAGTCATAACTGGGATCGACTAAAAAGAGGCACGGCACGGCGCAGTAGGGGCGAGTGACAAAAAGAGATTAGCAAGTGGTAGAGTAGACACGTGAGTAAGAGTTTGTAACCCCAGAGACTAAAAGAAGTGACGGTAAAACATCGTTCCTGCCCCTCAGTATGAAGCCTGAAAGGGCCCTTCTTGTTTTCGTGCCTCTTTTTAGTACTCTTCCCTCCTATACTATGTAGTGCCGTATCGTGCCTTTTTGGGATCCCAAAACGTAAGTGGAGGGATACCTATGACATCGCAAAAGTTGCCCGTCTGTCCGTCCGTCCGTCTGTAAGCACGATAACTCTCGAAGCGAATGAGATATTTTGATGAAACTTGGTGTGAGAATTCGTTGGGTCGTCGGACCAGTCAAGTTCGTAGATGGGCTTTGTAGCCCTACATTTAGGGGTGGGGGAGGGGGTTCAAATTAAGGGGCAAAAAAAATATTTTGAAACAGCTAATGTGTAAAAAAAAACATGCTGAGCACGACGGTGAAAACTATTTTGTCATCGGACGAGTAGTTCGCCCGGAATCCGGCCAAAACCGGAAAGTTTGTTAAAAGTAAAAGTTTTATTTGAAGTTGATTAGATATTCGATTTAGGGGTAGGAAGACATGCTAAAGACGATGGTGAAAACCATTTTCTCGACGGACAAGTAGTTCGCCCGGAATCCGGCACAAAACGGAAAGTTCGTTAGAAGTAAAAGTTTTATTTTAAGTTGATTAGATGTTCGATTTAGGGGTGGGAAGACACGCTGACCACGGTGGTGAAAACCGTTTTCTCGACGTACAAGTAGTTCGCCCGGAATCCGGCCAAAACCGGAAAGTTTGTTAAAAGTAAAAGTTTTATTTTAAGTTGATTAGATGTTCGATTTAAGGCAAGAAGACATGTTGAACACTTATGTGAAAACAATTTTCTACCCGGACATGTAGTTCGCCCGGAATCCGGCGAAAACCGGAAAGTTGGTTAAAAGTAAAAGTTTAATCTGAAGTTGATTGAATGTTTGATTTATGGGTAAAAAGACATGCCGAACACGACGGTGAAAATCATTTTCTCGCTGGGCAACTAGTTCGCCCGGAATCCGGCCAAAACCGGAAGATTTGTTAAAAGCAAAAGTTCGATTAGATGACAGATTAAGGGGCAAGAAGAGAGGCTGAGTCGGTTTATGACAATGGTTTTTAACCCGGACATATAATTATTACGGAATCCGGTTGGAACCAGATTTTTTTTTAAAGTCAAACTTTTATTTAAAGTTCATTAGATGTTCTTTATAGGGATAAGGAGATACGCTGGTTTTGTTTCTGTATTTTTTTTTTGCTGGACTAGTAGTTCGCTCGGAAATCGGCAGGAATTCTCGGTCAGTATCGTCAAACTAGATATGGATTATAGAGGTATATCTGAACTTGGTATTCTCTGATGATTAGCCTGTCCAAGACTGGATCTGGCGGAGACAAGACTCGATTGTCTGAATCAAATATTAGATTTTTTGGATCCCATCGACACCTTTGGTCTTGTTTTATTCGATCTTGTCATATTCTCTAAGCTTCCATTGCCGAGTAAAAGCAAGACAAAGGGTTTCCATGGTACCGAAGAGGAGGAATACTTGTTGCACTTACGTTTCTTGTTTGTCTATTTACTCAATAAAAGTAAGAATGCGAGAATTTGAATGAACTTAGGTTAGAAACTTGTGGGGTAAACGAAAGATGGGTGGATGAAGAATGGATGTGCAGGATCATGGGAAATAGTTGTTTTATGATTATTAAACAGTTGGCGAGGTTCTTCAGGGTAGCCCTAGCCCATAGGGATAGGTGCTTATAGAAGGTATTATTTTGTTTGTTTGTGCTTATTTTTCAGGTATTTGCCATGGCCTTTGGCTCTTAGTGTAAATAAATCTTGTCTTATCTTATCTTAAAATATGCATAAGAAAAAACAATTGTAGACAACGGAGATCTCAGGAGCGTCCAAGTCCACTGGTAGCATAGATTATGGGGGACATTCGGAAACTTCGGTGTTGACGGGATTCCGAAATAGGCTTTGCTGATTTTATTGTATCCCTAAAGCCTTAAAGGACCTGTCTTACCTATAGTACTTATGCAGACCCCCGGAGGAGCCAATTTCGCACGGTACATTCTAAACCCTCTAATAAACCACGCTTATTTTCTCACTTGCCGTGTTTTGCTACCTTCGATGTGTATCACGCTGTCGACGGTTGTCTGCGAGAAATTTTTCCGTCAGAAAAACAGTTATGTAAACTATTTCACTGTTTTCGCTACAAGTCAACGGGTCTCGGAAAAAGCTTAAAACAGCCAAACCGTGGGTTATTTGTTAAAAGCACGGCGCAGTTTTAAAGTATTCAAACATTTTAAAATATAGTAAGTTGAAGAGTAAATAGTGCGAAGGGTCCTTTAAGCCCTCTTCTTTCCGAAGTAAAGATCCTCCGTCACTAATGTTTTAGGGTCCCAAAAAAAGAAACAGGACGAAAAGTTCCGAAAATGGATCTAAGAAACGCGCTCCAGTCATCTGGGCTGCTTGCAAAACTGACCTATCACTCCGAAAACCCTTAAAGCCTAGTTCCAGGCTAGAAGCTGACACTTCTTTTATCCAGTCATCGTCTTAGTATTAAATTTAATGTTTAAAGATCACGGACAGGAGTAAAGTCGACCTATATCATCGTCCGCCTGTCTCTTCCCCTCTCTATGTTGCCGCGGTCAGTCCAATGCAGTCGAATCCCACTTGGAACCTTCACATTTCTTTCAGTCTCGTCAAATGATTCTCTTCCACCTTCACCTACACATGTACCTTACGGTACGTGTTACTAACGAGTATTTGTTTCATACAATGCGACTTTTTTCATAGATTGCAACTTCCGGTTCTTTCGATTGTCAAAGCCGAGGTAAAAGCTTTGACCTGACAAGGCTTCTATCCATACATACCGATGGAACAGACAGGTGTCATACTAAGGCAGACGTATACCCATCACGAGATTGCTTGAAACAGCTTTTGCTTTTGTCTGCAGATTTCTAACCGATGAAGCAATGGAAGTTCAAAGTTCTTATGAATGCTGAGTCGCGTCCATCTGGCGGTCCTATAGTCCTTGGTTTTGCGATCAGTGTCTTTGCAAGACGTGTCTAGCGAGGCGTCCATCGTCCCCCAACAAAACCAAAGGTTTCGATGGGATCCCAAAAATTCAACATCTGATCCAGACAACTGGGTCTTGTCTTAGCCAGATCCAGTCTTCGCCAGACTCCTTGAACGATTTTACAATTAAAATTCAGAAACAGATTAAGGCCAAATAGCTAATCACCTGAGAAAACCAAGTTCAGATTTGGATTCAGCATGTGTGTTTACCCCTATAATTCATATCTGTTTTGGGCTTCCTGCCACTTCTGCCAATTTCCCGGTTCCGGCCGAACTCCAGAACTATTTGTCCGGCGAAAAAAGAAAGCTCAAAGACGAAATCAGGGTATCTTCTTTCCCCAGTAATGAACATCTAATCAACTTAAAATAAAAATTTAGCTTATAACAAATTTTCCGATTCCAGCCGGATTCCGGTCGAACTAAATGTCCGGGTAAAATACGATTGTCATACAGGGACTCAGCATCTCTTCTTACCCCTAAATCGCTTATCTAATCAACTAGAAATAAAACTATGACTTCCAACAGTTTTCCGGTTTTGGCCGGATTCCGGACGAACTACATGTCCGGGTAGAAACTTGTTTTCACAAAAGTGTTCAGCATGTCTTCTTGCCCTAAATCGAGCATGTAATCAACTCCAAATAAAACTTTTAATTTTGACAAACTTTCCGGCTTGGGCCGGATTCCGGTCGAAATACTTGTCCATCGAGAAAATAGTTTTCACCATCGTCTTCAGCATGTCTTCCTACCTCTAAATCGAACATTTAATCAACTTCAAATAAAACTTTTACTTTCAACAAACTTTCCGGTTTGGGCCGGATTCCGGGCGAAATAATTGTCCGTCGAGAAAATAGTTTTCACCATCGTCTTCAGCATGTCTTCCTACCCCTAAATCGAACATCTAACCATTTGCAAATAAAACTTTTACTTTCAACAAAAACTTTCCGGTTTGTGCCGGATTCCGGGCGAAATACTTGTCCGTCGAGAAAATAATTTTCACCATCGTCTTCAGCATGTCTTCCTACCCCTAAATCGAACATCTAATCAACTTCAAATAAAACTTTTTCAAATAAAAATCGACTATCACATTAGCTGTTTCAAAATATTTTGTTTGTCCCTTAATTTGAATCCCCTCCCCCACTCCTAAATGTAGAGCTACAAAGCCCATCTACGAACTTGACTGGTCCGACGACCCAAAGAACCCTCACACCAAGTTTCATCGAAATATCTCATTCCCTTCGAGAGTTATCGTGCTTACAGACGGACGGACGGACAGACGGACAACTTTTGCGATGTCATAGGTATCCCTCCACTTACGTTTTGGGATCTCCAAAATGGTCGCTCCACATGATCCCCTGGCGTTGGTGGGAGCTTAACCTAACAAGCACAAAGCCGTTCGTAGTTTAGTGGTTTTCTTTCAAAGTCAGGAAAAGTCAGGAAATCTTCTAATACCATTCCGCAAGAAGGACAAGTTCCAATTTCCCTCGGAATTGTCAGCTCTTAGCTAGGGCTATAAATTTATAATTTGGTGTAATGGACAAGTATTGATTTATTTTCGTTTCATGATTCAAGTAAAAAAAAGGTGACGTTAGTCCTTGGGTACCACTTTGCTGATATTGGCGGTTCCGAACGGCTTTTGGTTTTAATTGCCGGATCGATTGAATCAAATTACGTTTACGAGGAAGATACAAAATGGGAAAAGATTTGTCAAACAGGAGAACACTGTAAAAAGTTCCCCCGAGTAAAGATTTACGTTAACTGCAGTATTTGCTACTTGTCTCTACTGAGATAACATTAATCCGCATTAGAGATAAGATTGTCTTTTCAGAGACAAGATTAATCCAGGTAGCAAATACTGCAAGATTTTTTTTTTTACAGTGAAGTCTCATGTTTTCTAGATCATTCTCTAATGTCGATGGCCCACAGCGGCCACAATTGGAGCTGGTCTTCTTGATCCAACTAGAACAGAGGCCAAAGTTGAGAATATTAATTTTGTCCTGGCCAGCAGTTAGGTGGCATTTGTTAATGACATCCAACATATCAAGCTAGTCACTCCAGTAAGTCAAGTCCAAATTAGAGACCCTGAGGTCACACTATAAAAAAAGAAATTGCAGTATTTACTACTGGGATTAATCCTGTCTCTAAAAAGATAATCTTCTCTCTAATTCGGATTAATCTTATCGCAGTAGAGATAAAATTAGTCCGAGTAGCAAATACTAAAGTTAACTTTAACCCTTACTCGGAGAAATATTTTACAGTGGAGCGCTTGCGAAATGTTTCGTGTAGCTTCGGGATTACAGCTGAGACGAAATGCAGCCAGTCGACACTAAAACTTAACATCCCAAAACTGTTTTTACTAGAAATCTGTAGGCTATCCAAACACTTTTTTATAGATCTTTCCTTTTTCATCTTTTCTTCCTTTTCTACTCCGCTGTCGCCAAGTGCATCTAGTGGGCTACTGTAAATTTAACTAGTTATTTCCACCGACAGGGAGGGAGCATGTCTACAGTTCATAACCTCTAATTGAAAATTTAAGCTAGCCCCAGTACCTTGTAGGAATTAGAGACTGGGGAAATAAATGACCCATTGAGCTTTTCATTAAAAGCAAGTCCGGAAAACCGGTTCTTGGAAGTTCGTAAATTTGAAGGGCCTGGGGGTTGGGAGTAGAAGGGCAGCTTAGTATTATGAATCATAGGCGGCATGAAGGAGTGAACGAGTTCGGCTCGATATATCTGTGGTTACATTTTACATACGCAACAAAAAGCACTAAGCTAACACGGGTGGAAACTGAAAAAACAAACACTCAGGTGGCAAAACTAGCCCCTTTTCGCGGGGGGGGGGGGGCAAGCCCAAGTTTTGCCGACAAGATTTAACAATTTACCGACAAAAAGGTCCGTTGCCACAACGATCCGCGCGAACGCATCTTACAACCGTTGTAATAATATACAAATAAAACACAAACTAACAAACAACGAAACGAACATAAAATCAAGTACAGTTAAAATGTTCAGTGAAATACGAAGCGAAGGATTTTAGATATCTTTCTGAAGATTTCGTTGGAGGGGGAATCAGAATCAGAATCATTTTATTTTCCCAAATATTCGTTAAAATAGCCTGGGATGTCAAAACGTTAAATAACAAGACCAAAGGTGTCGATGGGATCCCAAAAATCTAAGATTTGATCCAGACAATTCGGTCTTATCTTCGCCAGGCTAATCATCAGAGAAAACCGAGTTCAGATATTATATCTACCTATCTATACCTCTATAAGCCATATCTATTTTGACGATATTGACCGAAACTTCCTGCTTTACGACTGCCAAATTTGCGGTTTCGCCCGAATTCCGAGCGAACTACTAGTCCAGCAAAAAAAGAAAAATTCAGAAACGAAGCCGGCGTATCTCCTTATCCCTATAAAGAAATCTAATCAACTTTAAATAAAATTTTGAATTAAAAAAAATGCGGGTACAACCGGATTCCGGACAAATTATATGTCCGGGTGAAAAATGATCATTATATACAGACTCAGCGTTTCTTCTTACCCCTAAATATATCATCTAATCAAAACTTCAGATAAAGCTTTTACTTTTAACATATTTTCCGGTTTTGGCCGGATTACAGGCGAACTAGTTGTCCGGCGAGAAAATGGTTTTCACCATCGGGTTCAGCATATCTTCTTACCCACAAATCTAACATTTAATCAACTTCAGATAAAACTGTTACTTTTAATCAACTTTCCGGTTTTGGCCGGATTCCGGACGAACTAATTGTCCGGCGACAAAATGATTTTCACGATCATGCTCAGCATGACTTCTTACCCCTAAATGAAACATTTAATCAACTTCAAATAAAACTTTTACTTTTAACAAGCTTTCCGGTTTTTGCCGGATTCCGGACGAACTACTTGTCCGGCGAGAAAATGATTGTCACCATCGTGCTCAGCATGTCTTCTTACTTCATAATCATTAGCTGTTTAAAAATATTTTATTTGTCCCTTAAACTGAACCCCCTCCCCCGCCCCCAAATATAGGGCTACAGAGCCCATCTACGAACTCGACCTTACCCTTGACCCAAACAATCCTCATACCAAGTTTCATCAAAATATCTCCTTCCCTTCGAGAGTTATCGTGCTTACAGACGGACGGACGGACAACTTTTGCGATGTCATGGGTATCCCTCCACTTACGTTTTGGGATCCCAAAAACCCGAAATATAAACATTATAAATACTATTGGTTTCTTTCCGCTGTTGTGTCATGATCTTGTTTGCTTTCTGCTTCCAGGTTGTGGTGCTTAACGAAGTATGGTACAAATGATCTGCTATACCGCTAGCTGTGCTTGATCGGTGGTTTCTGGAGAAGCTTGGGTTTAAAGCGGCAACCCACTCGACTAAACACACCCTGTAAGATGCGCCCCTCCGAAGCGGGGGTGTCCACCTCGCTGAAAACCTCGAACTGATCTTCTATCCACCAACATGAACGAACAAATATCTTGTTAGATCCTAGCCTAGAATTTGAGCACGCGATGGTACCCAGCCTCAACATGTATGAATTGGTATTCCTTCCAGAGCTTGGATAGATCCAGAGCGGGTGAAAATATTTTTAATAACATACACCAGAAAATAAGTGCAGAGTTGCCACATCAAAAATATTTAGAGAGTGACTTTTGGCCCAAAACAGAGAGTGAAATGGGAGTGAAATATTTTGTTACGAAAAAACATGAAGTACAGGTGAAATAGTTACTTATGGTCGGAATCGCCCCTGCAAAAACCACGCATCTTAATTGTATTTTCACGAAAAAACGTCTTTTTTGGAATCCTTGCTGCAAAAGGGACACATTCGGACGTAACCTGAAATAGGGTGATTTTTATGTCCTACGTAGGACAAGAGTGACATAAACAAAATAGAGTGACCGTTCACACTATCGTGCGACATGTGGCAACCCTGAATAAGTAGTCTGCCACTCGTGAGGAGTGGGATTTTTCATGTATTGACCAGTGTTGCCAGCTGGTTGCAACGTTTCAAGCTAGATCCATCCAACAAATACAAAGAAGGATGCTTTCATGCAAAGTTTTCAAATTATCACCAATTATGTCACCAATTAGAATTAATAATAAAAAATTATAGTAGTGATAAAAGAAAAACCCTAAGGATACTGATTATATTATCCACAAGAAAATCAGCGATCTGCCTTGAGACGATCAGATTTTTCTAATATTCGACTAGAGACTAGCGTTGCAAGCTGATCGGAACGTTTCAGGCTACAAAAATTCAAAGAAGGATGCTTTCGGGAGGGATTTTCAAACTGTCACCAATTACGTTTAGAAATGGAAATTGCAGAAAAAATAAAAATAAATAACCCGAAGGCTTATATTATAGTGTGCACCAGAAAATAAGTGATCTGCCACTGGTTACAGTTTAACTAAAAGCCGGTTTATTTCTAAATACTGGATCAGAATACATTGAATTATTTTGACTCTACTGAGGGATTTTTTTATTTTTTACCTTGGTAAGTCCCGACGCGAAGAAATTTCAATGACTAATGACACAATGCTTAGGAAATGTTCAATTCCAGATTGTAAGATCAATTTTCTTCGGAAGAAAAAGCAACTATTAGTTGCGTATTTGGTCTCTGTTATGATCGCTATTTTGTCTTTTTTTCCCGTTTTTGTCAAAACAGGGAACACGCTGTTTCTCATTTTCACGTTTTTGTACGCTGTTCCGTGTTCCGCTGTATGTTTTGCAAAATAGGAAACGCGCTCTCCTAGCATGTTTTTATCACTGTTCAGATAGAAAATTGCAGAGAGATTCGCAGACAGAAAAGAAAGAATAGCAGAAGTTTAGAGAACAAGCGTGGACATAAGCATGGTCACTAAGAGCGTGTTCCATCCTTCTAACAATAGTTACTATTAGTTACTATTTACGTTCCATACTCACGAAAAGTTACTACACTGACCGTTCCAACCTTGTCAGAATAGTAACTAATAGTTACTATTTGCTTACCATGCTCGGGAGCGTAGTAAGCGTAGTAACTACGTATCTCTGTAACGTGATTGGTCGGCTTCGCCCCTGGCGTGAGATCCTGCTGGAAAATAGAAAAAATCGTTCCAGCCTTGACGGCAAAAAGCCAGAATTCGTGACGTCATGCGTAGTAACTACGGTAAGTAGGATGGAACACGCTCTAAGTATGGTCGTTTCGGAATTTTTCTGTCAGTTACTAAGTGGTTACGCCGCCTCCTTTTTCGCTGGCCTGATCTCCAATGTTAAATACACATTTCAAATTTCCCGCCTTAGACACTTGCTTGGGAACCGAAATTTGTGTTTACGTCAGAACAGCGACAAAACATGGAACAGCGTAAACAAAAATACCATTTTTTGTCCAAAACAGACAAATGTGAACACAGAACACGGAACAGGAACCAGAGACAAAAACTAATTAAGTAACGCATTTTCATCGAGCCTTCAAGCCTATTAAAGTAAACTAGTGATGGGTAACTAGACTGTCGTATCTCATTCCTGTTTGGTTAAACTTTAAGTCGATCGGGATTTTTTCATATATTCGACAGACCCATCTTTGTCAGTTGGTCGATAAAGCTTCTTACTTAACATGAACCAGAAAATAAGCGATCTGCCACTTGCTGCGAAGATTGTGATTTTTTATATTTTCCGGAGCTGAGCTCGCGACGTTACAAGCTAGATCCATCTACAGAAATACAAAGAAGGATGCTTTGAGGCGACATGTACAAATTATGTATTTAATATAGAAAAATTACTCTTAATCACTCTTTTTGTATCACAAAACCCTATGGCATAACAAAAGGTGTCCGCCTGCTCATCCGTCAGTCTGTCTGTCCGTCCGTCTGTGAGCACGATATCCTCTCGAAGGGAATGAGATATTTTGATGAAGCTTGGTGTGAGGATTCTTTCGCTCAAGGGAAAGGTCGAGTTCGTAGATGGGCTCTATGTTGGGATTCTGCCTTATTATGGCGTTCGTAAACCTTGTCTATAGTTGAATTAAACAAATAACTATATTCTGACAGAAATACTTTCGATCGGTCAAACAAGATGAAGATATAAAACAAAAGATACAAGATAGTTAAATTCACTCTACGCTCGATAGCTTTCCTCAAAGTCAAAGGTAATAGTCAGTTCGGCACAGGTAAAGTTTAGTTGTGTTCTCCCTTCTCTCCGAGTTCGCTCTGACGCGAAGGTCACCGGACCTCGCGTCCTTAAAGTTTAACTGAACAGGCAACTTATTTTTACATCTTAGATTCAAATACATTGAATTATTACAACACACATTGGGGATTTTCATTCTGTCCACAGTAGTCTTCAGTAGGGACGTTGGGAACTTGGACGCTTTCCCATGGTGAATCCGTCCACAATTCGCCCGCGAAAATTTAAACTGTCGACCAAATGTGATTTTTCAAGCTCATATTTTGGTCGAGGTCAGATATGGCAAATACACAATTTATTTATTCCTATGCTGCTGGTGTTGTTGCCAAATGTTCCAGGCACCGTAGAGCTATCACAAAAACGGGAAGAGCAGCAAGCACAATGGGATAATCGGTTATTTGGAAATATCAGAAAAACAAACTAACGCTTTTTCATCGGGTTTTCAAGATTATTTAAGTGAACAAGTGATGGGTAACTAGATTGTCGTATCCTGGCCCTTTTCGGTTAAACTTTAACTAATTCGTTCAAGAAATGGCTATTGTTATGATGGTTAAATTTTTGAGATCCCATCGAAATATTTGGTCTTGTTACACTAAGTAACTAGATGTCCGATTTAGGAGTAAGCAGAGATGCTGAATCCGTATACGATAATCGTTTTCTACGTGAATATATAGTTCGCTCGGAATCCTGCTGAAACCGGAAAATTTGTTCTAAGTTGAAGTTTTATTTGAAGTTGATTAGATGTTCAATATGTAAGGAGATACGCTGAATTGGTTTTTGAGCTTTATTTGTTTTCCAGTCTAGTAGTTCCTGCATTCGTCCCAAACCGTAAATTTGGCAGAAGTAAGGCAGGAAATTAATATCCGTTTCGTAAAATTTGATATGAATTATCGTGGTATACACACATGCAGAATCCATATCCGAACTTCGTTTTCTCGGACGATTAGCTACTTGGCCTTAATCTTTTTCTACATTCTAATAGGAAAAATGTCTGGTGAAGACTGGATCTGGCGAAGACAAGACCCAATTGTTTTGATCAGATATTCAATTTTTGGGATCCCATCGAAATATTTGGTCTTGTTACACTAAGTAATTGTAAGACTCACCCTCCAGACTTTCTGCTCTCCCCCACTTGT